>CM035409.1:185246065-185943565 GCA_020310875.1 Ceratopteris richardii | reverse complement strand
CCTGTGCAACTAATCGTGCCTTATACTTTTCTAATGTTCCATCAGCTTTATACTTAGCTTTCCAAATCCATTTAGTACCTATTACCTTCTTCTTTGGCGGCAAGTCGACTAGATCCCATGTATCATTTTTGAGTATACTATCATACTCAGACTGCATTGCCGCTCTCCAACCTGGATCATCAATGGCTTCTTCAATGGTGGTAGGTTCCTTTATTGAACCCATGATATCTGCCATTAGAGCCATGTTAACAATGTGTTCTGAGGCTCTTTTTTGCTCCTCTATTCTCTTTGATCTTCGTAATCCATCCGATGATGATTCTAGTGCATCTACATGTGGATTGTGATCATCAAAGAGCTGTTGTGCCCACTTCGGTAGTGGCTTACGCTGTGCAGCTACAATTGGTTGGCTTTTTATTGAGGAAATTTCTCCATCAAATGTTTCCTCCTCCTCAACTTTAACCTGTCTTTTGATAGGCACAAGGTGAGATATTTCTCCGTTTGATGAGATAGTAGATTTACCTTTATCTTCTACTAAGTGTGGTCGTTCATCAAACACCACATCTCGGCTGACAAAAATCTTCCTTGCCTCAGGATCCCATAACCTGTATGCTTTAGACTCTTCACTATATCCTAGGAAGACACACTTTTTGCTTTTTGAATCCAACTTTGATCTTGTTGAATCAGGAATATGTGCATAACAGAAACAACCAAAAATTCTGAAATGCAAAACTGAAGGCTTTTTACCAGAATATGCTTCTTGAGGAGTCATCCCCTTCAGAGCTTTTGTGTAGCTTCGATTGAGGATGTAGACTGCTGTATTGACTGCTTCTGCCCAGAATGAATCAGGCATGTCTTGAGCCTTTAACATACAACGAGCCATTTCAACTACTGTCCTGTTCCTGCGCTCAACAACGCCATTTTGTTGAGGTGTATGAGCTGTGGTAAGTTGCCTTTTCACACCATGCTCCTTACAGTAATTGTTGAATTCTGTTGACAAGAATTCACCTCCTCTATCTGTTCTAAATTTCTTCAGTTTCCTTCCTGATTCATTTTCTACATACTTATGCCACGCTTTAAATTTTTCAAAAGCATCAGCCTTCTCTCGAATGAAATAAACCCACATCTTTCTACTATAATCGTCGACTAACAGCAAGAAGTAGAAAGATCCTCCTAAAGCAGGTGTAGACATTTTACCGCAGAGATCAGCATGTACCAACTCTAGAGGAGCTTGAGATCGATTGCTGGTCTCTCTTGGAAACGCCTTTCGTTGTTGCTTGCCCATCATACAAGCTTCACAAGGTTCCTGCAACTCTGAAAATGCAGGCAAATGAGCAACCATCCGTGTTTGTTGCATCTCCTTCAAAACTGCAAATCCGAGATGCCCAAATCGTTGGTGCCATAACCTGCTTACATCTTTATCTTCTGTAGCAGTTAAAGCACTTAACTCATACAAGTTATCCCGTCGTGTGCCTTTACCTACAACATTACCTGATGAATCCATGATTTCCGCACCACTCTTATTGAAGTGAACTTCGAGTCCACGATCTGTTATTGCAGAAACTGACAACAAATTTCTTTTGAGTGTAGGTACATAGAGAACATCGGATAACTTTTTCTCAACACCTGGAGAAGTGATAAAAGAGATGGTTCCAGTTCCTTCAGCTGGACACTTGGAGTCATTTCCCACCACTACATTGATGGATTCCCGCAGAGGCACTAGGGAACTATACCAATCCTTTTTACTAGTCATATGGCGAGAAGCTCCACTATCTAAAATCCATGGCTCATCAATACGAGCCTGAGCAGATGAACATACCTCTTCAATAGCTACCCAAAGTTCCAGCTCTGTGTTGTTTGCAGACTCTTTGTTCTTCCATGATGATTTTACAGTCCCATTCCGTTCATCAGCTTGCTTCTTTCTGCAATCCTTGATGGCATGGCCTTTCTTTTCACAATAGAAGCAACTTCCTGTGAACTTTTTCTTCTTTGACTTCTTCTTTGATCCCTCTGAAGAGCCTTTACCTTTTGCATTTGCTGAGAATGCAGCATCAGTTGTATTTTGCCGATTCTTCAGCCGCATCTCTTCTTCTAAAAGCATGGCACAAAACTCTTCAAATGTAAGAGGAGTTGGCCTTACCTGAGTGTTAAGGGCTGTTACTAATCCATCATACTTTGCTGGAAGAACACGTACAGATCTTCGAGCTAGCTCTTCTGGTGTTATAACAACACCAACTGCAGCCAATTGATCTTGAAGATGCTTTATCCGTTTGATAAAATCTTCAGCCTTTTCAGAATCAGAATGCTTTTCATTTGCCAACTGATTTTCTAAATTCTGTATCCTAGTGTGGTTCTTGGTCTCATATTGTCGAGCCAATATGCCCCAAGCCTCATGTGCTTTAGTAGTATGTTGAACTAAAGTAAGCACAGAATCACTTACACTAGTGACAATTGCACATAATGCATCAGCATTCCGCCTCTTCCAAGCTCGTAGCAGATCTGGATCTGGCTGAATCATCAATCTTGAATTTGCTGGATCTTCAACTGGTATAGGCTCTGGATCCAATCCCATCGGTCCCATGACAGTGTCAAGTAATTCATAGGAGTCCAAAATTGCAGAAATTTTGAACTTCCAGAGTGTATAGTTGGTTCCATCCAGCTTCCCTTCAGTGAATGCAGGTGGACGAATTCGAATAGGTGCAGCATTAACATTAGCTGAAGCACCAAGACTAGTGTTCGACGATGAAGCCATCATGTAATCACTCGAATAATCTACTGATATTCTAGTCTGCTAGTAGGCTAAAATAATGGTACTTCTCAAGCTATTCGAACCTTACAGCTCTGATACCATGTAAGACAATAGTTACGCAATATAACACAGGAGCAATAGCAGAGAAGATAACAGATATAGGAGAATCTCAACAATTTTCTACTAGCAGCAAGTACAAAGATGATGGCGTTGTCCACCCGTGCGCTCTCAAGGTAGAGCTTAAATGGTGATCTAGACAACTCTAGATAGGGAGATACAAGGTAGAGGTATGCTGGCTCAACTCAGTGTCTTAGGTAGTGCAGAAGTCATGTATATATAGGATCATGGGTGGCCTGCCATGGACGGCTATGCATGGGCGGTAGAGCGTGGGTGGCCACCGCCCGCATAATTGCCATACACGGCTTAGACTGGTTGAACCGACCTAACAAATATAAATGATTTCTGACTCCGACAGGGAATATTCCATGGAATATTCCCTTTACCGTCGCGCCGGGGGCACTGCCCTCGGACCCCCACCAGGGGGCCCGCTGGCCCCCTGGGACCCCCCAGCCAGGGGGCCCGCTGGCCCCCTTGGACCCCCCAGCCGGGGCTGCTCACCGCTGCCCCGGACCCCACAATTGGGGACCCTGGTAACTCCCTTTCCTTATAATACCTTACATGGTCCAATATGACCTTCATCCAACATGCAAGTTGGGATTCCCATCAATTGGGTAATGCACGCTTGGCTTCTCCTCATAAAGGGGGCCTTACAGAATGTGCATACAATCATGAGGGGTAGACATTGATCATATACTAACATGTGTATGTGTATGTGTATGTGTATGTGTATGTGTATGTGTATGTGTATGTGTATGTGTATGTGTATGTGTATGTGTATGTGTATGTGTATGTGTATGTGTATGTGTATGTGTATGTGTATGTGTATGTGTATGTGTATGTGTATGTGTATGTGTGTATATATGTGTATGTGTGTGTATGTGTATGTGTCTATGTGTGTATGTATGTGTAAATGTGTATGTGTATGTGTGTATATGTGTGTTTGCATGTATGTGTATTTATATATGTGTATGTGTGTATATATATATATATATATTTGTATGTGTATGTGCATGTGTATGTGTATGTGTATGTGTGTATATATATAAATACATAGAAAACTAAACAATATACCCTAATAGTGTCGAAATAGGTACATGAATCCATCCATTTTTAACTTGAATATTTGGATGGGTATCACACAATAGATTACCCTTTATTCAAATAGAATGCAAGGTGAATCCCACAATAGAGATGAAAATATGCTCTTTTAAGTTAGAACATGAAGCTCGGGGGTATGCCTACAATTTTGTATGTAGATTAATGTCCAAGGAAAAAAAATCTCTCCCATGTATGTATGCATGTGTGTGATGCATGTCTATGTATATACATATGCGTGTGATATATGCAAGTGTATGTATGCATATATATATATATATATATATATATATATATATATATATATATATATATATATATATATATATATATATATATATATATATATATATATATATATATGTATGTATGTATGTATGTGTGTGTGTGTGTATATATATATATTTATTTATTTATTTATTTTTATTTTTATTTTTTTTGTGTGTATATTCATGCATATATGTATGGATGTGTTTGTATGCACATGTGTGCGTCTCATGTGTATGTATGTGTGTGCATGTGTGTGATACATGCATGCATATGTGTATAAGGGTGTGTGGATTTGTGTGTGATGTGTATGTAGATGCATGTATCTTTACAACTGTGTATGCATGTATATGTATACATGTGTGTGCATATGCATGTGTGTGTGTGATGTGTATGTATCTGCATGTGTGTTTCATATATATGTATGTGTATCTGCATGATGTGTATTTATCTATATATGTATAATGGTCCTCATTGATTCTAGTAGCTATATAGAGAGGCATAAGTTTTGCAAGAGAGTCATCTCTCTATCAGGTGTTGGAATGTTTTTTCAATTAAATGCACAGTAAAATCTACATGAGAACATACTACATTTGTATATATGTATATTTGTATACATTCTTCTTGTATATTTGTATACCTATAATACAATCATATTTACTCTTATTTTTGTATTTTATTATTATATGATCATCGTTGATTCGAGTAGTCAATGATTTGTGTTCAATGTAACTGATGCATCTGCACTTGAAGATGAGGTTATTGAAATCAACATATATAATGATAAGAAGAGGACTAGATGCAATGTTTCTTCTCTGCTTGATATTGTTCCTTCTCTCAATGATGTTCTTGAACCTAGATACACACACACACACACACACACATATATATATATATATAGAGAGAGAGAGAGATGCAATGTTTCTTCTCTGCTTGATATTGTTCCTTCTCTCAATGATGTTCTTGAACCTAGATACACACACACACACACACACACACACACACACACACACATATATATATATATATATATATATATATATATATATATATATATATATATATATATATATATATATATATATATATATATATATATATATATATATATATATATATATATATATATATATATATATATATATATATATACCTAGAACTTTATAAATGTGTGCGTGTATATATATATATATATATATATATACCTAGAACTTTATAAATGTGTGCGTGTATGTATATATATATATATATATATATATATATATATATATATATATATATATATATATATATATATATATATATATATATATATATATATATATATATATACACACACATATATATATATATATATATATATATGTATATATATATATATATATATATATATATATATATATATATATATATATATATATATATATATATATATATATATATATATATATATATATATATATGTGTGTGTGTGTGTGTGTGTGTATGTATACGTATATATATGTGTGTGTATATAAGTGTATACATATGTGTGTGTGTATATATGTGTGTGTATATATACCTAGAACTATATATACATTTATGTGTATCTGCATTATGTGTATCTATATATGTATTATGGTCCTCATTGATTCGAGGAGCTAATGATTTGTGTTCAATGTAAGTGATGCATCTGCACTTGAAGAGGAGGTTATTCAAATCAACATATACAATGATAATAAGAGGACTAGATATAATGTTTCTTCTCCCCATAATATTGTTGATATATTTAGGTAGTGATGTGTGTGAACACTCTAGGACCGCTAGGGCACTTTTTTTTCCCTCTTTAGGAGGTTTTTTTTCCCCTGGCTTGTATATACCCCTATTGCCCTAATGGGCTACTTATCTTTGTACATTCTAGTGGTAATACATTCAGCATTGTGTTTTGTGCTCCAAGCGTCTTCTTCTTCCTTGTCCTGTTCGCGTGCTTCCATAGATGTCAAACTACAACAATTGGTATCAAAGAAAGCCGTCGCCTCATCTAGGGCGTTGTTTACACCTTTCCGATTGCAGTCTCAGAATTGCACGAAATTTGGTAAGCATACTCAAGGTGTTTCAGAGATCAAAACATCTTTGCTATGTGGTGCCAGAATTGCGATCTGAGCTCGTTTCAACCTTCGAATGCAGTATCGCAATGCATGTGTAGTCTATTTTGTCTTTTTGTGACAAAGGTATATATGAGTTTCAGTTTTCCATTATAAGTGTCTCAAAGGCTGCTACATGTTTAGCAGAATTCATCTGGGCAGTTTTGTTCAACCTTTTGAGATACAATAAATTTTCTGCATCAAGGTATTTTAGTCACTGGCCATGGCTGAAAGCAATGATGTATTCCATATATTTCTTGTTGAGGATAAGTTAGATGGTACAAACTATCCATTATGGGCTTATATGATGCATTATGTATTGTTCGCAAAAGGACTATGGAATATTCTGTAGGGTATTGAAAGATGTCGTGTTACACCTATGAATACAAGTACTGAAAATACAGGTGTTGGAGCTAATGGAGATGGTGTCGAAGACGATGATATTCTGCAGATTCATGTTCGTGCTATTGTTTCAGTTGCACCTATTGCAGAGCAAATTTGTTGGGATGGCAGAGATGCTCAGGCACATGCATTGATAGCTTTGTCTATCAAACATGCCGTTATTCCTCACATTCGCTCTTGTAGAATAGATAATGATGCTTGGGATACACTTACCACATTATACCAGGCTAGGAATGAGGCTCGTGTTGCTTACCTCTGAAAACAATTGGAGAGTGAGCACATGAATGAAGGTGATTCTATAGACAGTTTTCTCACAGAGATGAAGGATTTGAGAGAACAGTTGACTTCTGTGAAGAAGTTATACTAGATAGCTCACTTTTGCAAACCATTCTGAATGGTCTTTGTGACTCATATAAGAGTTTTGTTTCTACTCTTTGTTTGATGATGAAAGGCAATCCAATTGAGGACTTAGTCTCTATTCTATAGCAGGAAAACTAGTCTAGGCAAAACAGGTCTATTATGTGTGTTGCAGATCAAGCTTTCCTGGCTAGTCAGAAGCGCAAAGGTAAATGGAGCTCTTCTACTAGTAAGCAAAAATCAGCAAATGCTACACATTCAAAGAAGGAAGACAAATATGAGAAGAAATCAAAAAAGCAAGAATTGTTTTGCAAATATTGTAAAGCAAATGATCATGTCATCAAGAGCTATCCAAAATTGGTTGCTAAAGAGGTAAAGAAGAAAGAGGTCGTACTGGTTGTTATAGAGGCCTCCACACCAAAAACAGAGTCTGCTAATCTTCTACATGAAGAAGGATGAGCATTTACTACTGTTTGTAGTTTTGGCCCATCTTCTCATGAGCAGTGCATGTCTGCAGTAGAGTCAGATGTTTGGTAATTTGATAGTGGGGCGACCAAACATATTACCTCAGAGCACAGTTTCTTCTCTTCACTCGAGCCTGCCCCTACAGGGAATACTATTACATGTGCCAACAACTCTTCATATCCTGTTATGGGAGTTGGTAAGATCATTTTGACTACTATTGATGGTAGTTCTTTCACTTTGTCAGATGCTTTGTTTGTGCCAAGGATCAAGAAAAATCTGTTATCAGTTTTTGCATTAGCCAAGATTGGCTTGGTTGTGAAATTTGTTGATCACAAATGTACAATTCATGATTTGTCAAATGGCAATGTCAATATTGCTTCTCGCATTTTATGTCATGAGATGTATAATCTCATAGACTATGAAAGATCTGTAAATGATTTGGCATGTGCAGTACATGATTCTCAGGCTATGTTAGATGCAAAGTTTTGGCATGCACGCTATGTTCATCTGAATTTTGCTAGTTTGCTATGCCTACAGAAATCTGAAATGGTGTCCTCTTTGCCCAAACTTTAGGTACTTGGTAAACATGTATGTGAAGGTTGTATTTTGGGCAAAATGCAGCGTTCTTCCTTTCCAAAAGATGGTTCAATTCGGGCTACTAAGAAATTGCAGCTTGTACATAGTGATGTCTGTGGTCCTATGCAAACGCCTTCTTTTGGTAACTATCTTTACTTCATGACTTTCATCGATGATTTTTCCAGGAATGCATGGGTATATCCATTGAAGGAAAAGTCCGAAGTGTTTATGTGCTTCAAACAGTTTGTGGTTTTGGTTGAACATCTCTCAGCATGTAAAATGGGCACCCTCCATTCTGATCGAGGGGGGGAATATATATCTTCTAACTTTAATGCATTTCTGGCTGAACATGGGATAAAACATCAGTGTATGGTGTCGTATACACCTCAAAAAAATGGAGTTGCTGAACGAAAGAATAGGTCACTCATGGAGATGGGGAGGTGTATGGTCAAGAGTCAAGCTTTACCACATAGTTTCTGGCTTGAGGCGGTTATGTGTGCATCATATGTACTGAATAGGTGTCCCACTAAAGAACTGCAGTCTATCACTCCATATGAGGCTTGGCATGGTCGCAATCCATCTGTTGCTAATCTGCTTGTTTTTTGTTGTCTGGCATATGCATTAGTGCCTGAACAACATCGCAGAAAATTGGATGATAAAGCAATAAAATGTATTTTTGTTGGGTACAATTCTGAAAGTAAAGGCTATCATCCATAGAATAAATGCATTCTAGTTATCCGTGATGTTGTTTTTGTGGAAGATGCTACTCAGCCATTGCTTTCATGTACTAAGGAGATATCTGTTAGCTCCAAAGACATGTATGATACTTTGCTGCGTTTTTTTTACAGGTGGAGAGTCTAGTGCTAGTCCTAATGAGGCAACTTCTTAGCCTTTGCAGGTTTCATGTGATGATGCACATCATTCCATTTACTTATGCAGAATTACATGATGCACTTGTTGATGAGAGAGTTGATATTGAGCAGGCGAAAACTATGCCAAAATGGCTAGCGTAGACCTTGTGTGACAGCAAATTAGATGCACCTCTATCATATCATACTCAATCAAGCTCTCATAGTGCCCTTTTTGCATTAGATTGCTATGCTATTGCTGCCTCTAGTCTTTATGATGAGATTGAACCTGTTTTGTTTGATGAAGCACAAAATTCTGAACATTGGATGGCTACAATGCAGTCTAAATATGATGCTATGATGAAAAATGGTACCTGGTCTTTATGTGACTTGCCTCCTGGCAAGAAGGTCATTGGCACTAAGTGGGTATACAAGCAGAAGCGTAAACCTGATGGAACAGTTGACAGGTTTAAAGCTAGGCTTGTTGCAAAGGGTTATGTGCAAGAAAGAGGCATTGATTTTGATGAAACCTTTAGTTCTACTTGCCGAATGACTACTATTTGTAGCATCTATGCACTTGCAACTCATCATGGTTGGAATGTACATTAGTTGGACATTAAAACAACATTTTTGAATGCTGACTTGCATGAAGAAGTGTATGTTTTTCATCCCCATGGATTTGTGTAGAAAGGGCATGAAAACTAGGTGTGCAGGTTAAAGAATGCATTATATGGCTTAAAGCAAGCACCATGTGCTTGGTATGAAAAGATACATGCCTATGTCATTGCACATGGTTTTGAGAACAGTCCAACTGAAAGCACCTTATATGCTAAGCATGCTAATGATGTGCTCCTGATCATTGTGGTGTATGTTGATGACATGCTGCTCAGTGGTCCTCATGACAAGCATATTGTTGATTTTAAGGCTGACTTATATGCTTCATTTGAGATGTCTACTTTGGGGCATTTGCATCACTATTTCGGCATTCAGTTTATGCAAGTTGATGGTGGAATGGCTTTGTGTCAAATGAAATACATTGACACATTATTGCAGCATTTTGGCCTTGAAGACTATAAGCCTATTGCTACTCTTATGGACACAAGTTTATGATTGAGTCTTCATGATGTTGGAGATGCATTTGATGCTATTCTCTATCAGCAGGTTGTTGGATGTTTGATTTACTTATGCATTACTTGGCCAGATATTCATTTTTCTATCTCACAGATGAGCAGGTTTATGCATTGCCCAGGTGTCAAGCATTGGCAGGTGGTTAAGTGCATCTTTTGCTACTTGAGTGGTACCCGGTTACTTGGATTGTTTCATCCCAAGGGAGATCACTACCACTAGATTTGCATGCTTTTTCTAACAGTGATTGGGCTGATTACTATGACACTCCTGTGTCCACCAGTGGCTTTTGCTTCATGTGTGTGTGTATGTACATGTATGTATATGTGTGGGTATGTGTATGTGTATGTATGCATGTGTATGTATATGTGTTTATGTGACTTTATGTGTGTGTGTATGTGTGTGTATGCATATGTCTATGTATGTTTATATGTGTGTATGCATGTGTGTATGTATGGACGCATAGGCATGCCAATATGCATGTGTGTGTATGTATACATGTAAGTGTATTTGTGTGTGTGTATATGTGTATGAGTGTGTCTAGTGTATGTGTGCATGTGTGTATGTGTGTGTGTATGTGTATGTCTATGTGTGCATGTATGTGTGTGTGTATGTGTGCATGTTTGTGTATGTATGTGTATGTGTGTATGTATATGTGTGTGTATGTATATGTATGTATGTATGTGTATGCATGTGTATGTATAGTGTGTTTATAGTGTGTATGTGAGTGTATGTGTGTGTATATGTGTATGTGTATGTATGCATATGTGTCTATATGTATATGTGTATATGCATGTGTGTATGTATGTATGCATGTGAGTGTATGTGTTTCTATATGTGTATGTGTGTGTGTCGATGTGTGTATGAATATGTGTATGTATGTATATGTATGTGTATTTATGTGTATGTGTATGTGTGTATTTGTGTTTATGCATATCTGTGTGTATGTATGTGTGTGTATGTATGTGTGTGTATGGATGTGTATATATGTGTGTATGTGACTTTATGTGTGTGTATAAGTGTATGTGTGTATGTATATGTGTGTGTATCTGTATATGTGCATATGTATGTACACGTATACTTGTGTATGAATGTGTGTGTATGTATGCATGTGACTATATGTATGTGTTGAAGTGTCTCGATGGCAATGCACCACAGTTCGCTCTCCTTCTCGAGAGCTCCACGACGATATGCTCGGAGTAGAAAACCGAGCTCCTGAGGCCGCACACAATACTCCTTACAGAGGCTGTAGAAGGCGCAGAAAACACAGTACACAGGAAGCACGAAGACAAACTTCTTAGGTCTTACAAATGCGGTCGAACTTACAGTCTGTGACTGACCAGGCCACTCTATGTTTTATTAAAGAACATATACAAAGAAGTGTTCGGTGGCCATTTGGCCTTTCACATGGACACTAACGGTAACAATCTCCCACTAAAGGCCAATATGGCCAGAGTAACTATGGGAGAAAAATAAAGAATGATAAAGAATACCTGAGTGTAAGTATACAAACTATACCTCCCACCTGATGGGCATGTTACACAGTATACAAGTGACTGCGTAAGATCAAGAATCAAGTAACCCCCATCAAGTGACAACAGTGTCGAAATCTATCTTGTGGTAGAGCTTTAGTCAAAGCATCTGCAGCATTATCTCGAGTGTGAACCTTCTCAAGAATAATGCTCTCAATGGCTAAGCAATCTCTAATGAAGTGATACATCACCTCAATGTGCTTGGTCTTTGCATGATAGACCGGATTCTTAGCCAAAGCAATGGCACTCTGACTATCACTGAGCAAGTGAGGTACATGCTGAAGTAAACTCATATCACAAGCAAGACGAGAAAGCCACAATGCTTCCTTACATGCCTCACTTGCTGCAACATACTCTGCTTCTGTGGTGGAAACAGCTGTACATTCTTGAAGACGAGATCTCCAAGAGATAGCACCTCCAGAAAAATGAAAAATGTACCCTGATGTAGACTTACGATTGTCTACACAACCAACATAGTCAGAATCTGTGTAACCAATAATGGATGCTTTCCTTCTACCTAAGCATAGACACTTGTCCTTAGTGCCACTCAGATATCTCAAAATCATTTTGACTGCTTCCCAATGTTTCTTGCTAGGATTAGACATATATCTGCTCACAACTCCCACTGCAAATGCAATGTCTGGTCTCGTAGCTACCATAGCATACATGAGACTACCAATAGCAGACTGATAGGGAATTTTGGTCATGAATTCCTTTTCCTCATCTGATTTGGGGCAGTCATCCTTGCTCAATTTCACATATGTGGGTAAAGGTGTACTCAATGCCTTTCCACCCTGCATATTGAATCGGTGAAGTACTTTGGATATGTACTCACTTTGAGACAAGTATATGCATCTTTTACTCCTATCATGAGTAATGTGCATGCCAAGAATATGTTTGGCATCTCCCAAATCCTTCATATCAAATGTTTGACTCAACTTCTTTTTGAGAAGTGACAAATCATAAGAGGACTTCCCAACAATCAACATATCATCGACGTAAAGTATCAAGCATATCAAGCTGCCATCAGAACATCTCTTTGTGTAGAGACAATGATCCTCATTGCTCCGAGAATAGCCTTGGGACTTCATAAAAGCATCAAACTTTTGGTACCATTGTCTAGGAGACTGTTTAAGTCCATACAAGCTCTTCTTGAGCTTACAAACTAGACTTTCCTTGCCAGGAACTACGTAACCCTCTGGTTGTTCCATATAGATCTCATCTGAAAGATCTCCATGCAAGAAAGCTGTTTTCACATCCATTTCGATTAGCTCTAAGTCCTCCATTGCAACGAATCCAAGCAACATGCGCAAAGTAGTCATCTTGACCACTGGAGAGAAGATTTCCTCAAAATCAACACCATGTTGTTGCTTAAAACCCTTTGCAACAAGTCGTGCTTTATATTTTGGAGAGGCACTATCTAATGTGAATTTCAGCTAATATACCCATTTACATGGTAAAGCTTTTCTGCCCTTTGGCAAAGGTACTAAGTCCCAAGTACCATTCTTGTGAATAGAATCCAACTCTCTTCATGGAACGCTCCCACTTGACATGATCCTCTGTCTGCATAGCCTCTTTGTAGCAAGAAGGCTCATCGGCATCTGTTAGCATAACAAAATCTAAACCTAGAACATATCTATCCGGTGGATATGAGACACGTGCAGAACGTCTCAATGGTTGCTGAACAGGAACATGTGCAGACTGATTTGAATGGACATTCTCTTGAACATCCCTATGTGCAGCATTTTTATGCATGCTAACCGGAGGACTAGTATCCTCAAACACCACTCTTCTCACTTCAACCTCCTTAATGGGCTGTTTATGCATCTTAGACTCATTAAAAATGACATCACTACTTGTGATCACTGACCGTGTTTCAGGATCCCATAAGCGATATACAAATTGTCCTTCTCGACCATATCCAAGAAAAATGCATTTCTTTGACGTATGGTCCAACTTTTGTCTAAGATTCTTGGGTATATGAACATATGCTTCACACCCAAAAACTCGAAGATGATCATAATATGGTGGTTTCCGTGTCCATAACTCTTGTGCCACTTTCAGACCTTTGGCAGTACTAGGTGAAAGGTTAATCACATGAACTACAGTCAATACTACTTCTGCCCAAAAACCTTGTGAGAGGTTTGCATGATGCAACATAGAGACTACTCTATCTTGAATAGTTCTATTCATCCTCTCAGCTACACCATTCTGTACTGGGGTATAAGGAGCTGTAAACTCTCTACGAATCCCTCTAGACTGACAGAAAAGGCTGAATTCATGTGAGGTATACTCACCCCCATTATCTGAACGTAAAGCCTTAAGCTTAGTTCCTTTTTCAGTCTCAACTGAAGCAAGCCATTTTCTGAAAGTAGGGAATACATCATCCATTGATTTGATAGGATATACCCAGACTTTTCTAGTAGCATCATCTATGAAAGTGACAAAGTAAAGAGAACCACCTAAGGACCTAGTGGGTATAGGACCACACACATATGTATGAACGAGATCTAAAGGCTGAATTGAAGAGAAAGATAACACAGGTAAGTAGCCAGAACGAGAAAGATTTTCCCTTCCACTATGAGATATATGGCCCAAACGACCATGCCAAATACAAGCCATAGGCTGTTCAGTAACAGCTAACAAGTGTTCTTTATGTGATACAAATAAAGGATAAAGTGAGCCAAATTTGCTTCCTTTCGCAATAACCATATTGCCCTTTGATATACGAAAGGACTGAGCATAGAAGACCACCTTGTAACCAAGGTCATCAAGTTGTTGACCAACTGACATCAAGTTGCATGATAACTGAGGTACATGGCGTACATTATGCATAGTAAATTTTGAACCATCAATGAACTGCACAACCACATCTCCAATGCCCACAACATCACATTGGTAAGAGTCACCAAGTCTCATCGTACCAAGAGACTTTGCTGCATAATTAGAGAACCATTCTCTATGTGGTGTCACATGGAAAGAAGCACCAGAATCTAGCAGCCAGGTGTGGGAAAGAGAATCAGCCATAAGTGCCTCAGATGGCACAGTACTATCAAGTGTCAACACATCAGCATCATTAGAAATAGCATTAATTTCTTTGATCTTCATAGTCGAAGTAGATGGTGCAGGTAACTGTTTAACATGCCCATCAACATTCTGTCCTTTACCTTTAGCATTCTTTAATGCATAACAGTCTTTCTTCATGTGTCCTTTCTTATGACAATAATGGCATTCGATATCCCTCTTCCTTTATTTACTTCTACTCTTATCCCGTTGACCATTCTTTTCCTTGTTCTTGCTCCTGCCACGTTGTTGATTCTTTCCTTGGTAAAAATCACGAACATTATATGCATCTCCACTCTGAGTGCCAACCATAGATTTTCTACGAATCTCCTCACTCAAGAGTACTCCACATATGTCATCATAGACGAGTTTACCACCAGGTGCACTGTTGCTAATAGCTGTGCAAAATGTATCCCATGATGATGGCAGGGTGCATAACAGCAATACTGCTTTCATTTCATTATCCATATCCATTTTCTGAGCCTGTAACTGGGAGAATATAGCATCAAACTCATTTAGATGAGTAGCAACACTATATGTGTCCTTCATATGAAGGTCATATAATTTTCTCATCATATACACTTTATTTGATGCCGTCTCTTTTTCATATGTATTGCATAACTTCTTCCAAAGCTCCTCTACACTTTCACAGTCTAATACTGTAAAGTAAACATTATCTGCCAAGTGCAAGCGAATGATAGACCTAGCCATTTCATCTAACTCATCCCAATCATCTTCATCCATGTCAGCAGGCTTCTTTGAAATCCCATCTATTGGCTTCCATT
The DNA here is from genome assembly GCA_020310875.1 of Ceratopteris richardii. Classification (NCBI taxonomy): domain Eukaryota; kingdom Viridiplantae; phylum Streptophyta; class Polypodiopsida; order Polypodiales; family Pteridaceae; genus Ceratopteris; species Ceratopteris richardii. The sequence continues at coordinate 185,928,061 of CM035409.1, read as the reverse complement.
GCCTCCTTTGAATCAGCACATCTTTAATCTGATTCTTCCATAGAGCAAAGTTTGTGCCATCATTTTTTCAGATCTCAAAATGGTCTTTGCCTTGCAAGTTATAGCTCCTCCTTGGAACACTAGCACTAGACCCTGATCCACCGGATGTGCTTGAGACCTATGATGCCTCGTAGAGAACTGAATAGAATGATAATGGAGCTAGAAGAATCCAAACACCAACAAATAAGTGTATCAAGGAGTAAATCGACCACTGTATACTTGACTAAACTAGAAATCTGGAAAATTTTTTCCAGAGTATCCTCTGCAAAATTAGCATATGACCAGTGTCAAAGTATCATAAAACTGCAAGTACTGACATGTCTACCTGCATAGTGAATCACTGACTCCACTGCATATAATCAGTTACCCAATAGAAGCCAACTAGGCTTATCGAGCACCTATGAACAACTATCATACATCTCCTATGGCAAGGCTGGGTAAGTCTTCCACCTGCATCACCGAAGAGACCCCGACATCTGGGTGTCTCCCAGTTAAGACAATCTCACCACGACCCTCTTTATCAAACATAAAAGGCTTTATGCAAAGAATGTAACCGCTATATCAATGACCACATGGACGTACATAAGTGGTATCCACAGAAGCGTACATGGTGTGTATGTGCTCAATATATGCAATAAAATGACACTAAAAGGCTGAATACACAGCCCAAAAACTAGCCAATAACACCTGCAAGTGTGTGCCAACTCTGATGTTTTAGGCTTTAAAAAACCTGCATAAATTTGCAGTGACTTCTCCCACCAAAACTGAAAAGCCATTGAGAAACCTGTAGTTTTACGAGTGTGGATGAAAATACAGCCCCAAAGGTTGATATTTATTGTCTAAGAAGTACAAGGAACACTCTTCTTGATGTTCTTGGACCTGTGCGAAGAGATCTATGTGCGAAAGTACTCCGAAATGGCTCCAAAAAACACCCCAAAAAATTGCTTCAGAAATAGGCTTTGAAAGCAAAAATGAAGCTTTGAGGGACCAAAACTTGTTCAAGGTAATGTCAACCTTAGTCTTTCCCCTTCTTCAAACACCACAAGAGTGTAGCTTAGTGGCAAGAGATTGCCACGGTTAAGCGAGCTCTGGGAGGAACAGTACTGGGATGGGTGACCTCCTGGGAATTACCGGGAACCTCTATATTCCTTGATCGTTGAGGTCCTCCCTCACGCATAGCCAACGGTGACTTCGGTGACTCAGATGACAAGGTATGCCAAGGTCTATGCCTTGGTCACCGCCTTAATCGTAAGCCTTGGTGATGCACCACAGTTCGCTCTCCTTCTCAAGAGCTCCACGACGATATGCTCGGAGTAGAAAACCGAGCTCTTGAGGCCGCACACAGTACTCCTCACAGAGGCTGTAGAATACGTAGAAAACACAGTACACAGGAAGCACGAAGACAGACTTCTTAGGTCTTACAAATGCGGTCGAACTTACAGTCTGTGACTGACCAGGCCACTATATGTTTTATTAAAGAACATATACAAAGAAGTGTCCGGTGGCCATTTGGCCTTTCACATGGACACTAACGGTAACATGTGTGTGTACATATGTATGTGTGTGTGTTTATGTGTGTATATGTGCATGTGTGTGTATGTGTGTGTATGTATATGTGTGTGTGCCTCTGTGTGTATGTATATGTATATGTGTATGTGTATGTAAGTGTATGTATATATGTGTGCATGTGTATGTGTGTGTATGCATGTGTATGCATGTGTATGTGTGTGTATGAAAGTGTATGTATATGTATATAAGTGAATTTATGTGTGTGTGCATATGTGTATGTGTGTGTGCATATGTGTATGTGTGTATGTGAATATGTGTGTGTATGCATGTGTGTATGTATGTATGTATGTATGTATGTATGTATGTATGTATGTATGTATGTATGTATGTATGTATGTATGTATGTATGCATATGCATGAATATACATGTGTTACGTATGCATGTGAGTATATGTGTGTGTCTATATGTGTATGCATGTGCGTGTTGATGTGTGTATGTATATGTGTGTGTATGTGTATGTGTGTAATTGTGTGTATATTTGTATATTTGTATGTGTGTATGTATGTATATGTGTGTGTATGTGTATGTGTATGTGTGTCTATGCATGTGTATTTATATATGTGTATGTGAGTATATTTGTGTGTATGTGTATATGTGTATGTGTGTGTATCTATGTGTGTGTATGCATATGTGTGTTTACACACACATGTGTTTATGTATATGTGTGCATATGCATGTGTGTATGTATATGTGTGCATATGCATGTATGTATGTATGTATGGATATGCATGTGTGTATGTATGCATGTGAGTGTATGTGTGTGTATATGTGTACGTGTATGTATATATGTGTGTGTGTATGTATATGTGTGTGTATGTGTATGTGTTTGTATGCATGTGTATGCATGTATGTATGTATGTATGTATGTATGTATGTATGTATGTATGTATGTATGTATGTATATATGTATGTATGTATGTATGTATGTATGTATGTATGTATGTATGTATGTATGTATATATGTATGTATGTGTATATATATGTGTGTATGTGTCTTTATGTGTGTGTATATGTGTATGTGTGTATGTATATGTGTGTGTATCTATATATGTGTGTATGTATGTACACGTATACTTGTGTATGCATGTGTGTGTATGCATGTGTGTGTATGTATGCATGTGACTATATGTATGTGTGTGTATATGTGTATGCATGTGTTTATGTGTGTATATGTGCATGTGTGCATATGTGTGTGTATGTGTATGTGTGTGTGTCTATGTGTGTGTATGTATATATGTGTGCATGTGTATGTGTGTGTATGCATGTGTATGTATATGTGTATAAGTGAATGTATGTGTGTGTGCATATGTGTATGTGTGTGTATGCATGTGTGTATGTATGTATGTATGCATATGCATGTGTATACATGTGTTATGTATGCTTGTGAGTATATGTGTGTGTATATGTGTATGCATGTGTGTGTCGATGTGTGTATGTATGTGTGTGTATGTGTAGTGTGTATATGTGTGTGTATGTATATGTGTGTATATTTGTATGTGCATATGGGTGTATGTATGTATATGTGTGTGTATGTGTATGTGTGTATATGCATGTGTATTTATATGTGTGTATGTGAGTATATGTGTGTGTATGTGTATATGTGTATGTGTGTGTATGTATGTGTGTGTATATATGTGTGTGTATGCATATGTGTGTTTACACACACATGTGTTTATGTATATGTGTGTGTATGCATATGGATGTGTGTGTATGTATGCATGTGAGTGTATGTGTGTGTATATGTGTATGTGTCTATGTGTGTGTATGTATATATGTGTGTGTATGTATATGTGTGTGTATGTGTATGTGTTTGTATGCATGTGTATGTATGTATGTATGTATGTATGTAAGTATGTATGTATGTATGTATGTATGTATGTATGTATGTATGTATGTATGTATGTATGTGAGTGTATTTGTATGTACATGTGTATGTGTGTGTCTTTTATGTGTGTGTATTCATGCATGTGAGTGGATATGTGTGTATATGTGTATGTGTGTGTGCCTATGCGTGTGTATATATATATATATGTGTATATGTGTGTATGAATATGTGTGTGTATGTGTGTGTATGCATGTGTATGTATGTGGGTATGTGAGTGTATGTGTGTGCATATGTGTATATATGTATGTATGTGTCTCTTATGTATGTGTGTGTATGCATTTGAGTATATGTGTGTATATGTGTATGTGTGTGTGTATATGTGTGTGTATGTATATATGTGTTTGTATGTTTATGTGTGTGTATGTTTATGTATGTGTATGCATGTGTATGTATGTGTGTATGTGAGTGTGTATATATGTATGTGTATGTGTGTGCCTCTTATGTGTGTGTATGTATGCATGTGTGTATGTATGTATGCAAATGCATGTATGTAGGTACTCTTGTATGTGTATTTACGTGTGCACCCTCTCATATGTGCATGTGCTCTCTCTCTCTCTCTATCTCTCTCTATTCTTCTCTCTCTCTATCTCTCTCTATCTATCTATCTCTAGCTCTCTCTCTCTCTCTCTCTCTTTGAATCCCGGCACAAATGTGCCAAGCAAATTCCATTTTTTTTTGTATGTGCAAGACATCAAAAAGCATCACAAGCAGTTTGCCAACATGGGCACGTAGCATCATTACCCTACGATGCTACTAATGACGTTCATTAATAGCATGGCATAAGCAACATTGATCATCATTTATGCGATTGGACCTTTTTATTCTTTGGCATCGTTTATGGGATGCTCACTAACTAGGATGTCACATAAGTGATGCTACACTTTTTTTTTTAATTGGGGGTATTGCTATGCTCCTTTATTTCTTGTAATGACACTAAAAATTGGATTCTATATTCCAATATAACAGTGTTCCATGTTCAGCCTTAAAAAGAATTAGTTTTGCGTCGTTTGTACATGTTCCATGCTCCATGTTCAGCCTTAAAGAGAATTAGTTTTGCGTCATTTGTATTTTTTTTTTTTCTCTCGTTTCCTTCACAAAAAGGGGACACGTGAATTAATTATAAACTCGAGAACAGAAATACACTAAGTGTATAGGACAGTAGCATACATTTGCTTTGTGAAAACAACCCCTTGCAAAATGAAGAATGACCATAACAAGGAAAACGAGCAGCATAGCCATATGATAAGGTAAGGTAGTATTGAACAACGCTGAGGGAGAACATTCCACAAAAGCTGGAAAAGGTCCGTCGTCAGAGATCATGTGTTAAACTAAGGGAAACCACAAAAAAAAGGGGGGGGGGGATTTAAAGCTATATGAAATGCTGTACCATTGATGTGCGATTTATGTCTGTTTATTGGATTTGGTTTTAATATAATATTTTTTTGCGGTTCAATTTAAAAATAGATATAACATAATATTCGTATCCACAGAGTAGCGTAAAAAGTTTTCCAAGCCCTTTTGCTGAGAGCAGGGAAATTCATGAGCTTATCCTTATCGGCTTATAAAGGTACAAACCTGAAGTTGCAACTTGAGAATTGTTTCTGGACTTTCTGCAGTTATTTGAGTCGGTGGCTGTGTGAATGGAGAGAGAGAGAGAGAGAGAGAGAGAGAGAGAGAGAGAGCGATGGACATTGGTTTCTCTTGACTTATTCGCCTTCGTTTGTGTGTGTGGCGAGAGAGAGAGAGAGAGAGAAGCATTCTGAGAGCAACTACATGCACATGAAACCGTAACATAGGATATAAATTTTAATAAAGTATGTGTGGAGATTGAACTCTCGTTTCTCCCTTATCTTTCTCGTATGTTCTTTCATGTTAGTATAGTCTCCTTAGCACAGAGAGAGAGAAGGATGTAAAATGCGAAAAAAACTAGCCGAAAGAGAGCCATTGCAGCAAGCTTATGGGTAACTATACATGCGAGGTCCATGGTACTCTAAATGTTGCATCCATGTTGTAAAGGTGAGTGATTCAAGTCCTCACAATAGCTCATTCCTCGCTCCATCAACCATTGGTGCAGAGAGAGAGAGAGAGAGAGAGAGAGAGAGAAACAAAGAACAAATTTAAAGAGGTAGATGGAAATTGAGACCACATAGGAAGTGGATGTGGAAGCTTGAGGTCAATAATGGAAGTGGATGTGTGAAGCTTGAGGTCACAAAACAACCCACAAGATTTACCTACACTATCTTGAGGTCACAAAAGCATCCACAAAGTTTACCCGCTCTTGAGACAACCTTATGGGGGTATGCACGCTTTCACTTGTAATTTCAAATTAGCTCCGACTAATTCCAGGGAGATTAAGCCTCAAGGCTAAACTTTCTGTTATAAAAAAAAAACAAAAACAAAAACAAAAGACACAAAAAGCAAATACACTTATGGACTATTATACTATATGAATACGTCCATATTGTAACGACAGGCATTGGGTACTTCAAGTCCTAGAAGAGCAAGTTGCTTGCTCAATCACTTTTTGGGAGAGAGAGAGAGAGAGAAGGTAGATGGCATTAAAACCACAGCATAGATCGGATGTGGGGAGTTGAACTCAAGTTACATATCTAATCGTGATTGGGGGGAACATCTTTCTAAGTCATTTGACGCCCCTAAAAACACACACACTTTTTGAAAAGCTTTTAGAGTTACATTTTTCTCAATGTATAATGTATCTGCTCTTGAGCTTTATGATGTCTAGCTAGGCAGGGAGAGAACATCACGGCAAGCCTAAGATATGACATGTGGTTGGCCTACATTCAATATCATTGTGTCTCTTTCCCTCCATGCAATTCAAATTTCCCTTTCGCTACACCAAAGCATATCCCATTTTGAATAGTGGGATGTAGATGTATGCCTATGAATCTATCTCGCATGAGTCTAAGGTACTTGTCTTTTCCCATGACCTAAACCAATGGATCCATGTTTTCTAGCACTAGTTCACCTCGGAAAACTTGCGTTCTTTCAAAGTCCCAATTTCATATATACTAAAAATCTAATCACGCAAAAAAGATCTTGCCGCTTAATTTGATGTCCTCTACTTCACTTGATTTGGCAGAACTCAAGCAACTTATCATGGGCGTAAATTCCTCTAAATATCTTATCTTTGCCTTTTTCTTTTCTTCCTTTTTTGAACTTGTTTCGCTTCCTACACATTGACATGAGCTTTCCAGATATTGATGTCACAAGGCCTATATAGAGCTAATTTTGTTTTCCATAATAATTCCATGTCTGTATGTACAAGCCTTCTAGAGAATATCAAGAGTTCAAAGTTGGAAGGATCTTAGAGACCCATCAGAAATAAATATCTGCCTTGTGTGGTGGCAGCAACACCTCTAAAGGAAAAAGAAGATCAAGGGTCTCATAAAAAATCATGTCACAAAAAGATCCTTCAAACTCTGATTGGAATCTTTGCTCTCAAGAAGAAGGAAAGACCAACTCTGATTGGAATCTTTGCTCTCAAGAAGAAGGAAAGACCAGAGATATGGCAAGCATCTCTAAAAAAACATGTACCCACAAGACCCTGACGTAAGCTGGCTGCTTAGAGAGGAATGGCGAGTTGCGGTATCGGCATCTCCGCATCAGCAGTGGAGCTAGCATTGGAGAGGAGGTGGTCGGTTGGCGAAATCCAATTCATTCCACAGGGGAGTCCGAGTGACTTGATCATATGGACTCCCTGCAGTGCAAAGGCCACTCCCCGTTTGACCTGCACGAACTCGAGGATGATGAGACCCAGCCCAAGGGAGAAGAGATTAACGAAGGCAAAGAAACGTGGCGTGGATATGGTGCCCGTGTGGCGGGATAAGGCGGTTTCGATCTCTTTCTGTACAGGACTTTCAACAACGCTCATGGAAGAGGTTAGGCATTGGGTAGGAGAGGACGAAGATGAGAAAGCATGCTGATGTGACTTCGGTATGTGCAGAAGAGGGCATCCGTGGGTTGTGTCAGAGCGAACAAGGTCAGCAAGCGCTTGGGGATACAAAGACTTCTGGTCGCAACTCCACTTTGATGGGTAAGGTGTGCTGATGTAACAGTGGCGATGGGGAGGAAGAAGATGCCTACCGGGCCGAAGAGTTATGGAGGAAACAGTGCGAGGGACTGAGTTCGCAGGCCCGCCCGATTGCGCCAAGCAGTGATCCTCAGGATCTTCGCAGGAAGGGGATGCAATAAGCTCGAGCCTCAAACGACCGTCCTTCCGAGTGGAGCGAAACAAGCTCTGCGACGCGGCGGTGACTTTCTTTAGGAGGAAACGGCCTCCGGACTTGAAGGACTTGAGGACGGGGCGATCATATAGAAGCGACGGTAGCGGCGGAGGAAAGACATTGCGCCGGCTGCGGCGGAGTCCTGCGCGAGTCACCGCACGATCTCGGACAGTATGTTGGCTGAGCGATGGCACAGCCGGAGATGCAGAAGGATTGGCGGAGGCAACGGTGGCTATGATGGCTCTGTCGACAGGCTCTCCCGTTGCGAATGAGACTGGCAGCTGCAAGGTTTGCATTTTCGCACTTGCAGAAGGAGGATACGAACTCTGCAATGGCATCGTATAGAGCTCATTGGCACTTAGGTCGGAAGCATGGCTACCGCTTATGTGGCCCGCTCCTGAGGTGCTCTCAGAGCCGAGCTCCTCTGTGCAGTATAAGAAGAGGTCGTCATGGCTGGTGGAGCGGCTTTTCATGCTAGCTGCGACATTGCGGCGGGGGACTTGCTGGCCTCTGTCGCACCTCCGGGGGCTTCGTGGAGGCGAAAAAGGATAGAATTTGCTGTCATCGCCATCTTCAAACAGAGGGAAGCTGGGTGTGCACCGTCTTGAAGGTCCTTGGACGAGAAGATCCATGCCTTCCCGACTTCTGAATGTCATAGGGTATATCACTCAACAAAGAAAAAAGGATGCTCCAATAGAAGAGCTTGAAAGGTTGGCCAGTGCTGCAAGATAAAAAAAATTAGAAGTGTGACTAACGTATAAATGTCTTATATACAAACATATTCACAGAGAGAGAGAGAGATCAATTCTGAAAGCTGGTTGGCCATCGGCCCTGTTGAAGTGGCTAAGAGAGAGAATTGAGAGAGAGAGAGAGACTCTGCCACCTAATGACCGATAGGCCACGTTGGTTTGAGAGAGAGAATGAGGGAAAGAGAGCGAAGGATCTCCCCAGCTCTCACAAAACTGGGAAACCGAGAGAGACGGATTTGCAAATTGTAAGAATCCAATGGTCTAACGGAGAGGAAGGTAAGGATGGAGACATTGGAGAGTAGAAAGAGGTAGCCATTGCTTGTGTTGCGGGGAGAGGGGATGATAGTAGCATGTAGGGGTTGAAAATGAGCAATTAATGACCTAACGTTATGTGTGGTATATGAAGAAGGGGAGAGAGAGACCACACCCAATGTGTAGTATATGAGCAACTAGAGAGAGAGAGAGAGGCACACCCAATGGTGTAGTGTATTAGCAAGGAGAAGCTCTAGAGAAGAGTAGTTCTAAGGGTTTTAAGTGACACAAGGGTGTGTCTCTTGGTGACATATGGGTCCATTGTGATGGGCACAACGTGTGCAAAGTGCCAAAAGACCGAATTTTTCCCAAAAAAAAAACAGCCAATTCATAAATTGTAAAGGCTTTTGCTTTAAGACTCTCACCATCTGCTTCGTGAGGGAGTTATGCATTTGGCATACCCTTTGTAGAACTCTGATTTTTTCGTGTTGAAATTTGATGGAGAAAAGCAGAATATTGGTATGATTTTTTGCATCCCAGAAAGCAAGAACGTTGCATAACCTAAAAGCAATTCAAAAGCTAGCTCATTTCAAAGCAAAAGCCAATTGGTTTGCAACTCGGAAGCCCAATGAGATTTGTGCATGTGCACTCTTCCAAAGCAGCCTAAATGATCAAGTCATGGACTCATTTTCCGGGGGGTGCGAAGGGAGAGCTGGAGTGAGGCATCATGAGCTTTGAAGGAGAGTCCAAGGAAGACTACGACATGGAGTGTGTGCATGGGACACAAGCAGTTGAGGTGAGAGAGAGTTGGGCACTAACAGTCCTTGAGCCTAACAGTCCTTGAGGCTCAAGGGGGAGAGTAGAGAGAGGAGGGAGGTGCGCGTGTGAGAGAGGTGAGTGATGATTGGCCGAGAGAGTGTGGAGGACGAAGCATATCCGCGAGAGAAAAGGGCAACGCCAAAGAAAAGGACGATAGCTGCTTAGCTTGCAAACTGAAAAAGTGAAGGGCGGAACCCCTCCGCCCAATAAAGTGGGAAAAGTGCCAAAAAGCGACGGCACTTCATAATAACAGCAAGAACAATGATATAATCGCGGGCCTTTTGTGATAATCCTCTCACAAGAGAGATGCGTGACTCGGCTCTCGAGCCCCGAGGTTCAAAATGACTTTTTCATTCTTTTATGGCATCTTGTCAGGTCCTCGTCCTTTGTGCATTATCAGGAGTAAAATGGAATGGGTAAAAAAAACCAACCAACAACGGCAACACATTGTTTTTTTTTAAATGGAGGTTCGGCTGAGGCCTATTCTCTCGGACTTTAACTTTGAAATTGCAACTATACAAAGAAGGGCATAGTACCCATGGGACCCCTCTTATCCCACAAGAACAGGGGTTTACAAGACTGAGTTAAACGGCACTCTCAACTACTGCGGGGATGGACAAACGGTGGCCAATAGCCACATACAACAGCTTTCCAAGATTCATATGTCTCTTACATGTTGCTGCCAGGGGTTGAACCCTCGCCCCCGCCTCAAGAGACGAGAGGCCCAACCACTAGGCCAGTGAACACATGGGGCTTGGGGTGCAGCTTCCAATAATGCAAAAGTGAAGTTGGATATCACGATCAGAGTTGATTTTTGATGGCCTTATTGCCCGTTTTGGCCATTTTAGACCGTAAAATAAGTTCATAAATGTTACTTGACCTTCAAAAATTACATTAAAAAGGGCAAATACAGCTACAATATGTAGATAGCCTTCAAAATTGAAGGGCATGGTAGATCATCAAAATACAACACTGATCACGATCATAGTTGGTTTTTGATGGCCCTATTGCCCGTTTTGGTCTTCCTCGACCTTAAAAGAAAAATAAAATCATATACTTTTTTAGATCTCAAAAATCACACTAAAAATATAAAAAATAAATTTTATTACATCTTCAAAAATTACACTAAAAATATTAAGTATAGATATTATATGTAAATAACATTCAGAATTGAACGGCATTGTAGAACGTCAAAATACAATGTTGATCACCATCACACTTGTAGGAGGGTAGAAAGGAAAAGGAGGAAATCTCTCTATGAGGAAAAGTGTTATTTTTTTAAGCATACAATGAATTGGAAAGACACACACACCAACCTCATAAGGGCACCTAACAATTTGTAGATCTTTTGGATATATCTAGCGAGGACTTGAACTTGAGACTTCTTTCTTGACAATTCAGAGCATGAACCACTAGGCCACACCCATTGAACTAGAGTGCCAATTTTGGTATTATGGTTGTTTACCAAGTAGGAAAGTAGTTAAGGTCAGCTTTAGACAAGAGTTCACAAACGGAGAGGTAAAATCATATATTTTTAGGTTGAACAATGAAAATTTTGAACAATCCTCTCGATATTTATTCACACATATGGAGGGGCAAGAGCCCCTACAAATCCCACATGACAAAAAAAATTGCATTGGTGTTGAGGGGAAAGGTCTTGGGGTGGAGGGGGGGTAAGAAGAACATAAGCTCATTAAGACTTGGATTGTAAGCCCCTTATGCTAAGGGATGTAAGTTTATAAGAAAGCATAGAAAAAATAGCAAATAAAGTTGAGCAAACGATACAAAACACTGAAAAAATAAGAGAAATGGGAATTTTGATTCTTTAGACAACTAATAGAAAGATGAATCTATGTTGGAACAAACCAATCACAAATTGGTGATTACAAAGAGTTTGAAGCAAGCTCATGATCAGATTGAAGTGGAAGAAGACACTTGAGAAAGTGAAGAGATCTCAGAAATGAAGTTTGTATACATATGTACATTACAGGTGGAAATTCTTGTAATCTGGGTAGAGATAATCCTTAGGATGATAAGGAGTAATGTAATAGACACGGGATAAGTCTAGAACTATATGTATATAAGTCAATGATGTAAAGAAATACATATGAGAGTCATTACAAGCCTAGTGTCATTAAGGTAGATGTGTAGAGAGTCATCTTCACGAGTTAGCGTTGAGTCTTTCTTTGATTTCTCTCAGTCTGATCATGTGGATCAGAAATCCTTTTGTACACATCTAATTTGGAAGTTAATGAAGCTATGTTCAAAGTTTCATGGTCTAATTCCTTTCATGGTGTGAGTATGATCAATAGGAACATGTATATGTAAAGTCTGCAGAAAAATCTCTCAGAGTCGCACACTTTTTCGTGTCAATGTTTTGCTTAGATCTCAGTGCACAGTGTGATGTTTTTGATGAGTGAGCATTCAAAATCTAGGTTAGAAGGTAAGGAAGCTATGGCTAAAAGCATTTAGCAAAACGGGATCTATGTTGTGAGAAATCAACCTTAGAAGTTACCTATGTCAAAGTCGCTTATTCAGGAAGACAGTTTCTGACATGCTTTTGATCTTAAGCATCAAATTGAAGTTTTAATGATTCTTTTGAAGGACTAATGGTTGATATGATTGCGCAAAGGTAGCTTGGAGGTATGTATATCATTAGATTGAAGAAATCTGAAGATACGTGCAGGTAATGAAGTCAATCTTTGAAGGAGACTTCTTGAAGAAGAAAAATACTCACTCAGAGAATTGTTCATGAATGATTTGGTAAATCAAAGTAACATTTGTGTAAAGTTTGGTCTATAACTGATATAGAGGTGCTCTTAGATCAGTATAGATCAAGCCTTTGGAGATTAAGAGGTCTCCAATAGTGGTATCAGAGCTGAAGGTATAATACAAGTGAAGTAAAGGCATTGGAAGTCCCGACTGCTGCAGATATTGAAGTTCCTTCTAATTGAAGTTGGACAAGGACAAATTCTTGAAGATAACCTGCAGAAGTGCAAAGCATGAGTTTGAAGGATCAACAAAGATCAAAGCTTCATATCAAAGGTACGCTTTATTATCATAAATCATAGTAATTGCAGATACAGAAGATCAAAGATGGGAGAAAGCTTGCAGATTGATAAGCTAGATAGGGAGAACTATCCAACTTGGTCCATGAGGATGGAGGCACACCTCATGAGTAAAGATTTGACGGCATTCATTACAGGAGAAGAAGAAAAGCCTGAGTTTGCAGATCCTAGTATTCCAACTAGGGAAGAGCTTGCATATTTGAAGACTTGGATGAGAAAGGATGCTCAAGCAAGGAGCATCATTTACATGGCTATAAATGATTATATTCTACCTCACATTAGAGGACTAGAAAGTGCAGCAGATGTGTGGAATGCTTTGGAAGAGCATTTCCAAAACACAACCAAGTCAAGGAAGTCCTCACTTTGGGTTGAGTTCACAACTTTCAAGAAGAAGAGCTCACAATCAATTTCTGATTATGTGGCAAGAATGAAGGATATTGCAGATAGCTTGGGAGCTGTAGATGAAAATATTGAAGAGGATAAGTTGGTAAGGCAAATACTTACAGGTCTGAGAGGAGATGAGAAGTGGAAGCCCTTCATATTGTCCACAGAATTGTGACTTGATCATTTTACTCCTGATCTTAATCAATTGCTAGGACACATGCTAACTTTTGAGCAGGACATTAAGGGAGATAATGATAGGAGTGCAAGTCAAGCTATGTACTCCAAGGACAAGAAAAAGAATGGCAAAGGGAAGCAGTCAACTGATGATGAAGGAACCTCAAGTCAAGCTAACTTTACAAAAGGAAAGATGAACTTCAGAGGTAAAGGAAGAGGAGGTAAGAATAAAGATAATACTAAGGCTTGTTGGATTTGTGGCAGAACCAATCATTTGGCAAATGATTGTTGGTATAACAATCAAAATGGAGGAAATAATAATCAGAGTTTTAATCAAAGAGGTAGAGGAGGCAGAAACCAAAGAGGCAACTTCAGAGGAAGAGGTGGTAGGACATCATATGCTAGAGGTGGTGGAAGAAGCTTTCAATCTCAGTCCTACAACAACAATTATTATAACTATGCATCAGATCAGAAGGATGATATGACTCTTATCTTGAATGCAACTCATGAAGCAGTAGGAGAAGACCAAAGGGTGTTTTATATTGACTCAAGATGTAGCAATCATCTGAGTGGCAATATATCCTTGATGACTGATATGAAAGCAAAGGTGAACGGACATACAGTTCAAACAGGTGACAATACCAAGCATAAAGTGGAGAGCATTGGATCAATGAAGACAAAGAGTGGAAGTACACTTTTGAGCAAGGTACTTTATGTTCCTACTATTCCTAAAAATCTGATAAGTGTAGGGCAAATTGTGGAAAAAGGATATGAAGTCATATTCACAAATGATGGTGTCTATGTGCAAGATCAAATCAGGGATATAGAAACATAGAAAAGGGAAGACAAAAGTAAGTGTGTATGAAGAAGATATTGATGATGTTGAAGTAAAAGGAAATTGCAGGTTAATGTTGAAGATGGGCCAAGATTTGATCCAGAATCAAATGTGGCTGAGACTTCAAGAAGTGCAGAGGTCAGAAGATCCTCAAGGGAAAGGAAAGAGCCTATCAGGTATAGCTATGACACATCTTTCTTAACAACAAAAGATTATGCTTATATTGTGAAGACAGAAGAGGATCCAATTACATATGAAGAAGCTAAAGGAAAACAGAATTGGGAGAAGGCAATGCAAGAAGAGTATGATACTCTACTTGAAAATGAAACATGGGAGTTAGTGCCAAGACCAAAGAATCAGAAGGTCATTGGATGTAAGTGGGTGTATAAAACAAAAAGGTTTGCAGATGGTAAGGTGTCTAGATACAAGGCTAGACTTGTGGTCAAAGGTTATGCTCAAAATTATGGGGTAGATTATGATGAAACCTTTAGTCCTGTTGCTAAGATGTCTACAATTAGATCATTGATTGCTATTGCTGCTTGTAAAGGATGGAAGTTATCACAATTAGATGTGAAGAATGCATTTCTGAATGGATACATTGCAGATGAAGTGTACATGGAGCAACCAGAAGGCTTCATAGATTCAATTGGATCAGATTATGTGTGTAAGCTCAAGAGATCTTTGTATGGGTTGAAGTAGGCTCCAAGAGCATGGAATTACATGCTTGTTAATTTCTTAAATGAATGTGGATTTCAAGTATCAAAGGCAGATAATAGCTTGCTAGTGAAGGTAAGTGAAAATGGATACATATATATGTGTATTTATGTTGATGATATCATTGTCATAGGTACAGATGCTCAAGGAATTAATGAGCTTAAGAAACAAATAGAGAAGGAGTTTAAGATAAGTGATTTGGGAAACTTATCTTATTTCTTAGTAATGCAGATTGTATATACTCAACATGGAGTATATGTTACACAAGAAAGGTACTTAAAGAATCTTCTGGTCAAATTCAACATGGAGGATTGCAGGCCTTCAAGCACACCATTGGAGGTAAATCATAAATTGAGCAGGTATGGAGGTGAAGAGTTTAATGACATGAAGAAATATCAGAGTTTGGTAGGTAGTTTAATCTATGCTACCTATACAAGGCCAGATCTATCATATGCAGTAGGTGTGTTATCACAATTCATGCATTGTCCAAAGAAGACTCATTGGATTGCAGCTCAAAGGGTACTCAGATATATCAAAGGAACCCTAAATGAAGGCTTGTATTATGGATTTACTTCTGATACAAGAATTAAAGTATTTAGTGATGCAGATTGGGCAGGTGATTCAGATGATAGAAGGTCTACTCATGGCTATCTCTGTTATATTGGAGATAAGTTAGTTTCTTGGTGCTCAAAGAAGCAACATACAGTTGCTTTGTCATCCACAGAAGCTGAGTATAAAGGATTGGTAGAGGCTGCAAAAGAAGTGATATGGTTAAAGACCTTGTTGAAGAGTTTTGGAACTGATCAGAGTACTCCAATTATTTTTGGAGATAATATGAGTTCATTGTATTTGGCAACTAACCCTGTTTTTCATGCCAAGACTAAGCATATAGAGATTTAGTATCATTTCTTGAGGGAAAAGGTACTTGACAAAGAGATTGAAGTGATGTATACTTCAACAAAAGAACAAGTTGCAGATATGTTAACAAAAAGCTTGGATGGACCTAAGCTACAGAGATTCAAAGAGATGGTAGGAGTGAAGAAGAATGGAATAATCACAATTAGTGATTGAGGGGGAGCTGTTGGAACAAACCAATCACAAATTGGTGATTACAAAGACTTTGAAGCAAGATCGTGATCAGATTGAAGTGGAAGAAGACACTTGAGAAAGTGAAGAGATCTCAGAAATGAAGTTTGTATACATATGTACATTACAGGTGGAAATTCTTGTAATCTGAGTAGAGATAATCCTTAGGATGATAAGGAGTAATGTAATAGATGTGGGATAAGTCTAGAACTATATGTATATACGTCAATGATGTAAAGAAATACATATGAGAGTCATTAGAAGCCTAGTGTCATTAAGGTAGATGTGTAGAGAGTCATCTTCACGAGTTAGCGTCGAGTCTTTCTCTGATTTCTCTCAGTCTGATCATGTGGATCAGAAATCCTTTTGTACAAATCTAATTTGGAAGTTAATGAAGCTATGTTCCAAGTTTCATGGTCTATTTCCTTTCATGCTGTGAGTATGATCAATAGGAACATGTATATGTAAAGTCTACAGAAAAATCTCTCAGAGTCGCGCACTTTTTCGTGTCAATGTTTTGCTTAGATCTCAGTGCACAGTGTAAAGTTTTTGATGAGTGAGCATTCAAAATCTAAGTTAGAAGGTAAGGAAGCTATGGCTAAAATCATTTAGCAAAACAGGATCTGTGCTATGAGAAATCAACCTTAGAAGTTACCTATGTCAAAGTCGCTTATTCAGGAAAACAGTTTCTGACATACTTTTGATCTTAAGGATAAAATTGAAGTTTTAATGATTCTTTTGAAGGACTAATGGTTGATATGATTGCGCAAAGGTAGCTTGGAGGTATGTATATCATTAGATTGAAGAAATATGAAAATATGTGCAGGTAATGAAGTCAATCTTTGAAGCAAATTTCTTGAAGAAGAAAAATTCTCACTCAGAGAATTGTTCATGAATGATTTGGTAAATCAAAGTAACATTTGTGTAAAGTTTGGTCTATAACTGATATAGAGGTGCTCTTAGATCAGTATAGATCAAGCCTTTGGAGATTAAGAGGTCTCCAACAATCTATCCATCCATCTTTGGGTATCGAGCTTAGATCTTGATATAGATAGAAAGCAGGTGAAATTCTTAGCTTATTTGAAATGGCATTAATTGGGTAAGAGATAGATTATCATGGCTAGATATATAAGATTCATGAAAGCCAACTTTTTCACTAACCACTTTAACATGGTCAAAGAAATCAGGGTCAATTTAGTCTACTTAGGTTGGTTCAACTCACCTAACAAATATGAATGTGTTGTTGGCCCTATTGGAATCCTTACCTTGATGTTCTACCTTTATGAGACATTCTGAACTGCTAAGAAGTCCTCATTTAAAGAGGAATGTGGATTTTTTTGTTCTTTTTTGGATCAACACAATCGAGGAGTTTTTTTTATCAGTTACACACTAGTACTTTTGAGGCTTCACTGCCCTATGTGAAGAGAAGGGACAAGTGTCCATGGACTATAAGTTGAGAGGCATCTCTAAAGTGGGACCCAACTTATGTGAAGTGGTCATAGTGAGATGGCCATCCGTGATAAGATCTTTTAGGTCTTAAGAAGAGGTGGAAGTCAAACACTCTAAGCCCATGACATGTTTAAATCAAAACAAAAGCTTCTTGTCTATGGTTAATGATATACACGAAAAGGAACATGGGGAAACATAGAGGCAATAATCAATTAGCATACTATTTCAAAGGAACACTATTCGTTAGGTACATAACTCGAGGACCTACTACTGAATGAACAACCCTATGTTCAACAAAGAACTAAAAGGATCTAGCAAAAATGTTCTAGGATCTATGCACATGCATACAGAGATAATACGAAATTTGAAAGCACACAGAAATAGAGATACACAATAGACAAGACAATACATAGTATTGGGTGCAATCTCCCCCCATGCACTCTGTTGGACAAGTCTCTAGAGTACGTGTATCTATAGTTTTTTATTATGTCCAAATAATGAGGGCATTGCTTCAAAAAGCAGACATATGAGTAAATAGTTGTTCACTTTTATAGAGAGCCTTAGGTTTTATTTACAGAAGTCCCATTCTATAGTGATTCTTATCTCAATCATTATTTTTATGACTTTCTAGAAAGAAACCTCTGCATGGGTCTTTTATTTACAAAATATATGGAAAATATAATATTCGAACAAGTCCAAGCCCATACACACCCTCATTAACCTTCATCTGCTATATCAAAACGTAAATCACATTAAAATCGCAATAAAATAAACTCCAAAATTAAACATTCCATAAGTGATAACAAAATCACATATGTATGGACCATTGTTGGAGATAGAGCCTCATTGACATATTTTTTAAATGTAAAAGAGGGAGAAGATGGCCAGGGTTATGAAGAACTGAAGCAACAAGCATGGTGGATGCACTTAAGAAATTGAACGAGATAATGGAGGCTCCAAATTCTCCAATATTAGCCCTCAAATTGGCCATTTTATGTAAATACCCACCTTTACAAATATGCTTAGAAGCCTTTTCTTGTAATTTACTCCATATGGTGCAAGCCAAGGAGTCCTCAAGCTTGACTAGTGATTCCCTAACCCTCCAAGAATTTAGAGCATTTTCTACATTCAAACCAAAATTCAAAAGAGGATTAAGGAACTAATTTTAACTAGGGTAGACATTAGAGTGTGAAAAGGCTCACTTTTAAAACCCACCTAGAAAAGTGAAGGTTGTACTTCTTCTTGCTCCTTCTCTCTTGTAATCAAGTGTGAGTTTCTAGGGAGCTCTTGTGTCTTATCCATGAGTGAGGCTTGCTTCCATGTGTTTGCATGTGTGCATGTGCACATGTCTGAGAGTCCTTGTGTGTATGTGTGCGTGTGTGTGTGATTTGGAGCATGGTCATATCATCATCATCACATCTCTCAGGTTGACATTTTGTGGGTGAGGATTCATTACTTGACCCTCATTAATACTTGTGTTGTACGAGCAGGTCTACATCAAATACTCTGGCACCGTTGTTGAGGATGTGCCTCATAGATTTTCATGCTTGGAGTTTGCATTTTGTAAGGTAGGAGTTCTTGGATCTTATTTTCTTATTTACAAATTCATTTCCATTGCTTTCAGTCTTTTTTCATTAAAATTGGATAGGTGGATAGGAAGAAATGATCCAAATTCATCATTCAATGTTATGGTTTTTTAGGTCAAATCTGAGTTATCCACCAAACCTACATTTTTGCATCATCACATTCACTCTCTTTGCACTTTCTTCTTCACCCTCAAGGGAAAGTTAGATAAGTAGAGCAAGGTTGTGGCTTCGAAGGAATAATCTTACCTTTGAAGATTCATATCATGTGGGAACTATTGTCTTTTCAAAAAGGGTGAGGGAGAAGCTTAGTATGTGAGTCAACAGATCTAGTGTACTTATGTATCATGGTGAAATGACCTTGTGTAGTCAAACGTGAGAAAACAATATGTTTTTAGAAGGCTTCACATGTAGGTATCGTACCTAGTGCTTTCCTTTTGCATAACACAAGAGGAAAGGTCGAAATTTCTATATTGTGAGCGTTAGAGAAGCAGTTTTATAGACCCCTCAAAACACTAGTGCATATGCATATTTGGGGGGATTTGAGATTGTTCTTTGGTGAATTGCAATTATAATAGTAGTCTCTTAGGATCATTCAAATTTGTTGGGAGCTCATTGAAACATCTCAAAGCTTTTGACTTTTAAAGAAGTCCATCGTATGAGGGAGAGGCCAAGGTGAAGAGAACATTTTGTCATAAACTTACTCTAGTGCATTCCTGCACATTCGCATAAGAACAAGGGCTGTAAGGGACAATATTGTGGTCATTGTTGGGGGCCAAAATCAAGGTTTGGTAGGGACATTGTCCCTACCCAAGGACCTCCTAACCCTCCTTGAGGCATCACCCATGTGTCATAATCTCTCAAGATTAAGAACAAGATTAAAAAGCCAAGATACTTCAAGTCTGGGATAAGCACAATTAAAGGCTAACAAACGAAACCATAAATACTCATTGCCAAAGGTAACATGCATGAGTAAATCAAATGAAAAATATTTCCTTACTGCTATGGTAAACGGGGGTTATAGCAAGCGAACGATGTCCTTGCATGGACATCTTTCCCTACTCATGTGCAAGGAATTTGGAAGTGAAGGGCATAGGGTCTTGATATAATCTTTGTGCCAAGCACTATATGATCACAGAAGTTGCATGAAAGTGGTTGGGAGATAGACATCCATAATGTGTTACTTAGAGAAGGGAATTGATTAGGGGTCATTCCCTACAGGAAGATCAGAGTCAGATGTTATCCCAAAAAGGCTCAAGCAAGTTAACCAATCTTAGAGGGAAGTAGGTGTAAAAGTAAGGATGCGGCATTGAAGGATATACAAGAGCCATGTTATTGAGGCATTAGAGAAGTGCAAGGTCCAATGGATGACCTCCCATGTTGTAACTTGTTGAAGATCCTAGCTTACACACATGAGAGAACGACTCTGACTCTCCCCAACCTACCATTATATACATTTGGGGAATTAATCATGCCAATTGGAGTAATTAGAGTCCAAATATGCATGTGCAATCTCCACCACTGCTTTGGCACCATTTGTTGGATTCTAATATTGGTAGTTATACTTGCCACTTGAGTTAAGTCTCTTGGAACTGAAGTTAACCCATGTTAACTTGAGTAGAAGGATATAGAGAGTCTTTGAGTAAAATACTCTCCCCATGGTCCTCATGGGAATTGAACCCAAGACCTCTTCCTTCCTATCCTTGAGATTTAATCACTAAGCTATACTTATAACTTGTTTAATATTCCAATTGTAACTATTGTTATATTTATCTTAAAACTTCTCCAAACTACTTTATAACATCCCCCCTCCCCCTTGAAGAACAATTTCATCCTCAAAAATATGCTTCAAGGCAACATATAATATCTTCCTTGAACCTATGGTCCAAATGAGGAGCATGCTATCATCTCTTTGATTCACCTCTTTAAACACAAGGGGATCCTATCCTGGAAAAGAGGTAATCTTCATGTGGTTTCATTCCTACCCAAATAATTCAAAACACCACCTAGATTTACACTTGATAAATTAAATCAAGTGTAGAGGATGGACACGATGATAAGGGTGGAATAAACATTGCTGCCCTATTCATTATCTCATTATGTGCACATTGAGCATCTTTCATAGCACATACATGTTGATTAGGTAGATTCTAAAAGCTCCTAGCCAAACTCCTATATTTGAGTTGTCTCTATGCACCACTTGTTCATGGATCTAGCCAAATGGGCAGATACTCTAACAAGTCTAAATACTTTGAAAGGTCTCTTGAAATTCACTTGCATTTGAATTAAATGGATGGAGCTTTACTAAGTTTGATTAAAACATCTTATTTTAGACGTTTCCATTATCCTCCATGTCTAAACAACATCCATTGACCTCTTTCCCAACTAGAGGACTACTTTGTCCAATCTAGGCTCTTAAGATCATGATAGAACGTAGATAATAAGTGTTCCATCACTCTTTTCAGCCCAAATGTGTCCAATTTGAGCTTTTAAGATCATGATAACTTAGGACACTCAAAGACTTAACTTTTTGGAAATTCTCAAATCTACATTCAGTTCCTAATCTTACTCTCACCAAGAGTTTTCTAAATTATTGTAGAGAATTATGGAATATTTCAACTTAGACTTAGCATCTTTTAAGGTTGAATTGTTTTTGTACAAAACATCTATGATGTTGAACTTAGTTATATATTCCAACCAACTAATCATGACATTCACTTGGAACAAGTCAGATACTCTATCTGAGTTAAATTGAAAGGTTTTGGAAGTTAGATACTTTTCCTAATGTGCTCATGAACTTCTTGAAGTATAGAAATGTGAACTTGAGCAATAGAAATAGCCATAGGAATATCAGTTTGAGTGAGTGATATGGGAATGGGAAGCTTTTTACCATAAACAATTTCAAAATGTGCACAACCAATAGTTGTATGTGTTATGTTATTGTAAGCAAATTGAAGTAATGGTAATTTTGCATCCTAGTTAGTGGGGCTATCTAATGAATAAAAATGCAATAAATCAATAATGATGCAATTTATAGATTCACTTTGCCCATTACTTTTAGGATGAAATGTAGAACTAAAATCTATTTTTGAACCAAATGTTGAAATAATGCAACCCAAACATGATTGCAAAAATGAACATCATGATCAGATAATGTGATTTTTGGGAAACCATGATGTGGGAAAATAATTTTAGTAAAAAAATTAGAACTTGAGGTGCAAAAAAGGTCTTTTTTCACTACAACATACGAGGGGTACACCGATGTCGGTGCAAGCTTCAGCATAGGTGTCGGTACCAAAGCGTCGGTATAAGCACCGGTGTAGGTGCCAGTATAAGTGCCGGTATAAGTGCCAATAAAGGCATCAATATAGGTGTCGATATAGGCATCAGTATCAATGTCGGTAATCCCTTGGGCAAAAGCATCAGTATGAGCATCAGTATGAACCTAGGCATACCGATGCTCATACTAGCACCTATATCGGGGACCATATCTCCAAAATTTTTTTTGGACAGAGTGTGTTGTCTCTTGCTATAACAACATTACCATGATGTTGTGAAGCAAAAGACACTACAATCTGCCCAAAAAGAACCGAGTACATGTGACATGTGCTCTAGTGGTTGCCGATCTAGAGTTTTGATGACCGGCAACCAAAACATGATTTGATAAAGCAAAACACTATCAGACACAAAAGAAATGAGCAGAATGAACCATGAACCATGTAAAAAAGATATATATATTCCATAAATGAACCATGTATAAAAGTGTGGCAAACCACTACCATATATGAGCCAAATACAAAATGTGGCAAAGCACTACCATATAGGAACCAAATACAAAATTCTGGCACGCCACTACCATATATGAGCCAAATAATAGCCTAAAAAACCCTAATCCTAAAGACCTAGACCTAAAACATGTATATGTGTGTGTGCATGTGTATATACATGTAAACCTTAATGCTAAAGACCTAGACATAAAACATGTATATGTGTATGCATGTGTATATATATGTGTATGTGTATGTGTATATGTATTATGTGTGTATACCTAAAAAATGTATATGTGTGAATACCTAAAACATGTATATGCATGTGTATATGTGTATAAGTGTACATACACACACACACACACACACACACACACACACATATATATATATATATATATATATATATATATATATATATATATATATATATATATATATATATATATATATATATATATATATATATATATATATATATATATATATATGTATGTATGTATGTATGTATGTATGTATACATATATGTGTGTGTATGTATATGCATGTGTGTATGTATTATGTATGTGAATATGTAATATGCATGCGTGTATGTAATATATGCATATGTATGTGTGTGAATGTATGTATGCATATGTATGTGTATGTATATGTATATGTATGTGTGTGTATGTATGTGTGTGATTGTATGTATGCATATGTATGTGTATGCATGTGTTTATGGATGGCTTGAGACCATGCCAAGACTCATATGGAGTGATAGATTGCAATACTTTAGTGAGACACCTGTTAAGTACATATGCTACACACATAACAGCCTCAAGCTAAAAACTATGTGGTAAAGCTTGACTCTTGGCCATACACCTTGCCATCTCCATGAGTTACTTGTTCTTCCTTTCTACAAATCCGTTATGCTCAGGTGTATAAAAAACTATACACTGATGTTTTATCCCACATTCAGCCATAAATGCCTTAAAATCAGAAGACATATATCCCCCCCCCCTTGATCAGAACCGACAGTGCCCATTTTACATGCTGAGAAATTTTCAGCCAAAACCAAAAACTGTTTGAAGCACATAAACACTTCAGACTTTGCTTTCAATGGATATACCAATGCATGCCTAGAAAAATCATCAATGAAATTCATGAAAAAGGTAGTTCCCAAAAGAAGGTGTCTGCATAGGACCACAAACATCACTATGTACAAGCTGTAGTTTTTGAGTAGCTCATATTGAACCATCTTTTAGGAAGGAGGAATGTTGCATTTTGGCCAAAATATAGCCTTCACAAACATGTTTAATAGGTGTCTCAAGTTTGGGTAGAGAGGACACCATTTTGGATTTCTACAGGCATAACAAACTAGCAAAATTCACATGACCAAAGCGTGCATACCAAAGCTTTGCATTTGACATAGATTGAGAATCTTGAACTGCACATGTTCAACCTTTCACAAATTTTGCATAATCTATGAGCCTATATAACCCATGGCTTAAATTATAGAAGCAATAATGATGTTGCCATTTGATGGATCATGAATTATACATCTGTCATCAACAAATTTCACGACGAAGCTAATCTTGTCTAATGCTGAAATTGATAACAGATTTTTCTTGATATTTGGCTAAATAAAGCATCTAAAAATGTAAAAGAGCTACCATCAACATTAGTCAAAATGATCTGACCAACTCCCATGATAGGATAAGAGGAGTTGTTGGTGCATGTGACAGTATTTCATATGGGGACAAGCTCAAGTGAAGTAAAGAAACTACGCCGCAAGGTAATATGTTTGGTTGCCCCACTATCAAAGTACCAAACATTTGAGTCTATTGCAAACATACACTATTCATGAGAAGATGGGTCATAACTACAAAAAATAGAAAATGCTTGTTCTTCATTAGATTTACAAACTCTAATTTGGGTATAGAGGCCTCTACAACAACCATTCCAACCTCTGTTTTCTTTGTCTCTTTTGTAGCCAAATTTGGAGGTCTTTATGACATTATCATTTCCTTTATAGTATTTGAAAAACAATTTTGGATTTTCTATTTTATTCTCGTCTTTGTCATCCTTCCTTGATTGTGTAGAATTAGAAGATTTCTACTTACTACTAGATGAGCTCCATTTACCTTTGCCTTTTTGACCAGCCAAGGAATTAGCTTGATTTGTAACATGCATAATGGACCTGTTCTGCCTAGACTGATCTTCTTGCAACAGGATAGAGGCTAACTTCTCAAATGTTAAGGCACTTGGATTGTGTTTCATCATCAATCAAAGAGTATAAGCGAAACTCTGATATGAATCTATAAAACCATTTAGAAGAATCTGCACAAATGAACTATCTAGAAAAACTTCATCAGCAAAAATCAATTACTCCTTCAAATCTTTGATCTTTGTCAAAAAACTGTCCATGGAATTGCCTCCATTCATGTGCTCACTCTCCATCTATTTTCAAAGGTAAGCAACACGAGCCTCATTCCTTTCCTAGTATAAAGTGGTAAGTGTATCCCAAGCATCCTTTGCTGTTTTGGAGAAGCGAATGTCAGGAATAATGGCACATTTGACAAACAAGGCTATCAATGCATGTGCATGAGCATCTCTACCATCCCAACAAAGTTTCTCTACAGTAGGTGCAACAAGAACCACAATACGAATAGGAATCTGAAGAACATCATCTTCAACACCGTTTGCATCATCTTTAGTAGTTGTATTTGCACTTGTAGTAGGATGTTTTCAACACCCTACACAATATTCCATAGTCCTTTTGCAACCAATACATGAAGCATCATATATGCCCATAATGGTTAATTGGTACCATCCAACTTATCCTCAACATCCAATATGCAGAATACATCATTGTTTTCAGCCATGGCCATTGGTTAAAATACCTTGATACAGAAAAATGATTGTATCTCAAAAAGTTGAACAAAACTAGCTTGTTGACTTTTGCTAAACATGTGGTAGACTTTGAGATGCTTACACAATTGAACGAAAACCTATATATATGTTTTGCACAAAAAGACAAAATTGCCTACATAGGCATTATGATAGTGCATTCGAAGGCCAAAACGAGCTCAGATCGTGATTTCGACACGATAAAGTGAAGCACTTTTGAACTCCTAATTGCCTCGAGTATGCTCATCAATTTTTGTGCGATTTTGAGACTATGATTAGAGGGGTGTTGACGATGCCCTAGATGAAGCGATGACTTACTTTGATACCAATTGTTGAAGTTTGAGTTCTGTAAAAGCATGTGAACAACACCAGGAAGAATAAGAAGCTTGGAGCACAACAAAAAATAGTGAATGTATTACTAAGAGAATGCACAAAGATAAGTGACCCGTTAGGGTTATAGGAATATATACAAGATGGGAGAAAAAAAATCCTAAAGAGGGAAAAAAGTGCCCAGATGTCCCCATTGTGTTTACACACATCACTATCGAAATATATCAACAAATATAATGTTTCCAAATCTTTAAAGTATGCACAACAGGTAAAAGTTCCTTATACATACTATAATTATTTTCAAAGGGTTTAAGTTTCCTACTTTCAAATGCAATGGGATGATTGTGTTGCATTAGAACTTCACCTATACCTGAATGACTAGCATCTGTAACTACATGAAAGGGTTGTGCAAAATCACGTAACTGCAAAATAGGTGCATGTCAAAGTTCATGTTTCAATTTTTTAAAAGATTGTTATTGTGCTAACCCCATGCATATTTGATTTTCTTTTTCAATAATAAAGTAAGGGGAAGTGCCAAATAAAAAAAACTTTTAACAAACTTTCTGTAGAAACTAGCCAACCTAAGAAAGAAAATGCACATAATTAACTAATTGAGGTGCATGCCATTTTAAAATTACTTTGGTTTTCTTTGGGTCTACATGCTCTATGTGACTAGAAATGATATGCCCTAAGTATTCTAGTTTACCTTGGAAAAAGTAACTTTTTTCAAGATTAGCATAAAGTGTGCTCTACTGTAACTGACTAAAAATTATTTCTAAATGCTTCTCATGCTCACTTTCATTCTTACTATAAACAAGTATATCATCAAAGGAAGAAACAACAAAAACTTGATAATCAAGGACAATATTATTCATCATATGTGTAAATGTAGCAGGAGCACTTATAAGTCCAAAGGGCATTACCAAAATCTCATAATGGCTAGTTTGAGTCCTAAAAGCAATCTTATAAATATTGTTGTGTCATATATATCTGATGGTAACCAGATTTAGGTCAATCTTACTAAAGATATGGGCTCCTCAAAGTTTATCTAGCAAGTTATCTATTTGAATAGGGTATCTATTTTTAATTGTGGTTTTGTTGAGGGCTCTATAGTCAATGCAAATCCTATAAGTTTTATTCTTTTTCTCAAGAAGAGAAGGGGTGCTCCAAATGGAGAAGAACTAGGCTTTATAAGGCCTTTTTGAAGTAAATCCTTAACTTGGTTTTCTATTTCCTTTTGGTAAAGAAGGCAATGCCTATACGATGCTTTATGAGGAGGTGAAATACCACGTATTATATCTATACTATGGTCAAAGGATCCTCGAGATGGTGGTAGTGTGGAAGGATAATTGGACATAAAACGATCCTTACAAATAGTCATAAAAGGTTTGTGTGCATCAAAAAGGGTATGTGTATAATCATTTGTGACATTTATAAAATGATGCATAAATTGTAACCTTTCTTAAATGCATGTTTTAATTGAGTATGAATAATTAAGGGAAATGGTTGGAAGTCATGCCTTATAGACAAAGAAATGAGTTGACCTTTATTTTCAAAATTAAATGTATACATATGATATTCAATATGTGCATTATAATGATGACAGAAGGCATACCAAGTATAACATCATAGGATTGCAAAGGGGAAATTAAAAATTTTCATGCATCTACATGTGAGACTATGCAAATCTTAACATCATGCACTTCACTTGTTACGTTATATTTACTTCCTTGAAATGCAACCTTAACTTTATACAAGGAAGGAAACACATTTAATTTGAGTTCATGTACTAATGCATGTGAGATAAAATCATGAGAACTACCATCTTCATGTGAAATACTAACAATTTTATTATTACTAGCACCCTGCATGCATAGTAAAGAATGAATGGAAATTTTGTTACCCAAGGTACTTAAATATTTTTCCAATGCTTCCTCCATCCAAGCAAGAGGAACATCTTTGTGAACTACCTATATGTTGTGCATTTGGGTTGCAATAGGTTTATGTGGAGAGGATGCAATCTGCACTTTACTTTAGTATGTCTAGGTTTATCATAATTCCAACAGGTGATACACGATCTTTTCTATTGAGCATCCATTGTTGAAGTTTGAAGGATAGGGGGTTAGGTAGCTTGGATAGATGAGGATATGGGTTTTGTGGAAAAATTGGAATGAAGAGCTCATGGAAAACTAGGATAAGAAGAGGTGGTAAAATTGCACTTCAAAGGAAAATTAGGTGTTGGGGGATTCTTTTGCAAAAAGGGACTTGAGTGTTTGTAGGAGAAGGAAGAAGAAGAAGAAATGGAACACAGACACCAGAAGCTTCTGTATATTGATTACCAACAGGAAAAATACAATAATGATGTTCAAACAAGACCAAGTAATCTCTGTGCGGAGTGCTTAATCGCAAAGAATACACACACACACAAGGTTACAAGATACCCAAGGTTCCTTATGCCGCCAACCTTCTCTACAACAGAACTCTGATGGAGACCTCTAAATCTCCAAATGCTTGATCTGTGCTGATTTAAGAACTGTTCTATATCAATCATAGACCAAACTTTACACAAATGTTACCATGATTTACAAAATCATCCAAAAACACTTCTCTATGTGAAGTTTTGTCTTCTTCAAAAATGTGCTTCAAAGATTAACCTCGTTACCTGCAAACATCTTCAAATTTCTTCAATCTAATGATGCACATACCTCCATGCTATCTTTGCAAAATAACAAAATTCATTAGATCTTCAAAAGAATCATTAAAACTTTGATTTGATCATTAAGTCCAAATGTATGTCAGAAACTATCTTTTTGAACAAGCGACTTTGACATAGTCAACTTCTCAAGTTGATTTCTCACAACACAAATCCCATTTTCCTAAATGCTTTTAGCCACAGCTTCCTTAACTTCTAACTTAGATTTTGGATGCTGAACTATCAAAGACTTTACACTGTACATTGAGATCTAAGTAAAACTCCGACACAAAAATATGTGCGATTGTGAGAGCTTTATCTGTAGACTTTACATATATATGTTCCTGTTGATCATACACACAACCTGAAAGGAATTAGACCATGGAACTTTGAACATAGCTTGATAAGTTAGATGTGTGCAAAATATTTCTTGATCCACTTGATCAGGCTGAGAGAAATCAGAGAAAGACTCGATGCTAACTTAGAAAGATGACTCTCTACACATCTATCACATGAACGCTTGACTTCTAATGACTCTTGCTCTTTTTCCTTTACATTATCGGCTTATATACATATGATTCTAGACTCATCCCATGTCTATTACATTATTCCTTTATTGTTTGAATGAACATCTATACTTATTATACAAGAATTTTCATATGTAATGTACATATGTATACAAGCTATATTTATGAGATCTCTTCACTTCCTTCAATGACTTCTTTGACTTTATTATGACTTCTGGCCTGCTTCAAGCACTTCGTAATGATCAATTGGTGATTGAATTGCTCCAACAACTCCCCCTCAATCACTAATTGTGATTATGCCATTCTTCTTTATTCCTGCCATCTCTTTGAGCTTCTGTAATTTAGGTCCATCTAAGCTCTTTGTCAACATATCTACAACTTGCTCTTTTGTTCGTGTATACAAGACTTCAATCTCTTTGTCAAGTACCTTTTCTCTCAACAAATGATACTAAATCTCTATGTGTTAAGTCTTAGCATGAAAATGAGGGTTACCTGCCAAATATAATGAACTCATGTTATCCCCAAAAGTAATTGGAGTACTCTAATCAGTTCCGAAACTCTTCAATAAAGTCTTCAACCATATTAATTCCTTTGCAGCCTCTACCATTCCTCTATACTAAGCTTCTGTGGATGACAAAGCAACTGTATGTTGCTTCTTTGAGCACCAAGAGATTAAGTTATCTCCAACATAACATAGATAACCATGAGTAGACCTTCTATCATCTGAATTACTTGCCCAATCTGCATCACTAAACACTTTGATTCTTGCATCAGAAGTAAAACCATAATACAAACCTTCACTCAAGGTTCCCGTGATCTATCTAAGTACCCTTTGAGCTGCAATCCAATGAGTTTGTTTTCGACAATGCATAAATTGTGATAAGACACCAACTGCATATGATAGATCTAGTCTTGTCAAGGTAGCATAGATCAAACTACCTACCAAACTCTGATATTTCTTCACGTCATTAAATTCTTCTCCTCCATATTTACTTAGTTTATGATTTACCTCCAATGGTGTGGTTGAGGGCTTGCAATTTTCCATGTTGAACTTAATTAGAAGATTCTTCAAGTAGCTCTCTTGTGTAACATATACTCCATGTTGAGTATACACAACCTATGTTCCTAAGAAATAAGAAAACTTTCCCAAATCACTTATCTTAAACTCCTTTTCTATTTTTTTCTTAAGCTCCTTGATTCTTTGAGCATTTGTACTTGTGACAATAATATCATCAACATAAATACACATATATATGAACCCATGTTCACTTGCCTTCACTATCAAGCTACTATCTGCTTTTGAAGCTTGATATCCAAATTCATTCAAGAACTTAATAAGCCTGTAATATTATGCCCTTGGGGCTTGCTTCAAACCATACAAAGCTCTCTTGAGCTTACATACATATTCTGATCCAATTGAATCCATGAAACCCTCTCGTTGCTCCATGTATAACTCATCTGCAATATATCCATTCAAAAATGCATTCTTCATATCTAATTGTGACAACTTCCATCCTTTACAAACAGCAATAGCAATTAGAGTTCTAATTGTAGAAATCTTAGCAACTGGACTAAAAGTTTCATCATAGTCTACTCCATAAGTTTGAGCATAACCTTTAACCACAAGTCTAGCTTTGTCCCTAGACACCTCACCATTTACAATCCTCTTTGTCTTATATACCCACTTGCATCTAATAGCCTTCTGATTCTTTGGTCTTGGCACCAATTCCCATGTCTCATTCTCAAGTAGAGCATCATACTCCTCTTGCATTGCCTTCTCCCACTTCTGTTTTCCTTTACCTTCTTCATATGTGGTTGGATCTTCATCCATCTTCACAATATAAGCATAATCTTTTGTTGTTAAGAAAGATGTATCATAGCTATACCTGATAGGTTCCTTTCTTTCTCTCAAAGATCTTTTGACCTCTGCATTTCTTGAAGTCTCAGCTACATTTGATTCTAGATCAAATCTTGGCATATCTTCATCATTATCCTACAATTTATTTTTACAATCATCATCATCAATATCTTCTTCATATACTTTCACTTTTGTCTTCCGTTTCCTTTGAATTTCTTCAAAATCTGCATGATCATTAGTTGACCCTATATACCATGTGCTTTGCTCATAAAATGTAACATCATTTGTGAAAAGAAATTTCTTTGTAGATGGACTCCACAATCTATATCCCATCTGTCTATCATCATACCCAATGAACACATACTTATCTGCTTTGGGCTCTAGCTTATGTCTTAATTGAGAAGGAACATAAGCATATGCCAAACATCCAAATACCTTACAATGATCAAGAGTAGGTTTCTTACCCCACCATGCTTCATACGGTGTTCTACCATCCAAAGCTTTGCAGGGTAACCTATTCAAAAGGTATGTTGTAGTGTTGATAGCTTCTGCCCACAAGTAGTTAGGACAATTCTTCTCCTTCATCATTGATCTTGCAAACTCTACAAGAGTTCTATTTCTTCTTTTTGCAACTCCATTTTGTTGAGGG
Source organism: Ceratopteris richardii (assembly GCA_020310875.1). Lineage (NCBI taxonomy): Eukaryota > Viridiplantae > Streptophyta > Polypodiopsida > Polypodiales > Pteridaceae > Ceratopteris > Ceratopteris richardii. The sequence goes on along the minus strand of CM035409.1, from coordinate 185,896,495 downwards.
GAGTACCTGCAAGTTACTTCTCTTTATATACCTGCATTCCACAAATAATCATAAAATTCTTTAGAAAAATATTCTCCCCCTCCATCTGAATCTCAACCTCTTGAGCTTTTGTCTTGAAATCCTTTCTACATAAGCATGATAATGCTTGAATGTCTTGAACACTTCAGATTTGTCCTTGATTACAAAAAGTTTAATCCATCTTGTTGCTTCATCAACAAACAACACATAAAATCTGGATCCATTTATGCTATAGTCCCTTTGTTAAAAGTGCTTCCCGTCAAGCCACTTTTAATCTCATTTCTGGGTTCTTGGGGATGGATAGGGGTCTGACAATGCAGAGGCCCTTTATTTAATTTTCCCAATTCAACATCCAACTAAACAGTTAACTGTCTTTCAAATCAATTATTATCACTACACAGTACACTTATCACGCGAATTAACAACTACGAATTTGCAGAGGCTTATTAATATTAACGTAGCATTATTGTGTTAATCATTAATCACTGAAACCTTAAGAACAAGACACAGTACTCAGAGTTTGTGCAAATCTGCAATACGACAACTCTAGTGCGGTCACCCAGACAGAAAGTCTGGCGATTCCCCTCGTATCTCGCTGAGGAGTTCCATGCTCACCTTTTCATTAATCAAAGAAAGTTACAACTCTTTGTCATGCCTTTCCGGTGCATGCGAATATATAAAAAATTGCTTACAATCCAATCCGGCGGCCTAAACACTGGCACGCATAGTGGACTCGAACCCAAAAAGGAAAATACAGTCAAGGCTCATCAATAATGCCTTGTATATACATGGTTTGGGCTAGTTTAAAAGTTCTGGTGATCTTTTGCTTTAAGGAATCCAGCATAGTCTTCAAAGTATCCGCCTCAACCAATTGTGCATCAGTTCGAACCGAACTAGCAGCAATTACTTGACTCATTAACAGTTCTATCTGAGTCTGCAAAAATGATTCCTGCAAATAAAAATCGTTGGCTATGGCCGCATCTCTCCTCAGCTTTATGTCGGCGACCTCTACATCTTCTCGCAAGCCTATCAGCCTGAACACCTAATTGCTTCTCTCTTCGTTCCAATTCTTGAGCTTGATACTGGATGGTTTTATAATAGGCATCTCTTTCTTTCATAATACCTTCCATCTCTTTCTTAATCTGAATTGTCCGATCCGTCTATGCTTCCAATTCACAACTCTTCTGAAAGAGTTCGGCAGACACTATCTTGAGCTCTTCAGTGTTCTGCATGGCCAAGTCAGCCATTTCTTGTCCTTTTTGTGTCACTAGCTCAAGATCCGCACGTGTTTCTTCCAAGAGATTGCCGAGAGCAATTCGAGCATCTTCCTTATCCTGCACCATTTGCTCCAACTGAGATATTTCCTCATCACGAGCGGCTAAAAGGACATTCTTTTCCTTCAGTTTAGTAATTGCGGCGTCTCGGTGGGCAATCAGAGTGTCCCTTTCTATTGATTGCTCTTGGAGTTGTTGTAGCTGAATGTGCAAGGCATGGTTCTCTGCTTTGACCGCATTGGCTTCTTCTTGGAGCGGGGCAATATCCGCTTCGAGCAAATCCACTTTACCTTGCAATTCCTGCTGAATATGCTGAGTGGCTAACTTCATTTGGAGGGCTAATTGCTGAGAAAATTGTATAAGCAGATGACCCATAGACTCCAATTCGGTGAACATGACTGCTAGGAGTGGAAGAGAAGGAGGAGGTTGTGACGATGAGGCAGAGAGTAGATGAGGGGAGGGTGGTGGAGAGTAGTCGGGAAAAGATAATTGAGAAGTTAATGCCGCGCGAACAACATTGGAGGGTTCACCGGAAAGAACAACAACCTGCTCCACACTAGTAGTGGGCGGAGGAAGAGGAGGTAGAGTGGTGGACACCAAAACAATTCCGGTCGCCTGCTGATTTACCTCCTCAGCAGCTTCAGTAACATCCTCAGCGGTGCCAATTACTTTGTTGATTGCTTCTACTTGGACCTCATTGGTTGGGGAGGAAGGAGATTGGCATTCCATTCCTTGAGTAGCTTCGGTAAGGACTGCATCTACTTTGGATACAACGATGGGTGATGAGGGGGATTGACAATCCGTGCCTCCAGTAGCGGCTTCGATCTCCTTTACAGCCTCCACATCCGAGTGATGCGATTCTTCTTGTGAAGAGACGTCCTCGACATCTTCCATGCATACACCTTGTTCTGGCTGCTTGAGAGGAGAAGAGGGGACGGAGGAGTCTACCTAGAGAGAGGTGGTGGTGTCGTGGAAGACTTCAGTGTCGGGACCTGCATTGGATCCCTGTACCTGGCTTTTGGATGGGCTAACACGTCTGCGTTTGCGGTGAAAAAATTGAAGCAAGTCGGGATCGTCATCATCTTCGTCATCGACCATTTGTGTAGATTCTTCGTGTAACAGAAAAGGAGCAGTTGGAGGAGGTTGCGTCGCTTGTATCACCGGAAAGAGAAGGGTTAGGATATGAGGTAAGCGTGTGCAAGGGATATCATGCTTGGTGATTTGCTTGGTAACTGCTACACATTCACGGTGAACGGGCCTAAAGAAAAATGCCGTGAAATTTACAAGTTCACGAGAAGCCGTATCGATCATGGAATAAAAGGGTATAGATATACCGTAGGTGCGTTTTTGCAAATTGAGTGCGGCGACCAAGAATTGCAGAGCAGTGCGCTCTGGTTCGGGTCGGCAAAGGATGGCCATTAGGGAAAAAAGTGAGCCTTGCATGGGCCTTGTAAGGATTCCTAATTTTTAGGAATTAAAATTGCTAATCAAGTGGATTAAGAGGTTGGAAAAAACCACTAGTCGTATTGTCAGTGACAATAAAGAATAAAAAAAAGGAATGCTTAGGGAGGAAATTCGTGTGCATTTCAAGCCCTTGGATCTCTTGATTGGACGGCCATGATCAAAATGAAAAGCATGGGCACTAAAAGACAAAATAAGAGCTCAAACTCTGGCAATAAACGACAAAATAGGAAGATCCACGCAAGGAGAGAGAAGAAAATATCACGGATTTCGCCTAATTTCAGCCGTTCGATTGCTTTTCTCTTGGATGGTCGAGATTAAAACCCAACCCACTGTCACTAAAAGACAAAATAGGCTCAGTCACTGTCACTAAAAGACAAAAGCTCAAAAATTCGTGCAAGGAGAGATAAATGAATTCGCCGATTTCGCCTAATTTCAGCCGTCCGATTGCTTTTATCTTGGATGGTTGAGATTAAAACCCAACCCACTATCACTAAAAGACAAAATAGGCTCAGTCACTATCACTAAAAGACAAAATCTCAAAAATTCGTGCAAGGAGAGATAAAGGAATTCGGGATGCGCGTAGAGTTTTGTCCGTTGGATTTTCTAAAGAATCGATGGTCTAGATTGAATAGAGAGTGATCCATGCCAAGATCAAATCTCATCCATTAGTTTCTTTTAAGATCCAATGGCCCAAATTCAAGGCGCCTTTTTTTCTTTGGGAAACAACTACTCTCATCTCTCTCAAAAACTACTTGAAGGAGAAAACCATGAGTTTTAGCATGGTTTTGTGGTTTTGACTAGCCCAAAACAAGGGAAGCCTATACCTAGCCTAGTTGATTAAGGGCTAGACTATGTCCACCACCCTCTTCTCATTGGTCCATCACTAATCACTCTCTAATCCAAAAGGCCCATTCAGGGTTCATTTTTTTCCCTAATGCAAACTCATTAGATGAGTGCCAGGGAAACAGTTCCTTCATGGTGGCAAGAGGAAGGAGTGGACCATTCTCCAATCCTTCGTGAGAGAGTCGGAATCCTTCAGCAAACGTGGCTAGAGTGATTACTACACGAGGATTTAGACATGTAATCGGCCAACAGTGCTCAGTAGCATGTGTGGCGGCGATGGCAAAAAATAATCTGCGCGTGAAAGGGGTGACACTCCATTGAATGCCAAGGCAATTCAGTGAAGGTCAGCAATCCCCTAGTGTGCAAGTACTCACTCACCTCTGGAGTGAGTCCTGCAGAGAAGGTTGCTATATTAGCCAGAACTTCAATGGCGCACACAAGGATACACAGAAACACAGAATACACAAAGCTCCCAAACACACAAACACAATAGCAATTAACAGTGGAAAGAACAAGATTAAATAGGAATACAAAAAAAATCAGGTAGCAAAACCCTACTCATAACGCAGTATTGGAGAGATATTCTTCATAAGTGCGGCATGCATGCATGAACAAAAACAGTGACACAGAGGCGGCTATTAATCATAGTTAGATACCAAAAACGGGAAGATTACGGTCAGTTGGTCAACCAAAACATGGGGGTGGAAAAGAAAATCCAGGGACACACAAAAAAGAGGAAAAAGACTGAGTAAACCTCATGACTTACTAGACGACTGGTGATATGGGCGGAGCTTAGAACCATTAGTCACTTTTGGAAGGAGAACACCTGTTAAGGTTGCCAACCGAAAAGTGGCGAGTCCCACCTGTTCAGCAATCCGGTATGTCCAAACCACCGTAACTTAAATTTTTTGGCAGATATGTTAGACTTAGCATTATAGAAGAGGACCGGTTGGTTGATCGTAAACATAGGGGTTTTGAGAAAGTGATCATGAGTACGGGCTTGGCGTAGCTGAACTTCTTGAAGAATCATAAAGCTCTCCCAACGTTGTTCATCCAATGATCTGAGCACATCCAACCGGAATGGAAAAGATTCTTTCGGTAGCAATTTCTGGGATAAGGCGACTCGCAGGCTCGATACCACCACTTCCATTGGTGCAATAGCTTCCAATCCATAAGCAAGTTTAAATGGAGTTGTTCTGGTTGACACTTTGTACGTGGTCCGGTAAGCCCACAATACTGCAGGTAAGAGTTGGTCCCAGAGTTTCGGACATTCCAAGATCAATTTCCGAAGAATATTCAGCAGAGTCTTATTGGTGCTCTTAGCAAGACCATTCGCGCGTGGATAGTAAGGTGAGCTAAATTTATGCATAATCTGAAAAGTCTGAGTCAGCACGTGCATTAAGTGGTTTGCGAAATGGGTACCCTGGTCCGTCATTATTTCTAGAGGTAATCCATATCGAGGGAAGACATCCTTCATCAAACATTTGGCCACCAAAACTGCTGTGGCAGAACGTAAAGCCCAAGCTTCCACCCACCTAGTGGCATAATCTGTATAGGTCAAAATATATCGGTTGTTGGTGAGGGTAGCTGGGGGTGTAATTGGGCCAATGAAATCTAAACCCCACTTCTGAAAGGGCTCCAAAGGTAGAACCAGTTGAAGAGGAAAAAATTTCGTTGCAAGGGTTGTCCAGACCGTTGACAAACATCACACTGCTGCACAAATTTAACCACATCTCTGTACATTGTAGGCCACCATAACCCACTTTGCAAAATTTTTTGGTGAGCAAGATCAGCTGCGAAGTTTCCTCCAGTGAGTGCTGAGTGAGCCATGGCAATCACGGATACCGCTTCATGTGGAGGGATACATCTGAGTAAGACACCAGTATGATCTATGTAATACAGTTGACCCACAATCAACCGGAATCGTCGACTGTAAATTGCAATTTTACGGTGTAGAGTAGCGGGAGTATTAGGAGGGAGACAACCATTAGTAAGAAAATTCATTAACATATCATAGTATGTAGGGGCAACAGGAAGTTCTGCAGATTCTTCAGGAGTTGTTTCGACAACGTAAATAGCGGGTGTAGTGTCATCAACACCTTCTTGGGACTCACCGGAATCCAGTCGAGATAAAAAGTCTGCCAAGACATGTGCTGTGCCGGGTCGGTGAATAACTTCATAATCAAACTCCTAGAGTAGTAAAACCCAGCTTGCCAATCTACCACCTAAATGTTGTTGCCGAACCAAATACACCAGTGCGGCATGATCCACATGGAAAGTGAATTTTCGTCCCAGCAAATAATGCCGAAATTTCTTAACAGAGTATACCAGACCAAGACACTCTCGTTCTCTCACAGAGTAATTTCTCTCTGCAAGAGCTAATCGGCAGCTCTCATAGTACACAGGCCGAAACCATTTGTCAGTTTGTTGCATTAACACACTGCTAATCATGATATCTGACGCATCCACGAAGACATGGAATGGATGTTCCCAATCAGGCGGTTGTAGGATCGGAGCTTGCATCAATAAGACCTTCAAACAATCAAATGCCATTTGACACTCATTAGTCCATTCATACTTCTGTGGGGTGCTGGTCATAAGTCGGTTAAGTGGCATCGCTAGATGAGCTAGCCACCGTAAATGTTTGCCATGCCATCGGATTTGGCCAAGGAACCTCATAACTTCTTTCGGTGTCTTTGGGACCGGTGCCTCCAACACGGCTGCGACTTTATCAGGATCTACTTGTATTCCTTGTTTAGAGATGATATGACCAAGTAGCTTTCCATAGGAGACCACAAAAACCGATTTGGTAGGATTCAAACATAATCGATACTCCCGGCACTTTTCAAAGCAACACCGTAAATGATACAGGTGTGTTGAAGTGTCGCCAAATAATGAAAAATCATCCAAATAGACTTGCATAAATGTTGTCAGGTAAGGTGAGAACACTTCTTGCATACATCTTTGGAATGTACTCGGTGCATTCCGCAAACCAAACCACATTACGATGCAGGCATAGACACCCCAATTGGTGATGAATGCGGTCTTCGGTATATCCTGTTCCGCCATCCTCACTTGATTATATCCACTGTAGCCATCCAGGAAAGAATACATTTCGTGACCTGCTACCCTATTGAGCATTGTATCCAGAAAAGGAAGAGGGAACGGATCGGGTACGGTGGCTGCGTTAAGCTTTCGGTAATCAACACAAATACGTAACTGTTTATTTTTCTTCGACACTATCACTATTGGTGAGATCCACTCTGCATGCTCAATGGGAACAATGAATCCAACCTTCAACAAGGGATCTAACTCTGCTTTTACCTGGGCTGCATAATGCGGGTACATCCGGTAGCTGGCTTGCTTGAAGGGTCGTGCATCTGGCTTCAGCACCACCCGGTGTTGATAAATTCGTGGGTCAAGACCTTTCATGTCTTTGTAATCCTAAGCGAAGACATCTGAGAACTCGCGCAGGAGTTGTACCAAATCTTCTTGGAATTTCTCTGCTAATCCTGCCTTAATTTTAACGGGCCTCGGGTTAACCGTGTCGCCCAAGTTGTACGTTACCAATTGATCCTCCAGTACATAAAAATGTCAAGGCTTTACCAAATCATCAGCTGGCTGCAACAGTTGTTGTAACGTCGCTTCGTCCATAGTTATATCATCATCTACTTCTGCTTCTCCGATCATTGGTACGACCGTACAAGCTGTCGGACTCCACTTATCTACTACCGACTGTAAATCTACAGTACCTAAGGGGATAAGGTCCTTATTGGTCTTGAGGAAAGCCTCCTCCTCATCATCAGATAGTCCATCCAACATATGGACTGGCTCTACTACATATGGGCGTGCATGCAGATCACAAGGTTGCATAGCATCCAATGTAAAGACATATTTCCGGTGATTGTTCTTCAAATTTAACTCTTGAGCTGACCAATCTTGCACGACTTTGGCTTGCTTAAGCCATGGTCGACCAAAAAGTAAATTATAGTTGAGGCTAGATTTGGGTAACTCTAGGACTACAAAGGTCATTTTGAATGTAGTTCCCTGTAGCGTAATAGGAATATTACGTACTAGTCCCATCGGATGGACTTTCGATTGGTCTGCCATTTGCACAAAGAACTGCACTGGTTCAATTTGGTTCCAACCCAGTTTCTTACAGAGTGCAACTGTCGCAATATTCACACCAGACCCGCCATCAATTAAAACTTGTGTAATCTTCTGGTTTTTATACCAAACGGTGATCAACGATACTAAACGATCCACCATAGAATCCATCTCGGGTTGTATTGTCGCAGTTGTCGGCGTACAAGAAGGTTCGGGGCTGACCTGCTGTTGGAATTGCTATCGTATACTAGGAACTAGGGAGAGCAACTGTCCCAAAGGAAGTGTGATTGAAGCCTTAGAGATCACGTCCCATACCTGGTCTGTTTGTGCTGTGGTCATAACCGACTCTGGCTATGATTCTGGTGTTGTCCGGGCAGAATTCTATGCATTCGATCTTGTATTTGGCAGAGGGACCTGTGTTACCGGAACTGGATCAGGGAATACCATCGGCTCCTTAGTTGTCCGTTGACTAGCCTTTGTAAAAATCTGCTGTTGCTCATGAATTTCGGGTTCGAAAACTTCAGCTGCAGGTTGCAACTGTTTTCCCGATCTTGTTTGTACTACGACTGCTTGGGAATCCACCGGAGAAATATACACCATATTTGTCATCGGATTTTGTCTTTCCTTCTTTCTTTTGTCGTACTCTGCGACTTCTTTACAAAATCTACGAATGTGCCCAACCTCGCCACAAAAATGACATCGAGGGGGTGGGAGAGAGGTACCTTCAGCCGATGTACTTGCCTGCCATCGATTTGGATTGAAATTGTTGTTGCGCTGACCCCTATAGTTCCTATATCCTTGCTGTTGGTTGGTTCGTAATTGTGGCGGCACATAATGGGTGGTTGGCTGGCCCTAGTCCTATATTATGGCGTTTACTGCCGTTCTACCCTACACCTTTGCATTGTATGCACAAGTTTCTGTTGAGTGACCCGTCGTATTACAAATGGCACAATACATTTGGTTGAGCGCACATATGGAACTGGTGTGACCGGGATTCTTACACTTAGTACAATACACTTGTTTGGACGGATCCTCGGCCACGTTCTTACTTACTTTCAACCATTCCAGATCTTTTGTAAAACCTCCAACCTTGTGCTCCAACTGCAAGGCCATTGCAATAACAGCGTCCAGTGTCATTCCGCCCACACAGCGAATGATCATAATCTATTTTAACTGCGGATTCAATCCGTTGATGAACCATTGTGTTACGACATCATCTGGCAGGTTGGCATGTGCCGGAGGCAGCTACCGCAAGTGAGTTTTGAACAATGTCCCATACTCTTGAACACTGGTGTGGTTTCTGTCGATTGTTTTGCAAATAGCCAAAAATTTTTGCAGGGTTCTTTTAAAAGCGAAACCGCTGCAGGAGCGTGTCCTTCACATTGTCGTAATTACCAAAATGATTAATATCGTATTCTGTCAGCCATCTTGCTGCTTCATTAACCAGCGTGGCCTGAAACACGATGGCCTTATACGCCGGATCCGGTGGATGGTTCAACACGGCATAACTAATTTCGAATGTGCGAACATGTTCGTCGGGATCATCCCCCAGAAATCCACGAATTTCGTATAGGTCACTCCGGTTGGGACCGGTCGAGGTGGAACGATTGGTTGTGGCTACTGTTGTTGTTGCTACTGAAATTGTGGTTGCGGCTGTGGCGGTGTTTGTTGATGTTGCTGTGAGCCACTCATGGTGCTATTGTTGGTAGTGTTGTTGTTACCTGACTTTTGAGGGGGTGTCTCTTGACCTTCCGAATGTGTATGGTCATCCTCCTCACTTTTCAGTCCAAAAATGTCATCGAACCATTTGCTTAGCTCCAAATATAGCAACCTTTCCTTAGCTTTGGCATCGAAATTAGGTAGACTTGCACCAAAAAGGGGTGAACGCAATGAGTGTCCACCAGGCAACATCGTAGTATCACCAGAAAACTTCAAATAACCACCAAGTGGTACCGAACTTCCACCGAAACTTGTTGAACTCTCACCGGACCAGGTTACACTATCACCGGAAACGTTCTGACCTGGTACCGCGAACCTGTCACTGAAATTGGCTGAATTCTGGCCAGATAGTGCCGAATTGACTCCGCACTGCGTCTCTGTACAACCCAAAATCATCGTACTTTCTCCGACTGGTACCAAACTCACACTGGAATCTCATCGTGTACTACCGAACTTCCACCGGAATCGCTACTGACTGGCTCTGATCCTTCTGCAACTGGACTTAACTGGCCTATACTTCTACCACCTGGGGTGTCCCTAATAAGTTTGGAACTACCCAGGGATGTTGATCTCGCCTATACTTTGGGTAGGACTCACTGGAATGAGTAATTGGCATATATCACTTCTTCAACTAGTGGTTACTATTCTCCATTGCTTGCCTTGAGTACTGCTCTTCCCTTACAGGTTATTCTAAATCTGTTTCCATCTTCCCACAGATGGCGCGAGTATTAAAAGTGCTTCCCGTTAAGCCACTTTTAATCTCATTTCTGGGTTCTTGGGGATGGATAGGGGTCTGACAGTGCAGAGGTCCTTTATTTAATTTTCCCAATTCAACATCCAATTAAACAGTTAACTGTCTTTCAAATCAATGATTATCTCTACGCAGTACACTTATCATGCGAATTAACAACTACGAATTCACACAGGCTTATTAATATTAATGTAGCACTATTGTGTTAATCATTAATCACTGAAACCTTTAGAACAAGACATAGTGCTCAGAGTTTGTGCAAATCTGCAATACGATAACTCCAGCGGGGTCGCCCAGACAGACAAATTGGCGATTTCCCCCGTCTCTCGCTGAGGAGTGCCATGCTCGCCTTTACATTAATCAAAGAAAGTTACAACTTTCGTCATGCCTTTCCGGTGCGTGCGAATATATAAAAAATAAAATTACAATCCAATCCGGCAGCCTAAACACCTTGAAGGACCCTACACATCTGTATGAACCAACTCAAGCATATTTGAATACTTGTATCCTAATTTATTATATGAACTTCTTTGAGCTTTACCTAATTGACAAGCTTCATACTTTTATACCATGTGTTGACCTTCAACATTTGGTAATCCAAGCACTACATCATTCTTTGACATTTATTTTATAGATCTCTCATTGAAATGACCTAGCCTTTTATGCCATAGGTCTAACTCGGACATCTTTTGACTTCCATAAGTAAACAATGCATGTCCCACATTACCTTGGACCTTGAGAGTAAAAATCCTTCCTTTCTTTTGACTTGTAATGATGCTTCTATATCCCTGATTTGGATCTAGCACATAAACACCATCATTTGTGAATCTGACTTTGTATCCCTTCTCCACAATTTGTCCTACACTTATCAAGTTTTTAGGAATAGTAGCAACATAAAGTACCTTACTTAAGAGTGTTCTTCCACTTTTTGTCTTCACTGGTCCAATGCTTTCCACCTTATGCTTGGTGTTGTCTCCTATTTGAAGTGTATGTCCACTCACCTTTGCCTCCATGTTAGTCATCAATGATATGTTTCCACTTAGATGATTGCTACATCCTGAGTCAATATAAAATACCCTTTGATCTTCTTCTATTGCTTCATGTGTTGCATTCAAGATGAGAGTCAAGTCATCCTTCTGATCTGATGCATAATTGTAATAAGTGTTATTATAGGACTGAGATTGAAAGCTTCTTCCACCTCCTCTAGCATATGAAGCCCTACCACCTCTTCCTCTGAAGTTACCTCTTTGATTTTTGCCTCCTCTACCTCTTTGATTAAGACTCTGATTATGACTTCCACCATTTTGATTGTTATACCAACAATCATTTGCCAAATGATTTGTTCTCCCACAAATCCAACAAGCTTTAACATTATCTTTGTTCTTACCTCCTCTTTCTTTGCCTCTTGAATTCATTTTCCCTCTTGTGAAATAAACTTCGCTTGAAGATCCTTCATCATCAGTTGACTGCTTTCCTTTGACATTCTTTCTCTTATCCTTGGAGTACATAGATTGCCTTGCACTCCTATCATTATCTCCCTTAATGTCCTGCTCAAAAGTTAGCATGTGTCCTAGCAATTGATTAAGGTCTTGCTCAAAAGTTAGTATGTGTCCTAGCAATTGATTAAGATCAGGAGTAAAATGATCTAATGACAATTCTATGGACAATATGAAAGGCTTCCATTTCTCATCTCCTCTCAGACCTATAAGTATTTGTCTCACCAACTTGTCCTCTTCAATATCTTCATCTACTGCTCCCAAGCTATCTGCAATATCCTTCATTCTTGCCACATAATGAGAATTTGATTGTGAGCTCTTCTTCTTGAAGGTTGTGAACTCAGCCCATAATGAGGACTTCCTTGACTTGGTTGTATTTTGAAAATGCTCTTCCAAAGCATTAAAAACATCTGCTGCACTTTCTAATCATCTAATGTGATGTAGAAGATAATCATTTATAGCCATGTAAATGATACTCCTAGCTTGAGCATCCTTCTTCATCCAATTCTTTAAATCTACAAGCTCTTCCTTAGTTGGAACACCAGGATCTTCAAACTTAGGCTTTTCTTCTTCTCTTGTAATGAATGCAATCAAATCTTTGCTCATGGTGTGCCTCCATCCTCATGGACCAGGTTGGATACTTTTGCCTATCTAGCTTATCAATCTGCAGGCTTTCTCCCATCTTTTGATCTTTGTCTCTACAAATGTTAAGATAAATGAATATGCTTTGTACCTTTAATGCAAAACTTCAATCTTTTAGATCCTCTCAAGCTCAATCTTCACACTTCTTCAGGTTTGCTTCAAGACTTTAATCTTGTTCACTTTCAGTTAGAGGAAACTTCAATGTCTGCAACAATCGGGACTTCAAATGCTCTTTACGTCACCTTATATTGCACCTTTTGCTCCACTGATGGAGACCTCTAAATCTCCAAACGCTTGATCTATGCTGAGTTAAGAACACTTCTATATCAATCATAGACCAAAATTTACACAAATGTTACCATGATTTACAAAATCATCCACAAATACTTCTCTATGTGAAGTTTCTTCTTCTTCAAAAATCTGCTTCAGAGATTAACTTCATTACCTACAAGCATCTTCAAATTTCTTCAATCTAATGATGATCATACCTCCACGATACCTTTGCGCAATAATAACATTCATTATATCTTCAAAGGAATCATTAAAACTCTGATTTGATAAAAAGACCAAATGTATGTTAGAAACTGTCTTTCTGAACAAGCAACTTTGACATAGTCAACTTCTCAAGTTGATTTCTCACAACACAAGTCTTGTTTTGCTAAATGGTTTTAGCCATAGCTTCCTTACCTTTTAAGGTAGATTTTGAATGCTCGCTTATCAAAAATTTTACATTGTGCTTTGAGATCTAAGCAAAAATCTAACATGAAAATATGCACGACTGTGAGAGTTTTATCTGCAGACTTTACATATACATGTTCCTATTGATCATGCACACAACCTGAAAGGAATTAGATGATGGAACTTTGAACCTAGCTTGATTAGCTTCTAAATTAGATGTGTACAAAATATTTCCTAATCCACTTGATCAAGATGAGAGAAATCAGAGAAGGATTCGATGCTAACTTAGAAAGATGACTCTCTACAGACTTCTAATGACTCTCTCTCTTTTTCCTTTACATTATTGGCTTATATACATATTATTTTAGACTCATCCCACATTTATTACATGATTCCTTTATTGTTCTAATGAAAATCTATGCTTATTATACAAGAATTTTCATATGTAATGTACATATGTATACAAGCTATATTTCAGAGATCTTTTCACTTCTTTCCATGAATTTTGACTTCATTTTGACTTATGACCTGCTTCAAGCACTTCATAATCATCAATTGGTGATTTCTTTGTTCCAACAAACTCCACCTTCTCCATGAGCTTGCTCTTGTGCACACCTTGAACTTAAGATTCCAATAGGGTAGGAGGGAGAGGAACACCTTCTGTCAATGCGCACACCTCTTCAATGGTACCTTGTACCACCTTGATTGCCTTGCTTACTAGTTCTCTCCACACCTTTTTTGCACACACTAGATCACCCTTCTTGCACACTTTGTCTCACACTTGCTTCTCTGCATTGGACTCTGATTGAATATCTCTTACTCTTCTCACCTAGTATAGACTATGCTCTCACTTGCTTAGTCTAACTCCAAGAATAATCATAATGCCCATTCCATGTGTCGATTCACTTGTGCACACCGCTCCTAACTGATAGAGCATCTTGGTGCTCACTTTGACGTCCCAAGAATGTCTCAAAATGTGTATGCTAATGACTCACTATTTTGTCTTGTAGTGACTTTAGGACTAAAACAAAATTTTAAATGGGGGGTCATACATACACTTTTCCATACTGTTTCCTCTTCACATGCCTTCACTTTTGCTTTCATTTCTTCAATATGTGTACATAAGGGAGAGTTCACCTGAACCTTCCAAATACTTCAAAACCCTTGAAAACCTTACAAAAAGCCAATTTGCAACCTGCATTCCACTTTCTGCAAACCATTGTTGGAGAATTCCTCTCCTATGCGCAACAGAAAGTGTAGAAGACCTTCTCAGGATCAAGACTTTTACCTACAGCTAAACCTTAGAATGAAAATTGGTATCAAATGAAAAATAAAATGAACTTGATGCTTTGGTAACTCAAACTAGACACTAATAACTCAAACTCAAAGAAATGATCAAGTAATCACATTAAAGGATGCTAGAATTGTGGTAAACCTGATCACTTTTAATATGATTGCCAGTGCATCAACAAGTGGAGATGATTTGGAGAGATTGCTCATGGTCCAACATCAGATGTTGAATACGATGTCTATTGATGTTTTAGAATCGAATGGTAATGTCTAGTATGTCGATTCAAATACTTCAAATCACATGACTAGTCATGTAGAATGGTTTAGTAGTTTGAAATAATTACCAATTCTTGGATATGTTGAAACATGCAACGACACATCACATCCTAGATCCAATTAACATCAAGTGCTACTTGATTTGGAGAAGTTTTGGTGGATCAGAAATCTATCTATAGCACTTCAATAGATACTAGGCAATCACTTTCCGGCCTCGTTTTATGTCACTTGACATCCAAATTGACTTGTGTCACTTGGATTCACATCATAGCTTTCATGTGCAGGTGCTGGAACATTTATACTGACTAGTGAGGAGTTGGAAAGATTGAAAGTGCATTGTTTCTGCTCAGTTTTGGTGTTTTGAGGTATTGCCACTTGTTTTTGGCATCATTTTCACTAGTTTTTGGTGTTAAGACCCCTCTCGGACCAAGCTGATATTTTGAATTTTCATTTAGGCCTGGCAAGGAGTGAAAGTTTGAGGCTCGACACTTAATAGAACACTTGAATTCAGCTTTGAAAAGCTTGGATTGTATTAGGGAAGTGTTCTAATGTTATTTTTTCTCTCTTTCTTGATTTATAAAATTTACTTCCAATTATTCTAAACATTCTAGTTACTTTATTGGGGGGAGTAAACATGGAAGCTAAGGGAAAACAACCTTTAGAACATACTTCTCTCCCTAGGGAGAAAAAGCTAGAGGATTTAGTGTTGATATATTTAGGTAGTGATGTGTGAGCACTCTAGGACTGCCATGGCACTTTTTTCCCTCTTCAGGAGGTTTTTTTCCCTCGGCTTGTATATACACCTATTGCCCTAACATGCTAATTATCTTTGTACATTCTATTGGTAATACATCCAGTATTGTGTATTGTGCTCAAAGCTTCTTCTTCGATCATGTCACTGAGAGTTGTCCAAGTCTGGCTGCTAAAGAGGCAAAGACGAAAGAGGCCAAAATGGTTGTTGTAGAGGCCTCTACACCAAAAATAGATTCTGCTAATCTTGTGTAGGAAGAAGAATGGATGTTTACTATGCTTTGTAGTTTTGACCCATCTTCTCATGAGCTGTGCATGTCTATAGTACACTCAGATGTTTGGTATTTTGATAGTGGGGCGACCAAACATATTACCTCGCACCACAATTTCTTCTCTTCACTCGAGCCTTCCCCTAGAGGGAATATTGTTACATGCACCAAATCCTCTTATTCTATTATGGGAGTTGATAAGATCATTTTGACTACCTTTGATGGTAGTTCTTTCACTTTGTTAAATGCTTTGTTTGAGCTAGGGATCAAGGAAAATATGTTATCAATTTTTCCATTAGCCAAGATTGGCTTGGCTATGAAATTTTTTGATGACAGATGTACAATTAATGATTTGTCAAGTGGCGACATCATTATTGCTTCTGGCATTTTGTGTCATGGGCTATATAAGCTCATAGACTATGAAAGATCTCTAAATGATTCGGCATGTGTAGTACATGATTCTCAGGCTATGTCAGATGCAAAGATTTGGTATGCATGCTTTGGTCATCTGAATTTTGCTAATTTTCTACGCATGCAGAAATATGAAATGGTGTCCTCTTTGCCCAAACTTGAGGCACCCAAAAAACATGTTTATGAAGGCTATATTTTGGGCAAAATACAACATTCTTCCTTTCCAAAAGATGGTTCAGTTTGGGCTACTTAGAAATTGTAGCTTGTACATAGTGATGTTTGTGGTCCTATGCAGACACCTTCTTTTGGGAACTCTCTTTACTTCGTGACTTTCATCGATGATTTTTCCAGGCATGCATGGGTATATCCATTGAAGGCAATGTTGATGAGAGAGCTGATATTGAGCAGGCAAAGACTATGCCAAAATGGTTGGTGTAGACTTTGCATGACAACAAATTAGATGCACCTCTCTCATATCGTACTGGGTCAGGCTCTCATAGTGCCTCTTTTGCATCAAATTGCTATGCTATGGCTGCCTCTAGTCTCTATGATGAGACTGAACCTGTTTCATTTGATGAAGCATAAATTCTGGATATTGGATGGCTGCAATGCAGTATGAATATGATGTTATCATGAAAAATGGTACTTAGTCTTTATGTGACTTGCATCCTGGCAAGAAGGCCATTGGCACTAAGTGGGTATACAAGCTGAAGCATAAACCTGATGGAACAGTTGATAGGTATAAGGCTAGCCTTGTTGCAAAGGGTTATGTACAAGAAAGAGGCATTGATTTTGATGAAACCTTTGCTCTTACTTGTCGAATGACTACTGTTTGTAGGATCTGTGCACTTTCAGCTCATGATGGTTGGAATGTACATCAGTTGGACATTAAAGCAACATTTATGAATGGTGACTTGCATGAAGAAGTGTATGTTTTCTAGCCCCATGGCTTTGTGCAGAAAGGGCATGAAAACCACGTGTGCAGGTTAAAGAAGGCATTATATGGTTTGAAGCAAGCACCACGTGCTTGATATGAAAAGATACATGCCTATCTCATTGCACATGTTTTTTAGAACATTCCAATTGAAAGCACCTTATATGTTAAGATTGCTAATGATGTGCTTCTGATCATTGTGGTGTATGTTGATGACATGCTACTCACTGGTCCTCATGACACACATATTGCTGATTTTAAGGCTGATTTGCATGCCTCATTTGAGATGTTTGATTTGGGGCATTTGCATCAATATTTGGGCATTTAGTTTATGCAAGTTGATGGTGGAATGGCTTTGTGTCAAACAAAATATATTGACACATTATTGTAGCATTTTGGCCTTGAAGACTATAAGCCTATTGCCACTCCTATGGAGATAGGTTTATGATTGAGTTTTCATGATGCTGATGATGCATTTGATGTTGTTCTTTATCAGGAGGCTATTGGTTTCTTGATTTACTTATGCATAACTCGGCCAGATATTCAGTTTGTTGTCTCACAGATGAGCAGGCTTATGCATTGCCTAGGTGTCAAGCATTGGCAGGCAGTTAAGCGCATCTTTTGCTACTTGAGTGGTACCCGAATACTTGGGTTGTCTTATCCCAAGGAGGGATCACTATCGTGAGATTTGCATCTTTTTCTAATAGTGATTGGGCTAGTTGCTATGACACTCGTGTGTCCACCAGTGGTTTTTGCTTCATGCTTGGTAGCTCATGTATATCTTGGTTGAGCAAGAAGCAGCCTAATGTGGCCACTTATAGTTGTGAAGCTGAGTATAGGGCAACTTTCAAAGCGACTGTTGAGTGTGTGTGGCTCAGACACCTTATGGCTGATTTGGGTATTGCACAGTCTTCAGCCACCATCATCTTCACTGACAGTCAGAGTGCATTGGAAGTTGCGAGGAACCCTGTGTTCCATGCTCGCACTAAGCACATTGAGGTGCATTATCATCATGTCAGGGAGAGGTTCTCTGTTGGGGAGATTAGCTTGGGATATGTGCCCACGTAGGAGAACATTGTAGACCTTTTTACGAAGGTTCTATCTAGGGAGAAGTTTGAAGCTTTCCGCAAAGCTTTGGGCTTACTTCCTTTTGTGGATTGATTCCACATAGCTTGGCACTTCCTTATACATGAGTGTGAGCTCCTTGTTCACTGCATCACTCCGAAGGGGGATTTGTTGATATATTTAGGTAGTGATGTCTCTAGGACCGTCGGGGTACTTTTTTCCCTCTTTAGGAGGTTTTTTCCCCTCGGATTGTATATATGCCTATTGCCCTAATGGGCTACTTATCTTTGTACATTCTAGTGGTAATACATTCAGTATTTTGTGTTGTGCTCCAAGCTTCTTCTTCTTCTTCCTTATGCTCTCTATGTGCTTCTGCATAGGTTTAACTCCAACATTTAGCCCATAGAATGGAAGAGGCAGAGCAAGATTAAGAGGTTGAGAAAGAAGAGGAATAGTCCTACATGGAGCTTCGTGATGAGTTTGCATCACACAAACAATTCAATGAACTCAAGGACAAAACCCTTAGGTTAGACAATGTCATTGGTCACATGATCTCTCTAATAAAATAACTTAAAACTTAGATGATCTCAATAGAGACTCAATTTACCTCTTTCCTATCTAGGAAGGAAGGAGAGATTTCTAATTTCCTACATTTGAGATGGCTAGGAAGGATATTCTCTTTCCCAACAAGCACAAAGGAGAGAGTTTTAGGGAGACTCCCCTCTTGAAAGACCTCAAGCCACCAACCTTTACAAAGGATGACCGTGAGAGGAATAAGTATTTCTTGCAAAAGTGGAATGACCTGCATCAATTAAAGGGCATTCCACCTCAATGGCTTTATTTTTTGTTCTTATATGATTATGCTTCAAAAATGATGCCTAGTTCTTCACTCTATAGGCCTATGATTATGCTTGAAAAATGATGCCTATTTCTTCATTGTATAGTCCTGAGCAATTCCAAGAAAAATATTTTGTTGCACTGTGTGTTAACTGATGAATAGATAAAAGTAGCTGTGTCAAAAGAAGAACCGTGTGTCAAACCGGTTAGGTTGTCTCTCAAGAGGAGAATTCATGCTTCAAAGTTGATGACACTTATAAATGAGCAGGAACAACATCAACCTAATTCAAGTAAATAATAATGTACTCGATATTCTTTATTCTTTACATTTTTTCAAATTATTTGTATTACAATAAAAGCAAATAATTCAAAAGTTAATAGCAACTAACAATAGTTTTGAAAAAGAATCTAAAAATACAGAATACCATGAGATATTAATGCATATGCAATCTCAAATACAACAATTAGTAACAAATGCTAGGGAATAAGCAAACAAATTGACCTAGTATGAGTATATTTTACTTCAATGAAATACATTTGTTACTGAAATTACAAGGTAGAAATTGGAATGGGAATCCATGTTGTAAAAGAACCACAAAAAGTTTGAGAAAGATATACAACACTAATTTTAGAAAATCTATTATTGAAAGAAAGATGAAAAGGTATGCATAAGCTTGAGAAAACGTTAAGAAATTTAATGGACAATGGCCAATTTGAAGGATGGTATAGGGCTATATTGAATGCTATAGCACAGCAAAAATAAATTTTTGACTACATGTCTGAATGTTGGATAGGCATGGACGATAAATTTCATTACCTATCCACTAAATTGCATGAGTTTTTGGAAAACCAATTTAAAATCATGTTTTCTTTCTAAAAGAACAACATCAACAAAAAGAGAATGAGGTTCATGACTTAGAATTTCATATGGATTTTATTACGAGAACAATGTGCATATAAAGGAGGCCATGGATAGTGCTTACCTCATAGAACTAGGGAAAGTTATTATCAAGCAAATTAGGATTTTAATGAAGGTTTTTAGAATATTTTACTTCTTGAATATAATAAGGAGAAGCAGTATGATGGTAAGGGTAAACATTTTTTTAACAAACAACATTGTGATGTAGAAAATATGGAAAATTTTAGGAAATGAATGGAGAATTGCTATAGTTCATAATTGGAAATCATACGAAAGATATTTCATGTGTAATAAAAATTTACTGCAATTGTGTAAACAAACAATTAAAGTAATGCAACTCATGTTTGCTGAATTTCCCTCTATTATCTCTATTAGAAATGTTATTGATCTTGTTTAAGAATTCGTTTCTTGTCTTTATCTTCTAGCCTTTAACTTAGTTTCAATAAGATCAAAGTTATGTGATGAAAAGGCATATTTCCTTTGAGGGAAATTTTGGGATTTTTTGATGTTGTACCAAGCAAGAACAATGAACAAAATCTTGCAAGCTCTCTTTGGGCTAGGTGTACGTACATTTATTGTCTATTTCTAGAGACGTGCTTGTCTAATTCTAAACCCCACAACAATGTAGAGATTAAAGAGGGCCATATGGAAGCAACTGCTTCCACCATCCTTGGGATTGTTGTAATGAGAGAAAAGAAGAAACGAGTCACTCAAAGATCCCTTCCCACATGGAACTGAAGCAAAAAAGGAAGTCAATATAGTTGTGGCTATGGAGATGACCAAATGAGCAGTTAGACAAGTGAGAAAGGCTAGAGAATAATCCAATCATGCCAACCAAGTAAGGGAAGTTCAAGAGCTAGATGACATAGAGTCTGAGGAGGAAGCAAGAAAAGTCACATATCACCATTGCATCATCACGTATGCCATCACCCATACCAGTCACACCACAATCACCATTTCATGACACATATGATTTTTATGACTTCCTAGAAAATGACAATGTCACATCTGTAGCTACCATAGTTCTAGATTTACACTTCACACCATCTCACATTGATTCCACCATTGTTACCTCACCCATTGCCACCACACCTATAGTCACACCATGAGTACACATAAAATAAAAAATGCCTAATATTATCGACCCCATCATGATCATGCCCATTGCATTTGAGGTGGCTTCAGATCCAATTGAACTTGGTTCAGCCCCATCCCTATCATGACCACACCAGATCTTGATTCACTCAATAGATCATCTCTAGATGCATGTGTAAATATTTCACTTGCTACTATTCCACACACTAGCATACCCTCAAGCACACATTCCATCATCCCACCACACACCACATCAGATATGCACCCACACACTGCACCTATACACTCACATATGTCACCTCAAATCCTCTATTGACTTATTTGTCCGCATCCTTACACCCATCCTTGGCTCCATCATCATTTTTTGAATGTAAAATTCAACCTTACCATTTTTCTTTCAATCAATTAGAGTATCATCTTCGATTCCATGTCATATTTTGAATCCATTTTCTTTCGTTTCATCATCTTTACCTCTAGATCAAATTCAGGTATCACCTCCATATCAACTAATTCCATCTATTCACCATGAACATATTTGTGTGTTGGTAAAGGATCAATCACCCCTCAAAGAAGAGGCAAAAGGAAAAATATAAATAGCGCAAGAAGAACCTACATCAGCTCAAGAAGATTCCATGGGAATAGAAGCACCTATGATGTTAGCACCCCAAGAAGAATCACTAGAAGTAGGTAAAGCCCTTATTCCTATTGCTCATCGTGAAGAGGAAGGAACACCTAAAGAGCAATCCATTATAGTAGATTCTTAAGAAGAACACAAAGCAAAAAAGGAAGTACAAGAACTTGTACCAATGTACACCAAGAAAAGAACCTTGATGGTGAAGAGGACGAAGAAGGATATTATAAGGTAGAAAAAGTAGAACCTAAATGCCAAGAGTGGTTTTGCGATTTGATGAAGACAAAAAATAATGAAGAACTTATAGGATCAAGTACAATCATAATGGGAAGAGAAGAAGGAAATGTGAGATCAAATCAAAGAATTGAAGCTTGAGATTACAGCTCTCCAACATGTAGTGAAGACTTTAGAAATGAATAGATAGGTGCTAGAACACTAGAGAAATTAAAGTTAATGCTCAAGTCTAAGGAGAACCAAATGAATATACTATGAAGAGAGGTTTCCAAAGGACAAGAAGATTTGAAAAAGGTAATGGAAGATAGAGATAGCCTATGACATGCTCTCTTTGAAGAAGAAGCTCAATTGTATCTCACAAAAGGAGAGCCATAACAGACATACAATGATACTATGTAAGAGGAAAATGAATCTTGCAAAGCACAATTAGCCACACAATATGAACATATTGCAAGACTAAGAGCATCATTAGAAGCACAAACTATGGCACCACAAGTTACTTTAGTGGATGATTCTCTAGTGCATGAACAAGAATAGAACTGTGTAGTGTAAATGCCACAAGACCAATCTAAAGATGATGAATATGGCCATGCATCCACAACATAGAAATATTCAGAGGCATAAGATCCCTTTCTTTGCTCACACAGAAGCAACAAAGATTGTGTCAAAATGATCAAATACTAGTGAGTAATTCGATGGCAATGCACCATGGTGGACCCTCCTTCTCAAGAGCTCCACGATGATACCCTCATAGTAGAAAACCAAGCTCCAGATGTCATACATAGTATCCCACGCATGCTTGCATAATACGTAGAAAAAATACAGTACAGAGTACCATGAACAAAGATTTCTAAGGTGTTACAAATGCGACCGAACTTATAGTCTGTGGTTGACCAGGCAATGATATGTTTTATTAAAGAACATATACAAAATTATCTGATGGCCATTTGGTCTTTCACATGGACACTGATGGTAACAATAGACTCATTTGGAGCATAACCAAGATGATTCTAATCCAAGTTATCTAGATACTTCAAGAAAAAATTAACTAGGTGAATCAAGTAGAGTAGGTTGACCAAATAATATATCACCATGTATTTATCGTACAAAAACAGAAAACACAATACATGAAGCTTTTGAAGAACAAGATATGCTTGAGCTTTATCTTAAATGAAATCAAGCTTTTTTAGCATGTGGGATTCTTTTTAATATTGTTCTTAATCTAATTTTCAAATATCCATTAATGTCGATTGCAAAAAAGGGATTCAGTATGCCATATTATAGATGAAAATTTATATGGTAAAATGTATAAAAGAGCATCAATTTTCATATTTTCTCTTTCATTTGAAATCTTTGAACAAAACACTTCAAATATTTCACGCTACAAAATTTGCAACAACATATATTGTACTTAATGGTTTATTAAAATTCAAGAAAACACTTATAGAAATGGTTGTTGATAAAAGATCGGAGACATGGGTAGAAAAACATCTTACTAATTGATTGGCAACTTCAAAGTGTATCTCTGTAATACAATCATAAAATGTTTGCCATAATCTAAAAGAAAATATCGGTATTACTAAACCTTTTCTTGAACTTCTATGATTCCTTAATACCGAAAAATTTGTGATAGGAAATGTATATTGAATTATGTCATAGGATATACAAAAATTCAAAGACTTGAACTATTTCCAAGTAAGAGAAAAAAGAGAGGTTGTATCATTAGCAAAGAAATGATGGAGTCAAATGCATACTCAATTACATGGAACAACATTTGTATTCGATCTCACATTTCAATTCGATCTCACATCCAAAAAGAAAGGCATGTCAAATTTTAAACATCATTCTAATCATTACTTCTGCGAATAGATGATTTAGATGCATCTCATCAAAGGGTATCTCCAAATTCAAGTAGTTACAAAATGAGTGACATGCTTGAATATGCTTCTTGTGCTTTTGCATATAGTGGGGGGATATGTTGAAATACACCATTTATTTCTTGTTGATATTTCAAGGTCTATTAATTTTGGAAAGCACTTCTTTGTTGGAAATAAAGGTTCTCTGCTAGTATAACATACTCCAATATATTTTGTCTACTTCAAAACGTATCAAAAGGTTGTTTGGATGAAGTTAATTATGTGTAATTTTTACAATCTTGAAAAAAAAAATGTTTGTAGCATTCGATTGATTAGTTGCCAAATGTTGTGTTTGATTGAAGCTCAATCATCTTTTGTGTCTTTAACACGTGTGCTACGTGGCACATTTAATGAATATTTTCCAATCATTTTGGCCACATATCTAATGTACCACTAGTCCATAGTTTAACGGTAAGCAAATGACTTTTCAAATGATTCCTTAAAGAACCTATTGCAGAGATAATCCACCTAGTGTTTGAATACCTAAACCACATAATTTGAACGGATTGGCTACAATTTGTTATTGAAAAACTTCAGCTCCAGATTTAAACTTTATGAATTATGTCATATTGTCCTTTTCATATTATTGATGCATCCTTGAAGTGCATTGATGAATATGGAAGCAAGCGTTCATTAATTGTAGCTTGATCTCCCATATTTATGTGAATTTTTATTGATGAATGAGATGACTTTATCGTGGATACCTATTTCTTCAAATGTATTTGATCTTAGCCTTTTCAACTTCTTCATCAATCGACAATGCAAGTCTACAAACTTCATTTATTTATAAACCCTAGCATTACACTAATATCTGATGCCAACGATTCATCTATCCGCACTATTTGCCCAATATTCCTAGTCAACTTCTTGATCATCTACTTATCTAATAATTTTTCTCCACCTCATACATTTCCGAATGTATTCTCAATGTTAATCTACCTTGTTCTACCTAGTTGATTACTGAAACCTTTATAGCTCAAATGTTCAATTGATAATGAGATGGAATATATGTATGTATGTGTTGCTCTAGCACAATGGTAAGCACCACGTTAAGAAGCTCCACCTCCTTAATGTCAATCCACGGAAGAGATAGGAGTGATATGAAGATCGTGAACGCGAGATTTAGTGAGAGTGAAGGTGAAGCATAGAGATGCACACACACATACATACACACACACACAAGGAAGAGACAAGCAAGACATAATGGAAGGTTGAAAGTGGATTCTATTACTCAATATCACTCTTACAAGCTCAAGCTCTCACTAACTCGTACAAGTCTACACTAGCTAACCTCAAAAATGAGGTCTCTAGCTAAACGAGATCCAAAAATAACCAAAATTGGTACGCTTGTTGTTGGGTAGATGGATGGAACTCCAAGAAATGAGTAGGTACTACCAAATCCTGCTTTGTACCAGTCCCTTCTAGCTTCAGAGTTGAGTTGTGGGCCCTCTTAGCTTTCTAATGACACTAAATAAGTGCCTATGTACTTTGGAAATGATGTAAGAAAATATTAAATCAAAACAGACTACTTCCAAGTTGAAGGATCAATGGAAACCTTCTATTTTTTATCACACATTTGTTGCTTGTTATGCTCAGTGCTTTGAGTACAATAGGAATTAGGAAAATTCCTTTTAGAGGTATCTAATTAGCTTAGTAAGCTATTGATTCCAAGAGGAATCACATAAAATGATGCACTATACACAGAGCAATCAATTTAACAACCCCTTATTTTTTAGAACCTCTGCAGAGTTTGACCAATGAGTGCTTCAACACGGTTTTCTCCAAATTGGCTGAATGGATTTCCTTTAAGCTCTATGACCATGTAGATAACTTGGAACTGATTCCAACAAGCTATAGAAAATTGAAAATGGAGTAGAAATGACTGAGATATGATTGGTCCAAGTTGACAGTTATGAATGACTATAACAGAGAGATCATAGATGAGTAATGTAGATCTATTGTATTAATGAACAATGTTGTACATGATCATAGGCTTGGCAATCATAGCCTAATAATGGTGAGTAGTGTAGGCTACAATTTAGACCTCACTCTCTTACAATATGGCAATGGAGAACTCGGAAAGAAGTCACTCTAACCGTGACTTTTACATGTTACCTTTTATAAGTGCTACATTCAAATGTGAATTTGAATTCAACTTTTGGCTCTCTCTAAAAGTAACTAATCTAGGAGTTATTCTCTCTAACATAAAGTCATGACTTCTCAATTATAAACTCCATGAGTTTGTTGAGAGTTACAAAGATTCTTCCAAGTTAAAAAATAGCTTTTACAAATGTAAAGGATAAAATTCTCCTAGCAATGGTTTCCATGGATCTTCAATTGTTCATGAATCTTCTAGCCAAATGTGTAGGCTTACACTTTGCACCAACAGCTCCCCCTCAAGACAAACATTTTGGCTTGGTCTTCTCCTTCAATCTTCATGAATGTCCTGCAATCCAATGATTGACTTAAACCTGCAAAGTTTTGAACAATCTAATGCTTTAGTCAATAAGTCTGCACATTGCATGTTAGTTGATACATATGCCAACTGAATTTCCTTGCTCAATAGCTTCTCTCTCACATAATGATAGTGGACCTCTATATGCTTGGTCTTAACATGATAAATAGGATTAGCTGCAAAATGTAGTGAGCTGGTATTATCTCCAAAAATCATTGGAGATGTAGTGTTCAAACCCAAATCTGTATACAACAATATGATCCATATGTCCTCTTGAGTAGCATTGGCCAATCCTCTATACTCTCCCTCTGTAGAAGATAAAGCAACAGTAGGTTGCTTCTTTGAAGACCATGATATAGGTTTGTTACCTGCAAAAGATAGGTATCTAGAGGTACTCCTTCTGTCATCTTTGCTATCTAAATATATCTTGATGTCCAAGTCTGAGGTATAAGGAAAGTATAATCCTTGATTTTGAGTGCCCTCAAGGTACTTCAAAATCCTTTTGGCAGCTTCCAAATGAGGTGCCCTAGGGTTGTGCATGAATTGACTTAGAACACTTACTCCATAAGCAATATCAATCCTTGTCAATGTGGCATAGTTCAAGCTTCCCACTATGCTTTGGTAACCTGCAATATTCTCAAGCACATCACCTTCATGAGCACTTAACTTTTGATTTACCTCCATTGGAGTACTTGCATCTTTGGCATCCTGTAGATGAAACTTCTTTAACATATCCTGTATATACTTTCTCGGAGTAATATAAATTCCAGAGTTAGTGTAGACTAACTCAAGTCCAAGAAAATATTTTAGTGATCCAAAGTCACTAATTTTGAACTCCTACATCATCTGATTCTTAATCTATTTGATGCCATTAGCATCATTACCTGTGAGAATGATATCATCAACATATACACATAGGTATATTACCTCTAAATTACTTCTTTTGATGAACAAGGAAGTATCTGATTTACTCATGATAAAACCCAGATCCTAAAGATATGTAGTCAACCTATGGTTCCATGCCCTAGGTGCCTGCTTCAATCCATAAAGAGCTTTGTTCAATTTACATGCATATGTTACCTTGTTTGGATCCTCATAACCAAGAGGTTGAGACATGTACACCTCCTATGAAATCTAGCCATTTAGAAATGAATTTTTACATCCAATTAATACATGTTCTAGCTCTTTGATGCAGCCACACTTACCAATACCCTGAATGTTGGCATTTTGGCCACAGGTGAGAAGGTTGCTTCATAATCAACTCCTTGGGTTTGTGCAAAAACCTTAGCCATAATTCTAGCTTTGTACCTGCTTATTGAACCATCAAAATTCCTTTTGATCTTATAGATCCATCTAGAACCAATTATCTTCATAGACTCCTTCTTTGGCACTAGCTTCCAAGTATCATTCTCCTTTAGTGCTTCAATTTCCTCATCCATATCTTCCTTCCATTCTGCCTTTGCCTTTGCTTGCATGCCGGTAAATATTTGATGCAACAGTGACAAGCGTAGCACACCCGGAGCGATGGTGTCATGCTTATATCATAGGCTAAGTCATGGTTACCATGCTCAAATCTCGAGGTGTTAACATGTAGTGCTTTGATAGGACGGAAGATTTTAAATACAGACTGCATCATATCGAATATTTTGATAGTCATATGTGCAGAAACATCATCCATGCAGTGTAAGTGGGGGAGCCAGTGGCGAATGGTTGCCATCATGTATCCGACAGTAGAAAGTCCACGGGGTGGAGTGAAGTACGGGTAACTAATCCAGTCCTTGCACAGTTTATTATTCTGAATTTTGATTGCAAATGCCTTCCACGAGTGGCATCTTGGCATAGGTCCCCAACATGGGTTATAGTTCAAATGCAAGGGTGCCTTGACCCATGTGCTCATCATTTTTGGATATTTTTGTAACAACTCCTGGCGCCAATTTGGTTGAAAGATTTTACCTTTTTGTGCTTCCGGTGGCAAGTCATCAGGCTCCAACTGAGTGGCATATGATGGTTTCTTGCCCGTCTCCTTTTCAATAGCCAATTGATATTCTGCCATGAGCATGAAATACGGTTTATATTGAAGCTCGTGGCCTGAGATATACCTGCGAGGGGCCAAGTGAGCGAAATAAGGTGATTGTAAAATGAATTCCTCTATCATACCCATGGCCT
This sequence comes from Ceratopteris richardii, assembly GCA_020310875.1. Taxonomy (NCBI): domain Eukaryota; kingdom Viridiplantae; phylum Streptophyta; class Polypodiopsida; order Polypodiales; family Pteridaceae; genus Ceratopteris; species Ceratopteris richardii. Next base: position 185,868,255 of record CM035409.1, on the reverse strand, counting down.
ATAATTGTGCCTCCACCCATGCTGAGTGGGTATGTCCAAGTTCTTCTACTGACTTCATCCATGTAGGGGTAGGGAGTTCAAAAGTGTCTTGGCCTTCAGTCGTGACACGTCCTCTTGGGATGGGTTGTGGTTCATAGGCTTCTTCATAAGTTTCCTCCATCGGGATAGACACAATTTCATCATCATTTGGGAGTTCAGGCATGGAATTAGGCATGGGGGGCTCGGAGAAAATAGCAATCTGCACTTGAGGAGTAAGTACCTAAGCACATAACGTATTAAGTTCCTCTATGTTTTTTGGAGGTGTGACTTTAGGAGCTGGTGGTGGTTGTGGCGCAGGTGTTCGCAACAGTAGCATTTTATGCTCGTCCTGGAGTTTCTAATATGCTTCATTGATATTGTCATAGTCTTCTAAGAGTCGTGCATGATCATCTAAAAATATCTGCATGGACTCCAATGGTACTGCTTTAAAGTGGCTGAGACTCAGAGGTTCATCAGGTTGATCTAGAGCTACTACCAAATTTTCCATGTTCTGTTCTTGCAATCACTGATTCTCTTCCTTGGCCGTTGTGAGGTGGAATCGTAACAGGCCCATATTTTGAGTGAGGGTCGCATTTCTCATTGTTTGACCCCGTAATAGGTTGTCAATATCCGTAATGGCTTCTTTCATCTTCTATTCACTTTCTAGTTCAAGGGAGTGATAGGCCTCACACAGCTCTTGATATCATGCATTAAGGAAGGCGTTCTCGATGGATAAAGAGTTTAATTGTGCTTGTAATTCTATAGTTCTTTGTTGGAGTGTCTGGCAGTTGGTCTCGAGAGATGCAAGTTCATCTCAAACTTGTGTCATGCAAGAAAACATTTGGTGGAAGGCGGTGTCGATTGTGGGCAACAATATTAATGGTGGAGTGAGTGAAGATGCTGTGGGTGTGGTTGTTGATGCAAGGGAAAGGGGAAAGAGGGATGGGAATGTGGATGCAGTGGTGACCGTGGAGAAGTGTGGCGTGCTTAGATGGGGTGGTGGAAGAGGTGCGGTGAGTGGTCGTGCGGGTGGTGAGATGTCCATGTCACTGGACGTGGTGCCGAGTGCAATGACTATGAAAAGTGGTGTGATAGTGGGTGCATGAGTGGGTGTGAATACTAGATTTACAAAGGTTGACAAATAAATTACATATTGGGTTTCACATATTGCTTGGTGGAGAGGGGAGGAGAGAGGGAATACGGTGGGGCGGGGAAGTGAGACGGGTGAGAAGGTCAGTGGAGGGGGAAATGGGAATACAGGTATTGGAGGGATGGGGAAAGAAGGAAAGGATGGAGGGAGAAATGGATTGGGTGGAATGGTGGGAGACATAGGAGGAAGGATAGGTTGAGTGGGTGTGGGAAGAGTTTGAGGGATTGAGGCAATGAGGGCTTCAGCAATAGTACTTGTTATGGATGTGGACGATCTAGGAGAGGTAGGCTATACAAGGGAAGTTAGAGGGGTGCAAGGTGCTTTTGCTTACTTTATGTATCTTCCATGAGTGACTCATGTTGTTCCAATTGATTTTCCTTTTCTTCTTTAGGGGTTTTGGCTTCTACAAATAAAGATATTCCTCTTCTGCGAAACAAAAGGGTTCCATGATGATGGATTCTAGGTCCTCATCACTATTCTCGTCTTGTTTTTGGGTCACTTCCACACATTCTTTTAAGATAAAGTCTTCCTCGATAGGTTCAATCATAAAAATGGAAATTTCGTATCCATCCTCATCACAATGAGGGGTCCATTGTTCTTCATTCACCAATGTGTCCATCGTAGCTAAGATCTCTATCCAACCGTGAGGCTCAAATTCCTCTTCTGGAAATACTATAGGTGCATAAGTTGGGTCTTGAAGAGTTCGTGGATGTCGTGCTGAGCCTAAGGTCCTAGCTTCTAACCATTTTTCCTCTGGTTTTGCTACCTTATACATCCATAGATGAGTATCCTCCTGCAACCATGAGGGGTCTGATTCCAATGCGTGTACCAATTCTGTTTCTTCTTGTGTCTTATGGATGGTGTTCCATTGGATTGGGGGTACATCCCGATGGGAGTACTCTTTAAGATTGACTTTGGTAGTCACTCCTAGATGTTGCAAGTACAAAGAATTAGTTCCCCAATCTTGTACAATTTTCAACTGATGCATGAATGGTCATCCTAAAATCATCTCGTAAGCATGATTTTTCCCAAAATCACAAATGGCAAAAGTATGCTCAAACTGCACACCACAAGTGGTGAGAGATATGCCTTCTAGTAAGCCCAATGGCTTTTCTATATGTCCGTCAGCCATTTGTAGCTTCATCCTAGTGGGTCTTAATGTTGGCTTACCCCAACGTTTCCATAAGGCAATGGTAGCGATGGCTACCCCGACTCCTGAATCTAAGATGGCTTTGGTGGTGTAGCCCTGGTGGGTTATTGGAAGATAAGTGTTACCTTCCTCTCCATTGCTCACATCTCCAATTCATTCTACCAGTATCTTTGGTACCTTCTTATGTGCTCCTATCTGTGAGGGAGCAATAGCAACCTTAGGGATTTGGTTTGCTACATGCTTCCACAATTCTGGTTTAACCTTCAACGACTCTTCTAGAGTGAGATGGAACTGTACTCTAGTGTTCTTGATCACTTTTGTGTTTCGAGCAATCACGGATTCTTCATTCCTTACTAGTATCATGGGTGCTCTCATGCTAATAGAGTTGGCTTCCCAAGGTCCTGGGAACTGAGGTAATTCTTGCAAAGAATTGGAATCAAAATCTGTGTGTTCACTCAATTGTTCTTCCTCTACATCGAATACTTGTGTATGAAAGACAGGTTGTCATCAACCTTTGTATTTGGGACTTGAGACAAGGATGGTGCATTCCTTTCCTGTGTCTTAGAAATAATAAGGTTCTTGTGCAGATTCTTCTTCTCGTTGCTATCAATCAAGTATTCTAACCTCTGTGAAAGTGTAATTTAGGTTTTGCCATGTTATTCCAATTAAGATAACAAGAGGCTTCGAACATAGTTTGTGCTAATTCTACCATCTTCATGCAGAGTTTAGTTCTCTCAATTTCTAAATCTTCTCTTGGATAGTTCTTACTCATTTCAACTACCTGGGGTCCTTCTTTTAATCTCACTTGATATGCACGAAACATCGTGTCTAGGTTTTACGGCATGGGTTTAGCTAAAACTGATCCTGATCTCTGAGCTAGATTCTCCCGATTAGATTCTTGCGAAGTCAATTCTAGGATTTTGGCTCTAGATTCCTTGAGACTTCCTTCTAGCTTAATTATCTTTTTACTCCACTTCCTCTTAATTCTTTCTCTGGAATCTTTCCAAGATCTCATCTTTTTATTACTAGGCTCTCCAACTTCACTAGTTCCGATTATTTTTTTAGAATTACGTTGTTGATTCCATAAGAGCGCTTGGGCTCTTGTTGTAGCTTCGATAGGCACATATATAGGGTTGGATCCATCTACATTATGTACAAAACCTATCACATTCATGGGTGTTACTCTTGAGGTATTAGCAAGGTTCTTCGAACAATCTCCTATAATGTGCTCTTTACCACATTCGGCACAAAAACCTTGTATGTTATAGTATTGTGACTATCCCGCTATCGAAGGATGTGGACAATCCTTAATGAAATGATCTCGCTGGCACCTAAAGCATGGTCCTCTAGGGCCTTGTGATCTTTGCTATCTTAATTGGGGTCGTGGATTAGGGTTCGTATACATGACATTAGAATAGTCGGGCTCCCAACTAGGTTCCAATGGAGGACTATCGTATTGATATGTTTCCATATGTTCTCGTGACTCTGTGTAATATGCGGGCGGACTATCTACATGGGTTGAGTCAAATCTGTTAGAATTAGGGTCACTTTCTGTGATCAAAGGTAAACAAGGCACTAAAGCCCTATTGAGGTTCTCTTCTACAGCAGCGTATTTGACTGGGATGACATTCACTGGTGGGGGTGGCTGTTGAACTAAAACAAGTTGTGGTCTCTGTTGAGCCTGATAAGGATAGTTCTGTGGAGGCCTGTAGTAATGATGCCGAGCATTGTATTGACCTTGATACCTACGTAGTTGGGGGTATGCTTGCTGGTAGTTCTATCATACTACTTGTTTGTTGTATGGGTAGTCTTGGGCAATGTGGTTCGTGTATCATCTCAATCGTACAATATTGGCCACTAGGGTTGGCTTGAGGTTGTGCCATGTTGGGACACACATTTGCCATATGATCACCACCACAGGTGTAACATCACTTGTTTGTTGTTAACCTAGGCATCTGTTTACTAGAAACTCCTAGTTTTTGGGCCACATTGATTCTAGAGATGAACAATCTGAGTCCTTGTAGACCTTTGAGAGTTCCAACTCATCTCCTAGGTTATCCTCAATGTCTATACATATTCTTACACATTGCTCTAGTGTTCTGGGTTCCTTCAAGTATACATAGAAGCGTAGATTAGAGCTTAAGAGGCCATCTAAAAACAATGATACTTGCTTGGCCTATGAGGGCAACTCTTGCATCGCACGTCTCTCAATGTATTTTCTAAACCTACGTCCTGCAAGTCTGATTGTTTCCTGAGGGGTCTGTTTGAAGCTGTGAATCAACGAAGAAGTATCATTTCTGATTCCACTTTTAGAGAATTCCATGATTGAATGACTCTAACAAGTGATGAATATCCCTAAATTGCCTTTGTTGCAATGGTTGGAACCAAGTTAAATCCGTGTTCTTTAACGTTAGTCCAAAAGCATTGTATTGCATGAACATGTCTTCTACTTGCTCTACATTTAATACCTGCTTAAATTCCACAACATGGTCATAGGGATCCCCTATCCCATCAAAGTAGTTTTTCATTGACTTTACTAATTGAGTGGGTCTTAGTACCATGGGGTGTTCACGTGGTTTGGGTAGAGGAAAATCATCCCTACCACCTGGTATCATAGGTTCCCTTTGTCTTTCCAATCTATCGGTGTCCATGGTGGTTCTATCCCTCCCTATGGGGTGAGTGAAACTTACTTCTGGTTTCTCTTTGTTCTTCTCTCTTTGAGTATCATGGATTGATGATGTTCAAGCTCCCTAATGGCTCGTGTTTACATTTATTCATGATGGGGGGAATACTAACTCGCCTCTCCATGTGTAGACAAGTCTTGCATGGTTCGACACTAAAAATACTTGTTCTGAAGTATCATCCATGTATACCACCTTTCCAAGTGTATCTGGGTCCTTGAATTTGTAAATCATGATGGAGCCTCCCTCACTAGGTTGTTCCATTCAGTACCTCCAAAATGCTTCATCAGTTTCCTTATTTAGAAATAGTTATATGCTTCTATTGTCCTAAGGGATCCATTCTGTGGTTAGTACTCTTGTTAGTACAGATTTCCCTCTAGGTGTCCTCGGTTCTTCTCTTAGTGGTTCTTTTCCTTGTGATCTCGCTTCCTTATCAGGATTTACTATACCAAACTCATTGGTATGATTAGGTTGAGTACTTATGATGTACATTGTTCCTTCTTTGTCTATCTATGCATCTCTCTCAAATTTCACCATTGGACGTTCCAATCCAATGGGTTGGTCAGGATTGTGCAATTGCACCACTGATCTTCGCAAACCATCCTCATAGATGCGAGCACCTAAGTGATTGGTTCGGACATATTCTAATTGGGTTCAGTAGGGTCCTTCGGGTCTTTCCAAATATGCTATGTTTAACCCTCCTTGTGGTATTTCCATGCCATAGGCCATTTCCAATTCACTGGTATCTGAACCCAACTCATAAGGATAACTATTCAATTGCTGTGCCCACGAACATGCAGTAGTTCCTACACTTACTTCTGATGATCTAAGGCTTCGTAGGTCTGAATTACCTATATGCTTGCCCGATCTAAGGTTCATGAATTTACACACTTTGATCATCAATATTTCTTTGTTCTTAATTGCTTGTTTCCTTTTTAATTCCGTTAGATTCTTATCTTGTTTTCAATGTATACATCACGAGTCGACTTTCCATTGTACTTTAGAGTTCTCATTCCGTCAGGCTTAAGTTCTTTCCTTTAGGTTTTCATATAGCACACTTTTATCTTAGTCTTGGACTTGAAAAATATAAGTCTCTTGGACTTGATGTGTTCCTATTGTCATCTTAATTTAATCCACAATGCTAGACGTTTAGCCTAAGCTAATAATTGACTGAGGGGGTTGAGTATTCTTCCAACTTCGAGTCAGCTTCTTTGATTGCTATGATGCCCAAGAAGTCTCGCTTCCGAAGCCTTGTATTCTTCTCCTTCCTTGCTTTGATTGCCCTTGGATAGCTCTTGCTAGACTTGTCAAAATCCAATGTTTAGACTAATTCTTAAATTGATGCTCAAGTGCTTCGATATATACACCTTTAAGGGTTCCTTTTTCCTTTGGCCAAATTTCCCAAATGCCCCCTTTCTTATCTAGTCCCACAAATGGGTCAACCTCAATTTGTCCTATCTAAATATCAGTGCACTTTTCATGAAAAAAATAGTTGAGATGATGTAGAACTCAAAAAGAGCTTTCTAGCGAGCCCCAAAAGGTCAAAAAACGGACTTTGAATAACAAAGTTATGAACGTTCAGGCCCTTGGGGGTAAAAAGTGAAAAATAGGTTTTTCCTCAATTATGAGCTAAGGGGTTTCCAATAAGCTTAATCGCCCAAAAATTCACTCAAGATAGCCCCAAAATAGCCTAAAAAATCAAACCCTAAATTTTGGCATTTCGCGTGGACAGTCACGATGGTTTGAGATAATCGCGATGGTTTGGGACCGTTGTGATGGTCCGAGGCATCGCGATAGTCTAAGGTGAAGCGTGAAGCGACCTGATGGTCTATCTAGTGAGCAATCCTGATGGTATGAGCTTGTCGTGATGGTCAATGGTCAATGCAACCGTTGTGATGGCATGACCCCTTCGCGATGGTCACAAGGTGCAATCGCTTGAGCCAATCGCGATAGTACAAACTTGAAGAGTCATGATGGTGTACCTGGTATCATCTCGATGGTTTAATTTGACACATGGCAAGTGAGTCATCGTGATGGCATGGGCCAATTGCGATGGCGTGGGGTCGACGAGATCATCGCGATGGTCAGTGACCGTCATGATGGTTCAAGTGAACCGTCATGATGGTGTGAGACCATCGCGATGGTCCGGCCGAGCCATTGCGATGGCATGGGCCAATCGTGATGGTGTGACACAATCACGATGGCGTGAGCCTGACATGATGGTCCACCAAAATGCAAATTTCCTGAATGCGTTTGTGGATTCATGAGTGCGGAAGGATCGCCTACACCATGCTATACACGCCTACCAAAAAAGTTGAACTTGTTAGACCATCACGATGGTTTGACACATATGGAAGATCTGATAGAAAATTGGTTTTCTCACCTTTTGGAAGCTTTCCTATTGCTCTGGAGCACTGTACCTGCTAGAAAACTCAAAAACACACATGCACAAACAAGCACCAAAGCTTGCTCTCTCTCTTTCACATGCACAAATGAGGGGGATAGGTGGATATGGTGAATTTTTTTATTTTTTTAGAGTGGAAGAAGATGATGCGGTGGTGGAGTGTAGAGGAGATGAAAAACACAAAAAACTACTTAAAAACAACAAAAAAAACTAAAATTTTTACCTTCCAATGCCACTTCTTGCTACACTCTTACCATCACGCATTCGTCCTAGACTCGATCTCCGGCAACGACGCCAAATTTGGTGTTGCTCTAGCACAATGGTAAGAGCCACGTTAAGAAGCCCCACCTCCTTAATGTCAATCCACGGAAGAGATAGGAGTGATATGAAGATTGTGAACGCAAGATGTAGTGAGAGTGAAGGTGAGAAGGCATATAGATGCACACACACATACACACACAAGGAAGAGACAAGCAAGACAATGGAAGGTTGAAAGTGGATTCTATTACTCAAGATCACTCTTACAAGCTCAATCTCTCACTAACGCATACAAGTCTACACTAGCTAACCTAAAAAATGAGCTCTCTAGCTCTATTATAGTTTTTTTACCAACTTTGACCGGTTTCACATCTAGTGTCCGGCATAGTTAAAAATTAGGTTCTAGGCCCTATTAGGAGGTGTAAACGAGATCCAAAAATAACCAAAATTGGTACGCTTGTTCTATCTAAGCTCCTCAAGCTCGAGGAGTCCTTGGCTTGCATGAAAGGGAGCATGTAATTACAAAAATGTGTATTTCTATGCTACATATGGTACAACACTGATGAAAATCACTGTTGAGGGTTTTGATAAAGTAATATAAAACATATTTCTTTGGAAAAAATAAACCACCTAGCTCCCCACTACTTCGTTGTAATCCAACTTCACATGCTTCCTCGTCGTCTGTGCCTTTGGCTACTACCAACAGTATGTATCTATGTATGTATCTCTCTCTCTCTATCTCTCTCTCTCTCTATATATATATAGAAAGAGAGAGAGAGAGATAAATAGATAGATAGATAGATAGATAGATAGATAGACAAATAGATAGATAGATAGATAGATAGATAGATAGATAGATAGATAGATATATAGATAGATTGACAGATACATGGATAGATATATAGATAGATTGACAGACACACACACACATATACATACATACATACATATATATATATATATATATATATATATATATATATATATATATATATATATATATATATATATATATATATATATATATAGAGAGAGAGAGAGAGAGAGAGAGAGAGAGAGAGAGAGCTAGATAGATAGATAGATAGATAGATAGATAGATAGATAGATAGATAGATAGATAGATAGATAGATAGATAGATAGATAGATAGATACATAGATAGATACATAGATAGATAGATAGATAGATAGATAGATAGATAGATAGATAGATAGATAGATAGATAGATAGATAGATAGATAGATAGATAGATAGATTGACAGATACATAGATAGATATATAGATATGTAGATAGGCAGATAGATAGATAGATAGATAGATAGATAGATAGATAGATAGATAGATAGATAGATAGATAGATAGATAGATAGATAGATAGATAGATAGATAGATAGATAGATAGATAGATAGATAGATAGATAGATAGATAGATAGATAGATAGATAGATAGATAGATAGATAGATAGGTAGAGATGAATAAATAACAAACTTTATGAATGGATGAATAGATGAATACATAAAATGATAAATAGGCTTATAGATAGAGATGGATATATGGATTAATGAATAGAAGGATAGATATATAAGTTGATGGATACATAGATGGATAGATGGATTGATACATTGATATTGAATAGATGAATAGATGTTAAAGAAGATATATAGATATATGGCTGAATAAATATACTTATGTATGATATCCTCCGTCCCTACGGGCCAAGGGGATAGACACCCCTCACCTCGCATAAGGGGACAAGACCCCCTCTGCACTCCCCTCATAATGGTTCTATGGTGAAATCACGTGATGCCACAGGGCCTTAATTTTCACCTTGAATGGCAACCCAATGGCTCGGAAGTTTATGCCCTATGTAACCTAATGGCTAGGCTCACAAAGATCATCTATAACCATCAACGGTCACACATAGACCTCATCTAGCTTAGATGTTAGGGTTCCACAAATGCCTGGGCTTTCATAAATGGTTCCTCCTCATAATGGGGGCCTTACAACCTAGAGCACCATGGATCATTTGCAGTCACTTGAGGGTGGATTATTGAGCATATCCAAAACACCCCCCCTCCCCCTCAATGTCCACCATGTGGTGAACTACCTCCTTGGTCCAGTCCCAAGCTTTGGAAAGTGTCGAAGAAGTTGCTCTTTCCCAAGAGCCTTGGTGAAGATGCCTACTCCATTTTCTTCAGTTCGAGAATAGCTCATCTCCATGACCTTGTCCTCAATCAACTCATGAACATAGTGACAATGAATTTTTATGTGCTTGGTACATGCATGGAAAATTGGATTCTTGGCTATGGCCATGCAATTTCGATTGTCACACTTCAAATCTGTGGCCTCTTGCCCTTGTATACCTATGCACTATAGGATCCTCCTCAACCATAGTACTTCGCATGCTACAACACATGCAGCTTTGTACTCAACTTCTGTAGACAATACTGCTATAGTCGATTACTTATTACTAATATAGGGGAAAATCCCTGATCGTAAAGAAAAGCAATATCCAAAAACTCGTATTTTGGAATCAATATCTCCTGTCGAATGTGAGCCACAATATCCGAACAAAGATGATCCTTCTTCATAAAGAATAGCATAATGAGTGGTTCCTTTCACATGCCTGAGTATTGCACGCTTGCCTTCCAATGAGTTTGGCAAGGCTTATTAGAGAACCTAATTAGTAATCCAACACCATAAGAGATATCTAGTCTTCTATTGCACAAGTAGATGAGACCTTCAACTAACTTCTTGTATCTTCCAATATCCACTGGAGGTGAAATATCTTGAATAGATAATTTTGTGTTGACCTCCATAGGTGTAGAAATTTCCTTGTAATGCACCATGTTGAAGGCCTTCAATATCTATCTTGCATACTGTTGTTGAGAGATGAAAATCTTCCCTAGTTCGTCCCAAACTTCAAGGACTAAGCTATAATTCATTAAGCCCAAGTCTGCTATTTCAAATTTTGAACTCAGGTCATCTTTCATTTGTTGAAGAGGATTATCATTATTTTCTTCCTTATGTTCTACATAGAGTACAAGCACAATTGTCTTCCCTCCTCTCTTTAGAACATACAATTTAGCATCAGAAGCACATCTTTTGAAACCTAGATCCAAGAGATACTTATCTATCTGCTGGTACCATGTTTTAGGGGCTTGTTTCAGCCCATATAATGCCTTTTGCAGCTTACATACCCTGTTCTCCAAATGTGGAGGCTCAAAACCTGGTGGCTGAGAAACATATACCTCCTCCTTGAGGTTTCCATTTAGGGATGTTGGTTTGACATCCATTTGATAAACTGGCCAACACTTATGTGCAGTCACAAATAGTACTACTCGAATAGTAGTCATCCTTGTAGTTGGGGCAAAATGATTCACAAAATTCAATGCCTTCAACTTGTGAGTAGCCCTGTGCAACAATTCTTGCTTTGTACTTTTCCAAAGTACCATCAATCTTGTACTTCAGCTTCTAAAGCCCCTTGGTTCCAATGACTTTACTCTTAGAGGGTTGATCCACTAGCTCCCAAGTGTTGGAGTTAGACGTCTGCGGAAGCACGCGAACAGCACAAGGAAGAAGAAGAAGCTTGGAGCACAACACACAAGACTGAATGTATTACTAGAGAATGTACAAAGATAAGTAGCCCATTAGGGCAATAGGCGTATATACAAGCCGGGGGAAAAAAACCTCCTAAAGAGGGAAAAAAGTGCCCCGACGGTCCTAGAGTGTTCACACACATCACTACCTAAATATATCAACAAATCCCCCCTGGGAGTGATGCGGTGAACAAGGAGCTGGCACTCATGTATAAGGAAGTGCCGAGCTATGTGGAAATCACTCCACAAAAGGAAGTAAGCCCAAAGCTTTGCGGAAAGCTTCAAACTTCTCCCTAGGCAGAGCCTTCGTGAAAAGGTCTGCAATGTTCTCCTGCGTGGGCACATATGCCAAGCTGATCTCCCCAGCAGAGAACCTCTCCCTGACATAGTGATAATGCACCTCAATGTGCTTAGTGCGAGCATGGAACACAGGGTTCCTCGCAACTGCCAATGCGCTCTGACTGTCAGTGAAGATGGTGGTGGCAGAAGACTGGCCAACACCCAAATCAGCCATAAGGCGTCTGAGCCACACACACTCAACAGTCGCTGTGAAAGCTGCCCTATACTCAGCCTCACAGCTGGAAGTGGCCACAGTAGGCTGCTTCTTGCTCAACCAAGATATACATGAGCTACCAAGCATGAAGCAAAAACCACTGGTGGACACACGAGTGTCATAGCAACCAGCCCAATCTGAGTCAGAAAAAGCATGCAAATCTGGCAGTAGTGATCCCCCCTTGGGATAAAACAACCAAAGTAGCCAAAGAACCACTCAAGTAGCGAAAGATGCGCTTAACCGCTTTCCAATGCGTGACTCCTGGGCAATGCATAAACCTGCTCATCTGTGAGACAGCAAACTGAATATCTGGCCGAGTAATGCATAAGTAAATCAAGCATCCAACAGCCTCCTGATAGAGAACAGCATCAAATGCATCTCCAGCATCATGAAGACTCAATCGTAAACCTGTCTCCATAGGAGTGGCAATAGGCTTACAGTCTTCAAGGCCAAAACGCTGCAATAATGTGTCAATATATTTCGTTTGACACAAAGCCATTCCACCATCAACTTGCATAAACTGAATGCCCAAATAGTGATGCAAATGCCCCAAATCAGACATCTCAAATGAGGCATGCAAATCAGCCTTGAAATCAGCAATATGCTTCTCAAGAGGACCAGTGAGAAGCATGTCGTCTACATAGACAACAATGATCAAAAGCACATCATTAGCATGCTTAACATATAAGGTGCTTTCAGTTGGACTGTTCTCAAAACCATGTGCAATCAGATAGGCATGTATTTTCTCATACCAAGCACGTGGTGCTTGCTTTAAACCATATAACGCCTTCTTTAACCTGCACACCTGGTTTTCATGCCCTTTCTGCACAAAGCCACGGGGCTGAAAAACATACACTTCTTCATGCAAGTCACCATTCAGAAATGCTGTTTTAATGTCCAACTGATGTACATTCCAACCATGATGGGCTGCAAGTGCACAAATGCTCCGAACAGTAGTCATACGGCATGTAGGTGCAAAGGTCTCATCAAAATCAATGCCTCTTTCCTGCGCATAACCCTTTGCAACAAGCCTAGCCTTATACCTGTCAACTGTACCATCAGGTTTACGCTTCAGCTTGTATACCCACTTAGTGCCAATGGCCTTCTTGCCAGGAGGCAAGTCACATAAAGACCATGTACCATTCTTCATTATAGCATCATATTCAGATTGCATAGCAGCCATCCAATTTTCTGAATTTTGTGCTTCATCAAAAGAAACCGGCTCATTCTCATCATAGAGACTAGATGCAGCCATAGCATAGCAATCTGATGCAAAGGAGGTACTATGAGAGCCTGAACGAGTACGATATGACAAAGGTGCATCTAATTTGCTGTCACGCAAAGTCTGCACCAGCCATTTTGGCATAGTTTTTGCCTGTTCAATATCAGCTCTCTCATCAACAAGTGCATCATGTAAATCTGCATCAGAAATGGAATGATCTGCATCATCATATGAAGCCTGCAAAGGCTGAGAAGTTGCCTCATTAGGACCAACGCTAGCCTGTCCACCTGTAAAAAGAGGCATCAAAGTATCATACATGTCTTTGGAGCTAACAGATGTCTCCTTAGTACATGAAAGCAATGGCTGAATAACATCTTCCACAAAGACAACATCACGGCTAACCAGAATGCGTTTAGTCTGTGGATGATACAGACAATAGCCTTTACTTTCAGAACTGTACCCAACAAAAATACATTTTACTGCCTTATCATCCAATTTTCTGCGATGTTGTTCAGGCACTAATGCATATGCCAAACAACCAAAAACACGCAGATGAGCAACAGATGGCTTGTGGTCATGCCAAGCCTCATATGGAGTGATAGACTGCAACGCTTTCGTGGGACACCTGTTCAGTACATATGCTGCACACATGACAGCCTCAAGCCAGAAACTATGTGGTAAAGCCTGACTTTTGACCATGCACCTCGCCATCTCCATGAGTGACCTGTTCTTTCGTTCAGCAACTCCATTCTGTTGAGGTGTATACGGCACTGTACACTGGTGTTTTATCCCACGTTCAGCCAGAAATGCATTAAAATCTGAAGACATATATTCCCCCCCTCGATCAGAACGGAGGGTGCCCATTTTACATGCCGACAGATTTTCAGTCAAAACCAAAAACTGTTTGAAGCACATGAACACTTCAGACTTTGCTTTGAGTGGATATACCCATGCATGCCTAGAAAAATCATCAATGAAAGTCACGAAGTAAAGGTAATTTCCAAAAGAGGGTGTCTACATAGAACCACAGACATCACTATGTACAAGCTGCAATTTCTGCATAGCCCGAACTGAACCATCTTTTGGAAAGGAAGAACGCTGCATTTTGCCCAAAATACAGCCTTCACAAACATGTTTTCGAGGTGCCTCAAGTTTGGGCAAAGAGGACACCATTTCAGATTTCTGCAGGCGTAACAAACTAGCAAAATTCAGATGACCAAAGCGTGCATGCCAAAGCTTTGCATCTGACATAGCCTGAGAATCATGAACTGCACATGCCGAATCATTCATAGATTTTTCATAGTCTATGAGCTTATACAGCCCACGACATAAAATGCCAGAAGCAATAATCACATCGCCATTTGAGAGATCATGGACTGTACACCTGTCATCAACGAATTTCACAACCAAGCCAATCTTGGCTAATGCAGAAACTGATAACAGGTTCTTTTTGATCCCTGGCACAAATAAAGCATCTGACAAAGTGAAAGAACTACCATCAGCAGTAGTCAGAATGATCTTACCAACTCCCATAACAGGATAAGAGGACTTATTGGCGCATGTGACAGTATTCCTTGTAGGGGCAGGCTCGAGTGAAGAGAAGAAACTGCGCTGCGAGTTAATATGTTTGGTTGCCCCACTGTCAAAGTACCAAACATCTGAGTCTACTGCAGACATGCACTGATCATGAGAAGATGGGTCAAAACTACAGACAGTAGTAAACGCCCATTCTTCTTCCTGCACAAGATTTGCAGACTCTGTTTTTGGTGTAGAGGCCTCTGCAACAACCATTCCAGCCTCTTTCTTCTTTGCCTCTTTAGCAGCTAGTTTTGGACAGTATGATCATTTCCTTTACAGTACTTGCAGAGCAATTTCTGCTTTTCTGATTTCTTCTCATCTTTATCCTGGTTCTTCGATTGTGCAGCATTTTCAGATTTCTGCTTACTAGTAGAAGAGCTCCATTTTCCTTTGCCCTTCTGACTAGCCAGGAAAGCTTGATCTGCAACACGCATAATGGACCTGTTCTGCCTGGACTGATCTTCCTGCAACAGAATAGAGACTAATTCCTCAAATGACAAGGCATTCGGATTGCCTTTCATCATCAATCGAAGAGTAGAGGCAAAAATCTGATAT
The DNA here is from genome assembly GCA_020310875.1 of Ceratopteris richardii. Lineage (NCBI taxonomy): Eukaryota > Viridiplantae > Streptophyta > Polypodiopsida > Polypodiales > Pteridaceae > Ceratopteris > Ceratopteris richardii. The sequence continues at coordinate 185,853,087 of CM035409.1, read as the reverse complement.
GAATCAGGAAGGCCATTCAGAACGGTCTGCACAAGTGAGCTATCTGGTATAACCTCATCAGCAGAAATCAATTGTTCCTTCAGGTCTTTGATCTTTGTAAGAAAACTGTCCATCGAATCACCTTCATTCATGTGCTCACTCTCCAACTGTTTTCGGAGGTAAGCAACACGAGCCTCATTCCTAGCCTGGTACAAAGTGGTAAGTGTATCCCAAGCATCCTTTGCTGTTCTGCAAGAGCGAATGTGAGGAATAATGGCACGTTTGACAGACAAAGCTATCAATGCATGTGCCTGGGCATCTTTGCCATCCCAACGAATCTGCTCTGCAGTAGGTGCAACAGAAACAGCAGCACGAACAGGAATCTGCGGAATATCATCTTCGACACCATCTTCATCAGCTCCAACACCTGTATTTGCAGTACCTGTCGTTACAGGTGTAACAGGACGTCTTTCAACACCCTGCACAATGTTCCACTATCCTTTTGCAACCAGTACATGTCGCATCATATAAGCCCATAATGGGTAGTTGGTACCATCCAACTTATCCTCAACAGCCAACATACGGAATACATCACTGCTTTCAGCCATGGCCGGTGACTAAAATAACTTGATGCAGAAAATTGACTGTATCTCAAAAAGTTGAACAGAACTGCCCAGACGAGTTCTGCTAGACCTGTAGCAGACTTCGAGAACGCTTCAACTGGCGAACAGAAACTGGTATATACCTTTGGCACAAAAGGACGAAATAGCCTGCACAAGCACTGCGATAGTGCGTTCGGAGGCCGAAACGAGCTTAGATCGCGATTTCGGCACCACAAAGCGAAGCCGTTTTGATCTCGGAAACACCCTGAGTATGCTCACCAAATTTTGTGCGAATTTGAGACTGCAAACGGAGGAGTGTCAACGGCGCCCTAGAAGAAGCAACGACCTGCTCTGATACCAATTGTTGGAGTTAGACGTCTGCGGAAGCACGCGAACAGCACAAGGAAGAAGAAGAAGCTTGGAGCACAACACACAAGACTGAATGTATTACTAGAGAATGTACAAAGATAAGTAGCCCATTAGGGCAATAGACGTCTATACAAGCCGGGGGAAAAAAACCTCCTAAAGAGGGAAAAAAGTGCCCCGGCCGTCCTAGAGTGTTCACACACATCACTACCTAAATATATCAACACCAAGTTCCAGTATTCATGATATTGTTGTATTTTGTTTGCATGGTAGCCCTCCAATTCAGATCGCGGAGTTCCTCTTCCACATTGGTTAGTTCCTTTGCTTGTTCTTTAATGAGATCAAACATCAAGGCTATGTTTACAATATGGTTGCTTTCCCATCTCTGTTCCTCTATTCTTTGTGATTGCCTCGGTCTGTCTGCAACCTGTTCTAGTGACTATGGGATGGGGTTTGTAGAATCATAGAGCTGCCTCACCCAACGTGGCAATGACTTTTCCACTTGGGTGACGACATATTGGTGACTTTCAAACTCATAATCTGAAGTGATGCTTCCTTCTCTTGTGTAGAAGGGATAGCTCTTGGGCCATGTTCTTAGTGGATTTCCCATTTTCTTGATGGTAAAGTGGAAGGTAGTTTTTCCTCCTTCACTCCATGTGGCTGCTCCTTCTTAAAGACCACATCACAACTCGCCATGATCTTCTTAGCCTCAAGATCATAAATTTTATAAGCCTTCTTGTCTTCGTTGTACCCTAGGAAGATACATTTGATGCTCCTTGGTTGAAGCTTGTTTCTCTACATATCTGGAACCTGTTCAGAACATTCACTTCTGAATACTTTGAAATGGGAAACAGAAGGCTTTTTACTAGTGCTAACTTATTGTGGAGTCTTTCCATCAAGTGCCTTGGTGCAGCTTAGATTCAAGATGTAGACAATAGTGTTGATAGCCTTTGCCCAAAATTGATTAGGCAAACCCTTTCCCTTCAACATTCACCTTTCCATCTCCATGATAGTTCGATTCTGATTTCCTACAACACTGTTCTATTGGGGGCTATGTTCCAGTATGCGTTGATGCTTGATTCCTTTACTCTTGCAGAAATATTCAAACTCTATTGATGTGAACTCACCACCATCATTTGTCCTAAATTTCTTCATCTTCTTCCTTCTTTCAATTTCAACAAGATGAAGCCATTCTTTAAACTTACCAAAAGCTTGAGCCTTATTGTGAAGTACACCCACATTTTCCTTCTATAGTCATCGACAAGTAATATGAAGTAGGAAGATCCTCCCAAGGCCTGTGTAGGCATTTTTCCACACAAGTGAGCATGCACCAAATCTAGAGGATAGTTTCCCTTGTTCTTGCTTTCTTGTGGAAACACCTTCCTTTGTTGCTTGCCCATCATCCAAGCTTCACATGGTTCCATCATTTCCGCAATCGATGGTAGGTATGCAACTATACCTCCTTCAGTACAAGGTATCTGATGTGGCCAAATCTCTCATGCCATAGCTTACTTGTGCCCACACTTGTAGTGGTTGTAAGAGCAAACAACATATCTTGTTTGAGCAAGAAGCAGCTTAATATGGCCACTTCTTGTTGTGAGGATGAGTATAGGGTAGTTTTCTTAGCAACTTTTGAGTGTGTGTGGCTCAGATGCATTTTGGCTAAGTTTGGTGTTGGTCAATCTTCTGCCACCACCATCTTCACTAACAATTAGAGTGCATTGGTAGTTGCAAGGAACAATATGTTCCATGCTCTCACTAAGCACATTGAGGTGCACTATCATTATGTCATGCAGAGGTTCTCTGCTACAGAGATGAGTTTGGCATATATGCCCACACAAGAGAATGTTGTAGACCTTTTCACAAAGGCTCTGCCTAAGGAGATGTTTGAAGCTTTTTGCAAAGCTTTGGGCTTACTTCCTTTTTTGGATGATCTCTTTCCACATTGTTGGGAACTTCCTTATACATGAGTGGAAGCTCCTTGTTCATTGCATCACTCTGAGGGGGATTTGTTGATATATTTCAGTAGTGATGTGTGTGAACACACTTAGGATCAACAAGGCATTTTTTCCCTCTTTATGAGGTTCTTTTCATTGGCTTGTATATATGCCTATAACTCTAACATGTTACTTATCTTTGTATATTCACTTGTTAATACATTTAGTATTGTGATAGCGCTCCAAACTTCTTCTTCTTCTTCCGTGTGATGTTTGCATGCTTTCGCAGACCTCAAACTCCAATAAGCTAGACATCTTAAGGGTGATCGAATCCTAATCTCCTTTAGAAAGGACCTTGATGTTATGGAATGCCATTGAAGAACAAGTTCCATGGAAATTCTTTCTTACTTTTTCTACTTTTTATAAGAGACGGCATTTGCGGGAAGTGAGTAAATTGAGTAAGGTTTTTTCTCAATCTTGCTCCTTCCTCGCGCAAGTGTGGAGTGGCTTTTTTGCGGGTTTCCATTTGGCCCTGAAAGCTTTGGTCATGGACTTTGTGGCTCCCCCTCAGTCCGTGCCCCCCCTCGAGATGGAGTCTGTCCCAGTGGGCGTCGCGCCCCCAGAGGTCTCTTTATGCAAGGAGTCTATGGCGGCAAAGCAGGAAGAACTGAAGAAAACTTGCCTGATCGGTCAAATGTTTGGCCCCAGGCCCCCTCTCGAAAGTGTGAGAACTTGGCTTCGCAAGGAGTGGTTCCCACGAGGCTTGATTGTGTCCAAATGTCAATTCCTGCCGGCGAATCACCTGCTTCTTGTTTTTGAGAACGAAGAGATGGCTTTCCAAGCCCTGTAGGCCGGCTCCTGGCAAGTGGGCCGGTCCACCCTTTTCCTTTTTAAGTGGACCCCAGACTTTGTCCCGAACAGATCAAAACCTCTTCGTTACCCGCTTTGGGTGGAGCTTCCCAATCTGCCTTTCTTCTTGTATGGATTTCTTCGTGAAATCGTCTCACCGATCGGTCGCCCAATGGCCGACAGGACGTTGGGGGGTTAATCTACGATGGAGCTCAACATTCTTTCAATGCTAGATGGCATCCTCAGATCTGCGTTGAAACAGACCTGAACCAGGTCCTTCCCTCGAAGATCTCCATAAACTGTGGAGATGGTAAGACCTGGACACAAGAGGTTACTTACAAGAATTTGCCAAACGCGTGCTTCTGGTGCGGGCTTCAAGGTCACAGGATCAAAGAATGCCCCCTGAAGAAAAGTACTAATAAAAACAAGTTTAAACCAGATGGGACCCTAGATCCTCTCCCCCAAGACGACACTCGGGGTCATCCCCCTCCAATGGAGGAAGAAGAGGGAACTCGCGTTGCTGAGACGGATTCAGAAGGTTTCACTGAAGTGAGACGCAAGAGGAAAGTTAGCCCTCGAAGATCAAAAACAAGGAATACTACGACAGCTGCCCCCGCGAATAACATATACTGTAACCTAGAAAAAGAGATTAATGAACTCGACTTCCCAGGGGACAACCTCTTTGAAGTAGACCCCACTGATAATACCCTTGGGTGCTCTACCAGCAAAGAAGACAACCAAGAAGGTTACACCACGAGTAAAGAGGAAGGCTTCACTACCAGCAATGAAGACAACCCAGACAGCGAAAGCTCCGCTCTTGGTCCTACCCTCCCGGTATGCTTTCCAAGACTACCGCAACAAAAGTCCAAGCTTAAAGGTAAACAACCTTCAGGCATGCCTTGGAAGAGCCCCCTCAAGAGTAGGATCCTAAGTCAAGAAGTAGGGAAGAAAAAAGAAGACCACAAGAAGAAAAAAGATCGGGTCCCTCCCCTCAAAGAGGGCAACCATCATTAATGAAATTCACATCTCTTAATGTTAGGGGTCTGTCTGACCCGTCAAGAGCTTCGATTCTTGGCCAGTGGTTCAGAGACATGTGCTTCGCCCCTGACTTTATTTGCTTACAAGAGATCAAAATCGACGGAGAGGATCTACAAAAACGGCTTAAATGCATTTCTCCGAACCACCTTTGGTTCTCCACTTCTCACCCTAGAGGGACGGGGGGTGCTTCTATCGGTATTAGTCACGCCTTGTCTAGCAATGTGACCTCGACTTTTGAAGGTCGGAATCATCGTTGGATTGCTGCCTCTTTCGGGTCTCCTTTCCAGTTCACTATGGTCTCAATTTATTCCCCTATGATGGTGAAGCAGATAGAATGGATACTTGGGCCTCCCTTGACTCCCTTTCACACAATGTTCTGATTTGTGGGGACTTCAACATGGTTGAGTTTCCTGAGGACCGATGGAATAACAAAGGGAAAATTATTGACGGTCAGGAGAAAGAGTTATGGGATAAAATCAAGCTCCATCTCGACCTGGTCGAAGTGAAAGACAGGCGGGGGTTCTCCTGGTCTAATCTCCAGTCGGGGGACTCTTTGAGGAAAGCAAGGCTTGATAGATGCTACATCGATCAGAACACCATCCTTCAGTGGGGTATCCCTTCGATTTCTCAACACATGGACCTCACTATCTCAGACCACTATCCGATCACTCTGTCCTTCAAACCGATTCCCATGCTCCAGAAAGCTCCTTGGTTTCATGCTTGTCAGACATCTTTTTCCCTCCCCTCTGTCCACCAGGAAATTTCTGAGGTGTGGACGGAAGCCTTTGCTTACTGTAATGAACCGGCTAAGTGTTGGAGAAGCGCAGTAGAAAGGACTCGAAAAATTCTAATCAGGACTCAAAAGGCTATAAGAGGAATTCGAAAGAAAAGAAGAGAAACGGTGTACCGGAGGCTCTCACGGCTTGAAGAAGAGGTGAACAAAGGTAAGTTACATTGCCAACACGGTCTTTTGAAAATCAGGGGAAGGCTAAGATTAGAGGAGGAGGTCCAAAGGAAAAATCTTCAAATTTTCTTCAAAGATTGGTGGGCAGGGAAGGCCGACAAACCAACGAAAGAGATGTGTAACATCCTCAAAAGGAAACAAGCTAGGGAATCCATCCCCCTAATGGTCGATAACAATGGCACTGAATGTTGCACGGAAGTGGAGAATAGAACTATCATCGTCGAACATTTTACCAATCTTCTCGGGGTCTCGACTCCTCTTTCCCCCCACAGGCGCGACTCCATGGCAACCATCTCAAGAGTCGCTCAAACCAGAATCCCACAGAACTTGATTGCTTTACTGGATGCTAACATCTCCGAGAATGAAATTATCGGGGTTATTGATGCCCTCCCCAATGGGAAAAGTCCGGGTCTAGATGGCCTTACCAATGAGTTTTTCAAGTCCTTCAAACATCAGGTGGCCACCCCTCTGCGCCTCGTGTGGCAAGAGGCTCTCTCTTTCGGTGCCCTCCCTGAGTGCCTGAATAATGGCGTCATCAAGTTAATCCACAAACGGGGAGATAAGAACAAAATAGAAAACTGGCGTCCGATTACCATGCTCCAAACTGGATACAAGATAATTGCAAAGGTTATCGCCAACAGAATCTCCTGTCATTTAAAGTCTTGGCTGTGCGAGGACCAGAAAGGTTTTATCAAAGGTAGATCTATACTTGAAGCAATTATCGATATTTGGGAAGGCCTTGCTTTTGCTGAGGAGTCTGCTCAAGATCTAGTTTTCATTAAGATCGACTTCGACAAAGCGTATGACAGATTGGAATGGGACTTTATTCTTCAATCATTGAAGGACCTTGGATGCAGCCAAAAGTTCACGAAGATGGTTTCCACTCTTCTTGGAAATGCTTCAACTAGAATAAACATCAACGGTAAGCTCTCTGAGCCCATTCGCTTAAAAAGATCAATTAGGCAAGGTTGCCCTCTGGCTCCTCTGCTATTCGCTATCGCCTCGAATGGACTCAGCTGCCTATTAAAGCATCATATGGATGTTGGCAATCTCAAGGGTCTTTCCCTACCTCTAAATCACAGCCAAATGGTTGTGAGACTTTTTGCTGATGACATGAATGCCTTTGTGCATAACGATATTAACAGCATTGAGGTGTTTTGGTGGTGCCTCCATACCTTTTGTGTGGCATCAGGCTCAAAAATCAACCATGCTAAAACTGCTTTTAGAGCAATCAGCGGGCCTACTCCCCAATTGTTGGTGGATCGGGGGTGTCAAGTTATCCCTTGCGGTCAAGTCTTCCGTCTCCTTGGCATTCCGATGGGTTTCGGCATCTCAATGGACCAACGCTGGAACTGGGTGCTATCCAAGCTGGATAGCAAGCTGAATCAGTGGAAAGGTATGCAAATTAACCTGGCAGGACGTGCTATGGTTATTAACACTTTTATGTTGTCTACAATTATTTACTTTATCTCGTGTTGGAGACCTAAGGAGAAAGACTTGGCCAAAGTAGAAAGAATCTGCAGGAACTTCTCTGGACTGGGGACCCCAATAGAAGGGGGGTTCCCAAAATCAAGTGGGAAACTTGCATTAGCCCTAAAGACTCAGGGGGCTTGGGAATTTTGGATATTGCTAGGTTGGCTGACAAGCTGGCGGCAAAATGGCTTATCAAGGCCTGGAGCAATAGGGAGTCCTCTTGGGCTAAATTGATCTTCAGAAACACGGTAGACCTTACCTTTGTTGGCCTCCCTGGTTGGAAGGACTTAGGGATTCTCACGCTCTTGTTCTCCCCCCTTCCGGTCTTCCCTAAGGGATCTAGCCTAGTGTGTTCCTTATGGAAGAATTGGAACAAGGCCAAACAGTTCATCAGAATCAGTGATGATTGGAAGTGGGCGGCTGGCATAAGACAAAATGACTCTATTTGGTTCCCGATCAGTGGCATTCGGGGAGTGGAGTCTTGGAACCTCCAAACTGCAAGGCGGTTATGGAACAAGGGGTTCAAACAGTGGAAACAACTTTGGAAACAAGAGACCAGCCAGTGGATTAGGTTCGAAGAACTGGATCCGAGACTTAGCGTTACCTTTGAGGAATGGACTCTGCTTCAAAGCAGGTGTTTAGCCTGGGACCGCTCAACTACCCGCCTTCTCTGCGGTCAGGATCTTCCTTGCTCGGAGGGCCTCAAATGGAGCAATGGTAAGAAGCTTTCCAGAATCCCGAACTTCAAAGGGGATTTGGATGTTCACCACACCCTTAACAAGAGATGGTGCCTTGCATGGACCAAACTTCGGTAGGAGCTAAAATTCATGTCTTTGTGGCACCCCCTAATTGAGGTCAAAAAGTCCGTTCTCATGTGGCAGATCTTGCATAAAGGAATCTGGACCAATGCAAGGGCTAACAAAATCTGTGGTGTGCCGCCATGGTGCAAGCGTTGCCATCGGTGCATCGAAGATTTAGCTCACCTGTTCTTCGACTGCCCCAAGTCCTGTGTTATCTAGCATCACGTGTCCCGGGTTTTGAGACTCACGAGTCAAATCAACTGGCAACAGGTGATGTTGGGTGAGGCGATCGGATGCTCATCGAGATTGTGGAATGCCATCAGAGGTGAGGCTCTCTGGAAGATCTGGCGGGAGCGCTGTGCAGTCAATTTTGGCCAAACTCCTAAGGAATGGTCGATCGAGAAATCCTTGTTTCTCCTTGGTAAAAGAATCTCCCGAGTCAAGAGATCGCCACCGTTTAGACATCACTGTATTTATCTTCTCGAAAACAACAAGTTGAAACCCAAATGGGTCCCACATGAGGGTGATGGTAATGTTATCCGCCTCATTTGTAATGCCCTGTAGCTTGCCATACTCCTCCCCTGCATTGTGGGATTTGGGGGGTCCCATGGGCACTAGTCCCATTCGCTTGTAACTTCTTTTCTTTATTATAATTAAAGTCCGGGAGATTAGGCTAAGGCCGAACTTCCTTTATTTAAAAAAAAAAAGTTCCATGGAAATTCCAAAATTTCAAAACTGGGGATAATGTTAAAAAACTCATAGATATCTCGATTCAAAAGTTTTTTCTAGAGATGCTCCTCATCCATGTAAGTAATATATCGTGAAAGAAGAATTACGTATGGATTATCTATAGTAGATGACACATCAACGAACTGTTGCTTCCCATTTCCAATTGCAATTAAAAAAGGAACTGTTGCTTCCCGAAGTCTTTTTATTCACAAATGAAACTCTTAAAGAAACACAAAGGATTTTATGAATGATCGTTCCTATGTCATAATACATGGGGAATAGTATGCGTGTCCTCTTGATTCTAATTTATAGATCCTCGAACCCTTATTACAGTATCTGTCCTTAGCCCTCGCTCATAGTAGGTGGAGTAACGCGTGGGAATAATGCTGCTCTCTAAACAAGTGGAAAGTCTAACGAGAGAGAGAGAGAGAGAGAGAGAGAGAGAGAGAGAGAGAGGGAGACATCTGTAGTGTTTAACATGGGCTATGACAGGAACATTATGATTATATCTTTTTCATCTAATTCTGATATCAATTCAAGAGAGACATTGAAAGGATGTGTGTGTGTGTGTGTGTGAGAGAGAGAGAGAGAGAGAGAGAGAGAGAGAGAAATGATCGGATATAAAGACTCTTATGCTGTCTTCTTAGTATTCGGATTCTAGTACGTAGAGAGAGAACCAGGAAGAAATCACTACAATGGCATCTAACTAATCTATTTCAGATTCTTTCCGAAGCTTCTAGATGTGTGTCTGAATGCGTGTGACTGTGTTTACGTGTGTGTGTGTGTCAGAGAGAGAGAGAGATGAGAGAGAGAGGGAGACATCTGGAGTGTTTAACATGGGCTATGACAGGAACATTATGATTATATCTTTTTCATCTAATTCTGATATCAATTCAAGAGAGACATTGAAAAGATGTGTGTGTGAGAGAGAGAGAGAGAGAGAGAGAGAGAGAGAGAGAGAGAGAAATGATCGGATATAAAGACTCTTATGCTGTCTTCTTAGTATTCGGATTCTAGTACGTAGAGAGAGAACCAGGCAGAAATCACTACAATGGCATCTAACTAATCTATTTCAGATTCTTTCCGAAGCTTCTAGATGTGTGTCTGAATGCGTGTGACTGTGTTTACGTGTGTGTGTGTGTCAGAGAGAGAGAGAGAGAGATGAGAGAGAGAGGGAGACATCTGTAGTGTTTAACATGGGCTATGACAGGAACATTATGATTATATCTTTTTCATCTAATTCTGATATCAATTCAAGAGAGACATTGAAAAGATGTGTGTGTGAGTACGTAGAGAGAGAACCAGGAAGAAATCACTACAATGGCATCTAACTAATCTATTTCAGATTCTTTCCGAAGCTTCTAGATGTGTGTCTGAATGCAAACTGTGTTTACGTGTGTGTGTGTGTGTCAGAGAGAGAGAGAGAGAGAGAGAGGGGGAGAGAGGGAGAGGGAGGGAGAGAATGAAATGTTTGGATACAAAGCCTCGAATGATATCTTCTTAATAATCTGATTCTGGTACGAAAAGAGAGAGAAGCTGGAAAAACAATTACAATGTCATCCAGTTAATCTATTTCTAATTCTTTCCGACGTTTCCTGGCGATGTGTGTCTGACTGCGTGTGATTGTGTTTATGCGTGTGTGTGTGTACACAGAGAGAGAGAGAGAGAGGGAAAGATTACTGGATATTGGATATTAAGACTCTGTGATACTGATATGATGCCGATTCTTGATAATACGATAAAATTCGAGAAGGAACGAAACTATTTATGAAGAGCATGAGCATGTCAACTCTCAATCTCTTTGTAAAAGGTACACTGATTTTGAAAGATGAGTAGAGGATATGGAATATATGACACTCTCTTTGGAAGATGGACATGAGAGAGAGAGAGAGAGAGAGAGAGAGAGAGAGAGAGAGAGATCACGCCTGACATCGATTAAGAAGGAAACAATAGGATATGCTTTTATTCATGCGACTTACATACTTGATGAAAAGCTCAAGATTGAAAAGAACAACTGAGAGAGAAAGAGATGGGGATTGAAATGGGCTAAAGAAGACACTAATACCTTATGTTATCATTTTGATTCCGACCATTGAACAGAAAGCGATAAAGAGCGAGGGAATCATTATGAAGATATTTGCCTGATTTCATTATGAAGATATGTTTCTTTATGTCTCTTTGTACGTTTGATTATGAGGAAGCTGTAGGGTTAACATGTGGTAGAAGAATTTGCAAAAATGTATCTTATTAAGTTGATAATGGACCTTTTGATGTGTGTTTGTGTGCACACGAGAGAGAGAGAGAGAGAGAGAGAGAGAGAGAGAGAGATGGATGACACCCGCTACGATTAGCAATTTTACAATTCAGAGTATCCTCACAACAGCTTATGGTGAGAAGATTTTGCTTACAGCAGATTAAGGTGAGAGAGTGAGTACAGCATGAGAGCATTAATGAGAGAGAAAGAGAGAATGTGCGTTTGTGTGTGATGCATTATTTCCAGTACAAGGAGCCATTCTCATCTACATATTTATATGTCACGTGTGTCTGTGTGCGCTAGCTTTATAATCTTAAATACGCAGCCACAACTCACAACATATTCATACTCTCTCTCTCTCTCTGCAATGTGCATGCGCCGTCCAAGCAGTTCCAAGTTCTGGCTTTATAGTCTTTTAATATAAATAAAGCCAGCATGAGGGCAAACACTAGTAGTACTCAATGGCACTAGAGTCAAGACAAGGTCGCGCATTCGGTGTCCTTTCCCGAAGACCTTGCTTGCCCTGCCGCCACCCTTTTGGCACTTTTATATATTTCTTGCTTCCTCCCTCGGCAGAAGGGCCACGCTGTCCATGTCTGCTAGTCATTTCCATGGGCATTATGCAGGCAGCCTGTGGGCGGGGGCGTTAGGACTTGACCTCCACATGAAAGCATGGAAGGCTAGTCCTCACTCTTGGCGTATGGGGCGTTTAACTGATGGTGGATATGTAGCCCTATATCCTTGGAATGAGGGGACGACATACAGACTATTTAAAGGAGAGAGAGAGACTCATATGACCGAGACGCCACGTCATGGGAACACCATGTTGTTCCGTTTCAGAGTCACTACGTGTGTGTGCATGTGTGTAGAGAGAGAGGGAGAGATTCGTGTTACGTAATACCAAGGACGGTTTTTTTAAAGCCTGGGAATACCAAGGACGGTTTTTTTAAAGCCTGGGAATACGAAGGACGGTTACGATACTTCATGTTTGCCACTTTTAAAGCACAAACCAACCAAGAGAGACAAGACACTTCAGATGCACATAACAAATTATAATCTATGTGAATATAAAATTAAAGGCAAAACTTCTCCTTGAAATCGACATCGATAACCATGATAAAGTTTCTCTTAAACAATGGCATACACGGTCTTGAGAGATATTATGCTATTTAAATCCATCAATCAATAATCCTTCAAGTATCGTGTAGCAATGGGAATTAAAGTTCATGTCTACTTGGCACCCCTTATTGAGACCAAAAAGTCCCTTATTGAGACCAAAAAGTTTTTTATTGAGATCAAAAAGTCTGTTCTCATGTGGCAAATCTTGCATAAGAGAATCTGGTCCAATGGAAGAGCTAACAAAATTTGTGGTGTGCCTCCATGGTGCAAACGCTGCCACCGATGCATCGAAGACTTGATTCACCTCTTCTTCGATTGCCCCAAGTCCCATGTTATCTGGCCTCACATGACGCGGGTATTGAGACTCACGAACCAGATCAGTTGGCAACAGGCAATGTTGGGGGAGGCGATTGGCTGCTCGTCAAGGCTGTGGAACACCATCAGGGGTGAGACTCTTTGGAAGATTTGGAGGGAACGATGTGCTGTCAATTTTGGCCAAACACCAAAGGAATGGTCGATTGAGAAATCCTTGTTTCTTCTAGCTAAAAGAATCTCCCGAGATAAGAGATCTCCACCGTTTAGGCATCACTGTATTTATCTCCTCAAAGATAACAAGTTGAAACCCAGATGGGTCCCACATGAGGGAGATGATAGATTTATCCGCCTCATTTGTGATGCCCTCTACCTTGTCTAACTCCTCACCTGCATTGTGGGATTTGGGGGGTCCCATAGGCACTAGTCCCATTCACTTGTAACTTTTCTTCTTTATTTTAATTAAAGTCCGAGAGAATAGGCCAAGGCCGAACTTCCTTTTATTAAAAAAAGTATCGTGTAACGGTAATCCTTCAACAGTCTCGCTTGGGTTCTAGTCTCACTCACTGGATATGTTTGGCCTTCAGGTGTATCCAACATATAAGTGCCTCTACCTTACGAGCTTAGATGTGCGTGTCTTTCTAATTCATTGTACATTGAAAAAAAAATTCATCAATAAGAAACTACACACACACGTGTATATATATATATATATATATATATATATATATATATATATATATATATATATATATATATATATATATATATATATATGCGCGTGTGTGTATGTATGTGTGTGTGTGTGTGACGTAGCTTGGCACAATCGAATTTCCAAAAGGCTAGTTAAAATGCAATGGATGGCTCTATTAGCTCTCTTAGAGAGACTACTCTTGCTTAAAATAAGAAAATATCTATTAGTAAATATTTGATAAGCTGGTCTAAAAGGGGAGTACCATAATGGCTAACCAATTCCAAAGGTAACCAAAAGTACATAAAGATCACTACAGAAACATATTCAGCTACAAATTATGTTTCTACTATGATAAACTATGCAACCTTGAACTCATCTAGAGCATAATCCATCCAAGTATACATGTAAATACTTGCTAAACTCTTTTCGTTTGTTTAATCAAACCAACAAAATTTCTTATACCTAACTTCGGAATGGTTGAAGAAGAGAATAATATGTAGTACAAAGCAATTGGACAAATAGTGTTGGTCGGATCTTGGCACATATCAAAGGGTTCTCCTTGGATTTAGACACATATCAAATGGTTATCCTTTCAAATTATGCAATCATAGTCAAATTTTGAAATTTTTCTTTCGAGTGATGTCTCTAACAAAATGATTACCATTACATTATAATTAAACCTCTTTAAGTATATAAATAGTTTCCTTATTACATGGTATCTTACATGTCTAAATCTGACCTACAGATTGGGAGATACACTCTAATCTTTGAGGGGCTTATCCTTGAAATCGACACACATGCCTTCGATCTACCTTGCCCAATCTTACTTCCTATGCTTTGATACCAGGTGTGGGACTTGGACTCATGAACTACTAGCTAGGAGTATGATGGGCTAACCACTTGCTTCAAAAGCCATGGTTGAGGATTACTTCCTAATCCTTCCTCTTAGGGTGTGGTTCAACCATCTCTTGCTTGTCATTTCTTGAGTCTAACATCCAACAATATCTCAATGACCAAAAGTCCTAGCATCTCAACCTTGTGGGCCAAGGGGAGAGGCCCCTGATCCTTACAAAAGGGGACAAGCCCCCTCTCCACTCTCCCCACTAAGGTTCTATGGAGAAACCATGTAGTGCCACAAGGCCTTTATTCTCATGTTGAATGGGTATCCAATGGTCTGGAAGTTTTTGAGCTATAAGGCACATAGGTATTCCAACAATATACCTTTTTGTACATACCCACATTGTCGATGTCATTTCACTCTATGTAGATATCCATTTAATGCATATGATATCTTATCAAAACACTTATCCTTTTTCATTTTTGTAATCTACATATCCTTGCTAGATTATTATCTCATAGTTACTAACAACAATTATTCTAAACGTCTATTTTTTGCTTAATGTGAGTTAATAGGTAGTCTGTCTTTAGGCAGTTGGTTTCCTGATCATTCAAACTCTAAATGTAGTGATCTTTAGCATGTTAGAAATTTGGTAGTGTCTATTGTGTGCGGAAGAAATATTCAAGTCATTACATATTGGACTTGTGATTGAATCAGGTTTTAGTAAGTAGGTGTTTGATAGGACATTTTCTAGAAGAGGTTTGATAGCCTCCATTATGCATATTGGAGTTAAATTTCTACACATAATAGAGTTCCAATATGTATAGAATTTGTGCATGAGCCCACAATTAGTAGCTATACATTTGTATCAAATTCTGTATCCACATATATAGATGTAGACACTACATTATGAGCTTCCATATACCCTTCTCGATCAGAAACAATCATATAGGTTTTTGCTCTCCTTAAAATCTTGGGATAATTGATTAAGCACCTCAATTTCTTTGGTTTCGTATGGATGTAATTGGCTTATTTCTTCAGTAGGTTATATAGCTACAACTTCCTACTCTATGTCACCGAACTGATTCCTTGCATTAATAGTTTCCACTGAATTTATTGCATTTTGAATATTCTACATCCGCAACTGCTATTTCATATCTACGAGTTCCTTCTATTTATCCATTAATTATTATTTCTAAAGAACATTATCCACGAATACCTTATTAATTTCCATCCTAATCGTTTTGGTGTAATTTCCTCCGTTTATGGCTAGTGGTATTGGAGAATCATCTTCAATCGGACATGTTTGTGGTGGGACTCTCTTCAACCTCACCTTGTGAAATGATATTGTATTCCACTGAAATACAAATTTGCTTGTTGGTAGTTGCAACTGAAGAAAAGACATGACGTAAAGGTTTAAAGGCTTGAAGGAGCCCACCAAAAAATTTAACTTGGACCACGAAGTAGATGCGGGATCCCTTGGAGTATGCTAAGCAATAAAGAATCATCATTGGAAGGAGACTAGAATCATTAGAGTCACTAAAGGACATGATATTCCCATTTTGTAGAATTTTATGTGATTTTCACGTATTCAAGAGGTTCATATCTATTTCAAATTGATCTTTGTAAAGGCCTAGTCAATAACCCTATGGAGTACATTCGCAACATTTTGTAAATTTTCTAGTTATTTTCGCACCCATTTGGTTGTGTGTGCAAGCTTAACTTTCTTCAAGTATTTTTGTTTCAAGTTCCATTTCTAAGAGGCATGTATCCTTACATCTGAATATGGTAATGTTACATGGACTCACATTTAAATTGTTCTACACCATTAGAAGCTACTTGTGATTTGTTATAGTAGGTATATGATAACTTTTGGTTTCATTGTTGGGGACCATGCTGCTATTCAAGGTCTCCATTGAAGCTTAAGGCTAGGAACCGATGGTTAAAAGCCTTGAGCTTCACCTTCTTAATCGTAGGTAGATTCAAGTGGGTGTGTTTACTAGGCCTTTCACTTTACCTTATTCATAGAAATAGAAATGTATCCAAATTTAAAATAGGATGTAGTGTTTTTTTATTGTAGTTACATTTGAAAGAAAAAAAAGAAGTGACAATGATTCAAAACTCAAAAGTTGACTTAATGAGGTAATACTTGGTTATGGAAATCACGTGTAAAACTTTTTTCTATGAGAAGAGTGAGCTTGTGATCCATCAATGGAGTGAGTGTGGTCTCTAGAATGCACTGTAGAAACATGACGATACTGTTGCATTAATGCTTGAGCATAGAGGTGCAACAGACGAAGTATCACTGACATTTGAGAGAAGAAAATTGAGAATCCATTCAAGATTTTTTGTGGAAAAGGTATATAAGAATCTATAAAATTCCTCTAAAAAGTTACCTTCACCTTGTGAGACTCTATCACTTCTTAGTAAATGACGACTTTAAAAATAGTTCTTAAAAGAGAAAGAATTGTCCATCAAGATTTCTCTAAGTGTACAATTGTACTTAGATCTTGAGTGTGTGACTTTGCGATTAGAGTTTCTATGTGAAACCATATTATTAGGTAAAACTTTACACTTGAATATGAATTATCACTTGAAGCATAAATAATCTTGCATGATTAAGTAGATCAAATACTAATCAAGGATTTTTAGCAAGAACCTCTTTGTGCCGATCAATCTACTTGTAGAGAATTTTAGCAGAATGTTCGAGTGCACTTCTAAACCAATCTTTTGGAATTCAATTCATTTCAAGCAAGAAAAAAATGTTTGTGCATTGATCTATGTGCGTATAATTAAGAGGGTTAAGGCATTTTGCTTGTGAGCATTCATGAATGTGCACACTACGAGATTTGGCTCTCATATTTTTACGAAGAACACAAGTAGGCCCTCCTAGGTCCCTCTAGTTCACCCCCTTCTACAACTAGTCAACATGTTTGTACCTATTTGACCCAGAAAAACATATCTAAATCACCTAAGTTTTTTTTCACACTAAATAGACTTGTATAGCTTTAGAAAATCTATCAACTACTCCAAATGCACTAGGTTAGGTCAAGCAACCACACTATACAAAACAGACTATGCAGGCAACTAGCTTATGATAGAAATAGAGGAATCACTAGAATTGATCCTAGTAACTATAGGAGAAGAATTTGGCATAAATATTTGAGAAAGAAAAATCAAAGGAGATAAGATTTGAAACAAGATATCATATGCATTAAATGGATATCTGCACAGAGCAAAATGAACAAGAGAAATAGGAAGTGTCTGCCAAATACTCTTCCTACAAGGGGTATGAGCTTTGTAGCTCTTGGTATGACTCCTCTCTACTTGGACAAGTCTTGGAACTCCTTACACTTCCTCCATCTGTCCGTTTCTGCATTCAACATGCTTGAATGGGCTTAGTTGCACCTTCTTCATGAGAGTATGTCTATATGTGCCTTCTTGAGACCTTTTGTTGAGCCCATAAAAGTCATATTGGTCAAAGTCAACCACATCCAAAGTCAACCATAGTCAAAGTCAAAGGTAAAAGTCAAACCAATCAAAGTCAACATGTTCAAGATCAAAGGTCAACATGGGCAAAGTCAAAGAGTTCAAAGTTTGAGTGTCAAGGTGCACAGGTAGTGCACAATTAATTGTTCAGAAAGGGTATAATTGCAGAAAGTTGGTTGCAGGCTGTAGAGGTATTTCTGTAATTCCCTAAGGTTCAAAAGTGTTTGGAAGGTTCAGGTGAACCTTCTCTTAGGTGCACATTTGAGAAATTAAAAGGCAAAATGTGAAGCGGTAGCGTACGCAGAAGTGAAAGTATGGCCCCCCAATTAAAATTTTTGTTTTAGTCTAAAGTCACTACATGACAAAACAAGGATTCATTGGCTGCCCACTTTTGGAGACAATCTTGGGACATCAAAGTGAGCACCAATATACTCTAGTAGTTAGAAGCATACATGAACTGACACTCATATCAAGGCAAGGCATTATTCTTGAGGGACTAAGCAAGGTGAGCATAGTCTAAGCTAAGCAAGAGGGAAGTGCGAGAGACATATAGTGAGTGTGCGACACAGAGAAATGAAGTGCAAGGTGTGCATGAAGAGGACTTAAAAGTGTGCAGAGAAGTGCTAAGCTATACCACCAAAGATCCCAAGGTCCCATTGAAGCTGTACACGCGCCGACAAAAGGGTCCATCACTCCCCCTATTGGAAGATTGAGTGCAAGGTGTGCACAAGTGCAAGCTTGGAGAAGGTGGAGGTCTGGTGCAGAGATGGCCGGCAGCAACACGACCCTTGGGTATTTTGTATTTTGTGATTGTGCACTCTGTGGGATTTTGCATAGAAAGCATTGGATTGTATTGTGCATCACCATTGTATTTTTCTTCTTATAATCAATCGACAGAGGCTTCGAGTGTTGTATCTTTCTTCTTATCTTTCCCTTTTCTCCTACAAACACTCAAATTCCTTTTTGCACAAGAATCCACCAACAGAATTTGGCACGCCCCATGGGACTCCCAAGGAGATTTGAGCAAAGGAGAAGCAAAGTGCAAAGTGTAGAAGAGTCAAGTGCTGACAGTGCTACAGTACTACTTCATTGGGTTAAGAGGTAAATTTTTTTATTAATTTTCTTAGCCTAAGAAGAGTATGAACAGCTCATGACCGCAACCCGGTCTCAAACATTGAGGGTCACTTGCAAAGCAACAAGAAGGAAGGTTGTTAGAAGATCCTCCACTCCACTATCGTCAACATCATCAGTAAAGAACATGGCAGGTAAGGTTGATTTGGAAACTCTACTTTCTAGATTAAATATAAAATTTCCTTCTTTCAAAGGCTTATCTCAATAAGTTCCGGATGATCATATTAGGAGATTCTTAGCATTATGCAAAACAAGCGGTTTGATGGGAAGAGAGGATGCCTTTTTGATACTCTTTCCTGCTACATTAGAAAGGTTAGCAGATAAATGGTTCAGCCAGTTTGCTGAAAACCATTTCACCACTTGGGATTTTATGAAAGATGCATTCAAAACTCAATTCCAGCATGGGAATACTACAGAGATAATCATAGAGGAATTAGAAAACTCGAGACCAGGTCCTGGTGAAATGTTTCTAGAGTTTGTAACTAGGGCCAAGGCACTAATGTCTAAGTTGCGAGATCCTCCACATGATTTTTTTATTAAGAAATGGTTAGCTTAACCACTTCCAGTGACCACACAATGTAAAATCAAGGAATTAGTGTTGCCAATAGTCTCCATAGAAGAATTTATCAATGTAGCTACAAGATTGGAACAAATTAGACAGCAATATGGGGCAAGCTCTTCCAATTTGTCATATCCTATAGAACCGGAAGACCCTATAATTCAGCTAAGGAAAGAGCTTGAGAGCTTAAAAAGGAATAAGCCCCATAAAGAAGAGGAGAGTGTTGTGACTCAGTTGAGGAGGGAGATTGAAGCATTGAAGTTACAAAAGGAAGAGGAAGCCCGAGCAGAAGAACTAGCTCAGCTTCGACAAGAGTTACAAGAACTCAAGTGGGGTGGCATCAAAAGTGGGCTGTGGTGTACCATGAGCAGTAAGCAGCGTCATGTGGTAAGTAAATGTCAATTGTTAAGTGTAACTTGCCAACTATGCAGGAAAGCTGGCCATGAGGCCCATGAATGTCAATCAAGAGGGATGCCAGCACAACCCTATTGGGCACAAGGAGGTGCTCAATTCTCAACTAATGTAATGGCGGCAGCTCCTAGCCAAGGTAACAACTACGATCAAAGACCTAGAGGTATTTATGGAAATGGGCCTAGAAGGCCAATTATCTGTTTCAGGTGTGGAGAGTGTGGTCATTATCAAAGTAAATGCACCTTGCCAGAAAATGCTCCCCCTTACAAGAATTTCCCAGATACCAGGGATCATTACACAAATTGTTGCCCACAAAACAAAGCATCTACATCTGGGCCCCATGTCCAAATGATCCCAGTAAATAATCATGGAGTAGTAGAAGGAGCTACTGTTCTACAATCACCATCCACTAGAGTGGTACAACTAGAAGAAATTGACTCCATGGTCATGCAGACAAGAAGCAAATGAAAAATTTCAGAAGAACCAAACCTGGATCAATTTTGTTCGGAAGTGACAAAGATCAGAGGGTACAACAGAGCAAATGAGCTATCTATGAGGATTCAAAACAAGAGAAAGGAAGTTCAACAAAAGGTGAAGAGGTAACACAAAAAGAATATTTTTAAGAAACTAATGATTTCATTGGGAATGCATATACCCGGACCCACAAGTAGCTTGAGAAATCAAACATCAAAATTGACCTAAGGGAATCTGGAGCTTCAAGATTATACAAGTCAATTAAAACAGAGGTTAGTATTCTTGAGTTGATAAATATGGATGCAAAATTCAAGTCTCAAGTACTATAGATTATTGATGAGGCTTCGTCATCCACCTTGGTGGCGAAGACTACTGCATTAGGCCAAGGGAAGGGTGTAGAAGAAGCACCTCTCACCGACTATAAGAGTCTGAGACTGACAGTAATAATTAAAGGATTAAAGTTACAAGGAGTCATTGTAGATGGTGGGTTTGGCATAAACTTGATGCCTGAGCATACCATGGAAAAGCTTGACCTACGTCCATCCAGACAAGCCCATTTCACTGTTAATTTGGCAGATCAAAGAAAAGTAAGGCCAATGGGGGTGATCCCAAAAGTTCCACTGGAAGTACACGGTAATCTCTTCATTTTGGATTTTGTGGTATTAAGACTACCCCAGGTAGAAGGGGGATTTCCCCCCTTGAATGGAGAACCATGGTTGAGGCATGCAAGTGTCATTCATGATTGGGGTAAAGACACTATGTGGGTACAAAAGAAATGGCAAGAACTCACACAAATGCATTTAGAAGAGGGCCCAAATCATCAAGGGAACACCAGCATGATGCAATCAGTTGGCATTCGCATGAAACCAAAAATGGAGGACCAACCACAAGTAGAGTTCGAGGAAGAAGAAGACATTCTGAATTGGTTGCAAGCAGGCAGGAGGATGCAACAACAACAGAGAAGGAAGTTACTAAAGTTAAAGACAAGGTAAAACATACAAGTGAAGAATGTTCTTTACTAATTCAAGAAATCCCTGCAGGATGGATGCAAGACAAAGATGATTACATTGAGATCCACAACACTCGTGCTTATGCAACAATGCATGAAAAGCTATTGGAAGAAAACAAGGTTGGAGATGAGCATGAAGATACCATGGTAGAGAGAAACCCTCTCAAAGAAGTACAATTAGGCACTCGGGAAAATAATCATCCAGTTTTGGTGGCCACTTGGTTGTGGAGCCACCCAGAGCTCCTTGAAAAGGTAAAATCTTTCTTGACCCACTATGCAGATGCTTTTGCATGGCATTATAAAGACTTAGAAGGAGTGTCTGCCAATTATGGAGAGCACATAATCCCTCTTGTTGATGGAGCCAAACCAATAAGAGGAAAGAGTTATAGACTTAACCCAAAATATGTTGAAGTTGTTTATGTGGAAATACAGAAGATGGAGGATGCAGGAATCATCATTCCTGTGGAACACTCAGAATGGCTTTCACCAATGGTTATAGTACCAAATAAGAATACCAAGAAAATCAGGATTTGTGTTCACTTTAGAGCACTCAACAAGGTGACCATTCCAAATGGATTCCCCATGCCTTTTGCAGAGCAGGTCATTGAAGAAGTGGCTGAACATGCATTATATAGCTTTATGGATGGCTTTAGTGGCTATAATCAAATAACCCAGAGGATTGTGAAAATATTTCTTTTATCACACCTTGGGGAACATACGTGTATGTAAGAATACCATTTGGACTCAGAAATGCTCCACCTTTAACATGACTGTCAACCTCATTTTTGGACCCTTATTGCTAGAAACACTCAGAATTTTCATGGATGACTTTTCTTCATTTTCACGATCTCACAAAGAGACCCCTTTGGATTGCTTGGACCATCACTTGAGACAGTTGCGAAATGTTTTTAAGAGATGCAGACAGACTAAACTAAAGCTAAACCCAAACAAATGTCATTTCCTCGTGACAGAAGGAACCCTCTTGGGACATGTGGTGTCTGCTAAAGGTATGGCTCCAGATCCTGATAAAATTATTTCTATACTAAAGTTACCTAAACCCAAATCTCCTAAAGAGATTCAAAGCTTCTTGGGGCATACTAGGTACCACAGAAGATTTATCAAAATGTATGCAGAGATAGCCAGGCCACTGACTAGACTTATGTTGTTGCAAAGTTCAAGCCTACACATCTGGCTAGAAGTTCATGAATATTTGAAGCTCCATGGAAACCATTGCTAGGAAGATTTTATCCTTTACCATTTGTAAAATTCATTTCTTGACTTGAGAGAATATTTTTAATCACTACCAAACTTGTGGACTTGTTAGTTGGAAAAGTCACGACTTCACTTGAGGGAATATTTCCTAGATTGAAGGATTACTTTTTAGTGAGAGCCAATGGAGGATTCAAATTCGAATTCAAACATCTCATCTATAAAAGATGTAAAACAAACGTGCGGGGTGTGTGACTCTATTTCCGAGTTCTCCATTGCCACATTGTAAGAGAGTGAGGTCTACATTGTAACCTACACTTCTCATCATCATTAGGCTATGACTATCATGCCTATGATCTTGTACAACTCTGTGTTCTAATACAATAGATCTACATTTCTTATCTATGGTATCTCTATCATAGTCACTCATAAGAGTCAACTTGTACTGATCATATCTAAGTCATTTCTTCCCAATTTTCAATGTTCTATAGCTTCTTGGAATCAACTCCAAGTTCTTTACACGCTCACAATTTTTTAGGGAAATCCATTTAGCCAATTTGGAGAAAAGTGCGTCGAAGCACTCATTGGTCAAACTCTCCAGAAGTCCTAAAAAATCGGGGATAATGGTTTGTTTGCTAAATTGATTGCTCTATGTATAGTGCATCATTTTAAGTGATTCCACTTGGAATCATTAGCTTACTAAGATAGTTTGATACTTCTAAAAGGAATGTTTCTAATTCCTACTGTGCTGGAAGCACTAAGCATAACAAGCAGTAGGTGTGTGATCCAAAATAGAAGGTTTTTATTGAACCTTCAACTTGGAAGTAGTGTGTTTTGGTTCAATCAATTATCACATCATTTCTAAAGTACATAGGCACTTGTATAGTGTCATTGGAAAGCTAAGAGGGTCCACAAGTCAACTCTGAAGCTACAAGGGGCTGGTACAAAGCAAGATTTGGCAGTACCTACTCATTTCTTGGAGTGTCCATCCATCTTTCCCAACAGTGGTATCAGAGCAAAGCTAAGGTAAAATGGGGGATGGTTTTCCTTCTCTCATTGATAAATTGGATAGGTACAACTATCAAGCATGGTCCTTGAGGATGAAGACATACTTGCAAGGAAGGAGCCTTTATGGATACATCTCAGGAGATCAGGAAATGACCATATTCAGAAGCAAAGGACAACCTACAAGAGAGAAGCATGAAAGACTCAACACGTGGTGTGCCAAGGATGCATTAGCAAGGTCTTACTTAATTAACTCAATCTCTGATTTTCTTCTTCCACATATTAGGAACTGTAAGACATCCCAAGAGACTTGGGAAACATTGACTTCATATTTCTCTTCCAACATAAGGGCTAGGAAGAACCAATTGTGGATTGAGTTTACCACTTAAAGAAAACAACCCAAGCAAGGCATCTTAGACTATGTGACCAAAGTCAAAGATGTAGTTGATCAATTGGCAAGCATAGGAGAAGAAATTGAAGAGGATCAGATTGTAAGACAAGTAATCAATGGTATTAAAGCTGATGACAATTGGGAGAGCTTCACAACTGCGATGGACTTGTACATGGACATGCAGATTCCAAACCTTACCACATTCATGGGGAAACTATTTACCCATGAAGCCAAGCTCAACAAGAATGGAGATTCATCGAGGTAATAGATCTTCTGCCCTATACATTGATAAAAGTAAGTCCAAAGAGAAAGGGAAGAACAAGAAGTTTGAAGATGAAGGAACTACCTCCCAAGCCAACTATGCAGGGAGAGGTAGAACATCAAGAGGAAGGGGCAGAGGAGGTAAGCAAGGTAGGGGAGACCTTATAACTCCTCACCATGTAATATTTGTGTATTGTCAAATCATACTACATATGAGTGTTACAGAACTTCAAGAATTAGAGAGGTAGAAGCTATCAAAGAGGTGGAAATACACAATCAAGAGGAAGATTCAACCATCATCAAGGATAAAATAACAACTACAACAACAACTACAATAACAACTACCAAGGAGGCTACAAATCAAGAAAAGATTACAACAAATACACAGAGGAGCAAAAGGATTCTCTTCTGATTATGAATATGACTTCAAAACCAGGTATAAATGATGATCATCTTTTCTACATTGACTCAGGATGCTCAAACCATGTGGCATGCAATGTAGCACTTCTCTCTGACCTTGAAGAACCAAAGGTTAAGCATGAAGTACAAACGGGTGATGACACCAAGCACTCAGTGATTAAAGTAGGAAATGTTAAGACCTTTGATGGAAATAAGAATCTATTGAGTAGGGTTCTATATGTACCTACCATTTACCAAGAATTTGATGAGTGTTGGACATATTGTGGAAAAGGGTTTGCAGGTCAAATTCAACCAATATGGAGCATTTGTGGAGGATCCCCAACATGGATTCAAGAGAATTTCCAAAGGAGAAAAGATAGGTACATTATTCACTTTTGAACTTAAGGATACAAGGAACATTGCACTTTATAGCTACAAAGATCAAACACTATTAGAACTTGAAATTTGGCATAAGAGATTAGGGCATATTGGTGAGAGATTTTTAAAGCAAATATGTAGAGACCAATGTGTGCTTGGGATACCTAATGTATCCAAGCAATACATGATTTATAAATGTGGTGATTGTCAGTTTGGAAAATCTCACAGGTTACCCTTCTCAAGGAAAGGCTACATGCATGAGGACTACCTCGAGCTTGTTCATACAGATGTATGGGGACCAAGTAACAATCCCTCAATTTCTGGATCAAGGTATTATGTATCTTCCATTGATGATTACAGTAGGTGGACTGTATTGTACTTTATGAAGCACAAAGATGGAGTATTCAGTTGCTTTAAAAAGTATCTTGCACTTGTTGAGAATCAAACAAGAAGAAACCTAAAAAGGTTAAGGTTAGATGGAGGAGGTGAGTACTTCTCAAATGAGTTTGATGCATTCTTGCAAGATAGAGGAATCAAGAGAGAAATTACAACAAGGTATGCCCCTGAGCAAAATGGGGTACCCAAGAGGAAAAATAGATTAATTGTTGAAACAACTAGGTCTATGTTAAATGAGAAAAAATTACCTAACTACTTGTGGGCAAAGAATGTATCTACTGCCACTTATCTTGTAAACAGGTTGCCATCCAAATCTCTTGATGGGATGATCCCATATGAATCATGGCATGGTAGAAGACCTTGACTTGATCATTGCAGGATCTTTGGATGTATTGCTTATGTATATATCCCTTCACAAATAAGAGGTAAGCTAGATCCTAAGGCAGAGAAGTGCATCTTCATAGGGTATGACTTAAATAAGAAAGGATACATGTTTTACAATCCTTGAAACAAAGGATTCATGGTCAATAGAGATGTTGTCTTTGATGAGAATGACTCTTGGTTTGAAATTGAATGCAGGAAAGTAAAACTACCTTATGAATTGGAAGAGAAGTTTCCAAGCCTCACTAAGGAGGAGCCTAATCAGATTGAAGACATCAACTCAAATGATGAGGACATCATCAAATTAGAAGAATTCAAGGCATGGAAATCCAAAGGCAAAGTAAAAATGAAGAAACTGGAGGATACACCTAAATCATCCAACCAAGCAATTAAGATCACAAAGAGAGATCTAGAAGCCAATTAGATATGGGTATGACACTTCCTTAGTAACTAAGCAAAGACCAAGGCAGAATGGAAGGAAGCTATGGATGAGGAAATTGAAATACTCATGGAGAATGATACTTGGAAGCTAGTGCCAAAGAAGGAGTCTATGAAGGTAATTGGTTCTAGGTGGATCTATAAGATCAAAAGGAATTCTGATGGATCAATAAGCAGGTACAAAGGTAGAATTGTGGCTAAGGGTTTTGCACAAACCCTTATCCTGGTTATGAGGACCCAAGCAGGGTAACATATGTATGTAAATTGACCAAAGCTCTTTATGGATTTAAGCAGGCACCTAGGGCATGGAACCATAGGTTGACTACATACCTTCAGGATCAAGGTTTTATCATGAGTAAAGCAGATAATTCTCTGTTCATTAAGAGAAGTAGTTTAGAGGTTATATACCTATGTGTATATGTTGATGATATCATACTCATAGGTAATGATGCTAATGGCATCAAGAAGATCAAGAATCAGATGATGCAGGAGTTCAAAATTAGTGACCTTCAATCACTAAAATATTTTCTTGGACTTGAGTTAGTCTACAATGGAGGTAAACCTAAAATTAAGTGCTCATGAAGGTGATGTGATATTTTAGGCTACCAAAGCATAGTGGGAAGCTTGAACTATGCTACATTGACAAGGATTGATATTGCATATGGAGTAAGTGTTCTAAGTCAATTTATGCACAAACCTAGGGCACCTCATTTGGAAGCTGCCAAAAAGATTTTGAAGTACCTTAAGGGCACTCAAAATCAAGGATTGTATTTTCCTTATACCTCAGACTTGGACATCAAGATATATTCCGATGCAGATTGGGCAGGTTGCAAAGATGATAGGAGGAGTACCTCAGGATACCTATCTTTTCCAGGTAACAAACCTATATCATGGTATTCAAAGAAGTAATCTACTATTGCTTTATCTTCTACAGA
This sequence comes from Ceratopteris richardii, assembly GCA_020310875.1. Classification (NCBI taxonomy): domain Eukaryota; kingdom Viridiplantae; phylum Streptophyta; class Polypodiopsida; order Polypodiales; family Pteridaceae; genus Ceratopteris; species Ceratopteris richardii. The sequence continues at coordinate 185,826,267 of CM035409.1, read as the reverse complement.
GGCAGAGTATAGAGGATTGGCTAATGCTACTCAAGAGGCCATATGGATCAGATTTTTGTATACAGATTTAGGTTTGCATACTACATCTCCAATGATTTTTGGAGATAATACAAGCTCATTACATCTTGCAGCAAATCCTAATTATCATGCTAGGACCAAGCATATAGAGGTCCACTTGAGAGAGAAGCTATTGAGCAAGGAGATTCAGTTGGCATATGTATCAACTAACATGCAATGTGTGAACTTATTGACTAAAGCATTACATAATACAAAACTTTGCAGGTTTAAGTCAATGATTGGATTGCAGGACATTCTTGAAGATTGAAGAAGAAGACCAAGCAAAAATGTTTGGCTTGAGGGGGAGTTGTTGCTGCATAGTTCAAGCCTACACATTTGGCTAGAAGTTCATGAATATTTGAAGCTCCATCGAAACCATTTCTAGGAAGATTGTGTCCTTTACCATTTGTAAAAGTCATTTTCCGACTTGAGAGAATATTTATAATCAATACCGAACTCGTGGACTTGTTAGTTGAAAAAGTTAGGACTTCATTTGAGGGAATATTTCCTAGATTGAAGGATTACTTTTTTAGTGAGAGCCAATGGAGGATTCAAATTCAAATTCAAACATCTCATCTATGTGTGACTCTATTTCCGAGTTCTCCATTGCCACATTGTAAGAGAGTGGGGCCTACATTGTAACCTACACTTCTCATCATCATTATTCTATGATGATCATGCCTATGATCTTGTAGGACTCTGTGTTCTAATACAATAGATCTACATTTCTTATCTATGGTCTCTCTGTCATGGTCACTCATAATAGTAAAATTGTACTGATCATATCTCAGTCACTTCTTCTTGATTTTCAATGTTCTATAGCTTGTTGGAATCAGCTCCAAGTTTTCTATAGTCTCACAAATTTTGAAGGAAATCCATTCAGCTACGTTGGAGAAAAGCACATCGAAGCACTCACTAGTCAAACTCTGCAGAAGTCCTAAAAAATTGGGGGTAATGGTTTGTTTGCTAAATTGATCGCTCTGTGTATAGTGCATCATTTTAAGTGATTCCACTTGGAATAATTAGCTTACTAAGCTACTTTGATACCTCTAAAAGTAAATTTTCTAATTCCTACTGTACTGGAAGCACTAAGCATAACAAGCAACAGGTGTGTGAACAAAAATAGAAGATTTTGATTGAACCTTCAACTTGGAAGTAGTCTGTTTTGATTCAATCAATTCTCACATCATTTCCAAAGTACATAGGCACTTGTATAGTGTCATTGGAAAGCTAAGACGGCCCACAACTCAGCTCTGAAGCTATAAGGGGCCGGTACAAAGCAGGATCTGGCAGTACCTACTCATTTCTTGGAGTGTCCATCCATCTTTCCCAACAACTTAGAGGTAAAGAAGTACCCTTTAAATGGGAAGAAGAAGAATAAAATGCTTATCAAACATTAAGGTCCAAATTGGTGGCTACACCAATTCTTATCACACGAGATTGGTCAAATACTTTTCATGTACATGTAGATGCCAGTGCATATGCAGTAGGTGCACTTTTGGCTCAACACAGTGAAGAATATAAACTTGACAGACCTATTCAGTATGCTAGTCGAAGTTTGACTAAGGCTAAAAAACATTATAGCACCACAGAAAGGGAGGCCCTGGCAATGGTTTGCATTATTTGCTAGGTGTGAAATTTGTTATCATCACTGATCATCAACCACTTAGGTATTTATTGAACAAGCCACAAGCAACTGGGAGGATATGGAGGTGGCTACTTTTGTTCCAGGAATTTTATTTTTCTGTAGTCCATAGACCAGGTAAAGAAAATGTCATGGTAGACCACCTATCCAGGATTAACATGATGGATCAAGCAATTGGAGTAAATGATGATTTTCTAGATGCTAATCTGTTTGCTGTACAGGCTCAACGTTGGCATGATGACATCAAGAATTTTATTAAAATTGGAGTGTATCCAGAGAGGGCAGGTGCTATGCAAAGAAAGAGACTGCTAATCAAAAGTAGACCTTTTACCTTCATTGAGGGAAAATGATATAGACAGGGAAAAGATAACATGTTTAAAAAGTGCAGGGAAGAAGAAGAAGTGAGGGAAGTTCTTAAATCTACACATGAAGCAACAGGTGGTGGGCACCTTCCAGGACATATTATGAGCCAAAGGATCCTTGATGCTGGCTTATGGTGGCCTACATTATTCAAAGATGCAGATGAATGGGGAAAGGCATGTGATGTTTGTCAGAGGTGTGGACCCAAGCCAACAAAGCAGAGGCACAACCCCTTGACTATTTCCACTTCTTGGCAACCATTTGAGAAGTGGGGGCTAGATTTCATAGGGCCCATCTACCCTCCATGGATTCCAAAAAGAGAAAAGTATCTATTGATCGCCACTAACTATGCAACAAAGTGGGCTAAATTTATTGCCTCCCCCGATTGCACCGCTCAAACTGTTGTTGATTTCATTTATAGTAATATCATTTGTAGGTTTGGATGCCCCCTTGAAATTTGTACAAACCAAGGTACTCATTTTGTGAACAAAGTCCTACAAGGAATTTTTAATAGGTACAAAATTCTACATAGGACCTCTTGCACTTATTATCCAAGAGCTAATGGACAGGAAATTCCACCAATAAGGTATTAATTGCCATGTTAAGGAAGGAATGTATGTTACAACCCGCTTCCTGGGGCATAGCTTATCAAGGTACCCTATGGGCATACAGATTAGCTTACAAAGAAGCTACTAGATATTCTCCATTCCAATTGGTTTATGGCATATTGCCTATTGAACCCTTTGAATTTCTACATGGATCATGAAAACTAGCATTCATGCAGGGAAAGAAAGATTGTGGTCTCTCTCAGAGGCTTGAAGCACTGCATAAAGTGGAAGAGATTCGTCTACATGCTACTAAACAATTGATAGAGACTCAAATGAAGAGGAAGGAGGCACATTATTGGAATCTGTGGACCAATAACTTACAAACAGGCATGTTAGTTCTTCTCCATAGACCTCAAATCCACACACAAGGGGAAAATGACTTCGACACTAGGAAGGTCCTTATCGAGTTAAGAGGATGCTTAATTGGGGTGCAGTGGAGTTAGAGACTCTAACAAGACATGTCCTACCACTAGTCAACATATCAATGCTCATGGCCTATCATCAGCACTACGGAAGCTCTCTGGATCACCTAGAGCTTGCAAAATTTGTCTAGGTTGTACATGTTGAGAGTTCCATGCTCCAGCCTTTTGTCCAAAGCTAGAATCATTCTCATGCAAGCACACATATCCCACATGCAAGGGAATTCTCCCAAACTCCATATAAGCAAAGCCTCCCTTCACTCCACACAAGTCATTCCACTCTAGCTCATTGCCAAGAGTGTGCTCCCACTCCTCATGGAGTCTCCATGCTCATAGAGCATTCTTTGTAAGTTCATTTCTATTTATTTCATTCATCATGTTTGCTTATCTTTTGTTCCTCCCTCCTTAGTTTGATTAATGTGTGATTAATTGTAGAGTAGGAGTAGCATCTTTTATTTCAACATGGTATCAGAGCATAGGTTGAGTTTGTGTTTTTTTTTTTTCACATTAGCTCTAGATTTCCTTCCTTTGAATCATTGCCTAGTTGCCATATCATATCTTTCTAATAAAAGTGTTTTTGAACACTTATATCTATTCTTCATTTCCCTCCCACCCTCCCATAACTACGCATGCTTGCATTCTTCTTTTCTATCTTCATATGATTTTATTGTTCTATAGAATGTAGTGTTTTGCAACATTTGTGTATGCATTATTAGTGCTTTTAAGCACTGTCACGAAGAAGCATTGAATTATTAAAGAGTTGTTTTCCATAACCTCTCTGTTTGAGATACAAATTTGAGTATCTTTGTGCACTTTCATATCATGAGGAGGACTTAGGAGCGTGCTCTCTAATTCACAATAAAAACTCTGGTGACTGGTCTCATGAAGAAAGTGGAGAATTGCCTCATTCTCCATTTGAAGCTGCTGTGCATCGCTCTGGCATCTCTCAGATTTGCAGATGCCGCGTGTGTAATGAAGAGGTCCCATTATTTTATGGCCTGCACCTCCAACGTTTGCAGCCCACTACCACTTGCTGACCAACGATTGAGAAGAATGCATAGCTGAAGAAACAGAAGGATGTGCGATCCATTAATCTAAGATGAGAAAGGGAGTAGACAATGGATGCGCTTCACTTGGTTCATGGATCTGGGCGGGTTTCAATTCAATTATGTGGAACCTTTTAATTAGGCATACTGTGTAGCAGATAGCTCTAAAGTGGCTGAAGTCATTGCTGATTCCTCGCTATCTTCTGATTCAGCCGTGTGCTTTGAATGGTATTTCAGATATGGATCATGCGTTGTAACACACAATTTTTTTTTTCAAAAGCAAAGATTGCCTACAATCGATGCATCTTTGAAATTATAGCTGATCGATCAAGATTTTTTTTTGCTCATATATTTGACACACTCATAAACAACATTTAACAAAACAATTAGCTTCATGTAAAGGGACTAGACACCACCATGAAAATCCATGGTAGGAACTTCCCAAAGCCATCAAGTCTTGAAGCCATATATACTCTCTACATATCAAAGAAATCTTACTAAAGTGAATATGTATCACGATGTTTTAGCTCTCAAGCCCCCATGTAAAGGGATTAGACACTGCTCTTTAAAAGAGTAAGACCTTCCCTATGGCTTGCATTTATAATACTCAAAGCCCAAGGACATGCTTAAAATCAACAACAAGGAGCCTACAAGAAGGCAAAGGACCCTACCAAAGATCGCATCAATGGATCCCATGAAGACTACAACAACAAAAAGAACAATGCTCACAAGGTGGCAAATGGTTCCATAAGCACTACCTACCCCATGATGTAAACCCTCTTGTATGTCTAGGGATCCCATATGTCCCTAGATCCCATTAAAAACCACTTGGATCGTCCAAGTATATGTCTTGGGATCCCATATGTCCCAAGATCCTAGGGATGCCATATGTCCCAAGATCCTAGGGATGCCATATGTCCCAAACTTGGATCCCATATGTCCAAGTTATGTCCAAGGATCCCATATGTCCTTGGATCCTAAAAACCACATCGACTAAGTGATCCCATATGTCACTAGTCCCCCATATTAAAAACAAAAGGTTCATCACATGGAGGGGGGGTGTTGAGAGTTCCATGCTCCACCCTTTTGTCCAAAGCTAGAATCATTCTCATGCAAGCACACATATCCCACATGCAAGAGAATTCTCCCAAACTCCATATAAGCAAAGCCTCCCTTCACTCCACACAAGTCATTCCACTCTAGCTCATTGCCAAGAGGGTGCTCCCACTCCTCATGGAGTCTCCATGCTCATAGATCATTCTTTGTAAGTTCATTTCTATTTATTTCATTCATCATGTTTGCTTATCTTTTGTTCCTCCCTCCTTAGTTTGATTAATGTGTGATTAATTGTAGAGTAGGAGTAGCATCTTTTATTTCAACAGTACATAGCCTTCTCATATCATTTTGCTCAGGTTTTAGTAGTTTTTTCCATTTTCATGCTGGTTCCTTGACTTTTAGCATTTTTAGCAACCCTTTCATAGCCCTTTGCATAAGTACAAATTTTGGAAAATTTTGGGAATTTTTCAAGCATTTTTAGAATTTATCTAGCATTTTTTTCATTTTTTCCAATGTCATTTTCTTGATAGAATGGAGGGAAAAAGGAAGCTATCTATGCTTTTGAGTGAGGTAGTGGGCTAGAAATGCTGGGAAATTTTTTGAAAACTTTTCCTGATTTTTTTGCATTTTTTTAATTTTTTTGGATTTTCGTAGCATTTTTCTTTTTATTTTCAGGGTATTTTCACCCACAAAAAAAAATGCCCCTAGAGGCTAAATTTATTTTCCAAAAAAAAACCCACCCCCTCCCTCTCTCTCTCTCTCTCTCTCTCTCTCCCCCTTGCCCCCTGCCCCCCGCCCCACACCCCCGCCCGTGCCCTCTCTCTCTCTCTATCTCTCTCTCTCTCTCTCTCTCTCTCTCTCTCTCTCTCTCTCTCTCTCTCTCTCTCTCTCTCTCTCTCTCTCTCTCTCTCTCTCCCTTGCTTCCCGCCCCACACCCCCGCCCGTGCCCTCTCTCTCTCTCTCTCTCTCCCCCTCTCTCTCTCTCTCTCCCCCCTCCTCCCCCCTCTCTCTCTCTCCCCTCTCTCTCTCTCTCCCCCCCTCTCTCTCTCTCTCTCTCTCTCTCTCTCCCTCCCCGCCCCCTGCCCCCTCTCTCGCCCCCCCTGCCCCCCCTCGTTTTATTTTTATTTCTTTTTAATTTTATTTATTTTCTTTTTCTGATTATTTTATTTATTTTTCTTTTATTTAAATTTTTAAATATTTATTTCTTATTTATTTTATTTTTTATTATTTCTTTATTTGTTTTTATTTTTTTCATGAAGCTCTATCCCACCCTGCGTCCGTTTTATTAAAGAAAAACAAAAGGTTGATAAAATTATATAAATATTAAAATATATATATTTTTTATTTTTCATGGTCCAAAGCTTTTAGCTTTAGATTGCACTTCGGATGGCCATTTGTTTCAAACTTGGAGTCATTTTCATGTCTTTTGGCATCCCCAAACTGATTTTTTGACTTAGTTTTTCCAAAATCCCAACTTTTCTCTGACTTTTGGTCAAAGCCCACATGTTTTGTGCACCTTTTACACATGGTTTTCATTCCACACATGGTCCAAATGGTCTATTCTCACCTCATTTTACCATATATTGCACATTTTCACAATTGCACCCTCTGTAGCTTTCCTATTTTCTCATTTCGGCCCTCTCCAAAGCCCATAATCCCAATCCCTCAACCTCCCTTTACCCTTCTTCCCAGCCCCATCCTTACCCCTCCCTGCCCCCTCAATCTCAGCCCCCTTAGCCCTCCCTTCCCCCTCCTTCCTATCCTCCATTCGCAATCCTTTGTTTTTTTTTCTATGCAAAACTTTCACTTTTGGTTCTTCTCTGGTGTGCGTTCTCTACTGCTTGTGGTGGACTTGGTCGCTGCTCAAGTGTCCTCTTAAAGCTTTTGCAACACAGGACTCATGGTGTCATCTCTGCTCAAAGTTTTGGCTGTAGCTCTCCGAGACGGAGAGCCCATTAGGTGGTGGGCAACTATTGAGTCCATAAAATTCATATCGATCAAAGTCAACCACAGTCAAAGTCAAAGGTCAAAGTCAAACCGATCAAATTCAACATGTCCAAGGTCAAAGGTCAACATGGGCAAAGTCAAAGAGTTCAAAGTTTGAGTGTCAAGGTGCACAGGTAGTGCACAATTAATTGTTCACAAAGGGTATAATTGCAGAAAGTTGCACGTTGCAGAGGTATTTCTGTAATTCCCTAAGATGAACCCTCTCTTAGATGCACATTTGAGAAATTAAAAGGCAAAATGTGAAGGTATGTGAAGCGACAGCGTACACAAAAGTGAAAGTATGCCCCCCCAATTAAAATTTTTGTTTTAGTCTAAAGTCACTACAGGACAAAACATGGATTTGTTGGCTACCCACTTGTGGATCCAATCTTGGGACATCAAAGTGAGCACAAAGATACTCTAGCAGTTAGGAGCGTACATGAACCAACGCTCAAATCAAGGCATACAGTGAGTGTGCGACATAGAGAAGTGAAGTGCAAGGTGTGTATGAAGAGGACTTAGAAGTGTGCAGAGAAGTGCTAAGCTATACCACCAAAGATCCAAAGGTCCCATTGAAGCTGTGCACGTGCCAATAGAAGGGTCCATCCCTCCCCCTATTGGAAGCTTGAGCGCAAGGTGTGCACAAAGTGCAAGCTTGGAGAAGGTGGAGGTTTGGTGCAGAGAAGGCCGGAAGCAACAAGACCCTTGGGTATTTTGTATTTTGTGATTTTGCACTCTATGGGATTTTGCACAGAAAGCATTGGATTGTATTGTGCATCACCATTGTATTGGTCTTCTTAAAATCAATTGATAGAGGCTTCCCGTGTTGTATCTTTCTTCTTATCTTTCCCTTTTCTCCTACAAACACTCAAATCCCTTTTTGCACAAGAATCCCCCATTACCTTTCACCTACCCTAGTGTGACCATTGGCTCTTCATCTAGCTTTGGCTTATCATTTGTCTTTTCATTTGACATGGATGGATAAGGATTCATGTTTTTCTATCCATTGAAGTCTTCTTTAGCTTTGGAGACAACCTTTCTTGGCTTTAAGGTTGATGAGCTTGCCCAATTCATAATTTCAACACTCCCTCTCAAGCTGATGATAGTAGTGTCCATCTCCACGAGACCCACTGCTTTCTTGAAATTGCTTAAACTTGTAGCATCTGATCTTTTGGTGAAAATATTAGCAACCTTCTACTTTGTACCTATGAAGTGCACAAACACATCTCTTCATATAAGCTTTTCCCTCACATAATGATAATGTACCTTTATATGTTTGCTCCTTGCACGGTATGTGGAATTATTGGACACATGTCTGATAGACATGTTATCTCCATAGATGCGGATTGTGTTAACCTACATATCCAAGTCATTTAGTAGCTTTTTTAGCCACATATCCTCATATGTAGTGAGTGTTAAGGCCCTATACTCCTCCTCAAATGATGACAATGCCATTGTAGGTTGCTTCTTACTAATCCATGAGATGGGTTATGTTCTTAACATGAACATATAGCCAGATGTAGACCTCCTATCATTAAAATTCCCTAGCCAATCTGCATCACTCGATGCTTTGCATTGTAGCTCCTCTCCATAGCTATAAAGCAATCCACGATTGATTGTGCTCTTCACATACCTTAGTAACTTCTTGGCCATATTTATGTGCACATCTATGGCTGCATGCATGTATTGTGAGAGTAATCCTAGTACATAACTCAAATCAAGACTTGTGAGAGTTGCATATATCAATGATCCTACCAAAGTCCTATAGAAGGTCAAATCATCAAGCTTTTTACATCATCCTTCTTTATATTCATATTTGTGTCCATGGGTTGAACACTTGTCTTGCAAATTCCATGCCATATTTTTAGAGCATATCCATGAGGTACTTCCTTCGGCATAGGTAGATACCTTCACCTGCATACACAGCTTCAATGCTCAAGAAAAACTTTAGCTCACCCAAATCAGATACCTTGAATTCTCTTCCAAGCATTCTCTTTATGTTTTTGATACCTACATGATCACTCCCTATAATAGTGAGGTCATCCCTATAGATGCAAGCAACTACTAGTGTATCCTTAACATTCTTTAGGTATAGGGATGGATGTGCATGGCTTGGAGAGTACCCGTACTTGCTCGAGTAATCCACCAACCTATAATTTCATGTCCTTGGGGCTTTCTTAAGACTATAGAAGGGCCTCTTTAACCTACATACAAGATCTATATGCTATGGATCCTCATAGCTTTGAGGTTGGGCTATATACACTTCTTCCTTAAACTCACCATTTATAAAAGCATTCTTGATATGCATTTGGTAGATTGGGAATTCTTTAGTTGCACATATGGCTATCAAATACCTAATGGTAGTCTTTTTAGCAACATGAAAGTTTCATCATAATCTCAACCTTGAGTTTGAGTGAAGTCCTTGGCCAATGATCTAGCCTTGTGTCTAGCTAGGGTTCCATCTGAGCTCCTTTTCACTTTGTATAGTGTTAAACGTTAATCGTTAACCTCCGACTTCAGGCTCAAAATACTTCAAGTTCAGCCGTTTTCGAATCTTTCCTAACCGTAAATTACCTCTGAGCCACGTGGGTCCTTGGGAGTGGTAGGGGTCTGTTAGACAGAGGCCCTGTACTATTTTCCCAACTTATTACACAATTATAATTACTTCTAGCGTCTTAGCTCCGTGCACAGTTTTTCACAACTGATGACTGTTCGTTGTACTGGACTTAGAATTTCCGAACTAGTACTGCTATGATGATCTGAGCAGTAGTCCAGTGATTTATGTCCAGTAGAATACTCTACTTCAGTGAACGGAGATCACCTAATACGTACTTCTTCAGAACAGACAGGTATACCAAACACATACATATATATATATATATATATACTAGAATTACAACTCATCGTATACCAACTACGAGCAACAAATGTCTTGACAACAATCGACTCGTTACAGACTTAACAATGACCTACTCGCACTTCAACCATTACAGATACTAGTCGTCATGTGATCGGAATCAATAGTGAACGTAGACTAATGCATCGATCTTGGTCACTTACAAAAAATGTTAACACGCGAATAATTTGGGACTACTTTCCACACTTCCACATTCCTTGTTCAGCATACTACTGACAAGTAACACACTGCAACTTATTAGCACTCAGAGGCACATTCAACCATTACCGAGCAGATTCATAACACGAGATTACTAATTCGCACTCTGCACTATGGTGCAAATAAACGACTAGACGGAGCACGGAACAGACAGAACAGAACCGAGTAGAGTTCACTCTTCTCAATGCTCTACAAACTACAACGAGTACACTTACAATTCCCCAAAAACGGGCTCTCGGCCACTCTTCTTTCATTTCCTTATATAGAAGATTTTTTACAAGGGTGCGCGAATCTTTAGTTACCTGCGCGTTTCCCGAAAGGTTCTTTTACATTTAAGACACCTGTCCTAGTACATTTGTCCTTGTTCGGCGGCCGTCTAACACTGGCACGCACGGTGGACTCGAACCCGCAGGTTCCTATGGTTCTGCTACAAGTCCTTCTAAATACATATTGCGGGCGAGCCTAAATGTTCGGGTGATTTTCTTTTTAATGGTTTCTATCATCTGAAACTAAAGTATTGGGTTCTAATAACTGAGCGTCGGTTCTAACGGAGCTAATGGCTATGGCTTGGGTTAACAAAATTTCGGCCTGGGTCTGTAAGAAGGCCTCTTTTAAATAGAATTCATTGGATAATGCAGCGTCCCGGGATGTCTTCATTTCGGTGACTTTCTACTGCATATCTGTGACTCGATCCTTCTGATTTCGCAGTTGGTTGTCTAATCGCTCGAATTGCTGGTTCTGAAATTCGATCGTTTTGGAATATGCATCTCGTTCTCTTCGAGAATTTGCCAGATCTTTTTGGTATTTTGCTTCCGTGGTTAATTGGTGTCTCAGCATTCTGTTTACCTTGTCCAAACATTCCTGGGCTCTTCGTAGCTCGTCTTGGACTTGTTCTGCTTCTCTCTGTTGGTCTTGATTCTTCTGGATGGTTTCCTGCAATTGGGCCTTCGTTTCTTCGACCAATTCTTCTAGGGATGATCTGATGTCTTCTTTTTCTTGGAGTGCGGTCTTCAATTCCCGGATTTCTTCGTGTGCTGCGTGTAATAGCTGTTCTTTGGTGGCAAGCTGCTCCAGTGTTGCATCCCTTTGCTGTATCACGGCCTAGTGTGCCAAAAATTATGCTTGGAGATCTGCTAATTGTGTCTGTAATTGATGATTCTCCGCTTTTACGGCGTCGACCTCTTCTTGGAGTGGGCTGATGTCGGCTTCTAGGAGGTCGACTTTATGCTGTAGGTCTTGCCGAATGGTATTTGCGACCTCACTCAGCTGTACCGGAAGTTGTTGTGAGAGGGTAATGAGCATTTGGCCCATGGAAGCCAGTTCAGAAAAGATCGGAACAGAGGGAAGGAGGAGCGGGTGTTGTGATGGTGCAGAGGTTTGGGTATGGATTTGGGGGGATGTCGGGGGTGAATAATTGGGGGAGGATGAAGAAGATTCGGAAATTGGCGGGGGGAAAGGGGTGACTGGTGGGGATTGAGGACTAGGGGATGCAGTGTGAGTTACTTGATGGATGGGTTGGTGTTCAGCTGTATTGTGGGCGATGGTGGATTCTACGGCCTTCAGTAGGGTGTCGAGTGCGTTGTCGATCACTTGCTGTTCGTCTTCTCGTCGTGCTGATGCTTCTTCGGTTGAGACTGGTTCTGTTTCTGTGTGATTCTGTTGGTCGAGGTGGTCGGCCGATGATTCGTTGTGGATGGAAGTGGCTGTGTTGTGGAAGGTCTCTTCTTGTTCTTCGTTTCGAGTGTCTTGATTCTTTCCGGCGGATCCTTGTACTTCGCTTTCTGAGGAGCTGATCCGAATTCTCTTATTGGAAGAGCTGGTTGATCTCCTCATCTTCTTCTTCCTCATCGTCGAGTGGTTGAACTGATTCTTCGTGCCTAAGTATGGGACCTTGGGGTGGTGGTTGTGCGGCAAGGATGGCTGGGAAAAGGAATGAGATGATATGGGGAAGGCGAGAGCGCGGGGTGGTACCCTTTTGGAGTTGCTTCACTATAGCTACACATTCTTTATGGATTCTAAGGAAAAAGTATGATGCGAAGTTCATGGGTTCTTGGGTAGCTAAATCTAAAGCGGAATAGAATGGGCGTGAGATGCCGTAGGTGCACTTCTGCAGGTTGAGTATGGCGACTAAGAATTGCAGGGCGGATCGTTCGGGTTCGGGGCGGCAGAGAATGGCGTATTCGTTGGACGAAGAGCGGGGGAATAGTTCGGTCATGCGGGCGGTGGGAATACTAGGGCCATTTTCACGGCCTTGCGGGTTGAGGCGATAGGCTTCAGCGAAGGCTTGGAAGGTGATGACTGTTTGCGGAGGGAGCGAGAGGAAGACCCATTGGCGTTCGGTGGCGGGGGACTGAGCAATGGCGGTGATGATTTGCATGAAGAAAGGATGGGCTTCCACCGAGTGCCAAGGCAACTCAGCGAAGTTGGCCAACCCTCTGCAACGCAGGTATTCACGTACCTCGGTAGGGATACCATCGCGGAAGGCAGCATAGTTGGCTATTGCTTCCATGGCGTTTACTGAGACAGACAATGAACACGGATGCAGAATGCACGAGGGCTCAGAATACTAACATACAACACAATAGCATGTTCAGCGCTGTCGATAGAGTTAAGTAGGAACAACACGGTGGGGAGTAAAAAGGGGTGGGTATCATTGTGCAGTGCGGGAATGATGCTTGTTTTCATGCAGGTGTGCGTACTCGAGTGACTGGTAAAGGGGGGCGGCTGGTCACATAAAGATTGTACAAAACACGGCTATTTATAAAAAGAAGAAAGAAGAAAAAAAAGGAAAAGATTAAACAAAACGTGGTCCATCGCCGGAAAATTTAATGCGGGCTAGTGGCGTGATGATATGGCCGCAACTTCAACCCATTGATTACTTTTGGGAGTGGATTTCCGGTCAACGTAGTCAACCAAAAAGTTGTCGGACCGACTTGCTCTGAGATCTTAAAAGGGCCGAACCATCGTAGTTTGAACTTTCCTGCTGCTCTATCGGATTTTGCATTATAGAAGAGTACAAGCTGTCCTACCGAAAAGATTGGAGTCTTCAAATATCGATCGTGTGTCTTGGCTTGCCTTAGTTGTACTTCGCGTATGGTTAAAAAGCTGAGCCATCGGTGCTCATCAAGTTCTCTAAGTGCTTCCATTCGTTCTGTCAGCGAATCTTCCGGTAGCATCTTCTGAGTGATTGCTACACGCAGACTTGGGATGACTACTTCCATGGGTGCTATTGCTTCTAAGCCATAAGCTAGTTTGAAAGGTGTCAAGCCTGTTGTTACCTTATATGTAGTTCGATATGCCCATAATACTGCAGGTAGTAGTTGATCCCATCTTTCCGGTGCTTCCATGATCAGTTTCCGGAGGATATTCAATAGTGATTTGTTTGTACTTTCGGCCAAACCATTGGCACGAGGGTAATATGGAGAGCTGCGTTTGTGTATCACCTAGAATGATTGGGTGAGTACCTTCATTAATTGATTTACGAAGTGAGTACCTTGATCTGTCACCAATTCGAGTGGTAAGCCAAATCGTGGGAAGACATCATTTAGCAGACATTTTGCTACTGCAACCGCTGTAGCAGACCGTAAAGCCCAAGCTTCTACCCATCTCGTTGCATAGTCTGTACAGGTTAGTATGTATCTGTTGTTACTGAAGACTGCTGGAGGTGTGATTGGACCGATAAAATCTAATCCCCATTTCTGAAATGGTTTGAGTGGCATAATAGGCTGCAAGGAAAAGAAGTGTCGTTGCAGTGGTTGTCCAGACCTTTGACAGGTATCACAGTTTTTGACGAATTGGGCCACATCTCTGTACATAGTTGGCCACCAGAGACCTCCTTGCATAATTTTCCGGTGAGTCAAATCTGTGGCAAAGTGACCACCAGTAGGGGTTGAATGAGCCATTGTGATGACCGAGTTAATTTCATGCGGGGGAACACATCGAAGTAAGATTCCGGTGTGATCTACATAATATAGTTCTCCCGCAACTAACCGGAATCGGCGACTAAAGACTGCAATTTTCCTTCGAACTGCCTTGGTAGTCTCAGATGGAAAGCATCCTTCGGTGAGAAAAGTTAGAATCTGATCATAATATGTAGGTGTTGCTTGTGATTCGACAGTCTCATCGGTCAATGGCTCAGAACTATAAATTGCTGGAGTCATGTCATCTATGCCTATCGGAGCTTCACCAGAATCTAGACGAGATAAGAAATCTGCTAAGGCATGTGCATTTCCAGATCGGTGAATGACTTCATAGACGAATTCTTGCAAGAGTAGCACCCATCATGCTAATCGTCCACCTAAATGTTGCTGTCTTACTAGATAGACGAGGGCAGCATGATCCACATGAAAGGTGAATTTCCGGCCTAGTAGATAATGTCTGAACTTTTTGATGGAGTAAATTAATCCTAGACATTCTCTTTCGGTGGTAGAATAGTTCTTATCTGCAGGTGCAAGCCTTCTGCTGGCGTAATAAACAGGGCGAAACCACTTATGTGTTTGCTGCATCAGAATACTGCCGATCGCAATATCTGAAGCGTCGACAAAAACATGGAGCGGATTGTCCCAGTCCGGTGGTTGTAAGATTGGTGCCTGCGTCAATAAATACTTGAGTCGATCAAATGTGGTTTGGCATTCTTGAGTCCATTCGAACTGTCGGGGAGTTTTGGTGATTAGTCTGTTCAGTGGTACAGCCAGATGAGCAAGCCACCGTAAGTGTCTGCCATGCCACCGTACTTGACCCATGAAACGCATTACTTCTTTCGGAGTAGTGGGTACTGGGGCTTCTAAAATTGCCGAAATCTTATCTGGGTCTACTTGGATACCTTGGGCAGATACAATATGACCAAGTAGTTTGCCACACGAAACGGCAAACACAGATTTGCTTGGGTTAAGGCAGAGTCTGTACTCTCGACACTTTTGGAAACAGCACCGTAGATGAAGCAAATGTGCCATCATCTTTCCAAAAATCGAGAAGTCATCGAGATATACTTGCATAAATGAATTGAGATAAGGAGAGAAAATCTCCTGCATACATCGCTGAAAGGTGCTTGGTGCATTTCTTAACCCAAACCACATTACTATACAAGCAAAGACACCCCAATTGGTAATGAAGGCAGTTTTTGGTATATCTGCTTCAGCCATTCTAACCTGATTGTAACCACTGTATCCGTCTAAGAATGAATACATTTCGTGGCCTGCTACCCTATCAAGCATGGTATCCAGAAAGGGGATCGGGAAAGGATCCGGTACTGTTGCTGCGTTTAATTTCCGGTAGTCTACACAGATTCGCAGTTGCTTATTTTTCTTTGGTACGATCACAATTGGTGAAATCCATTCAGCATGTTCTATTGGTACGATGAATCCGACCTTTAATAATCTATCAAGCTCGGCTTTTACTTGTGATGCATAATTGGGATTCATCCGGTAGCTGGGTTGCTTATTTGGTTTAGTTTCAGGCTTCAACATGACTCTGTGCTGATAGATGCGCGGATCTAATCCCTTCATGTCTTTGTAATCCCATGCAAAGACGTCTGAGAATTCACGAAGTAGTCGAATCAAATCAGCCTTAAATATTTCCGGTAAGTTTTGCCTTATCTTTACAGGTCGTGGATGATCTTCGTCTCCTAGATTGTACGAGGTCAACTGGTCTTTGGAGACATAAAACTGTTGCGGTTTCTCTGTATCGTCTGTTGACCTGAATAGTGATTGTAATTCATCGTCATGTGTTGAAACAATATCTTCCTGCTTAGTTTTTTCGGTGATTGGTACAACTGTACAAACTGAAGTGCTCCAGTTATCTATCACGGGCTGTAGATCAACAGTCCCTAAGGTCATTAAATCAGCGTTATTCTTCAGAAATTCCTCTTCTTCATCATATGGTCTGGCGTGAAGTTCGCAAGGTTGTATAGCATCTAATTTTACCACATATCTACGGTTGACATCTTTGAACGTAAGCTCTTGTGCAGACCAGTCCTGTATTACCTTCGCATGCTTCAGCCAAGGTCGACCGAACAGAAGGTTGTAATCCAAAGTGGATTCCGGTAGATCTAGTATAACAAAGTTCATTTTGAAGGTCGTACCTTGTAAAGTAATGGGTACATTTCGCACAAGTCCTACGGGATGGACTCTAGATTGATCTGCCATTCTAAAAAAAAATTGAACTGGTTCGATTTTGGTCCATCCTAACCTATTGCATAAGGCTGTAGTCGCAATGTTAACACCAGAGCCTCCATCAATCAATACCTGTGTAATTTTATGATTCTTATACCATACTATAATCAAGGGAACTGAATGATCAACTGTAGAATCAGGTTCTGGTTGAACTGCTGCTGTCGCCGGAATACAAGAAGGTACCTGACTGAATTGTTGCTGGAACTGTTGTCGAATCCCAGGTACTAATGCTAGTAGTTGGCCTAGAGGCAAGGTGATAGATGCTTTGGATAAAATTTCCCAGGCCTGTTGAGATTGGTTATCCTGCTCTTTTGAACTTGAGGTCTCTGCTGATGCAGAAGTATCTGTTGTTATGTCTACTGCTGATGATGGCTCCGCTGCTGCTTCCTTTTGTTGTGTTCCTTCCTTTGTCGACGAGGTCTGAGTCACCGGAATAGGTTCTGGGAACACTGGTGGTTCTGTTGCGGTCCAGTGACTAGCCTTATTATACATCCTATGTTGTTCTCGTATCCCCGGTTCGAATATTTCTGCTGCTGACTGCAGCTGTTTACCTGATCGGGTCTGGACTGTAGCAGTTTGCGTTTCTACCGGTGTTATGTGTACCATGTTGGCCATTGGGTTTTGCCGCTCCTTCTTCCTTTGATCATACTCAGCTGCATCCTTGCAAAATCTTCTAATGTGTCCGAATTCACCACAAAAATGACAGCGTGGCGGTGGTAAATTGGGATTTTCTGGTGGTGGTTCGTTCTGCCAGCGGTTTGCATTATAATTATTGTTCCTCTGTCCTCGGTAGTTCCGATATCCCTACGGTTGATTGTTTCTCAGTTGCGGAGGTACATAGTGATTCGCTGGCTGTCCATGTTCTTGAATAACAGCATTGACTGTTGCTGTTCCCTGTATTCTGGCATTGTAGACACAATTTCCGGTGGTGTGTCCGGCAGTGTTGCAGATAGCGCAGAACGTTTGATTTAGCGCACAATTGGCACTAGTATGATCTGAATTTTTGCATGTGATACAGTACACTTGTCTGGTTATATCTTCAGTCATAGTTTTGTTCGTTTTTAACCACTCTAGATCTTCTGTAAATCCACCGACCTTGGATTCCAGTTGCAGAGCCATGGCAATGACTGCATCTAGCGTCATTGCTCCGACACATCTTATGATCATGATCTCTTTCAATTGCGGGGTTAAACCATTGATAAACCATTGAGTGATGACATCATCCGGTAAGTTAGCGTGGGCCTGTGGTATCTGTCGCAAGTGTGTTCTAAAAAGTGTAGCATCTCCTGGACAGTCTGATTTGCCTTCTGTCGGTTGTTCTGTAAATAATCAAAGATTTCAGCGGGATTCTTCTTTAGCCTGAATCGTTGCAGAAAAGCATCTCGTACTGCATCATAGGTACCGAAATGATTAATGTCATATTCCGTAAGCCATCTAGCTGCTTCATTGACCAGTGTAGATTGAAAAATAATGGCCTTATATGCCTGATCCGGTGGATGGTTAAGGACTGCATAACTGATCTCAAAAGTGCGTACGTGAGCATCCAGATCATCTCCTGGGAATCCACCAAATTTCATGTATGTTACTCCTGTTGGAGGCGGCCTTGGTTGACATAACTGTTGTTGCTGTTGTTGTCCGTTCATTGTGAGTGTATTCGGCCTTTCTTCTGTATCTTGAGGTTGATTGGTTGAACTATCAGAACTTGGATCGCCGGATGGCGTGCCTTCCGGTGTGCTGTTTTTGCGTAGGATACTTTGGATCTCTGCTTCGAACAGCTTTCCTTCCTTCTGGATTTCCAATATCCAAAATCTTTCTTCCAAGCACGCTGGTTGGGCTGAGGATTCTGCAAAAAATGCTAAACCTTGGCCGCTAGTTAGTGTTTCTATCACCGGAATATCACCGGAGTGAACTGAAATTGTGCCAGAATGCAGTGTTTTTCCGCTTTTATCGATTTCTTTTCCTAGAGTATTTCTGATCGTGGATAACTCTGAATCTTTATCCAAGATTGTTAAACTGGTTTCCAGCGGCGTCTTGGTAGATTCTGGAATTACTATATTTTTGATAGGCTGGGTCGAAGTGACATGAGAATGTACCAAAGGCGTTGATCGTTCCACCGGAATATGACCGGAATTAATTCTAACGTCCTTAACTTGCTTGACCACTGGGTCAGACCGCGTTATACCTTCTTCTTCTAGGGTTGTCTTTAGTACTTTTCGTGTTCCAGTCTTATGGTTCCTAGGATATGTTCCACCAGACCGAGTAACCGGCATGTATCATTGCGTAGTAGCACTATCTGAGCAGTTGGCAGCAATCTGGCTCTGTTGCTACTGTCAGTCAATCGAACGATAAACGTGATGTTTGATTCTGAAAAACAGCTGGCACACTAATGCCACTTTTCACACATAACTAGCAACCTGATGCCACTTTCCCACAGGCGGCGCCAAATGTTAAACGTTAATCGTTAACTTCCGACTTTAGGCTCAAAATACTTCAAGTTCAGCCGTTTCCGAATCTTTCCTAACCGTAAATTACCTCTGAGCCACGTGGGTCCTTGGGAGTGGTAGGGGTCTGTTAGACAGAGGCCCTGTACTATTTTCCCAACTTATTACACAATTATAATTACTTCTAGCATCTTAGCTCCGTGCGTAGTTTTTCACAACCGATGACTGTTCGTTGTACTGGACTTAGAATTTCCGAACTAGTACTGCTATGATGATCTGAGCAGTAGTCCGGTGATTTATGTCCAGTAGAATACTCTACTTCAGTGAACGGAGATCACCTAATACGTACTTCTTCAGAACAGACAGGTATACCAAACACATACATATATATATATATACTGGAATTACAACTCATCGTATACCAACTACGAGCAACAAATGTCTTGACAACAATCGACTCGTTACAGACTTAACAATGACCTACTCGCACTTCAACCATTACAGATACTAGTCGTCATGTGATCGGAATCAATAGTGAACGTAGACTAATGCATCGATCTTGGTCACTTACAAAAAATGTTAACACGCGAATAGTTTGGGACTACTTTCCACACTTCCACATTCCTTGTTCAGCATACTACTGACAAGTAACACACTGCAACTTATTAGCACTCAGAGGCACATTCAACCATTACCGAGCAGATTCGTAACACGAGATTACTAATTCGCACTCTGCACTATGGTGCAAATAAACGACTAGACGGAGCACAAAACAGACAGAACAGAATCGAGTAGAGTTCACTCTTCTCAATGCTCTACAAACTACAACGAGTACACTTACAATTCCCCCAAAATGGGCTCTCGGCCACTCTTCTTTCATTTCCTTATATAGAAGATTTTTTACAAGGGTGCGCGAATCTTTAGTTACCTGCGCGTTTCCCGAAAGGTTCTTTTACATTTAAGACACCTGTCCTAGTACATTTGTCCTTGTTCGGCGGCTGTCTAACAATACCCATCTGATTTGGACTATCTTCATGCCTTCCTTCTTGGGTACTAATTCACAAACGTGGTTGTACTTTAGTGCATTGATTTCATCATATGTTGCAACCCCTCCATTTTTGTTTCTCCTTAGCTTATTCATAGGTAGTTGTCTCCTCATCTGCAACAACCTACATCATGTATGTAAAATGCTTGGCCATGGAAGAGTCATATTTTAACCTTTGAATGGGGGTCTTCTTCCTGGTTGATCTCCTTTCATTACCATTTGGGTAATACTTCTTTAGCCTTGTGAGCTTTACCATAAGTGTAACCACTTCTTCTAGGTCATTGCCTTTACCTTGGCTGCTAGCTTCATCTAGCTCATATTTCCCTCATTAGTGCTCCTGTATCTTGAAGTAAAGGAATAACCTTTACCTTCATCATGGAGTCCATGGGAATGTCCATTTGATGTTTATGCCTCTTGTCCACTCAATGTGATGGACGCATGAGGTTTGACCTACAAAACGTAACCTGCATGGTCATCATAATCATCTTCAAGAACTTTCTCCTTACCCTTATCTACATACCGTGGTCTTATATCATCAAAGACCACATCCCTTGACACATGGAGCTTCTTGGTCAGAGG
Organism: Ceratopteris richardii; assembly: GCA_020310875.1. NCBI lineage: Eukaryota > Viridiplantae > Streptophyta > Polypodiopsida > Polypodiales > Pteridaceae > Ceratopteris > Ceratopteris richardii. The sequence goes on along the minus strand of CM035409.1, from coordinate 185,805,740 downwards.
ATTATAGAACTTGTACCCTTTTTGTTATGTGGAATAGCCAATAAAGCCCCATTTCTTAGATTGATTCTCAAGCTTGGTCCTTACCTCTTCTGGTATGTGCACATAGCATACACATCCAAACACCTTCAATAGTTCGAGCCCTAGTTTCTTCCCTTAATAAGCTTAATAAGGTGTGAGCTCATGCAATCCACTTGTGGGAACACTATTCATAAGATACAGTGATGTATTTATAGCCTCTACCCAATAAGAGAATGGTAATTTACCTTCATTTTGCATGCACGTAGCTATCTCCACAATGTGCATATTCTTCCTTTTGGCCACTCCATTTTGTTGAGGGGTGTACTTGCATGTGAACTAGAAGTCACGATCCTACAAGTACTTTGTAAATTGCTTATAGAAAAACTCTCCCCCTCGATCATACCTAAGTCTTAATTTGATTCTTTATTATCTTCCTTTAATTGTTTTCCTTTTCTTTTGACACCTTTACCTTTGTTGCCTCCTTTGCCCTTCTCTTTGTTGTCATAGAGTGCATGGTTGTGCACATCCTCGCTCCTTGGTGCATCTCCCATTGTAACTTATTTGGCCACTAGATGAGGGATGAGCTCCTCTAATGATGGGAGAGTTTTTGTATAAAGGATAGTGGTTATCAAAGGATTCCACTTATCTTCCCCTCTAAATTCATTGATGGTGACCTGCACTATGTCTTCTTCATCAAATTTGCATGTAAGAAACCATTCTTCACATCCATTTGATGCAAAGTCCATCCTTTTGTTGTTGCCAATGCAACAAGTACTAAGACAATAGACATTGTAGCTATAGGGCTGAATGTTTCCTCATAATCAATGTCATATGTCTATGCATATCCTTTTGCTACTAATCATGCTTTATACCTGCTTATGCTACCATCAGCATTGTGCTTTACCTTGTAAACCCACTTGCAACCTATGGGTTTCTTTCCTTGTAGCAATGGAACTAGCTTCCATGTTTCATTTCCATAAAGTGCAACCATCTCCTCATCCATAGCTTTCTCCCAATCTGCATTTCCAATTGCATCTTCAAAACAAGAAGGTTTAGCATCTTGTATTACCTTGGTCATGTAGGCACAATGAGGAGCCATGTAAGTCTCATACGTGAATTGTTGCACAAAATTCCACATCCTCTTAAATAGTCTTGGTCTTGGGTCACTTCTCCTTCTAACATCTGCATGTTCCTTTCTTACTCCTTGAGTCTTCACAGAGGGCAATCCAAGTTCCTCAAGGCTCTTTTCTAAATGGATTGAATCTCCATCAATGTCTCCAAAAACTATAGATGTTTTACTACCAATAGAAAGGTTTTCTTTTATCCTTTCTTTGATATAATTGATGAATTTGTGGGACTGAAATTTCCATGGAGTCTTCCACTCCATGGATTTGAGTTGGAACTATTGCTTGGCAATGCATCACATCCACTCAAAACGTAGGATTCTGAAATTTCTTTTTTAGCGTTTCCTTTGTCATTTGAGTCAATATTAAGTCATTCTTTGGCATCTCCATAAAAACTTGACTTTCATCAAATACCACACCTCTGCTTACCTTCACCTGTCATGTGAGTGTGTTATAACATTTATTTCCATTTTGATAAAGGGAGTATCCAATTAAGATACATTTTTTTGCTTTTGGATCAAGCTTCATCCTCAACTCATCTCGAACATGTACATATGCAATACAACCCAATACTTTCATATGTGATAAGCTTGGATTTTTTCCTCTAAACTTCTCTTGAGGTGTAACTTGATGTACAACAGTGGTCGGTGTTCTATTCATGATGTATATAGTAGTGTGCACAACTTCTGCATAATAACAATGAGGCATATTCTTCGCAGTCAACAAGGCTCTTGCTATTTCTGCAATATGTCTATTTTTGCATTCAACAACACCATTCTGTTGTGGTGTGTAATTGCATGAAAACTATCATCAAATCCCATGATGTTTTAGAAGCTACTGAATGTATTTGACATGTATTCACCTCCTCCATTAGGTCTTAATGCATGAACATACTTCCCTATCTACTTTTCCACCATAGCCTTAAAATTCTGGAAGTGAGTGAGCACCTCAATTTTCTCTTTCATGAAATATACCCATACTTTTTGTGTATGGTCATCAATGAAAGTAACATAGAACCTACAAACACCATATATGTGGTCTTTCTAGGACCCCAAACATCTGTATGTACTATTTCTAGCACATTCTCACTAACATGCTTGTCATGCGGAAATGATGCTCTTGAGTATTTACCAAATTGACATGGTGCACATACCTTTTGCATCTCAGTAACCTTGAAATTTGGTAGTCCATTGAAAATCACCTTTGGCTACATTAGTTTCTACCTCTACAAATTTGCATGTCCAGTTTGTTTGTGCGAGATCTCTATATCAGTAATAACTGTTGCAACTTTTGCAAACATGGATGCATTAATTTTTGGAATTTTTTCATTTAAGTTGAACATCCTACCCACTTTGTTTCCTTTGGCAATCAATCTTCCATCTTGTTTGTACTCTTCTACATATAACCCATCAGCATTGAACCTGACTTGTAATCCTTGGTCAACCATTTGTCAAACAAAAACTACATTCTTTTTTATATTTGGAACATGCAGCACATAAGCAAGATGTTTTACCTTCCTATCCTCCTTAGATAGTGCTACGTTTCTTGTATGCTTGATAGGATGTGATGTGTCATCACCTCTTTCAAAGTATCCAAGAACTAGTGATTTCTGCAAACTACTAAACCATTCTACATGACTGGTCATGTGATTTGAAGCACATGAATCAACATACCAAATATTATCATTCAATTTTGAAGCATCAATAGACATTGTGTTCATCATATGATGTTGGAACATGAACAGCTTCTCAAAATTATTTGCACATGTGGAGGCATAGTTGTCTTATTGCCTTCTGTTATTTTGATTCTTTAACCTAGAATCATGTTCAAAGTGTCTAGGTTTACCATAGTTCCACCATCCTTTACTGTCATTACCTGAATCATTTCTTTGGAAATTTTTGCGGCCTCTTTGGTTTCCCTACCTTGAAACTTTCCTCTACTTCTTGCATGATTCTGTTGTTGACCATGGTCTTGGTTATTCTATCCTCCTCCACTTTCAAAGCCTCTACCTCTACCTCTTCTTCTGCCAAAATAGAATACCTGCTGAGAACTAGGTTTTCCTTATGAGTTTGAATCCTCACCAAGATTCTTTTCTTTGATGATCAACATGGACACCAGATGAGCAAAATTTGAAATATTTTCCCTAGTCTAAAATAGAAGTTCTGAATTGCTTATATGCAGCTCCGAAACCATGAAGGCACACTTCCACCTTATCATCATAATCATCATCATCATCATCTACATTCATGCCGATGCAAGTGACTCACATTTTCTTTTGATTTCAGGGTGTAGTCACTTACCGACATGCCCTTTTTCTCTAGTGTATGTAGCTCATTCTTGAGTTGCAATATTTGTGCCTTTGTATTGGTCTCATACATTGTGACCAAACTATTCCAAGTGTCACATAATCCTAGTAGGAGATGGTTGAAACACGCCTTAAGAGAGAGTATTAGCAAGTAATCCTCAACCATGGCTTTTAAGGCAAGTGGTTAGCCCATCGCATTCCTAACTGAGAGGTTGTGAGTTCAATTCCCATCATTGGTATCAGAGCCTAGTTGAGAAATTGGGCAAAATGGAGGCTCATGCCTCATTTGTGGGCACTTGGAAAAAGCACTTATCCGTGGTGAGTGTGAAACCGGCCTTGGATGAAGGCGCATGGGCATTTGGGCACCCATGGAGGGTGGGATAGGTCCAAATTTGGTCCATGTGCTAGAATTTGAGGTTGATAGAATTGCTCATGCATGGAAAGTGGGTCCAAGAGTTAGAAGGGTCCACAAGTGAGCATTGAGGACAATGCTCAGTCTAAGGGGGAAGGAATCTCACACTTGGCATCCTGTATGTGCCCAATCATGCTCTCATGCATGCTAACAAATAGCCAATACATTACCTTTCATGCCCCTTGATTCCATTCTTCATATGCTCTTAACTGGTCCACATTCTAATTCCTCTTTGATAACTGTTCTCTCCTTTGATGTACTTCTAGTAGCATTTGTTGAAGATAAATGTACAAGCTCATTTTCATATGAGCCATGCTTGGATAAATTTACCAAATATAAAGATAAAGAAAAATTAGAGAAAAAAAGGAAAAAATAAGAAAAGAAAAATCTAGTCAAAACTTCATGATGAGTAAGAGATACAATATATTGCCTTGTAGTTAGTAGCATGTAGTGGAGAAAGTGGTGAGTTAAGGAGGCACAAACTTCTTCACATGCTCATTGGTTATAAAAGTGAAGTGGGAGCACATTCAAAACAAGGAGAGAAAGAGGCAAGAGCTCCCAGTAGTCAGATCTAGCCATTTTGTCATTTTTGGTTTTCCCTTAGACTCCTTCCAGCGGCACATCAGTTTGTACACATCTCTGTTGCAGAGCTCATATCTCAGTGCATATGTAACCATTTTGTGCTCTTAAACATTCATTGGAAAGCTTATACTGTGTACTTTCTGCATACCAAATATCTCTTTGAAAGCTTATGTAGTTTGTGAGATATCAGTGAAAGAGTGAAGTCTAGTTTTTCAGTATACTTGTGTAGATAGGTAGTCTGTTTTGGTCGGTTCATTTTCCCAACCAAAACATATCCAAATCGCGTGATTTTTGTCTTGTTGGAAAGCCCTTGGCATCTACGTTCAATATCTCAAATATCTCATTCAGAGCATTCATATTCTGTGAGATATCTATGAGAGAGTAAAGTCCAGTTTTAGAGTGTACTTATGTGTGCAGGTGGTCTATCTTGATGAGTTGAGTTTCCTGATCAAAACGCATCCAAATTACTTGATTCTTAGCTTGTTGGAAATCTATTTGTGTTTACTTTTTCTGTACCAAATATATTTCTCAAAGGATATATATTCAAAGAGCTATCAGTCCGAGAGTGAAGCTCAGTTCTTCAGCATACCTGTGTGGACAGGTAGTTCATCTTTGACAGTTGTGTTTCCTAATCAAAAGGTGTCCAAATTAAGTCATTTATAGCTTTTTAGAAAGCTCTTTTTGTCTACTTTGACTGACTAAAGCATCAAGTCCATTTGAGTTTTGTGTTGAGAGCAGCAAGCTATCTAAGGTGCAGATGTTTGTCCAAGTGCTGGACATACAAGGGTTCACTACACACTTCCGTTGCGCATAGGAGAACTCATTCTCCACAGTTGGTATCAGAGCAAACTTGGTGTTGAAGCTTCATCAACAGAGCTGGAGGTGAATCAAAGCAAAAGAGGAGCTACAAAACAAGAAGGAGCTTCACAAACACAAGAGCAAAGGACTATAACTATTCGAGGTAACTCTCAAAGTCTTTGATACTCTTCAATGGCTGACTTGGGTCAACAAGTAGAGAAGTTGGACAACGATAACTATCCCGTGTGGAAGTTTAGAATGACCAACTACCTAATGGGCAAAGGCTTATGGGGTATTGTGAGCGGCAATGATGCTCAACCTCAAATCAATCAAGCTATGGCCACCGAAGTCCAAAGGAGGCAAGCAAAAGAATGGGAAGAGAGGAATAGGAGATTCATGTTCCTCATTTTGCAAGTCATTACTAATGCCATGGTAGGTCATATTCAACATCTAGAGAAAGCTAAGGATGCTTGGGAAGCTCTTGAAAGGATGTATTCAACAAATACCAAAGCTAGGAAACTTCAACTCAAGAATGAGTTGAACACAATCAAGAAAAGTTCGAGTCAATCCATAGCTGAATATACTTTGAAGATTAAGGAGCTAAGCGATGCTTTAGCTTCTATTGGCACAACGGTTGAAGAGGAAGATATTGTGTGTTATACTCTCAATGGCTTGAGAGAAGATGAAAGATGGAAGGCTTTTATAACTTCCATTAACTTGAAAGATGTATATCCAGGTTTTGAACAACTAATCCCTCATCTTGTCACAGAAGAGCTTAGCTTCAGTGGTGCCAAAGGAAAGGACAACCACAACCAAATGTTATATGCAGGTCGAGGTAAAGAAAGAAACTCAAGAGGAGGCTCAAAAGGAAAAGGAAGAGGTCACAACCACTCCAACTACAATCAAAACAATTTGGAAGACAACAAGGATGCATCAAATGCCAACACACAAGGAAGAGGTCGAGGTAGAAGTAGAGGAAGAGGCCGAAGCTCCTACAATTCTCATAAAGGTATAACATGCTATCATTGTGGTAAAGTAGGACACTATGCTAGTGATTGTTGGCTGAAGAATGGAAGACTAAATGGAGGCAATCAAAGGAACCAAAGCAACTATGCAAGCACCTCAAGTGAAGGAAGCAAGGACACACTACTTGCAATGAGACATGAGTATAGAAGCTCTTGTGAAGATGACAAAAAATGGTACATTGATTAAGGTTGTAGTAACCATATGTCATGCCAAGGAAGTTTGTTCACTAATCTACAGGTACCAAGTGGAAAAGGATGTGTTGAAACAGGTGATGATACTCAACACATGATTGAACACATTGGAGATATAAGACTTGGAGATACAAGTAGAGCAAAGGTACTATCTAATGTTCTTCATGTTCCTATAATTTCAAAGAACTTGATTTTATCAGGACAAATGGTAGAGAAGGGTTATCATGTCATATTCAATGAGAATGGGTGCTTCATAAAGAATCCAAAAGAAGGCTTCAAGGTCATTGCTCGAGGTAGAAGAGAAGGAAGGATGTTCATTTTGGATGTCCAACATCCACATGGAAAGGTCATGTACATTCAATGTGGGAACAAGAAGATTTTAGAGCTGGACTTATGGCACAAAAGAATAGGACACATCAACATTCCAAAGCTGAAGGACATGAGCAAACATGAAGTGGTAAGAGGTCTTCCAAAATTTAATAGCATTGGACTACATGAGTTATGTGAAGCTTATCAACTAGGAAAGCAAACGAGGCAGCCATTCAAGAGGAGCAATTATGTGGCTGCAAATGTCTTGGACTGGATACATACGGATGTATGGGGACCAACCCAAGAGGCATCAATGGCTGGTAATAGATTTTTTGTCACCTTCATTGATGATCACTCAAGAAAGGTATGGCTATTTTGTATGAAGCAAAAATCAGAGGTGTTTTCTATATTCAAAAGATTCAAAGTTGAAGTTGAAAAGGAAACAGGAAGGTCTATCAAAACCTTAAGGTCTGATGGTGGAGGAGAATACTTCTCCAAAGAATTTTCAGATTTTCTACAAGAGAATGGGATCAAAAGGCAATTCACTTGTAGGTATACACCACATCAAAATGGAGTAGCTGAGAGGAAAAATAGGCAAATTGCTGAAATTGCAAGATGCATGCTCAACGAGATGAAGGTACCATTGTACTACTGGGCTGAAGCTACCACAACCTCCATTTACTTGATGAATAGGTGCACAACATCGGGGATACATCACTTGACTCCAAAAGAGGTATATTCCGGTAAGAAACCTAATCTTACACACCTCAAAGTGTTTGGATGTGTTTGCTTTGTTCACATTCCACAAGAAGTTAGAACAAAGATGGAACCAAGGTCAGAAAAATGCATTTTCATCGGCTACTCGACGGAGCAAAAAGGATACAAGTGTTACAACCCTAGAACAAAGGAATTAAGAGTCTCGCGAGATGTGGTCTTTGATGAACTAAGACCATGGTATGAAGATAAAGGAAAGGAAAAGATTCTTGAAGAAGATTGTGATGATTATGCAGGAACAAATCAAAGAGAAGTTCAACAATCAAGCACAAAGGCTTCAGGTCTAGAGGCATCTACATCAAATGAAGAATGTTCAACATGGAGGGGGAGCCATTCTTTGTCTCCAAATTCAGCTCATAGTAGAGCCGAAGAAACAAGTGGTACTCCAAACAGTGAGGTAGATGCAAGTGAAGAAGAATATGAAGAGGTAATCACTCCGATGGTAAAGTTGAATAGGTTAAAGAAGAAACTTTCTAAAGGCAATGAAAGAAGATCTTCAAGGACAAGGTATCCAACTCAAAGGTTGAGCTATGATAGTTTTATGGCGACACATTTTGCATACATGATGCAGGTTATCAAAGACAAAGAGCCTGAGATATATGAAGAAGCTTGCACACAAAAGGAATGGAAGCAAGCTATGAAGGAGGAGATCAAAGCTCTCAAAGATAATCACACATGGGAGCTAGTGCCAAAGAAAGAAGGTATGAAGATTGTTCCAAACAAATGGGTGTTTAAAGTAAAGAGGAATGCTAATGGTTCACTAGCTAGATATAAAGCTAGATTAGTTGCCAAAGGATTTAAATAAACACAAGGCATAGATTATGATGAAGTTTTCAGCCCCATTGCAAAGATGGGAACTATCAAGACCTTAATAGCAATTGGTGCTTCAAGGAGATGGCCATTATATCAACTCGACATCAAAAATGCCTTTCTCAATGGAGAACTACAAGAAGAGGTATACATGAGTCAACCGGTTGGATTTAAAGATGAAAACCATCCAGATTTTGTTTGCAGGTTGAAGAAGGCACTTTATGGCTTGAAGCAAGCACCAAGAGCATGGAATCAGAGATTGGTAGAGTATCTAACTAAGTGTGGATACAACCCAAGTAGTGCAGATCCTTCGTTGTACATGAAGAAGGAAGAAAATAGAGAGGTATATATTTGCATATATGTCGATGACCTCATCATAATAGGAAACGATGTTAAAGGGATTAAAGATATCAAAAGAAAGCTTGGTAAGGAGTTTAAAATTTCAGATCTTGGGGAGCTGAAATATTTTTTAGGAATTGAAGTTGTTTATGGAAAGAGTGGCATCTACTTGATGCAAAGGAAGTACTCGTTGGATGTTCTGTTCAGATTTGGAATGAGTGAATGCAAACCACTCACTCAACCCATGGACACAAATACAAAGATTTGTTCAAATGATGGAGAACCATTGGAAGATGTAACGACATACAGAAGCATTATAGGATCATTGATCTATGCAAACATTACAAGACCTGATTTGTCTTATGTTGTTGGTGTACTTTCTCAGTTTATGCAAGCCCCAACAAGTGAACACTTAAATTCAGCCAAGAGAGTGTTGAGATACATAAAGCATACAGTTAATCATGCTTTGTTTTACAAGTTTGATGAAGAATTGCAGGTCAAAGGCTTTAGTGATGCTGATTGGGCAGGCTCAAAGGAAGATAGAAGATCAACCTCAGGTTATGTGTTCATGATAGGAAGCAAACCTATCACGTGGAGCTCAAAGAAACAACCTACTGTTGCACTTTCATCTATGGAGGCTGAATACAGAGGATTAGCATTTGCCACATGTGAAGCAATGTGGATTAAAAAGCTTTTGGCTGATCTTGGAGTGCAAGTTGGAACCATCCCTATATATGGTGATAACATGTCAAGTATCTACTTGGCAAGCAATCCTATGTTTCATGCAAGGAGCAAGCACATAGAGGTCCACTACCATTATGTAAGGGAGAAGGTGCTGAGCAAAGATGTGGAGATAAAATTCATTAGAACCAAAGAGCAGGTTGCAGATATTTTTACAAATTTCTTGGATGCTTCTAAACTCAAAGGCTTCAAGGATGTGATAAATTTGCAGGACATGGATGAAGATAACTCCCAAATGAGCTTGAGGGGGAGTGTTGAAGATAAATGTACAAGCTCATTTTCATATGAGCCATGCTTGGATAAATTTACCAAATATAAAGATAAAGGAAAAGTAGAGGAAAAAAGGAAAAAATAAGAAAAGAAAAAGTCTAGTCAAAACTTCATGATGAGTAAGAGATACAATATATTGCCTTGTAGTTAGTAGCATGTAGTGGAGAAAGTGGTGAGTTAAGAAGGAGGCACAAACTTCTTCACATGCTCATTGGTTATAAAAGTGAAGTGGGAGCACATTCAAAACAAGGAGAGAAAGAGGCAAGAGCTCCCAGTAGTCGGATCTAGCCATTTTGTTATTTTTGGTTTTCCCTTAGACTCCTTCCAGCAGCACGTCAGTTTGTACACATCTCTGTTGCAGAGCTCATATCTCAGTGCATATGTAACCATTTTGTGCCCTTAAACATTCATTAGAAAGCTTATATCTTGTACGTTTTGCATATCAAATAGCTCTTTGAAAGCTTATGTAGTTTGTGAGATATCAGTGAAAGAGTGAAGTCTAGTTTTTCAGTATACCTGTGTAGATAGGTAGTCTATTTTGGTTGGTTCATTTTCCAACCAAAACATATCCAAATCGCGTGATGTTTGTCTTGTTGGAAAGCCCTTGGCATGTACTTTCACTGTCTCAAATATCGCATTCAGATCATTCATATTCTATGAGATATCTGTCAGAGAGTAATGTCCAGTTTTACAGTGTACTTATGTGTGCAGGTGGTCTATCTTGATGAGTTGAGTTTCCTGATCAAAACGCATCCAAATTACTTGATTTTTAGCTTCTTGGAAAGCTAATTGTGTCTACGTTCTCTGTACCAAATATCTTTCTCAAATGATATATATTTAGAGAGCTATCAGTTCGAGAGTGAAGCTCAGTTCTTCAGCATACCTGTGTGGACAGGTAGTTCATCTTTGACAGCTGTGTTTCCTAATCAAAACGTGTCCAAATTAAGTCATTTATAGCTTGTTAGAAAGCTCTCTTTGTCTACTTTGATTGACTAAATCATCAAGTCCATTTGAGTTTTGTGTTGAGAGCAGCAAGCTATCTAAGGTGTAGATGTTTGTTCAAGTGCTGGACATACAAGGGTTCACTACACACTTCCGTTGCACATAGGAGAACTCATTCTCCACAGTTGGTATCAGAGCAAACTTGGTGTTGAAGCTTCATCAATAGAGCTGGAGGTGAATCAGAGTAAAAGAGGAGCTACAAAACAAGAAGGAGCTTCACAAACGCAAGAGCAAAGGACTATAACTATTCGAGGTAACTCTCAAAGTCTTTTATACTCTTTAATGGCTGACTTGGGTCAACAAGTAGAGAAGTTGGACAAGGATAACTATGCCGTGTGGAAGTTTAGAATGACCAACTACCTAATGGGCAAATGCTTATGGGGTATTGTGAGCGGCGATGATGCTCAACCTCAAATCAATCAAGCTATGGCCACCGAAGTCCAAAGGAGGCAAGCAAAAGAATGGGAAGAGAGGAATAGGAGAGTCATGTTCCTCATTTCGCAAGTCATTACTAATGCCATGGTAGGTCATATTCAACATCTAGAGAAAGCTAAGGATGCTTGGGAAGCTCTTGAAAGGATGTATTCAACAAATACCAAAGCTAGGAAACTTCAACTCAAGAATGAGTTGAACACAATCAAGAAAAGTTCGAGTCAATCCATAGCTGAATATACTTTGAAGATTAAGGAGAGCTAAGTAATGCTTTAGCTTCTATTGGCACAACGGTTGAAAACGAAGATCTTGTGTGTTATACTCTCAATGGCTTGAGAGAAGATGAAAGATGGAAGCCTTTTATAACTTCCATTAACTTGAAAGATGTATATCCAGGTTTTGAACAACTAATCCCTCATCTTGTCACAGAAGAGCTTAGCTTCGGTGGTCCCAAAGGAAAGGACAACCACAACCAAATGTTATATGCAGGTCGAGGTAAAGGAAGAAACTCAAGGAGGCTCAAGAGGAAAAGGAGGAGGTCACAACCACTCCAACTACAATCAAAACAATTTGGAAGACAACAAGGATTCATCAAATGCCAACACACAAGGAAGAGGTCGAGGTAGAAGTAGAGGAAGAGGCCGAAGCTCCTACAATTCTCATAAAGGTATAACATGCTATCATTGTGGTAAAGTAGGACACTATGCTAGTGATTGTTGGCTGAAGAATGGAAGACTAAATGGAGGCAATCAAAGGAACCAAAGATCCTATGCAAGCACCTCAAGTGAAGGAAGCAAAAAATATGACAAAAAAAATGCACACAGATGTTTTATCCCATGTTCAGCCATAAATGCATTAAATTCAGAAGACATATATTCCCACCCTCGATCCGAATGGAGGGTGCCCATTTTACATGTTGACAAATTTTCATCCAAAACCAAAAAAACTCTAAAGCACATAACCACGTTTGACTTTTCTTTCAGTGGATACACCTATGCATGCCTAGAAAAATGGTGGTTCCCAAAAGAAATGTGTCGCATAGGACCACATACATTATTGTGAACAAGCTGCAATTTTTGAGTAACTCAAACTAAACCATCTTTTGGGAAGTAAGAATGTTGCACCGTGTCCAAAATATAGCCTTCACATACATGTTTACCAAATGCCTCAAGTTTGGGCAAAGAGGACACCATTTTAGATTTCTGCCGGTGTAGCAAACTAGCAAAATTCAGATGACTAAAGTGTGCATGCAGAAGCTTTGCATTTGACATAGACTGAGAATCTTGAACTATGCATGCTAAATTATTCATCAATTTTGCATAACTATGAGCTTATACAAGCCAGGACATAAAATTCTAGAAGCAATAATGACATCGCCATTTAACAGATCATGAACTCTACATCTATCATCAATAAATTTCACAACTAAGACGATCTTAGCTAATGCAAAAACTGATAACATATTTCTTGATCCCTGGCATAAATAAAGAATCCAACAATGTAAAAGAACCACCATCAAAAGTAGTCAAAATGATCTTACCAACTCCCATGATAGGATAAGAGGAGTTGTTGGTGCATGTGACAGTATTCTCTATAGGGGCAGACCCAAGTGAAGTGAAGAAATTGTGCTGTGAGGTAATATGTTTCGTTGCCCCACTATTAAAGTACCAAACATCAAAGTCTACTACATACATACACTGTTCATGAGAAGGTGGATCATAATTGCAAATAGTGAATTCCCATTCTTCATTCTGCATAAGATTAACAAACTCTGTTTTGGGTGTAGAGCCCTCTACAACTACCATTCCAAACTCTTTCTTGTTTACCTCTTTTGCAGCCAGCTTTGGACAAGACTTAATGACATGATAATTTCCTTTACTATACTTGCAAAAAAAATTTTGCTTTTCTGTTTTCTTCTCATCTCTGTCATCCTTCTTTGATTGCGTAGAATTAGTAGATTTTTGCTTACTAGTAGATGAGCTCCATTTTCCTTTGCCCTTCTGACTAGCTAAGAAAGCTTGATTTGCAACATGCATAATGGAATTGTTCTTCCTAGATTGGCCTTTCATCATCAATCGAAGAGTAGAAGCAAAACTTTAATATGCATCTCGAAGACCATTCAAAACACTCTGCACAAGTGAACTATCAGACAAGAGTTCATCAGTAGAAATCAACTACTCCTTCAAATCTATGACCTTTGTCAAAAACCTGTCCATGGAATCTCCTTCATTCATCTGCTCACTCTCCAACTGTTTTCAGAGGTAAGCAACACAAGCCTCATTCCTTGCATGATATAATGTGGTTAGTGTATCCCAAGCATCCTTTGTTGTTTTGCAAGAGTGAATGTGAGGAATAATGGCAGGTTTGACATACAAGGCTATCAATGCATGTGCCTGAGCATCTCTGCCATCCGAATGAAGTTGCTCTATAGTAGGTGCAACAGGAACCGCAGCATGAACAAGAACCTGAAGAATATCACAATCTTTGATGCCATCTTCATCAGCTTGAGTAACTATATTTGCAGCTGTAATAGGATGTTTTTACCACCTTGCACAATATTCCACAGTCCCTTTGCGACCAATAGATGAGGCATCATATAAGCCCATAATGGGTAATTGGTACCATCCAACTTATCCTCAATAGCCAACATACAAAATACATCATTTCTTTCAACCATGGCCATTGACTAAAATACCTTGATGCAAAAAAAATGATTGTATCTCAAAAAGTTGAACAGAATTACCCTCACGAGTTCTGCTAAACTTGTAGCAAACATCGAGGAGCTTATACTAGCAAACTGAAACTTGTATATATGTTTGTCACAAAAAGATAAAATTTCTTACACATGCACTACGATAGTGCATTTGGAGGCTGAAACGAGCTCAAATCATGATTTCAACACCACAAAGTACTCAAAATCCTAATCATCCTAGGTATCCTCATCAAATTTTGTGCAATTCTCAGACTATGAATGGAGGGGTGTCGTAGATGCCCTAGATGAAGCGACGACCTCCTCAGATACCAATTGTTGGAGTTTGAGGTATGTGGAAGCATGTGAATAGCACAAAGAAGAAGAAGAAGCTTGGGGCAAAACAGAGAATACTGAATTTATTACCAAGAGAATGTACAAAGATAAGTGAACCGTTCGGGTTACAAACATATATACAAGACGGGGGAGAAAAACCTCCTAAAGAGGGAAAAAACTGCCCCCAATAGTCCTAGTGTGTTCACACACATCACTACCTAAATATATCAACAACCATAAGGAGAACCGATATTTGCAAAGTGGGGAAGAAGTGCAAAGGTACCAGCAGTGCTAAATTGAGAGGTAATTTTGCTTTTACTTGGAACTCTCTTAGCCTAAGAAGAGGAATGAGCAACTCATGATCGCAACTTGATCTCAAACTTTGAGGATCCCTTGCAAGGCAATAAAAGAGAAGCTATTGGAAGGTTAAGTAGCCCTCTGTCATCAACATCCTTAGTAAGAAATATGGTGGCTCAGGTAGACCTAGAAACTCTACTTTCAAGGTTAAATATCAAATTTCCCTCTTTCAGAGGATTAGCGCAAGAAGACCCTGATGAACATATTAGAACATTTTTGGCCTTATGCAAGACAAGGCCCGACTAATGGGAAGGAAATATCCATTTTTAAGAAATATGGTGGCTCAAGTAGACCTAGAGATATGGTGGACTGATGGGAAGCGAAGATCCTCAGTAAGAAATATGGTGGCTTAGGTAGACCTAGAAACTCTACTTTCAAGGTTAAATATCAAATTTCCCTCTTTTAGAGAATTAGCGCAAGAAGACCCTGATAGCCTTATGCAAGAAAAGGGGACCAATGGGAAGGAAAGATCCATTTTTAATTCTTTTCCCGATGAGATTGGAAGGATTAACATATAAATGGTTCAATCAATTTGCTGAAAACCATTTTACTACATGGGACTTAATGAAGGATGCTTTTAAGACACAATTCTGATAAGGGAATATGACATATAATATTATTGAAGAATTAGAGAACTTAGGTTTAGGAACTCGGGAAACATTTCCAAAACTTTTCACTAGAGAAAAAGCCCCACCAGAATCCCCTCACGATGTCATCGACATCTTGCGTGCTTAGGGGTGCACATGGGGTGCCAAAAAAATATGACTTGAACTTGTAATGATAGGTTCACTTGATTTTCATAGTTGCAAGGTATCGTCTTGTTTTCTAATGACTAGCTTCGGAATTACATTACATGCATTGTCTCTAGTCACGCTCCTTGAGAAGGTGATCTCTCCAACATCCTCACACTCTCCACTCTTCTCTCTCTCTCTCTCTCTCTCTCTCTCTCTCTCTCTCCCTCACACTCTCACTCTCTCTCTCACTTTTTAGAGACATTAATATCACTTTTTTTTTTCTTTCTCTCTATCTCTCTCTCTCTCTCTCACACTCACTCACTCTCACTTTCTGTGTCAGATGCACAGTCTCACTTTCATAACGTGAAACATGTCTTTCTAAAGAGGAACTTTTGTGCATATGCAGAAGCTTACCTTATTAGTGCACTCATCACATATCATGCTTGGCACCTATTTACGTCGCATGGAACAAGTTTTCTTTTACCTTCACACCCATAAATATTCACGCAAAGAAACAGTAGCACAAGTTTCACTTTTAATCCGCAAATCTTTTAGCCATCCACTTGTTTGCTTCCACGTATTTGAATCTATATCACACATAGTCCTAGTAACATCAAATCATTGGTCTTTCTTCTATCGCCCCTCACTCTCTTTTATTCTCTTCCTTGTTTTTCTTTTCTTTGAAATAAACATGAGGATCACAATTCATGGCTATTGTATTTTCCGCAATCTGCATATGTGAATCAAAAAAGTAGCATTTCTATTTCTCCCTCTTTCTTTCTATCCATGCTTTCAGCTTCTAACATGGATAGAAAGAAGAGTGTTTCATATTCGGAAATGTCTCGAAAAGCATTTGTTGCATGTTCCTTAAGCCAAGAGAGATCAATATGACTCATGCTATGCCATTTATGAGCTAGTTCATGGATGCGATCCTTTGTTGCCATTTTTGCGATGTAAGCAATTGAACAATGAAGCATGAGGAAAAAAAAAACATTCTTCTCCATGGGCTACTCTATCGAATAGTACTCAGGATCTAAACACTTCACTGTTTCTTTTTTCTTTACTAGATATGACATCTCATTGAATGATAAGCAGATTTTAACACCGATTTTAACCTCTCATTGAACTCTTAACACCCATTTTGAAATAGTAAGCTTGCACCTGGTTTTACATTTTTATGAAAGAGGAGAACTACCCACCCGTGATACATGTGCAACGAACTCGCACAAATTCTTAAGTGCCTTATTTGTTGTTAAGGCAAGTTAATGTTAAGTTATTATGTGAACAAACAGACATCCATTAAATAGTAACCATTTCACAAGGCCATAATTTAAGCAGTAAATCTTTTTGCTAAGACAGGCTCACAGAAATAAGCGCATCAAACAAAACACTCTGCACGATGACCACAACTTAATACACAATGCTTTTATTTGATCTTCTCTTTATGTGGTAGCACAAGTAGTCACGCACATATATATCATAAAAACAAACCTTCACATTTTCAATGAAGAGAAGAAGAGTCATCATCATACTCTTAGCCGAAGTTTCAATAGTTGATATCTACTGAAGCAAATAATTAATCTATATTAGATCACAGCATACCTCGTAGTTTGAGCATTACATTTTTGCGTAACCATTCCAATCCTTAAAGATGAACATCCTGATTCATAATCCACAAGCTTTTCTTCTAACTTCTCTTCTGCACGATGTTTTACATACAGCAAACCAACTAGCCAATGTTGTTTAACAACAAATCCTGTTTTGTTCTAGAGGTTACGAGATTGCCTTATCCTTCACTTTACTAAATACTGTGTAGTATCTTCGACAATTGTGAACATCAAAGAAAATAAATGTTCTACTGTAGCTCTTTTTCTGTATAGAGAAAAATGGAGACGATCAAGGAATGAGAGTTGCGCCTCCCCTCACCTACATCCTTGCTCTAGCCTTTTGTCTCCATCATACCTTCCCATTGAAGAAAAAAAAAACTCTACTAAAGTGCCTTCACTTTCTCCTGCACGTTTCGAATTTCTGCAAGAAGTACCTTCTTTTTACTCACCTCCAAATTCTTCACCATATGTATGACTCTAGTGTCAACAGGATCTTAATCCCGATGTCCTAACTTCCATTCATCCTTGCTAGTTTTGATTGCAAAAGATTCCCTTCTCTTTCCAAAATCTCCTTCTTTTGGATGCCCCCTGTAGATCACAACATCCCCTAATTACATTCTCCTGAAAGATCTCCAAAACACCACTTGAGATGAGGGATTCAACAAAGC
The DNA here is from genome assembly GCA_020310875.1 of Ceratopteris richardii. Lineage (NCBI taxonomy): Eukaryota > Viridiplantae > Streptophyta > Polypodiopsida > Polypodiales > Pteridaceae > Ceratopteris > Ceratopteris richardii. The sequence continues at coordinate 185,788,216 of CM035409.1, read as the reverse complement.
CTTCCCCTGCATTATCTGCAATCCGTGCTGATTCCACATCTTCCCTCGTTCTCTTCCCGCTAATGTCTACCAAATAATCTTCTCTCTAATCCACTAATGGATCTGAAGTGATCTATCTATGTGTATATGTTGATGATATTATTATCACAGGGAATTATCTTGGAGGAATCAAACATGTAAAGAATCAAATGAAGGAGGACTTCAAAATAAGTGATCTTGAAGCACTCACTTATTTTCTTGGATTGGAGTTAATCTACATAGGTTTAGGTATATACATCACACAAAGGAAGTATGTGCATGACATGCTCATCAAGTTCAAGATCGAAAACACCAAGTGTGCAGGTACACCTATGGAGCAAAATCATAAGCTTAGTGCTTATGAAGGAGAGCCAACTGAAGACATCACAAGCTATCAAAGCTTGGTTGGAAGTTTGAACTATGCAACACTCACACGGGTGGATATATGCTGTAGTGTTAGCATATTGAGTCAGTTTATGCATAAGCCGAGAAGACCACATATGGAAGCAACCAAGAGAGTCCTCAAGCACCTAAAGGGGACCATGAATGAAGGTTTGTTTTATCCATTTACTTTAGATATTGAGCTAAAGGCCTACGCAGATGTGGATTGGGCCGGATCTAGAGATGATAAAAGAAGCACATCCGAGTATGAATCATTTGTAGGTTCAAAAATCTTTTCTTGGTCATCCAAGAAGCAACCAACAATGGCATTATCTTCTACTGAAGCTGAATATAGAGGTTTGGCTGATGCAACTCAAGAAATCATGTGGTTAAAATCTTTGTATACATATCCTGGATTTCATTCTTCCACACCTCACATTTTTTGTGACAACACAAGCTCGCTACATCTTGCAGCTAATCCGATATACCATGCTAGAACCAAGCATATTGAAGTCGAGTACCATTATGTAAGGGAGAAGCTAATGAGCAAGGATATTCAACTATCCTATGTCTCTACATATATGCAATGTGCAGACATGTTGACTAAAGCTTTTGATGGTACAAAATTGAGTAGATTCAAGTTGATGATTAGCTTGGAAAAAATCAAGGAAAATTGAAGACTTATTTGGATGTCAAGCATGTTAGGCTTAAGGGGGAGCTATTGGTGCATTTCACCCAAGCCTACATGCTTGATAGGATTTGATTTATGTTCATTTGTAATCATATGTGTAGACATATGAACACGTCTTGTAAAAGAGTATATTTTATCTCTTGTAATTGTGAAAGAAAGAATGGCTTAAGTGAATCCATGATGTAAAAAGGAATTTTCTGGCTCGAACTACCTAAAACCACGAATCCATCAGCTGAAAGAATATCTCTTAATTCTTAGCATCACTTGTAGGTGAAGTGATGCTAAGAAGAAACTACCTCTCAAAATAGCTATAAAAAGAGCAAGAAGAAAGGCGGCATTAGAGAGCTTGATTCATGCCCACTTCATGTTCATTTGTAGAGATTGAAGAGCTTACTCCATAGCTCTATCATTATACTCCCATTGTGCAAGTATTTATTGCCAATGTGGTTGTAATTATATGTGAATCTATACATTCATCATTTACTTCTTCTCTATTTTATTCTCTACTATACTCACTCAAAACAGTAACTTCAGAAGCTCATATATCGGGCTATCCGTAACCTTTTTCAAGGGTCTGAAGTGTATTGGATTTCTCTCTAAGTTTATTTTATGACCACAAAATTTCATGATCATTGGATTTACTTTTGTGAGAAATTGTGTTTTTTAGCTCAGTGGTCGAATCTTTGTAGAGCCCCAAAAATGGGAGTGTTCCAGATTTTGAAGTCTTGTTCTCAGTGCTCACTTGATCAATTGAAGTGTTTTAACTTGGACTAGCAAGCTATCTAAGTCAATTTGCTATATCCAAAGGAAATGTTTCTAATTCCTATCAAGTTGAGAGCACTATTCATTTTTTCCAGCAGGTGTATGTACAAAAATAGCAAGGGAGCTAGTCGTTTTGCAACTAGTCTTTCTTGACTCAAACTTTTGAGATACTTGTTCCAAAACACTTGGGGTGATTTTTTTGTCGATTTAGGAAGCTCAAAGGGTCTACTAACCAACTCTGAAGTCTCAGTTGGCTGGTGTGAAGCTGGTTGTAGTAGCACCAACTCATCTTCGGATTGCATCCACCATCTGTAATAAAGTAAGTCTATGATCTAGGGATCCGATGGCTTCAGACAGATCTGAAATCGGATACCGTTTGGTCACTCGTCTGTAGGACCAAAGATCTCAAGAGTAGACTCAAGCATAAGTCATGTGCTGTCATATTCAAGTAATCCACTTAGCCTAGTGGTTAAGTCTCATGGTTGTGAAGGAAGAGGTCTTGGGTTCAACTCCCATGGGGAGCATGGGAAGAGAGTTTTACCCAAAGAGCTCTAGAGCCTTCTAACTCAAGTTAACGTGAGTTAACTTGAGTCCAGTGGACTTAACTCAAGAGGTGAGTACAACAACCACTAGTGGACTCTAGTGGAAGGTACTAAAGTAGTGGTCGAGATCACTCCAGCCACTAATAGACTCTAGTGGTGGATATGAAAGGAGTGGAGGAGATTGCACATGCACTTGTGGACTCTAGTTACATTTGTGGTCCTCATTAGTTCAAGCAGCTATATATACAGGCATAAGGTTGGGAGGAGAGTCATCTCTCTAGTATGTGGTGGTCGTAATCCTTGTTCTCTTGCATTGGTATCAGAGCTCAAGGTTGAGCTTCCATGGAGACCTTGATAGGCTCATCATCATCATCTTGCTCCTCTAGTCGCTCTCCTATATGCGTGTGCAATGCTCGTAGATGATCAGAAATAGTGCGCCGCCGCCGAAATTCGCATATTGACTTAGCCTAAGTCGGAAGAAGCTTGGCAAAAAGTTTATACTCTGGTGTGGCTGAGAGGATTCGATCCCTCGCCCCCTCAACAAGAGCGCCATCGTCTACCCAACAAGACCACGGGCGGATCACGTTCAGAAGTCTGCAGATATAAATCTTTCCTAATATCTCGCGCCGAAAAGCTTTCATCAAGAGCAAAAAAAAAAGAGAAGAATTCCGCGAAGCTGCCGCTGCTGCCGACGGAATTCGAACCCGTGCCATCAATTAGAGAGGACAATCGTCTAGCCACGCTATCAACGCCCATTGCTTGTCTTCTAATGCAGAAGAAACTGTACTAATACAGTAGCCAGAGCTGAAGTGCAAGTCCTCTCATCCATCCAAGGAGCCAAGTCCTCTCATCCATCCAAGGAGCCAAATCAATTCCTGCAGCTTGGAACCAGAGGAGTATTTTGCTTTTAGCCAAAGAAACAAACAAGGAGAATCAAAGATTGAGCAAAGCTTGAAGGAATTGGAGCTGTGGAGTGAAGATCCGGAGGCCTAAGTTAGTCGACCACGACGGACCAAGTCATCCAAGACTATTTCTTGAAGAGGAAGCTTCAAGAATGGTGAATAGCTCCTCGCAAGGATCAAGAGGATGAATCACTCTTCCAAAGGATCAAGGGATGGACGAAGCTTTGATCAAAGCTAAGTATTTTCCAGTTTCTGCTTGATCTTAATGCTTGATTTATCTTGTTTTCATTATTCTACACTTAATCCTAGATGCACATTGAAATAGCCAAGATTTCAATTGATTAAGTCTAGATTAGAATAATGAATTAATCCATTTCTTATTTCAAGCAATAGTTTGCATTAAGGAAAGACTTGATTTCAAAAAGATCCTTGTGCATCAAAGAATGTATTTTGGTAGTTTAAATACATATTTCCTGAGTAAGTTTTCTATTGTACTTCAAGGGTATGTTTTTATATCATAGTGCATTAGGACAAAGGAAAGGATATACATGCATCAGGATTGCATGATATACATTCTTAGTACAAGAAAAAAAAATCGTGCATCAAGCTCATGCATGATTGTTGTATTATTTTTTGAGCATTCAAAAGAACATGCATGCATACGCATGTGAACATATGCTTTTGCATGTAGATACATGCATTTGCATGGAAGAATGGAATGATGTTTGCAAGTAGATATGAGAATGTACTCTCTTAGTACTTAGCTTACTTTATAGAGCTCGCAGTTTGACATTAGGGAAGACCAAGGACTAGTTAGTTGCAAAGACATACTAGTTCTAGTTTGCAACTCAAGTAATTAGTCAATTTCTTCCCAAGTCGATACTCTACTATCAAACATAAATACTTAATGAGAATTAAGTATGTTAGATGTCTTGCTAGGTATGAGTAAGCACTAAGAGAAAGTTAAGTAATAAATTTCCTTGATGACCAAGAAAATTTAATTACTTGCAACTCTTTTGTGATGTATGATGACTCTAAGTCCTGGATGTACTTAGAAAGTCATGCGGATAAAGCTTTAGTTGATTAGTTATATATTTTATATAACTTCTCAAGCATCCCAAGGTTGGATGAGAGCATCAACTATATTTCCAAAGTTCCATGAGCACTCTTCTATTTAGAAGATTTCGAAAGTTTTAAAGAAGTTTCTTGTGGTTTCAAGATTTGTATCTCATGATGAAACCTCGGTAAGTAACTTTTTTGAATTGAGATATGAAATAGTCAAGCCTTCTATTTCATGTGAGATCATTCTCCTACCATGTTTAAGATGAATTTATTTTTGGGAAGGTAGATGTTCCAAGTAGAGGATATTAATTGATTCATGAACTCTTCCCAAAATACACATAAATTCATATTATATGATAGGTCCAAGGAATGATGAAGGCAAAACCTCTTTATGATATAAATGTTTTGCCAAGATATAAAGGTACCAATCTTTTATAAATTTTCATTTGATTTCATCCCAAGGGGTGATGGAAATCAGAGGTTAAACCTCAACATCAATTGATCCTTGACGTCAATAAAAGGATGTTAGGTTCTATAGTTGCATCTCTAGTAAATGATGCAACTAGCTAAGCAATCTGTAGGAAACTACTATAAGTCCCTAAGGACTTGCAGCAAGTGTGAACTTTTCCTTTAGGAATAGAAAGTTCCAAGAAATGGATTTTCAATCCATGAACTTCTCCTAAACAAGTTATAAAGTTCAAAGTTGTGTTCACAGTAACATTACTATTGGATCAATCATCAATAGATGCTTGGACTTTAAACATAATTTTGATTGGTGAAATATGTTTAAAGGACTCTAGTAACATCTGAAGATTGACCAATAATAATGAGTTTTGTATCAAACTCAAGAATAGAAGTCGATATCACATAAATGAAAGTTCAATTTAAACTTTCATACTGGCAAATGTGATATTTCATCTCTAGTTTGATACTCAGGAAATGAATACAATTGAATCAGTAAATTTTTTGGATATTATTTGAAAGAATTTCTTTCAAATGTTCTTTTTGCAAAAGATTCCAAGATGAATCATTTGCTCAAGTTATTTGATTCCTTAGAAGGAATCTCAAGTCTTTGAAGAATGGCATTCTTTCAAGTATTGAGAATGAAATTCTTCATACTCTTTAGTCTGTAAGTAGTTCCTTAGCAATTCCCAAACCATCAGTATTGGTTAATTAAGTCCAAATAAGTGATATAACCTAACGGTATATCAAAGATTCTTAGCTTTGGAATCTGAGAGGCATAAGTGTATGCTTGGACTTGAGAAAGATCTCTAAAAATCCTGCAGGTAAGCAAAGAAGCTTAAGATAGTTTAAGAGATCTTAAAGATAAAGACTATAAGTCTTTATTTTTATCGCAAGATCAACCAGACTTGATCAATCTTGGCCATGATTGTCCAAGTAATATGCGATTGGAACTACCCTGTCGATTGCCCAAGTATTGGCAATAAAAATTTTCTTTAGGAAGTATTCACTCAAGTTCCATTTATCCAATGGAAAATTGTGAAAAAAAAGTAAGTTGTTCTAAGTCGGAACAAAGTGAAGTAATTCCAAGTATGTAGTCTGCAACCGTGAAGACGGTACTTAAGTCTGTGGAAGGTAAAACATAAGTGTTTGCCTATCCTTAAAGGGATTTTGGTACAAATCCAGAAAGCATGAGCGGATGCTTAGACTTAAGCAGTAGAGAGATTCCTGTAAAAAGCCCCGGCCGGGATAGGTACCTAAAAGCATCAGTACAGAAAGGAATCTAAAGACAAGAAGCTAAAAGCTCTTGTCACTACAAAATTGGTCAAGGGTAAACCAATTGAACTTGAATTCGAGAAAATTCAAGAACTTGGAATTCTGATTGATATTCTGTCAAAAAGGTTTTCAAGTTTCCAAAGGCAAAGCACATGATTATGAGGTGATCATGCGAAGGAATCAAAACCTAGGAAAATCTAGTTAGAGGTAATGCCTGAAACTTCCAATTCTTGTAAAAAAATTGAAGAAATAAGGTACTCTATCAAGAGATGTTTAGACTTTAGGATAAGAATCACCCACACATTAATGTGAATATAAAATAGGGTAGTATGGGACACCAGATTTTATACTCAGATTGATGTAGGAAAGGTGGAATGGGACATCAGACCGTGGGATGATGATTATCTTTTAGTCCTAGTTTGGATTTTGAAGTTAGGTTTCATCCTCAAGGGAATTAAGACTTCAAGGAAAAGTTTAATTCGTAAAGGATGAAAGTAGTATCTTACGATACTTCAAGGTAACTTCAAGATTAAGGAAACTGAAGATATGAAGTAAGTAACTTCCAAGATCTTCATAGAACACTTCAAGTTTAAGTGTTATTGATCAAAAAAATTTGATAAATTTCTGAAAGAAGTTGGACTTTGATTTTGAGTTGATCTTTTCAACTAAGATTTAATTGACTAAGTCAAGCATCCAGTTCCTAGTGTAACTTGAAAAAATTCACTCTTTTGACTCAAAGAAATGCACAAGAATTGCATTCACGATTAGGAGTCAAAAACATTGAATGAGACCTGAACTTAGTCTCAAGTGAAGTATTATTTGAATATTTAAAACTCATCGATAGAACCTCAGTGGGTCGACACACTGATGTTGGTTACCACACTAGTATCTTGTGGTTGGATGATGTTTTTGATTTTCTTTGTATCTTTTTGAGAAACTAGCTTATTTCTCTTAAAGATAAAAAGAATGCTTCAATATCTTGTTGAAATAGATCTTTGAAAAGTTGAAGTCCTGAGTCATCTAGTCTTTGACTCATAGCAAGTTTATGTATATTCGAAGTTTGAATTGGTTGTACAAAGTCTTAGTTATCTCTTTCCGCTTTCCAAATCTTTTGGAATTGACTCAGATATTGTATCTGATTCCTTTTTCAAAAGACCAAGGATAGCCGGTTAGAATTAGATAACTAACTTGAACATCCTAGATAGATGTTATGTACAAGAACCTTTTCAATCTTCAAAAGATGCTAAGTAGACTTATTCATTTGATTTTGCTTCAAGGTATAGCATAAATCATTTCCTAGAGTCCAACATACTCTAGAATAAAGAAGTTAGGAATTGCTCATTGGATTGACAATTCCCAAGAACTTTCAGTTAAAAGTCTTTGAGAAAAGTGTCCTAAATTGGACAATTTTCATTTTGAATTTGAATTGGTGAAGTTAGTATGGTTGATTCCACCGGAATGGTAAACTTTCTCCTATAGTTTACATAGGATTTTTTCAAACTCATTGGGACAAAGTAGTCCTCTAGTCGGGTGAAAAAATCAAGTAACTGTTAGATAAAAGTAAACCATTGTACATACATCTAAAGTTAGATGTATGGGACAACCAAACTTCAAGTTTTCCAAAACAAAATCAAGTGAATCAAGACTTCTCAAAGTCTTGCGAGGGATAAGAATCTCACCTTCATTACTAAGTCCATGCACCAGACATGCCCAGAAATGGACTAGTAATTTGAATCCACCCAGTTCACATGTTTGTGCCTAGATCGCACATCTAGAAACTATGAATTGGCCAGGGATGTGTTTAGATCCACCCTTATTATTCTTCACTAGTTTGTACTTTGTCCCGTTCATAAAAGTGCAAACCCGGATAGTGTTTTGAATCATTTGGGCAGGGATGCCACCACAGAGATGAGACATGTTCTTCCAGTTCCAGAACATGACCATGTTCTTCCAAGTTTTAGAACATGAGGCTCGGGGGTTGCCTACAGTTATATATATAGCTTTATTTTCGAGGACGAAAATCTTTCCCAAGGGGGGAAGAATGTAATAAAGTAAGTCTATGATCTAGGGATCCGATGGCTTCAGACAGATCTGAAATCGGATACCGTTTGGTCACTCGTCTGTAGGACCAAAGATCTCAAGAGTAGACTCAAGCATAAGTCATGTGCTGTCATATTCAAGTAATCCACTTAGCCTAGTGGTTAAGTCTCATGGTTGTGAAGGAAGAGGTCTTGGGTTCAACTCCCATGGGGAGCATGGGAAGAGAGTTTTACCCAAAGAGCTCTAGAGCCTTCTAACTCAAGTTAACGTGAGTTAACTTGAGTCCAGTGGACTTAACTCAAGAGGTGAGTACAACAACCACTAGTGGACTCTAGTGGAAGGTACTAAAGTAGTGGTCGAGATCACTCCAGCCACTAATAGACTCTAGTGGTGGATATGAAAGGAGTGGAGGAGATTGCACATGCACTTGTGGACTCTAGTTACATTTGTGGTCCTCATTAGTTCAAGCAGCTATATATACAGGCATAAGGTTGGGAGGAGAGTCATCTCTCTAGTATGTGGTGGTCGTAATCCTTGTTCTCTTGCACCATCTCTCTTTACAGCCCCCCTCATAGATTACAAGAGGCCATGTTTAACAGTCAGTATCAGAGGACGTCAATTACAAGGAGTTATTGTGGATGTAGGTTCTAGCATTAACGTGATACCTAAACATACTAGTAAGACCTATGGGAGTGGTCCCTCGAGTCCCAATTGAGATACAAGGTAACATCTTCATTTTGGATTTTGTTGTCTTAGGTTGCCACAGGTAGATGGAAGTTTTCCCCTATTGATTGGGAGACCTTGGTTAAGGCATACCAATGTGCTGCATGATTGGGGCAAGTATACTATGTGGGTAAAACAAGAGGGAAAAGATCTATAATATATATTTTTAGAAGAAGGACCAGACAACCAAAGATATACCATCACAATGTAGAAATGGTATTTGCATGGAAAAAGATATGTTGGACAACCTAGAGGTGGATTTATATGAAGAAGAGAACATGCTGGCTTGGCTACAAGGAGAAGAGTCATCTTTGTGCTATGGAATTTCTCTAGACAACTCAACCAGAGAGGAAGTCTATGAAGGAAAAGAGGATATCGTGGAGATCGTTCAGGTTGTTGATTCGGGAAAACTAGTCAAAGGCCATAGAAGAGAGAATAAAAGAAAGACCCTTATTTGCAACATTGATGAAGCTGATTCAATACCTATATCAATAGCCACTTGGTTATGGATGCTAGTATGGATATCATCTTTTATGATAATTTTTATGGTAGTAAGTGCAGGGCATTACAAGGATGTGGAGGGAGTACTTGCATGTCTTTGGCAACACAAGATTCCACTGGCTCAAGAAGCTAGAATAGTAAGAGGGAAATGTTACAAATTTTTTAAAAAAAGTAGATAAAATAGAGATACAAAAGATGGAGTATGGTGGAAATATTATTCCGATTTAGGGTAGCCCTATCACACCATCAATGTGTTCAAAAGGAAGACAACCAAAAGAGAGTGTAGTACAACTAGAGACTATGGAGGGTGAAGAGCTCCCATTAGTCATCATATCCTATCACCAAAAAAAATGAAGCTTTTTGGATCACCTAGAACTTGCAAAATCTATCCAAGTTGTACATAGCCTTCTCGTACCATTATTTTGCTTATGTTTTAATAATTTGTATTAATTTTCATGCTTGGTCTTTACGTTTGTCATGCAATTGATAAGCCATTTCATAGCCCGTTTCATGAACACCTTGTTGGAAATTTAGGAATTTTAGATTCTTTTTAGCATTTTTTATCTTTTTCCATGCTATTTTTCTTAATGAAGTAAAGGAAAAAATGAGGCTCTCTATGGTTTTGAGTGTGGAAAGCTATCAAGAAGTTGTCGAAAATTGTGGAGGATTGTTTATGATTTTTTTGGCATTTTTTTGGATTTTATTTGGGTTTTTTACCTATTTTTTAGACATTTTCCACAAAAAACCCTTCTCTCTCTACCTCTCTCTAGATTATCTCTCTAACTCTCTAATTCTCTCTCCACCTCTCTATATTCTCTCTCCACCTCTCACTATCTCTCTATACCTTTTTCTTCTTCTCTCTCTACCTCTCTGTATCCCTCTCTCTACCTTTCTCTTCTCCTCTCTCTACTCTCTGCCCCCTCTTCCTTCTCTCTCTTTCCCTTGCCCCCCTATCCACAGCCCGAAGTCATACTCCCTACCCCTCCCTTTATACCTCAATCCAACCCTACCCTCCCCCTCCGTGCCCTATCCTTCTTAGCCCTTCAACCCTCCCTAACCTTTCCTTCCTAAGCTCCATCATTATCTAGCTTCTTCTTCAATGAGCTAGTTTGAGTTCTGGTTATTCCCTTGTGCTTGTCCTTTCATGATCCTGGTGGACTTGGTAGCTACTCATATGTCATTTTAAAGGTTTTACAAAACAGATGTCGACGTGATCCCTCTCTGCTCATAGTTTGGTTGTCTCGGAGAGCCCATTAGGTGGTGGGCAATATTGCACACATCACAATGTGAGATGTACAAATACCTAAATCAATTTATCAATGACTAATTAAAGATAGTCTTTTAACCAAGTTTTACATATCTAACATCAAGTCCATATGTATGAATATATATTTGTAAAGTCAAAGTTTGTTCCATAGAGCAATAGTTTTTTCTATCATGGAGATAGAAAAAAGTTGTCCCATTTTGAACCTCAACATATTAAAAGTTGTCTCAACAACAAATTGTCCCATTGTGAACCTCCGCATATTACCCACGATCTCTAATCCATCAAAGTTGGAAAGTTCTTGATAGTCTACAATAATTAGGCTTGAAGATCGTTCAAAATCTACTTACTCTCTCAAAAAGAAAAACAAAATTACGGTGATTTCTACCATGATTATAATCAAACTTCCTTGTGCATGAATTTTTTTACCAAATATAATATCACCAAAAGACTTGGACATAAAAATGTATAGTATGCAATCCATCATAGGATAAAGACTGTGCTTCATTATATGTTCCCCATGATCCACCTATGGAGATAAAACAAGATTCCCATGTTTATTTCATTCAGTGTTTGTATTCTTCTGAACAACAATTCCTTGTTGAGGATGTATAGAATCCCTTCCACAAAAATCACTTAAGTATAACAATGCTATTTCCCCATTCTCACTTAGTTCTATTCATATTCATGCTTTAGCATCTATATTCCATAATAGGATATCTAAAATGGAAATATCTCTTATTTAGAGCTAGTTGATTAGGAAAAAAAACCTAGCCAACTTTTGACACGAGTCATCAAGTAGAACCATGGATCCTCAATTTCAACCATCGTTTTATGACATTTAGCCTTACTATGATATTATGCACAACATGAAAAGGAAATATCCTTTACGTACTCTAATTATGCCCCTTTAATTTCCACTTATTCATTCAAAAGTAATTCATTTAATTTTTTCATAGGACGTATGGAAACAGAAATAACCATAAATACTTAGAATGTATACAAATATCAAAATATGAAAGCATTTTTCAGACTCAAATTGTGCTATCAAAAGTATAGCATTCAAATACCCGGGAATAAAAGTGTGATCCTATACATGCATAGTTCAAAAAATTAAGTAATTTATACGTAAATCCCAATCAAAGGCAACGTCGGTTTCAATTATACTCTATTTTTCCACCATAGAATCAATTAGATTGTGTCTCGATTTTTAACAAAAATGCATAGTCTCGCTGATGAAGACTGATATCAAGTTAGTTATATTTCATCAAGAGAATACCTATAAGGTCTTAGAAACATAATATTTTAAATGTGAAATCAACATTCCTAGCTTTCATATATATATGTGTGGGTATTCTTGAAAGATTTTTTTATTCTCTTATGTATATGTATATATATATATATATATATATATATATATATATATATATATATATATATATATATATATATATATATATATATATATATACCCACACACACAGACATATGCATACATACCTACTCACTTAATTAACCGTTTAAGCAATGGAATTTTGTTCTTTATTCTTTTTATGTTGATTTGACATCTTAACAGTAATCTTCTATAATTTCCATAAAACAATAGAAAATAAAGGATTGAAGATAGCGCATGTATTTTGAAAATTCTAAAGGGGGGCTTTGATGTTGAGATGATATTGAAAGGGAGGATTTCTTCATCTTCTTCTCCTCGTCCTCCATCTTTTTCAGTCTCATTATTTGCATGCATCTCTATGCTTGAGGGGATGTGGGTTCTACATAAGAAAATATGGCTCTCCGTTCTTGGCAGTTAGGAGAGAGAATCAAATATTTGAAGAGTGATCAAGTAAACAATGTTAGACTTCGTTTTGGCCTAGAGGATGGTGAACAGGCAACGACGATAATGCTCTCTCTTTCTCTGTCTCTCTCATACACACACACACGCCAAATGCAGAAGATAACGTCTTATGTACTCATGTACGTCCGTGTGTGGGGGCATGTATGCATGCGTAAGAATCATATGTCTTCGTACTTATGTGTATATACCTACGTGTATGCATGCGCATATGTATGTATTTCACGTATTTTTGCATGTATGTTCGTATAAACGCGTTTATGTATGTATTGTGGGTGTGCGTATGTATATATAAATCAATGCATATGTGTATTCACAATTGTGTAAGCGAGACTGGAGTACGTATGCGCGTGCTTCTGTATGAGTATATTATTTTAGGCGGGCTTAAACGCATACCGTATCACGCGTATTTACAGAAAATGAAAATTGCCACCCACGTTTCGAGCTCCCACCTCGCGTCATTACAGAACAAAAGACATCCACAAGACTAATAGTCAAATCGCAGTCCCCGAAGCCATCACGTGCACAGTACAAATCAAACCGCTTTATAGCCAACCAGTTGACATGAACAGTTCTAACGAAAGGTCAGTTTGCTAACATGGGTTTCTGACGGAGAAGAAGAAGAAGAAGCAGCAGCCAGGACAATGAGGAAACGCGTTCTCGTCCGCAGTCCTGTTTGTGTATGGAAGCTGGCTTACAGGACGTCGTTGTTCACCAACGATGCAAAAGAGGACATTGCTGTGCATGGAAGCCGGGAAGAGGCTCGAGCCGTAGCTTCTTCGCCATTTTTCGGAGGTCGAAGCGAAGCCTGAGAAAAAGGTGTCCTTTCTGGGAGGCAGCAGTCATCTTCCTGAAGTCATGTGGAGTGTTTGGGCACATGACATCGTAGCTGCTGATGATGCCGAGCTTTATTGGGCACCATGCTTTCGATATAAAGCTGGTTCGGCCTTTTCAGCTCGACAAAGTGGCTATGTCGCGTACCTGTCGTGGGCAGTTTGGAACTCAGAGACATGGAATATGATGGTCTCACGAGTGCCCAACACTTTTCATTGCAAGGACACTTTGGGCGGCGAGCAACGTGGCGATGGTGGAGTGCATCTCGCTGCTCATCGAGACAGAGTTGATGCAAATTGTGGCGCAACAACAGCATAGTGTGGTACAAAGCAAAGCACACTTTTGGGCGATCCCGAATGGGGCTCTAGATCTGAGTGTCAATATTTGCATATGCAAAGCGATGATGGAGCTTGACATGGGACAAAAGCCTTTGGCATCATTTATTTGCGCGTACGACGTCGATGGTTACATGCTTGACAGACGAACCTTGACGTACGTCAAGCCTTTGCACCAAAAATCTTACGGCTTATCTTCGTTGCTTGGGTGGTATGAGACATGGAATATGATGGCTCGCACGTATACAACAATTTTTATCAAGGACAATCTTAAAAGTGAAAATAGTTGAACTTACAAACCGATATATTTTTCTTCAAAAATTGTAATTTATTATTGAAAAACTAATTACATCAAAAGAAAAGAAGAAGTGCATGAGCCCGTGTAGCCTAGTGGCTAACGCCTTGAAGCTATGGGAGGAAGTCCTAAGTTCAAGTCTTGGCTAGACATGTCCATGAGTCTCTCATCATGGGTACCTCTACCTTACAAAGTTGGGTGTGTGGGTGTATATTTTTTCCAATTCATTGTACTCTCAAAAAAAAAAAAGAAAGGAAGAAATATGCATGGATGTCAGTTTAGTTGGTTAGGTCTTTCACCTCTCAAAGTTGTGGGTAGGGGTTCAACCTCTATCACCTACTATTGAATACCCATCAGCACCCCGATGGTGAGGTGTTAAACTAGCCTTTTCAATAGACCCGTTGGGTTTTTGGGCTACCCTATTTGAAACTAGTATATATCTTGTCTTGCCTTAGAGCTATCCCTTAGAGGGCCTTCCGATTCTATGTCATACTAGTTGCTAGGCATCTAATCCTACTTTGTGGCATTTGAGGATCCCATGGGTGTTATTCATGCCTTTCATTGTACTTCCACTCAATTCAAACTAACCCCAAAGAGTACAAATGTGATGGAGACTAATAAACCTTCTGTCCTCTCAATGGGGGCTGAACTTTCGTTTCATACTCGTTTCCCTCCAAATAAAGTTAGCATATGACAGAAGTGGGAACTCTTGTGGATTATGATTATCTCATGCGAATGGGTCTAATAAGATCTGTACGGAAGGCTCTATAGTGTTGGCAACATTAAAATTATTAATGGTATTTATCTTTCAACATATCTTTCAAAGGGCTTCTCCTCCAATTGCATTCTATAGAGCAACCCTTCTCTTCCTTCTACAAGAAGGGATTTTGTCCAACTAGCTCTTTGGTTAGGATGCATGATCCTTTATGACCTTCTTCATATTTGAGCTAGAAAGAACAAAATAGTTGATCTAGGTCTTATGTTCCCTTAAACCTTTTTCCCCAAGGAGGGAAAATGTGAAGGATTTCAGCTTTGCAACCGGTCCAAATACATTTATGAGGAATATATCAAAGAAGGATATTTTTTGTACCTCCTATTAGGGAATGCCATAAGCTCTAGAACTTGAGATCCCATCAAACCGTTGACAATGCACGATCCATCACTTATTGAGTTTGACGGAATAGTTCACCTCTATATGGGACCAAGAAACTTCCTTGATAGGGCTACCCTTTTTAAAGACCAGACCATCCAAGTGGAGGTCACTATAAATTGCATTCCTGTAATCTCCTTCTTACTCCAAGTAATGATTTGGCTCCTATGCAATACCCAGTATTCATACCTCAGTCCAAGAACACATTAAAACAAATTGAAGCCCACATAACAAAGAAGATCGCTTGCACTTCATCACCCTTACTTGAAATTGCATCGGATATGAAGTTCTCTAGAGAACCTAGCCCGGTACCTAAGAGATCTTGCGCATCAATCAAATGTTCCCCCCAATCAAAGAGATCAGTTCACAAGACCATGTGGATGCATTGGTATTAATATCGTTTTCTCTTTGTCTATGCAGATGCAGTTCATTTTCCCTTCTCCCAGTACCATGCGTTTCCTTGTTGATTAAATTCCGCTTGAAACTTATGCCACAAAAGAAAGAAATGAGAGAGGAGAAGTTCTCTAATGTGACTATGCCTACATGCAACTCTCAAATACCACGTGCAAAGGTGATGATCTTGAATAAATGTCTAACACTTGATTGCATAAATTAAGCTTCCGGAAGTTCTTATTCTAGCATTATCTGAGTTCAAAGACAGATACCTCCGCTCCCAACTTCCCAATGACCATGCACTTGCACGCTTTAAGTTCCTACTCTAGAATGATTTTTTTAATGCGTGCATATAATTCCCATGACATCATGTGTTATTTTCTTCCTATCCTGAACAATAGGCATTTGAATTGGTAATGGACATAACCAACATTAACCAAACATAAATCTCAAATATATATTATCTATTATAGATACATCACTACAATAGAGTCAGTACTTTTTATGCATATTCCCATCGCTATCATTGGTTTACATGTCTATTATATATCCATCGCAAGGCATCTCAAGGCATAAAAAACATACAGCCATTGCAATATGCATCTCAAGGCATGTGGGTATCCGGCCATACCATCAATATATTGTTCTAGAACTGCATCGGCAATATTTCCGTGCTCCATCAGTATAGTGTTTGATATATGCTAATTCTTCTACTAAGACTAGGAGAGATGAACTTCCTACCAAGACTTTACAAGAGGTTGGAAATGCCCATAGTACCATAGAAAGTATGTGTTCCCATTGATCTGTAGAGTCCAAAAGCATTTTTTGCATCATATGCAGAAGAATCTTATTTGTACTCTCAGCTAGACCATCGGCTTGTGGATAATATGCTGGACTGATTTGTGTTTGATTTAATATTCCACATTCAATTCCGAAATGCATTAGTTCAAAAATTGAGTGCCATGGTCAGACACTACTTCTAATGGAAAACCAAACCACGAGAAAATTTTAGACTCGAGCTTCATAGCTACTGTCCTTGCCATAGCATTTCATGTAGCCCATGCTTCTGCCCATCCTGTGCAGTAGTCAATACAAGTCAAAATGTATAGCATTCTATGTTGAAAGTGTGAACTATGCATGCTTGAGGTGGACAAAGGGGTCAAAAGACCTTAATGTGGACAAAGTCATGACTTAGATCACTTAGCCCTATCTCGAGGTCAGGCAAGGTTGGGCAAGGCAGTCCTAAGGTGGTGGAAAAGTCAAGAGAGGCATCCAAAAGCTATAAAAGAAGGTGAAGAGTAATCAAATGCATGGAAGTCTTGTAGGTCATTGAAGACCAAGAGACATATACTCAAGGAGGCTCAAGGAGAGAGTAATCCAAGGCTCAAGGAGCTGAAAATGCAGCAGTCAAAGCTAGGAAAATGTAGAGGAGGACATCACATGCACAGAGGAGGAGTAAAGAGGAGCTATCAAGCCCACACCCCCTTTGTTCTCTTGTAGGGTAGCAGAAAAGGTGTATGAAGGGACCTAAGAATTGGGTTCATTTCACTTCTAGTGTGAAAATCTGAGGGATTAAATTCCATCAGTTGGTGTCAGAGTAGGAAACATCCTTTGAAAACTCTAGAAAAAGGACACAAAAACTTGGACATCAAGGCTAAGAGTACGTTTTAGTGTAACCCTAATTTTCCTTTGATTATGGCATATCTAGGTCAAAAATTGAAGTTGCTTGACAAAGACAACTATCAACCATGGAAGTGCAAAGTCATGAACTACCTCATAAGCAAAGGTTTATGGCCTATTGTATGTGGAGATCAAGATAAGCGTGACGAGGATCCCAAAGATCCAAAGATCACCAATTGAAGATGTTGAAGGATAGGGAGGAAAGGAATAGGAGAGCTATCTTCTACATATCACATGTAATCTCTAACACTATGATTGGTCATATATTCGAGTTTGATCATACTAGAGATGTTTGTGAGGCCTTAGAGAAGATATATGCCACTTTCACAAGAAGGAAAAAGATGCATCTTAAGAATGAACTCCATTCTTTGAAGAAGGGTGGTGGTCAATCTATTGTTGACTATACCTTGAGGGTGGAGTTGAGGGAGCAATTGGCATCCATTGGCTGCAAAGTAGATGACGAAGGCCTTGTGTAGATTACTCTCAATGGGTTGAGAGGGGAAGACAAGTGGAAACTCCTCATTACTACCATGTTGTATACAGATCCTCTACCAACTCTTGAGGAGTTGATCCCACACCTAGTGGCAGAAGAGGTTGCCATAGGAGACACATCTAAGAAGGATGGTCACTCATAGGTCCTATATGCTAGCAAAGGCAAAGGCAAGAGTGGCATGTTGGAAGAGATGGATGGATACCTCAAGGGAGTGAGGTGGTACTGCTAAAACCTGCTTTGAACCTACCCGAAATCACTTCAGAATTTGATCGTAGGAATTTTAAGCTTGAAAATGACACCAAGAAGGTACCTATGTACTTTGGAGTAGATGCTTGAACCAATTGAATCAAAACAGACTACTTCACAAATGGTTAGTGTCACAAAATTTGCTATTTTGGTCTAGATACCTATTGATTCTTTTGCTCAGTGCTCATAGTACAGTAGCAATTGATTAAATTCCTTTTGAGGGAACTTAATTAGCTTAGATAGATAATGATTACAAGTGGAATAATCTAAAATGATAAACCACACACTAAGAAATCAATTTAGCAATCCAAGGCTTACCCTTGAATTTTTAGGGATTGAATAGTAGATGACCAGTGAGCAGTTCGATGGAGATTTCTCCGTAGAGCAATCTAATCCAAATGGCTTCTTGTGTAGCATTTGCTAATCCCCTGTATTCAGCCTTTGTTGAAGATAGAGCAACAGTTGGTTGCTTCTTGGAAGACCATGAAATGGGCTTGTCACCTACAAAAGATAAATATCCAGAAGTAAATGTCATCCTTACATCCAGCCCAATCTGCATGTGAGTATAACTTAATATCCAAATCTGATGTGCATGGGAAGTAAAGACCTTGATTTTGAGTACCTTTGAGATACTTCAAAATCCTTTTAGCAGCTTCCAAATGAGGTGCTCTAGGCTTATGCATGAATTGACTCAAAACACTTACTCCATAGCATATTATATCAATCCTGGTTATGTTGCATAGTTAAAACTTCCAACTATGCTTTGGTATCCTGCAATGTCTTCAAGCAAATCACCTTCATGAGCACTCAATTTATGATTTACCTCCATTGGGGTGCTAGCTATCTTTGCATTCTCCAAGTGGAACTTCTTCAACATGTCCTACTTATACTTCCTTTGAGAGATGTAAATTCCAGAGTTAGTGTATACTAACTCAAGTCCAAGAAAATACTTTAGAAACCCTAGGTCACTAATTTTGAACTCTTGCATCATCTGGTTCTTGATTTGTTTGATGCCATTGGCATCACTTCCTATAAGAATGATGTCATCAACATACACAGGTGAAAAGGTTTCTTCATAATCTACTCCTTGAGTTTTAGCAAAATCTTTAGCCACAAGTCTAGCTTTATACCTGTTTATGGATCCATCTGCATTTCTTTTGATTTTGTAAATCCATATGGAACTAATTTTTCTCATTGATGCCTTCTTGGGTACTAGCTCCCAAGTGTCATTCTCTTGGAGTGCTTCTATTTCTTCATCCATAGCTTCTTTACATTTTGCTTTGCTACTTGCTTCTTCATATAAAGAAGGTTCTTCAAGTGATGAATCCTTAACAAGATAAATGGAGTTCCTAGTAAGTAATGAAGTATCATACCCATATCTGATTGGCTTCTTACTCTCTCTTTATGACCTTCTCAAGGCTTGGTTGGATGATTCAGGTATGTCCTCCAACCTCTTCATCTTGGCCTTGCTCTTTGATTTCCATGCTTTGAATTCTTCCAAGTTGATGGTGTCCTCATCATGTGATTTGATGTCTTGAATTGTGCTTGGCTCCTCCTTGGTAAGGCTTGGAAATTCCTCTTCCAACTCATATGGCAATTTGACCTTCATCCATTCACTTTCAAACCAAAAATCATTCTCATCAAACACAACATCTCCTCTGACCATAAATCCTTTGTTGTAACGATTATAAAACCTGTATTTTTTTATTTAAATCATACCCTATGAAGATGCATTTCTCTACCTTAGGATCTAGCTTACCTCTGATTTGAGATGGAATATGCACATAAGCAACACATCCAAATATTTTGCAATGATCAAGTGATGGCCTCCTACCATACCATGCCTCATATGGGGTCATCCCATCAAGTGACTTAGAGGGTAACCTATTAATAGGGTAAGTGGGAGTAGAAACACTCTCTACCCATAAGTAATTAGGCAACCTTTTTTCATTAAGCATTGATCTAGTTGCTTCCACAATCAATCTATTCCTCCTCTCTTCTACACCATTTTTCTCAGGAGTATATCTCATAGTGATCTCCCTTTTGATACCTCTGTTTTGCAAAAATGCATCAAATTCATTTGAGAAGTGCTCACTCCTCCATCTAACCTTATCCTCTTTAGACTTCTTTCTGGTTGATTTTCCACAAGTGCAAGATACTTCTTGAAGCAACTGAATACTTCATCTTTTTGTTTCATGAAATAAAAGATATTTCGACTATTGAAATCATCAATGAATGACACATAGTACCTTGAGCCTGAAATTGAAGGATCCTTGCTTTGTCCCCACACATCTTTGTGGACAAATTCCAAGTAATCCTCATGCATATAGCCTTTCTTTGTAAAGGGTAACCTGTGTGATTTACCAAACTGACAAGCACCACATTTATAGATCATGCCAGTTGCTTGGATACATTAGGTATCCCAAGTACACATTGATCTCTACATATCTGCTTCAAGGTTCTCTCACCAATGTGCCCCAATATTTTGTGCCATATCTCTAACTTAGACAAAGTTTGATCCTTATATTGTAAAGTGCAATGTTTCTAGTGTCCTCAAGCTCAAATGTAAACAATCTACCTGTTTTCTCTCCCTTAGCAATTCTCTTGAATCCATGTAGGGGGTCCTCCATAAAAGCTCCATATTTATTGAACCTAACCTGCAAACCCTTTTCCACTATTTGTACAAAACTCATCAAATTCTTTGTGATAGTAGGTATATAAAGAACTCTACTCACAGATTTCTATTCCCATCAGAAGTTTTGACATTTCCTACCTTGACCACTGAATGCTTGGTTTCATCACCTATTTGCATTTGGTGCTTTCCCTTGGGTTCTTCAAGATAAAAAAGAAGAGCTACATTGCCTGCTACATGGTTTGAACAGCTTGAGTCAATATAAAAGAGGTGCTCATCATTCATACCTTTTTTTTTGAAGTCATGTTCATAATCTTAAGAGAATCTTCTTGATCCTCTTTATAATTGTTGAAGTCTTTTCTTGATTTGTATCCTCCTTGATAATTGTTGTTGTAGCCATGGTTGTATCCTTGATTATGGTTGAATCTTCCTCTTGATTGTGAGTAGCCACCTCTTTGAAATCCTCTTCCTCTCTGGTTCTTGAAGTTCCTATAGCACTCATATGTTGTGTGATTAGATAGTCCACATATATTGCATGGGGAAGAGTTGAAAGGTCTCACCCTACCTTGCTTACCTCCTCTGACCCTTCCTCTTGAGTTCCTACCTCTCCCCGCATAGTTAGCTTGAGAAGTAGTACCTTCATCTTCTACTTTCTTGCTCTTTCCTTTATCTTTAGACTTTCCTTTATCTGTATTGTTAAAAGCGCTTCTGTAATCCACTTTTAATCTCGTTTCTGGGTTCTTGGGGATGGATAGGGGTCTGATCGTACAGAGGCCCTTTGTTTAATTTTCCCAATTCAACATTCAACTGAATAGTTAACTATCTTCGATTCAATGATTATCGCTACGCAGTACGTTTATCATGCGAATTAACAACTACGAATTCACATAGACTTATTAATGTTAATGTAGTGTTACTGTGTTTAATGATTAATTACTACAACTCAACAAACAGAATACAATACTCAGGATTTTTGCAATTTTGCAACACAGCACTCAAGCACGGTCGCCCAGACAAACAGTCTGGCGAGTCCCCATCTCTCAGCGAAGAACACCGTGATTGCCTTTTCATTAATCAATAGAAAGTTACATCTATTCGCTTCACCTTTTCGGTTTGTGCGAATATGAAAAATAAAATTACATTTCCAATCCCGCCGGCCAACACTGGCACGCATGGTGGACTCGAACCCAAAAAAGAAAAATGCAGTTAAGGCTCATCAATAATGCCTTGTATATACAGGGTTCTGGCTAGTTTAAAAGTGCGAGTGATCTTTTGCTTTAATGAGTCTAGCATAGTCTTCAAAATGTCCGGCTCGACCAGTTGTGCATCAGTACAAACAGAACTAGTAGCAACTACCTGACTCATCAGCAATTTTGTCTGCGTCTGCAAAAATGTTTCTTGAAGATAGAAATCGCTGGCTAGTGCAACATCTCTTTCCAGCTTCATGTTAGCGATTTCTGCATCAATTCTCGATAACCTGTGTACTTGAATGCCTAATTGTTTTTCACGTCTTTCCAACTCCTGAGCTTGATACTAGATAGTTTTATAGTATGCATCTCTCTCTTTCATAATAGCTTCCAGCTCTTTCTTTAGCTGAATTGTATGGACTATCTGTGCATCCAAATCACTACTCTTCTAGAAAAGTTGGGCGGACACTGTCTTTAACTCTTCAGTGTTCTGCATGGCCAGATCAGCCATTTCTTGTCCTTTCTATTCCACCAGAGCAAGGTCCACGCGTGTTTCTTCCAGCAGATTCCTAACGCAATACGAGCATCTTCTTTATTGCGCACCATTTGTTCTAGTTGAACTATTTCTTCATCACGAGCTGCTAGGAGAACGGTCTTCTCCTTCAACTCAGCAAGTGTGTTGTCCCGTTGGGCAATCAGATTATCTTGCTCTGCTAACCATTCGTGGAGTTGTTGAAGCTGAATCTGTAGTGCATGATTCTCTGCTTTGACCACAATGACTTCTTCCTGAAGTGGGGCAATATCCGCTTCAAGCAAGTCAACTTTACCTTGCAATTCCTGTTGAATGTGCTGAGTGGCTAGCCTCATTTGTAGAGGCAATTGCTTGGAGAATTCGATTAGAAGTTGGCCCATCGATGCCAGTTCCTGAGCATAACTTCTGGAGGGGGTTGTGATGACGAGGCAGAGAGTAGATGAGGGGAGGGTGGTGGAGAGTAGTCGGGAGAAGATAATTGCGGTGTTAATGCCGCGTGAATAGCATTGGAGGGTTCACCGGGAAGAACAACAACATGCTCAAAACTAGTAGTTGGCGGAGGAAGAGGGAGAAGAGTGGTTGGCACCAAAACTATGCCGGTCTCAATCGGATTACTTTCCACAACAGCTTCAGTAACAGCCTCAGTAGTGCTAGTTACTTCCTTGATTGCATCTGCTTTATCAATGACTGCATCTGCTTTAGCTATAACGGCTGGTGATGAGGGGGATTGACAATCCACAACCCCAGTAGCGTCTTCGATCTCCTTTACAGCCTCCACATCTGGGTGATGAGATTCCTCTGACGATGAGACTTCCGCGACATCTTCCATGACAGTATCTTGATATGGCTGCTTGAGAGAAGAGGATGGGGCAGATTCAACCTCTAAGGAGGTGGCAGTATCGTGGAATACCTCAACTTCGTGGCCCGCAGTCGAACCTTGTACCTGACTCTGGGAGGGACTGATGCAGCTGTGTTTGCATCGAAACAATTGAAGCAAATCTTCATCATCATCGTCGTCAATCATTTGAGTAGATTCTTCATGTAATAACATGGTAGTCAGAGGTGGTTGGGCGGCTTGGAGCACCGGAAAGAGAAAGGTTAGGATATGGGGTAAGCACGTGCGAGGAATGTCATTCTTGGCGATTTGTTTTGTAACCGCTACACATTCACGGTGAATGCGCCTAAAGAAAAATGCCGTGAAATTCACAGGTTCGCAGGAAGCTGTATCTATCATGGAATAAAAGGATCGGGATATACCATAGGTGCATTTTTTCAAATTTAGCATGGCGAGAAGGAATTTTAGAGAAGTACACTCTGGTTCTAGGCGACAAAGGATGGAAAACTCATTAGATGAGTGTCGGGGAAATAGTTCCTTCATGGTGTCAAGAGGAAGGAGTGGTCCATGCTCCAATCCTTCCTGAGGGAGTCGGAATCCCTTAGCAAACGTATTGAGAGTGATCACTACACGAGGGTTTAAACATGTAATGGCCAACACTGCTCTGTAGCAGGTGTGGCGGCAAGGTCAGCAATCCCCGATTGCGCAAGTACTCACTCACATCTGGAGTGAGACCCGCACAGAAGGTTGCAATATTAGCCAGAGCTTCCATGGCGCGCACAAGGATACACGAAAACACAGAGTACATAGAGCTCATAAACACACAAACACAATAGCTATTAACAGTGGAAAGAACAAGATTAAATAGCAATACGGAAAAAATCAGGTGGCAAAACCCTACTCATAACACAGTATTGGAGAGATATCCTTCATAAGTGCGGCATGCATGCATGAACAAAAGCAGCGACACAGAGGCGGCTATGAATCATGATTAAATCAGCAAAACGGAAAGATTACGGTCAGATGGTCAACCGAAACATGGGGGGGTAGTTAATATGAACAAATTTTGACCTCCCTATACCTTTGAAACATATGAGCAGAGCATTTTGAAACCTAGAACATTTGCATTCTTGAAAATATCCATCTAGTGAAGGTTCAGTCTCATGTAAGGTAACCTTGGGCATGTCAGGATCTTTAGTTTCATTCTTTTGGACTCTTGATCATTGGGTAAGCCTCCATTAAGGTCTTCTAGGGCATTGGGAGGCCAAATAAGGCACTGCCACAGAAACGCGGGAGAAGGCCCTGCAAACGTTTTGCAGGGCCTTCTCCCGCGTTTCTGTGGCAGGGCCTTATTTGGCCTCCCAATGCCCTAGAAGACCTTAATGGAGGCTTACCCAATGATCAAGAGTCCAAAAGAATGAAACTAAAGATCCTGACAATGCCCTACATGACATCAATACATCACATGCAGGTCCAAAAGAATTTTAGATAATATACTGAAAAAGAAATACTTGAGACAATTGTAAATAAAGCAAAGTGAAAATTTGATATTAATTCATGTTTACATCAATTGGCTTTGAGTTTCTCAATGACTCTCTTTCGACGCTCCAAAGCCATGGGTAGGGTGTAAGTCAAAATTGAGTTTGCTATTTGATCAACATTTCTAACACCTAGACCTAGAGATATACCTATTTGGCCTAAGACCTTTCCACGGAAGTTGGAACCTAAGGTTGTAGTTACAAGGGATTTCTTAACTAAAAAGATACAATTACTCCCCTGTGTAATGGTTGATAAACAAAGCAATTTACTTAAGGCCTTTAGACACCATGTCATGAAGTGGCCCTGAGGACTGAACTCTTTATGGATAATTACAAAATGGTCTTTGGGAAGTTTCTCAATGTAGTTTGCAAGGGATGAGCCACCTCCACGAGCCACTCGATCACCTCCGCTCCTTGCTGCAAACTTGTCGACTTCAATCACCTCCTGCACAAAGTTTTATGATTAGTAGCTGCATGTGTTTGTAAGAATGAATGACATGAATTGAAGATACTTACATCCTGAACTCTATCTTCTTCTTCTCCTCTCTCTTGAAGTTGTAAATTAATGCTGGAGTGGGACATCCCACTCTGCTCGATTACTGGTGAGGCGGGAATTTTTTATTCCAATATCCTTTCTTGTGCATTATTAAATTGTTCTTCTGTGATATGTTCATGTTCACTTGTGAGTATGTCATTGCAAACCAATTTTGTTGTGTCGGCCACTGAGTCACCAAATGGCAAACACTTTTTCTCCAACAACTCAAAGGTACTATCCAAAGGACACTCTGACAAAGTACAAAACAAACTTAGGCATTCATCAAGCCGTAGCCCAAACACCTTCTCTACATCATGTAAAAACAAATATTCTTGTCCCTCGACAAGAACCACTGAAAAAGTTTCAATCTCCACCTCTGGAATAGTTGCTTCTGGCTCCGAAGAGGTGGATGGCTTAGGCACTTGTTTCAACTTATCATCCACACCAAGAGGATAAGTTTTCTCAATAGCTTCTCTCTCTAATAGGAGATTCAAGGGTTCTTGAGGTGGTTCCTTTTTATCCTCGACAAAACCACCTGTAAGAAGATGAGGGATCTCATGAGGAATTGGTTCTGGTTCCTCATTCACAAAGAAAATTGTGGCAGCAATGAATGAAAGATATTTTGCACCCATCTTGCGTTTCCTATTCAATTTCCTTATAAGTGGCACAGTTTCATCAAGAAGGTGCCCTGCTTCCTCTGCAATTGCCTGGATTCGTTTCAATCGTTTTGCAAAAGCCTCATCACCTTTGTGAATGTAGGTGAGAAGGTCACATGGAACCCAATTCCATCATATGGTGGTATTTCAATGGGGAAACGCAATATATGAACTTGCATATATTGAAGTAGCTCCTCCAAAGCATCGGCATTCATTTGCACGGTTCCATGGAGGTCAGGAACCTTGGAGAGAAGATCATATAGGTCATGTTGACCTTTATAATCTGAATCCTCCAAAAATTCTAGAAACTTGTGGCGTGCACTCTTAGTAGGTACAGAGGTGGAAGCCATAGCTTGGAAATGCAGACTGTTCTAACACTCAATGTGGTTGCAAAAGTGAGAAATGAGGAGAGAGGACTCCTATTTATAACTTTTCTAGAATTTTTAAGTGATGGGTCCCACTTTTTCATAGAAGTGACTTTTCCTTAAATTAAAACATAAGAGTCTTGAAAAGGAAAACTTTGACATTTGAGATCACATCAAAGGAAATAAACAATAAGAATGCTCTTTCAAGAAAAACCTTGAGAATTTACAGATACAAGTAGAATGTGGCCAAAATATCCTTGAAGCAAATGTGAAAAATTTTTCATTGCAAAAATAGGTTTGTTTACAGGTTTCACAGTATCTTTACAAAAAAGAGTTATGACAATGAAATGTCAGTTCCATCCATGCTCCAATCTGCAAGAACCTTGATTTTGTCTTCCAATCTCTTTCCAATCTGTGGACAATTCATAAAAGAGTAAAACATTTTCAAATCATGAACAATAGTGATAGAATAAGATATATATATATATATATATATATATATATATATATATATATATATATATATATATATATATATATATATATATATATATATATATATATATATATATATATATATATATATATATATATATATATATATATATGTATATATGGAATACAACTCTTACCTTGTTCCCTCGTATTCGAAATTTGAAATCATGAAGATCGTCATATCCCATGATAAGTAAGTGCTCTCTCAAGTTGGCCAAGTTCCAATGTTGATTAACTAAAACCACCTCCATATCATTGTTTGGTAACTTCACATTAATTTCAAATGAAGCTAAAGATCCCTCCGAGCTTTGCAAAGGTATCCACTCTCCTAGTTTACACATCCAACGATCATAATAAAATCTGATGTACAATGAGGTGCGATGTTTTAAATAGCGAAACCCTATACCTGTGTCACCAATTCTACAACGATATCTATCCCCTTTTGACAATCCTTCTACATAACCCCAGTTTTCCCCTAACAATCCTTCTACTGCTTCGTATGTAATATCTTTACATAGGAACATTGTAGGAGTTTCTACAAAAGGAATGCCTTGAAATATGAAAACAAAGCAATGGATTGGTAGAGTCCAATGAAGACCTATTGATCTAGATACTCGTGTGAATTTCAAAGAGTTATGTATGTCCATCACCATCTTACGCTTGAAAGATGATATGGACCAACAATCAGGTTTTGGCCACTCTAAACTAAGAAGAGAGTCAACTTTGATAATCTCCAACCTTCCATATTCACCATCTGTGGAAGGAACAATGTACTTGTGAGTGTAAAAGAAGATCCTTTCACGAATAAGTTTAGCAGGAGGTACATCTGGAAACACTAATGCCCCAATGTCTGCATGTAATGCTTTGAAAGTTCCTGTGAGACTATGAAGTGGTTGCTCTTCCACTAAACTAGAAGGAAATATGACTGTAGCAATGAAAAACATATGAGATGAGTAATTAAGACATTTAACACCATGAAGCATTGAGAAAATAGAAATACTCACAATGGATTGGATATCTAATTCTATTGGAGTTTTCTAACTTCATGGTTGAAACTCTGAAGACATGTTGTACAATAGCAACCATCCCACCATGTGTTTGCTGCTTGAAGCCTAAGAGCTTACCTTTCCAATGAAGATCCAAATTTCCACGATCTCGAACACGATGAGGACCAAGTCCAGATGGCTGCATGTACACCCATGCACCTTTGCAAAACTCTTGTGGTAGCCAACTTCCTTCCATTGTTTTGATGTTGTGGCACGTCATTGTGTGAACTTCGTCCTTTGGTCTCCTATGAGCTCTGGAGCTTTCCATGGGAGTAAGAGTTGTTGTCATTGCTGCAGAAGTTGGGAGAATGGTAGGAGGAGAAACAATGCTTCTGTTGTATGGTATGGAGGGAATAGAGGTGAAAAATATGACTTTTTGGGTTTTGGGTATGAAAATGGGAGTTTGAAGAGGGAAAATAGAGTTTTTTGAGTCATTTTGAAAAAAGTCACTTTTTTAGTCCACAAACATGCACGGATTTTGAATTAGAAGTCAAAAATAGCACTTTTGACCCTGAAAAGTGATAAGGAGGTCATTTAATGGTATTATGATGAGTTTTACAACTTTTAAAAAATTTTGAATTTTTGGGCCCAGCCTAATTACGTGATTTCTTCTCTCTCTAGAAGACAACCCTGAACATAGAGGAATCTTGTCCCCTCTTCCCCCTTCAGCCTAGTATTTTATAGGGTATAGACTGTGGCCACCACCCTCTTCTGATTGGTCCATCACTAATCACTCCTTGAGCTAAAAGGCCCATCCAAGGTTCACCTTTTTTCCTAATGCCTTGCTGCTTCATTAACCAGCATGGCCTGAAACGCGATGGCCTTGTACGTCGGATCTGGTGGGTGGTTCAACACTGCATAACTGATTTCGAATGTGCGAACATGTGCATCGGGGTCATCCCCCAGAAATCCACCGAATTTTGTATATGTCACTCCGGTTGGAACCGATCGAGGTGAAACGATTGGTTGTGGCTGTTGTTGTTGTTGGTGAGGAAATTGCGGTTGCAGTTGTGGCGGTGTTTGTTGCTATTGTTGTGAACCACTCATGGTGCTATCGTTGTTGGCATTGTTGTTCCCTGAATTTTGGGGAGATTTCTCGTGAGCTTCCTGGACTGGAGGATCACCGGCACACCTTCCGGTCCAAAAATGTCGTCGAACTGATTCCTGAATTCCAAGTCTAGCAGCCTTTCCTCAACTTTGGTGTTGAAATTAGGTAGACTTGTACCGAAAAGTGGTGAATGCAATAAGTGTCCACCAGGTAGCACCGCAATATCACCAAAAAACTTTAAATTACCACCAAGTGGTACCGAACTTCCACCGAAACTCGCCGAACTCTCACCGGACCATACTGCACTATAACCGTAAATGTTTTGACCAAATGACGGAAATCTGTTACCAATAGTGATCGAATTCTGACCAGATAGTTGTCTTCGCACTGCGTCTTTGTACAATCGGAATTCACCATACCTTCTCCAAACAGTACCGAACTCACATCGGAATCCACCGGAATCTCATCATGTACTGCCAAACTTCCACCGAAATCACTACTAACTGACTCCGATCCTTCTGCAACTGGACTTTGCTGGCTTGTACTTCTACCACCCGAGGGTGCTCCTAATAAGTTTGGAACTGCCCAGGGATGTTGATCTCTCCTATACTTTGGGTAGGACTCACCGGAACGAGTAACTGGCATATATCACTTCTTCAACTAGTGGTTATTATTCTCCATTGCTTGCCTTGAGTACTGCTCGTCCCTTACTGATTATTCCAAATCTGTTTCCATCTTCCCACAGATGGCACTAGTGTTAAAAGCGCTTCCACAAGCCACTTTTAATCTTGTTTTTGGGTTCTTGGGGATGGATAGGGGTCTGATCGTACAGAGGCCCTTTGTTTAATTTTCCCAATTCAACATTCAACTAAATAGTTAACTATCTTCGATTCAATAATTATCACTACACAGTACGTTTATCACACGAATTAATAACTACGAATTTGCACAGACTTATTAATGTTAACATAGCATTACTGTGTTTAATGATTAATTACTACAACTCAACAAACAGAATACAATACTCAGGACTTCCGCAATTCTGCAACACAGCACTCCAACTTCATGCCAATGGATTTGTATACAAGTGTTCATTAATACATATATCTTCATTAGTCATCTCTGAGTTCTCTGTCATGCTACTTGATAGTCTGTCAACGTGTGGAGTGCATATCTCGGTCATTTCTCTACCAAATTCAAAGATTCAAAGCTTGTTGGATTCATCTCAAAGTTATCTACATTATGTCAAAAATTGAAGAGATTCTATTCAGCCATTTCAGAGAAAAGCTTGTCGAGGTGATGACTGGTCATTGACTGCTACAGTCCTAAAAAATCGGGGGTAAAGTTTAATTTGCTAAAGTGATTTCTCTGAGCATAGTTAGTCTTTTTACATCATTCCACTTGTAATAGGTAGCTTGCTAAGCTAATTAGATACTCATAAAAGGGATATTTTAAATTCCTACTATATTGGTCATACTCAGCAAAAGATCCATCAGGTGTCAAGACATAAATAGAAGGTTTTCTTGAGATTGTGAGGTTCAAAGTTATTTGTTTTGGTTCAATCATTACACACATCATTTCCAAAGTACATAGGTCATTTTATGGTGTCATTGGAAAGCTAAGGAGGTACACTTATCAACTTTGAAGCTTACAAGGCCTGGTACAAAGCAGGATTTGGCAGTACCTACTCAGTCTTCTGAAGTGTCCATCCATCTTTCCCAACAGTGGTATCAGAGCAAACTAAGGTAAAATGGGAGATGGTTTTCCTTCATTCATTGATAAATTGGACAGGAACAACTATCAGGCATGGTCTCTAAGGATGAAGACCTACCTACAAGGAAGGAGTCTTTATGGATACATCTCAGGAGATGAGGAATTGCCCTCATTCAAAACAAGAGGAGTTTCCAAGTCTTGCTAAGGAAGAACCTACTCAGAATGAAGATTCAACTTCAGATGATGAAGATGTTATCAACCTTGAAGAGTTCAAAGCATGGAAGTCCAAAGGCAAAGTCAAAATGAAGAATCTTGAAGACATACCTGAATCTTCAAATCAGTCAATCAAAAGATCACAAAGAGAGAGTAAAAAACCTATCAGATATGGGTATGATACATCTCTTGTTACTAAACACTCTGTTTATCTTGCCAAAGATTTGTCAATTGAGGAACCAGGATCATATGAAGAAGCCGTAACCAAGACAGAATGGAAAGAAGCTATGGATGAAGAGATTGAAGCACTCAAGGAAAGTGACACATGGGAGCTAGTACTAAAGAAGGACTCCATGAAGGTAATAGGATCTAGATGGATCTATAAACTCAAAAGAAATTCTGATGGCTCAATTAACAGGTATAAAGCCAGATTGGTAGCCAAGGGTTTTGCACAAACCCAAGGCATTGACTATGAAGAGACATTCTCTCCTGTGGCCAAGATGCCAACAATCAGAGTGTTGGTAAGTGTGGCTGCATCAAAAAATTGGAACATGTACCAATTGGATATCAAGAATGCTTTCTTGAATGGATGGATTTCAGAGGAGGTATATATGTCACAACCTCCTGGCTATGAGGACCCTAAGAAGGTAACATATGCTTGCAAATTGAAAAAGGCTTTATATGGATTGAAGCAGGCACCTAGGGCATGGAATTACAGGTTAACTACATATCTCCAAGACCAAGGTTTTGTCATGAGCAAGGCAGATACTTCTCTATTCATCAAGAGAAGTAATTCAGAGGTAATATACATTTGTGTTTATGTTGATGACATCATACTTACAGGTAATGATGTTAATGGAATCAGACAAATTAAAAGCCAGATGATGAAGGAGTTCAAGATCAATGATCTTGGTCTACTAAAGTATTTTCTTGAACTTGAGTTAGTCTATACTTACTCAGGAATATACATTACTCATAAAAAGTACATACAGGATATGTTGAAGAAGTTTCATTTGCAGGATGCCAAAGTTGCAAGTACTCCAATGGAGGTAAACCTAAAACTAAGTGCCCATGAAGATGATGAAGTTAATGACATTACAGGTTATCAAAGTATGGTGGGTAGCTTGAACTAGGCTACCTTAACAAGGATAGATATTGCATATAGAGTTAGTGTGCTAAGTCAGTTTATGCACAAGCCAAGGGTACCTCACTTAGAAGCTACTAAGATAATCTTGAAGTATCTCAAGGGTACACAACATCATGGTTTGTATTTCCCCTACACTTCAGATATTGATATCAAAATTTACTCAGATGCAGATTGGGCAGGATGCAAGGATGATAGGAGGAGCACTTCAGGATACATTTCATTTGCAGGTGATAAGCCAATTTCGTGGTCTTGAAAGAAGCAACCTACTTTTGCTTTGTCTTCCACAGAAGCAGAGTATAGAGGACTGAATAATGCCACACAAGAAGCTATATGAATCAAGCTATTGTATACAGACTTGGGTTTGTATACTAGGTCACCAATAATCTTTGGAGATAATACAAGCTCACTTCACCTTGCAGCTAATCCTATCTACCATGCTAGGACCAAACATATAGAGGTCCATTATCATTATGTGAGAGAGAAGTTGCTAAACAAAGACATTCAACTAACCTAAGTATCAACCAATATGCAGTGTGCAGATTTGTTGACTAAAGCTTTGGATGGAACCAAACTTTGAAGGTTCAAAGCAATGATTGGATTGCAGGATATACATAAAGAATGAAGGATGAAGACCAAGCCAAAATGTTTGGCTTGAGGGGGAGATGTTGGTGTAATTCACAAGCCCACACATTTGGCTTGATGGATACGTTAAACTCCATGCACATATGAAGAAGCATAGGAACTAGTGCTAGTAGTTAATTATCACTTTATCTCCTTGTAAAAGTCAAATTGACTTGGAATCTTTGTAAACACCTACCAAAAGGATTCGTGGAAACAGTTAGCTTTTGATTGAAGGAATATCTCCTAGGATATAGGAGCTTAATCATAGGGAGCCAAAAGTTTGAATTTGAATTCAAATTCTACCTAATCACTATAAAAGTGGTCATGGAAAAGTCACGGAAAAGACTCATTATTCCCGAGCTCATTACTGTCAATTCTGAGTGTGTGTGAGGCCTACACTCTAGCCCACACTATCTACACCATTAGGCAATGAACTTCATGCCTATGGATTTGTATACAAGTGTTCATTAATACATATATCTTCATTAGTCATCTCTGAGTTCTCTGTCATACTACTTGATAGTCTGCCAACTTGTGGAGTGCATATCTCGATCACTTCTCCACCAAATTCAAAGATGCAAAGCTTGTTGGATTCCGCTCAAAGTTATCTACATGCTATCAAAAATTTAAGAGATTCTATTAAGCCATTTCAGAGAAAAGCTTGTCGAGGTGATCACTGATCATTGACTGCTACAGTCCTAAAAAAGCGGGGGTAAAGTTTAATTTGCTAAAGTGATTTCTCTGAGCATAGTTAGTCTTTTTACATCATTTCACTTGGAATAGGTAGCTTGAAAAGCTAATTAGATACCCCTAAAAGGAATTTTTTCAATTCCTAGTGTGCTGGTCATACTGAGTAAAAGATCCAACATGTATCAAGACATAAATAGAAGGTTTTCTTGAGATTGTGAGGTTCAAAGTTATCTGTTTTGGTTCAATCATTACACACATCATTTCCAAAGTACATAGGCCATTTTATGGTTTCATTGGAAAGCTAAGGAGGTCCACTTATCAACTCTGAAGCTTACAAGGGCTGGTACAAAGCAGGATTTGGCACTACCTACTCAGTCTTCTGAAGTGTCCATCCATCTTTCCCAACATCTATTATTATTGTTGAAGTTGTGTCCATCTCTGCCTCTATTGCTACCATATCCACCTCTTCCATGTCCTTTCTGGGACTTCCCATTGAACCAACAATTTTGAGTGGTGTGGTTGGTCTTATCGCATATGGCACAAGGTTGAACATTTTGACCTTTTGGCTTTGTCTTGCTTTGGTCCTTTCTTCTTCCCTTTCCACTTGCTCTTGCTTGCGATGTTGGGTTGGGAAGTCTCTTCTTCATCTTCTTCATTCTTCTTGCCTTTTTTCTTCTTATCCTTCTTATTTTCATATAAAGCACTAGTTGAATTACCATGACAGAAGTTACCTTCCTTCATGGTATTGTTTGCCTCTTGATTGAAGAGTTGTCCAAGAAAGATGTTGAAGTTTGGAGTCCGCACATCCATGATAAGATCATAAGCTGTCGTGGAGGATTGCCATTGCTTATCACTCCGAATGCCCTTTAGAATTTTCCTCATGATAGCTTCTTCTTCAATCAGCTCTCCAATGGATGCTAACTAATCCGCAACCTCCTTGACCTTGATAACAAACTCTGTGATGGTTTGTTTAGGTGTCTTCTTCATTTGGTTGAGCTCGTTCCAAAGATGATTCTTTCTTGCTTTGGTACTAGTAGAAAAGAAAATCTCGAGGGCATCCCAAGTCTCTTGAGATGGCTTGCATCCTCTAATATGTGGTAATAGAAAGTCAGAGATAGAGTTTAGTATGTACGACCTTGCTTGAGCATCCCTTGCGCACCAAAGTGTGAGCTTATCTGTCTCCTCTTGTGTAGGTCCTCCTTTGGATCTTGGAATAGGCATAACTTCATCACCCGCTACAATTCCATAAAGATTTCTACCTTGCAAATAGACCTCCATTCTGATTTTCCAAGCCGCGTAGTTGTGTCGATCAAGCTTCTCGATCATTGAGGGAAAGCCATCACCCATGTTGATCTAGCTCTGATACCACTGAAAGAACTTGGAGAAGCTTGTAGAAGGTAGAAAAGTGTGTTTCAACATGACGAAGTTTGGTCTAACCAAGCGGCACAAGTCCAGCCCTTGAGATTATGGAGACTCAAATAGACCTTATAGGCATGTGATAAGTGCAAAGAAATGCACTATGTACTTTGGAGCATCAAGGAGAAGAAGTCGATACAAAGCCCATAGCGACCAACGTGATTACAATTAGAAAAACTCCTTTTATGGGAGTGATACACATAGGGTTGAGTGTATATAATGCACAAAAGTATAAGAAATAACCAAAATATGCTATAGGAATGAATAAGACACTCAATGGTGGTACATCCTATTTTTTAGGAATATGTAGAGATTGATCCCAAGATAAAAAAACTATGATTTCTCCCATTATACTAAACATAATGCTATGAGAATTTAAAGACATAAACTAGACGCTAACACCTTTCTGATGAGCCATCTTGCACTCAATTTGAGTCTCTAGAGAGAGAGCAACAGCCTCTTCAAGATTACTATTGGTAAAGAAGATGATGCAGAAAATTGATGGAGCAAGACAATGATGGTCACAAGTGTAAGTATATTGCTTTCATGTATTGTACAAGTGGTTTCAAGTCTTTATGTAGACTCTAGAAGTGATCCACAACTTTTACAAGTGGATTTTGAATTCAAATGAAGATGGGAATGGTTGTTGGAGGGAATCTATACACTTTCCTACAATCTAGGAAAAGTGAAGATCTAGTTTGATCTGCTTTTAAGTGATTGATTGCTTGATTGAATGCAAGTCAACCACCACAAATTCATGGGATTTAGGCTCTATCTTTCTACTTTTATATGCGTAAAGCTCAAAGCTTTTACAACGGTAAATCAATCATCAAAAATCTCTCAAAAAAATACAATAAATGAGCCTAAGAGAAAGAAATCTCCAACGGATATCCTTTCGACGCGATAGCCTTTGATGTAGATCAAATCCACCTCAAGCATAGTGTAAGCTTGATGTTCCAACAATATCTGCCAAGACCAATTGATGGAGAGTGTAGTGGACCTCTTTAGCTTGCTAATGATCATAAATAATCACCCATGTTGTTTGGAACTTGATATACTAATAAATGGATCAAAATAGATAGGTAGGAAATTGATTCAAGGTCATAGACTTGTTATTTTTGTCTCTACACTTGCTGAGTATATTGAACAGTGCTTTGCGTAGGATAGCAATTAGCCTAATTCCTTTTGGTGGTGTCTAATTTACTTAGACAGCTACCCATCATGAGTGGCTTCAATAAAAAATATTGACTACACGCTGAGTATGATGCTTAGCAAATTAAAGGTGTTGCCGGATATTTTGGAATGCATCAGTCAACAGACCAGAAAGTAATGAAATGATAATATCTCATGCTTTAAAGAATCAATGATTATGAGATTTTGTAGCTATAAAATAGATAGTATACCCAACCTATGATGCTTTACATAATGACAAATTATCAATCATACACTGAGAACAAGCTCTGAGAAGATCATTATACTAATGTAGTGATGGAAGAGAAGTGAAGTGAAGATGTAATGAAAATGTATGTAGCAAATCATATACAAATACAATGTCATTTTCAATAATCTATTGCACAATTTGACAAGGGTGATTGAGGTATGGATTGAGCTCTCAAATCACAATGTGTCCTCTTCAAAAGGATCTCCTCATTTTGAGATATCATGCAGGTTATTTGATTATCCTTTTATAGTTGAGTTTGGATCCAATCTTTTGAATTCAAATTCCAAAGTTCACCTAAAAGTAAATCCTAAACTATAGGAAATATTCTCTCATCAATCAACTACCAAATGGATCGAGATTCGATGCTTCCTAACTCCACATGGAAGTAAGTTTCTTTTACAAGGGTAAATATATTGTTTTTACAAGGGATTGATCGTATAAGGCTCCATGAGAATTATGCTAATCATCCAAGTATGTGGGCTTGGGTTCTCTTTCACCAACAACTCCCGCTTAGGCCGAACATGCTTGGTTTTCATTCCTCCTTGATTTCCTGCAAACCAATCATCAATTTGAACCTCCTCATTTTGGTTCCATCTGAAGACTTTGTGAGTATATCTACACATTGTAAATGAGTTGATACATAGGACAATTGAATGTCCTTGCTAAGCAATTTCTCCCTTACATAATGATAGTTTAGTTCAATGTGCTTAGTCCTTGCATGATATACAAGATTAGCAGCCAAATGAAGTGAGCTATCATTGTCTCCAAAACTTATTGGAGTGTAAGAGTGTAATCCCAAATTTGTGTAGAGTTGCTTGAGCCACATAACCTCTTGAGTTGCATTTGCTAAACCTCTAGATTCTGCCTCTATAGATGACAATGCCATAGTTGTTTGCTTTTAAGTGACTATGATATAAGCTTTGAACCTACAAAAGTCAAATGTCCTGAGGTGCTCCTCCTATCATCCTTGGAGCTAGCCCAATCTAAATCAGAATACATCTTTATGTCCAAGTTAGAAATAAAGGGGTAAAATAGCCCTTCATTCATGGTACCCTTTAGATACTCTAGCACCCTCTTGGCAGCTTCCATGTGAGTCTTTCTTGGTGCATGCATAAACTGACTTAATGTACTTACTCTATAAGCAATGCCTACTCTTGTTAGTGTTGCATAATTGAGACTCCCAACAAGCCTTTGGTAACCTGTAACATCGTCAAGAAGTTCTCCTTCATGAGAACTAAGCTTATGATTGAGTTCCATGGGCGTATGTGCAATTTTGGTGTTCTCCATCTTGAATTTTACCAACATATCATGGACATACTTTCTATGAGTGATTAACACACCAGAATTTGTATACACAAGTTCTAGACCAAGAAAGTATGTTAACAAACCAAGATCACTGATTTTAAATTCTTCCATTGGTTGAGCTTTAATGTGCTTAATGTCATTAGCATCATTCCTCGTAATGATAATGTCATCCACATAGACACATAAGTAGATACCTTTTGAATTGGTGTTCTTTATAAATAATGAAGAATCAGCTTTGCTAGCCACAAAAGTTTGATCCTGCAAATAAGTAACAAGCCTATGGTTCCAAGCTCTAGGAGCTTGCTTTAGGCGGTAGAGTGCCTTCCTTAACTTGCATACAAAACCTTGTTTATCCTTATCTTCATACCCTAGTGGTTGAGCCATGTACACTTCTTTTGAGATCAAACCATTGAGGAATGCATTCTTAACATCTAACTGATATAGGTTCCAATTCTTGGAAGCAACAACACTTACGAAAACCCTAATTGTTGGCATCTTAGCCACAAGTGAAACATTTTCTTCATAGTCCACTCCATGGGTTTGAGCAAACCCTTTTGCCACTAACCTTGCCTTGTACCTATTTATAGAACCATCTGAATTTTTCTTGATTTTATGTATCCACCTGGATCCTATTACCTTCATGCTTGGCTTCTTGGGAACCAACTCCCAAGTGTTGTTCTCTTGAAATGCTTCAACTTCTTCCTGCATGGCTTCCCTCCATTCTTTCTTCTTATTTTCCTCTTCATATGAAGAAGGTTCTTCTGTCATTGATTCTTTAGTGATATACACAAAATGCTTGGTAACTAATGATGTGTTATAGCCATACCTTATGGGCTTTTTACTTTCCATTTGAGATCTCATGAGTGCTTGATTGGAGGACTCTAGAATGTCTTCCAATTGATTGAGCTTGGTCTTGCCTCTTGACTTCCAAGCCATGAAGTCAATCTGCTCTTCACCCTCTAAATTGCTATCTTCTGGTAATTGTTGATCTTCTTGAGTGAGAGTTGGAAAGTCATTTTCAAATCATAAGGTAACTTGATCTTCCTGCAATCATCTTCAAACCATGAATTATTTGCATCAAACAGTACATCCCTACTAACTATAAATCCTTTGTTAGTGGGATTATATAGCCTATAACCCTTCTGGTTTTGATCATAGCCAATAAATATACACTTTTCAGCTTTAGGATCAAACTTCCCTCTAATCTGTGAGGCTATATGTGCATAAGCTATGCACCCAAAGATTTTGCAATGATCCAATGAGGGTATCCTACCACCCCATGCTTCATAGGGTGTCATTCCATCCAAGGATTTGGATGGGATCCTATTAACAAAGTATGTGGCTGTGGAAACAAGCTCTGCCCATAGGTAGTTGGGTAGTTTCTTCTCATTCAACATTGATCTTGAAGCTTCTACTATGAACCTGTTCCTTCTCTCTGCCACTCCATTTAGTTTCGGATTATACCTTGTTGTGAATTCTCATTTTATACCTTTGTCCTGTAAGAATGAATCAAATTCATGTGAGAAATGCTCACCACCTCCATCAGATCTGATCCTCTTCAAGATTCTACTTGTTTGGTTCTAAACCAATGCCAAATACTTTTTCAAACATGTAAATACTTCATCTTTATGCTTCATGAAGTAGAGAATTGTCCATCCACTGTAATCATCTATAAATAAAACTTAGCACTTTGAACCTGAGATTGATGGATCTTTGCTAGGACCCCACACATCAATGTGTACAAGCTCCAAGTAGTCCTCATACATGTACCCCTTTCTGTTGAATGGTTGCCTGTGAGATTTGCCAAATTGGCATGCTCCACATTTGTATATCATTTGTTTCTTGGAC
Organism: Ceratopteris richardii; assembly: GCA_020310875.1. NCBI lineage: Eukaryota > Viridiplantae > Streptophyta > Polypodiopsida > Polypodiales > Pteridaceae > Ceratopteris > Ceratopteris richardii. Next base: position 185,749,052 of record CM035409.1, on the reverse strand, counting down.
ATTTGGAATGCCAAGCACACTTTGATCCCTGCATATTTGCTTGAGTGATCTTTCTCATATATGACCTAGCCTTTTCTGCCACATCTCTAGTTTAGACAGAGTCCGATCTTTGTAATTGAAGAGTGCTATGTTTCTGGTGTCTTCAATCTCAAATGTAAAAATTCTACCAGATTTCTCACCTTTTGCAATCCTCTTGAAGCCTTGTTGAGCATCTTTTACATATGCTCCATGCCTTGTGAATCTGATCTATAAGCCTTTCTCAACAATTTTTCCAACACTAATTAAGTTTTTGGTTATAGTTGGCACATACAAAACCTTACTTAAGAGGTTCATGCTACCATCAGAAGCTTTGACATTTCCAATTTTCTTTACAGAGTGTCTAGTGTCATCACCTATCTATACTTCATGCTTCCTGTAGCTCAAGCGTAAGCACCACCTCCTTTACTTGTCAATCCGCGGAGACGTGAGGACCGGTATGAAGACCACGAGCAAGTGAAGGCACAAGTGTGTGAGTGAAAGTACACAAGGATGCACACACATACACACACACGCACACAAAGCAAGATCAAAGCAAGGAACAATGGAAAGCTTCTATTGCAAACGAGTTCTCTTACAAAAAGCTCTATTCTCTAACAAGCCAACCTCAAAAATAAGCACTCTAGCTCTTTTTATAGTTTTTTGACTAGTTTTGGCCCTGTCCAGACCTAGTGTCCAGCCTAGTTAAAAATTAGGTTCCAGGGCTTATTTGAGGGCTCAAACGAAGTCTAAAAATTATGAAAATTGGTACGATGGTACTTCTAATACTCCTCAAGCTTGAGGACTCCTCGGCTTGAACAAAATGGAGTTATAAAAATAGATAATGGTATTTACAATGGTTTTTAGTGATGAAAATCACTATTTTTGTAGGGGATTCTTCTGAAAATTTGACATACACTTCTTGGAGTTCCCTACTTGATCCCTTTCCTTGTGTGTCCACCTTTTGATGTGCTTCCATGCTTTGTCCTTGACTTTGAGCTTCAACACTCCCCCCCCTCTCGAGTCTGTCGTCCTTGACAGACCTTTGTTGTAGTGGTTGTTCCAAGTAGTGCCTTGAGAGGGAGTGTCCCTTCTGTATGAACAAAAGTCGTCTGACTTCTAGATGTGTCTGGTTCTTCATCTATCACTGCGAGTCTCTGCAAGTTGTAGTCTCTTGGTATGTGCTTCTTCCTTGGATTCCAGCATGATTGTGTCGTTGTGAGTCTCCGTTGATGTTTTCTAGATCTTCCACAGTTGATGTTCATAGTAGTCATGCCAAGTACTCATAACCCATATTGAGTGATGGGTAAGTGTGTTCGTGCATGGGTTGAAGAAAATATGTGCCTTGTGCACGGCCTTGTAATGTAGCCCTATGAATGCTTACTTGGGAAATGCATTGGAAGAAGTATGGTGCAAAAATTGGGGGTCTTGAGCTAAGTGCTCAAGGGTATGCCAACGAAGAGGTTTCCTAAGCTATCATGGTTATGATGTTTCCAAGGTAAAGATACTTACCATGGAGAAGGTCGATGGATGTTCATCTCTTCGTGTTGTACACTCGGCCTTTGGGATGCAACATTGTTGATGAATGTCCGTCTTGATGGTCCACTGATGAGATCTTTTGAATGGCTGATCATGTCTCCTCTTTTCAAAGCATCATTTTCCAAATAGAGAGAATTGAATTTCTTTATATTCCTTGACCAACAACATTCGATAACTACACCAAGCTTAGTTTCACATATTCTCTCTAGCTCACCATAAGCAGGAGTCTTCTCATCCAGTATACATACAAAGATTTGCAGGGTACCAGAACTACCCCGTGCAGATATCTCCCTAGATGCTCTCGTACATGCAATAGTTATGCATCACTCAAGTTGCACACCTTCAAGCTCTTCACTCCTACCATAGTAAGAGGAAACCATAGTTGTGGATGCCATGCTCATGCCAAGTTCTTGACATCTATGAGATAAGGCAGCAATTATATCATCTGCTAGCCAAGACGCACTTCTATCCAAACTGATAAATGCCCAGTAATCAACAGCTCCACCTTTAACCAAGCATGACTCATTCATGTTTCATGAGCCAAACCTGGTAACAAGTGCTTCCTCTTTTTTTTTTTTTTTTTTTTTTTTGAGGAACAATGTCACCAAACAAGAAGATAAATGTTAGTATCAGAAAAAATAGTTGACATATGTCAATGTGCTCTTGTGCATGGGACTCTCCAATGTGTCTATGCACGACCCTGTAATGTGGCCCTATATTAATGCATACTTTGCAAATGCATAACCTGAATGGTGCAAAAGACTGGGTTGTGCAAGGAGCACATGGTTTTTGCTCGTCGAGGCTTTTCGATGTTATTTGCGGATGTTAATGCCATCTATCGTGGAGGTATCCATTGGATCTTGAGATGACAACTGATCCTTCCTCCTTATAGGGATCCATTTTAGAACAACATTTGGCACTGTAGAGATTACTTCAGGCGTCTTCCTCTTTGGATGCGTTCTGAACTATGGTATCCAGCGTGGTTGGCACTTTGGTTCGATGGAGGCTACTTGTACTTTTGGCTTCCAAACCCATATCCTTTTTGCATGTCTTCCTACTATTGTTGAAGAGCTGATTTGATCTTCTTTCGGTCTCTGTACGTGGTTCTTACCCTCTTCTCTTTTTGGCTTCTTTGTTGAGACCTTTCGCATGTGGGAGAACATAGGTTGTTGTAGATGTAATAGCTTCTTAGGTACCCACATCTGTAATCACCCTTGTTGAGTTGCAGCTAATTTCTTAGGCACCCAAACTTGTTGGATACCTTGTGATTGAGCTTGTCCGAGCTGCTTCCTTCGTCTTCTGACCTGGTTGGCTTGCCTGGATGGGATTTGTGGGGGCAAGGCTAGTGGTTTGTCTCCTTTGCGTACCCAGATCTGCGTCATGCTCGGAACTTCTTTCTTATCGAATGGTGTCTTTCTATTTGGTGTAGCAATTGTCGTGATCGGTTGTGTTTGCCTCTATGGTGGACTTACTAGTGTGGCTACATTGGTAGCCCATATCTCGTGAACACATTCTCGAATAAGAACTTAGCCGTAGTCTGAGCATCATTCTTTGTTGTGGCTTTCACTTCTACCCACTTTGTAAGGTAATCTGTGGCTACAATAATATACTCTGCATGGGAGTCTAGCTGGGGGGTTAATAGAACCTATGAAGTCTATGCCCCACTTGGAAAATGCACGCCCTCCCATCATTGGCCTCAAGGGCATCTCGTCTTTTCTAACTGGATATTGTGCACATTGGCATGTGTCACATTTCTTCACATAGGTATGTGCATCCATATGAAGAGTGGGCCACCAAAGTCCTGAGAATAGAATGGTCTTGATCACTTGGTCAGGACCAAAATGTCCACCTGCAACACCATTGTGTGCAGTTTCTAAGACCTTTAAATAGTCTGATTCATGAACGCACAGTCTTAAGTAACCATTTCTGCCTCTTCGGTATAGGTTGTCCCCTACTAAGGCATAGCCTTGAGCCTCTTGCTCCATGCTTTGTCTTCTTGCTAGACTAGCCTCTTTGGGTAATCTTCCCGATCTCATAAACTCTACCAATGGAGCACTCCAATCTGGAAATAATGACACTTGATAAAGGGTTGCATGCTCCACTAGGGGTCTCTCTCTGCACATTGGACAATTCTTAATCCACTCATGTATTTCTTTGTCCATGCTAGGCCAATATACTCCTAAACGCTTCAGATTTTGCAACGTTCGTTGTTTAGAATAGTGATTTCCTAGCAATCCTTCATGAGCTTGTTGCAACCAACTACTATGTTCATCATCCTCGACAAAACAAGCTAATACACCCTCAGTATCTTGTTTGTACATGCTTCCTGCCAATATGTGATATTTTTGTGATTTTACAATTTCTTCTTGTGATGTCTTCACATTCTTATTTGCAGGGCCGAAGGTTAGGACTGGTACCAACTTATTTGCCCATTTAGGAACAACTTCTAAATTGAACAGATAAGCATCGGGTAATTCATCAGACACTCCTTGCAGTGACTCTCCTGAAGTGATGCGAGAAAGGTGATCTGCCTGAAGGTGGGTTCTACCTTTCCTGACAACAACTTCAAAGTCATATTCCATTAGTAAGAGGAACCATCTTACTAAGCGTCCAGTATTGCAAGGTTTATTGACCAAATATAACAAAGCTTGATGATCAGTGAAAAACTTGAACTTGTTGGCCAATAAATAGTGTCTAAACTTCTTCACAGCATATACCATGCCTAAGCCCTCTCGCTCAGTTGTGGTATAGTTTCGTTCAGCTGCGGTGAGTTGCCTACTAGCATATGCTATGGGCAAGTCTAAGTTTCCTTCACCTGTGGGTTGTGCTAGCACACATCCTATGGCATGATTGGATGCATCCACATGGACATGGAATGGTTTATTCCAATCAGGAGTGGTCAATATTGGTGATGTGCACAAACGTTTCTTCAGTTCATTGAAAGAATTCTCGCATGCGTCGTTCCACTCAAAATTAGACAACAAAGCATAAAGGGGTCTAGCTATGATTGCGTACATGTGGATAAACGTACGGTAATATCCACAATGGCCCATAAAGGCTTGTACCTCTTTAACATTCCTTGGCCGTGGCAGCTCTGCTATGGCTCATACCTTATCTTCATCTGTTGAGATTCCATTCTTAGAAACAATATGACCTAAGATTTTACCTTGACGCACCATGAACACACACTTTTCTGGGTTCAGACACACTCGATATTCTCTACACTTGTTAAAGATTTGTCTGAGTTCAGGGATGTGAAATCTTCTTTCTTGGGAATGAGCACATAAATCATCCACATATACTTCTAAGCTCTTTCGCAAGAACTCTTTGAAGACATGACACATGAGCCGTTGGAATGTTGCAGGTGCATTTGTGAGCCCGAATGGCATAACACGAAATGCAAAGATTCCCCACTCTGTGGCAAAAGCTGTTTTGTGTTGATCTTCTGGGGCAATGGCTACTTGATTGTAACCTGAAAATCCATCAAGGAAGCTATAAACTTCCTTGCCTGCAACACGCTCCAATAGGTGTTCTGTGATTGGAAGTGGATAACTATCTCTTATCGTAGCGGCATTAACTTTTTTAAGGTTAATACACACTCGCAACTTCCCGTTCTTCTTGGCTACCACTACAATGGGGGACACCCATTCAGTATGCTCAATCTCATAGATGAATCCAGCCTCAATCAGCCTATCAATTTCTTCTTTTATTTTGGCTGCATAGGTATCATTATATGTGTAGGGCTTCTGTTTGGTGGGCTTGGCATCAGCAGTCATGGGGATAGTATGAGAGCAAATTCTTGGATCTACCCCTTTCAAGTCTCTATAGTGCCACGCAAACACATCCCTATATTCCCTTAATAGAGCTACAAGCTCCATTTCTTCTCTTGCACTTAGGTCATCTCCTATATATGTGCATCTCTCTTCGTTCTCTTCGATGGTCACTACAATCTTCTTGGTCTTTTCTTTATTATCATATGATTCTCCTATGATGGCCTCTCTCTTAGGCATTCGTACCAAAATTTTGCGATCGTCAACTTCATATTGCTTGAAGTTTTCAGGTACTTCAAACAATGATTCCTCCTCTTCTTGTTTCACTGCTTTTCTTTTCTTTTTCTTTTGACTGCTCTCACTTCCATCCTTTGAATTTACCGTTTTAATACTTGTGAGAGGTTCTTCTTCTTTCTGGGTGAACACTCCTATATCTTCTAGATAGTGCTGCTCTGAGTTAAAGCAACTATCCATCACAATGGACTCTATATCATCGTCATTCTCTTCTTCTTATATGACATCACTAGGGTCACATTCTTCTAGCAAGGGCTGACACATGAACACTGAGATATCATAACCCTCCTCATCACAATGAGGTGTCCACTGTTCCTCATTGACAGCAATGTCCATGGTGCTAAGATTTTTGGCCAGCCATGAGGCTCAAACTCCTCATCTGGAAAGATCATCAGTGTGTAGGCAGGGTCTCTAACTGGTCTATCTCCTGGCGAAGTTCCTTCTTCTCTTGCCTTCAAGCATTTTTCCTCTTCCTCTGCGACCTTGCACATCCACAAATGAGTATCTTCATGCAACCATGATAGATCTGGTGAACTTTCAGAATGCATAGAGATGGAATCTTCTTTCGCTTTGTGGATAGGATTCCACTGTAGGGGTGGCACATCTCTGAAGGAGTAATCCTTCAAATTGACCTTGGTGGTGACCCCTAAGTGTTGTAAGTACAAGGAGTTGGTTCCCCAATCCTGTATTATTTGCAATTGTCGTAGGAAGGGTCTTCCTAGGATCATCTCATAGACGTTTTTTTTTCTCAAAGTCACATATAGCAAATGTATGTTCAAACTCCACACCACAAGTGGTTAGAGTTATCCCTTCGAGCAATCCTAGAGGTCTTTCAAAATGACCGTTAGCCATTTGAAGCTTCATTCTAGTTGGTCTTAATGTGGGTTTTCCCCATTCCTTCCACAAGGAGGTGGTCGCAATAGCAACACCCGCACATGAATCTATGATTGCTTTGGTTGTGTAACATTGGTAGGTGACTGGAAGATAAGTATTACCTTCTTCACCCTCACACATGTCCCCTATTTTGTCTAGAGGTATCTTTGGTACTTTTTGTTTAGAGCCTGCTTTTGGCATTTTGGAATCAAGTTCTGGAACTTGATCCTTCACATGATTCCAAAGCTCAGGTTTTGCTTTGAGCAGCTCTTCTACAGTGAGATGACACTGAACCTTAGTGTTCTTCACGACATCAGTGTTCCTTAGAACCACTGAGTCTTCATTTCTTACTAGTATTGTGGGAGCTCTAATCTGGAGAGATTCAGATTCCCATGGGCCTGGAAATTGAGGCAATTCTTCTAGGGTATTAGATTCAAAATCTAATCTTTCATCTTCTTGTTGTTCTGCTTCATCTCCATAAATAGATGGAATGTCTTGGGGAAATTGATCATGAAGATCATCAATCTCAGGAATAGGAGGGGAATTACCCTTCTCCTTGGCCCATTTCTCTTCTTGTATTTCCCGCAAGAACTCTTGAGAGTACTGTTGAATTGAAGGAGGTATTCCGACATCCGTGGAATTAGGAACATAAGCTCCCATTGGTGGTGAGCTTCTTCTCTCAATAACTGGTTGAGCCTATGGCGGTAAAGAAACTTGCAGTTTGTTTACCAATTGCTCTAATCTTTCTAGTAACCCTTGGAAATGCAAATCTGATTTGACAGAGTTTGTCTGATTGAACTTTTGACTAGTCTCAAGTATAGCTTGAGCTTGTTCTACCATTTTCATGCACATTTTCATTCGTTCAATCTCTAAATCCGCTCTAGGGTAACTCTTGTCTAGATTTGCAGCTGTTGGCCCTTCTTGAAGACGAGCCTGGTAGGCCTTGAACATCATGTCCAAGCCTTCTGGGGTTGGATCTGCAAGAACAGACCCTGGTTGCGGCCTATTTACAATGGGCGGTGGGGTGGGATGAGGTGGAGAGGATGGAGTTTCGGCATGCGAGGGGCTTTGAGATGCAATGTCTTCTATTTTTGCTTTTGCTTCTTTTAAGCTTTCTTGTAGTTCTGATAACTTTTTATTCCACTTGCGATTGGCCTTCTCTTTGGTATCCTTCCATGTTCTTGTTTTCCTCTTACTAGACTCTCCTGATTCACTCGACTTTGATTGTTCTACTGGTTTATCCTGTTTTAAGGCTTGTGCTCTAGTGACAGCTTGTATAGGATCCACATTGCTACTACTTGAACTTGAATCTGCCACTAAGCCTACCACATTAATGGGTGTAATCTTGGGTGCACTAGAGGGGTTTCTTGGACAATCTCTGGGGAGATGGTCTTTGCCACAATCAGAACAAAAAGCCTGTATTGTGATAGCCTGTCCTTGACTCGAAGATGGTGGGTGGGGACAGTCACGAATGAAATGGTCACCTTGACATCTGAAACAAGATCCTCTAGGGGCTTGTGGTCTCATTTGTCTCAATTGGGGCCTAGGGTTAGGATTTGTGTACATGACATTGGAGTATTCTGGCTCCTAATTTTGCTCCATAGGTGGTGCCTCATATTGATACGAGTAAATCTCACTATGTTCAGGTGACTCTGTGTAATAAGCATGTGGACTACCTTCATGGGAGTAGTCTGAACTATGAGCATGAGAGGCATTATCTGGTATCAATGGGGTTAGTGGCACCAATGCTCTATTTGGATTTTCCTCTCCCACAGCATATTTGACTAGAATCACGTTGGCAGGAGCTTGTGGTTGGTTTCCAAGACTGGTTGTGGCCTATATTGTGCCTGATATTGCTGTTGTGGTCTATAATATGGCTGTTGGTATTGGTTCTGATATCTACCTTGTGGGTAAGATTGTTGATAATTCTGTCTAACAGCCTGCCTATTGTAGGGACAATCTTGAGCCGTATGGTTTGTGTACTTCCTTTCAATAGTGCAGTATGGGGTATTCCTTTCTCTCATGTTCTGGTTGTGCATTGGGCATACATTAGCCATGTGGTCGCCTCCGCAAGTATAACACCGATTCAATGGGGTGACTCTCTGTGTTTGTCTATTTTGGACTCCCAGCTTCTTGGCAACTTGTTCAGCTATCTCATCTATTTCCGTGGAGATTTTTGAAGTATGACTAGTAGAACTATCAGAGTCCTTATAGAGTTTGGACAATCCTAACTCCTCACCCAAGTTATCTTCTATGTCAATGCACATCCGCACACACTCTTCTATGGATCTAGGCTCTTTCAAGTACACATATGATCTTAACTTTGTGCTCAGTAGGCCATCTAAGAACAAAGCCACTTGTTTGGCTGGTGTGGGTAACTCTGGAGCAGGGCATCTTTCTAGGTATTGTCTGAACCTTCTACCTGCTAGTCGCACTATTTCTTGGAGTGTCTGCTTGAAGCTATGGATCAAAGATGAAGTGTTATGCCTGATACCACTCTTGGAAAATTCTACAATGAATTCGTCTAGCATTTGACCTATATCGCGATAGTTGCGACTACTCAGTGGTTGAAACCAAGCTAAGGCAGTGCCCTTAAGAGTTAGACCAAATGTCTCGTACTCGCTGAACAAATCCTCAACCTATTCAGCTCTTAACACTTGTTTGAACTCGGCCACATGATCATAAGGATCTCCTGACCCGTCAAAATAATTCTTCATTGCCTTGATCACTTGAGTGGGTCTAAGGGTTCTTGGGTGCTCTCGAGGTCTAGGCAATGGAAAATCGTGTTCATCTCTTTGTTGCCTATGTGCTTGATGTCTCTCTCTTTCAGGTCTTTCATTTTCAAATCCTGACCTATTCCTGCCCAAGGTGTGTGCAAAACTTACCTCAGGTCTCTCTCTAGTTCTTTCTCTCTGGGCTTCATGAGCATGGGATGATCCTACTCCTTGGAGGCCATGGAAAACATTGGATCTTGGTGGAGGAAAAATCAATTCACTCTTCCAAGTATATGCATGTCTATCATGTTCTGTTACCAAGAATATTTTCTCTGATGTGTTATCTAGGTAGACAACTTTGCCTGGTATCTCTGAATCCTTGAACTCGTAGATGATGACTATGCCCAATTGGCTAGGTTGATCTGGCTTGAATCTCCAAAAGGCTTCCTCTGTTTCTTTATTCAAGAATAGTTCTATGCTTTTGTTGTCTTGAGGGATCCAGTCTGGGGTGATCACTCTGGTCAAAACTGACTTACCTCTAGGAGTCTGGGATCCTTGTCCTACATTTCCTTATTCTAGGTCTCCTATCTCATTCTCATGAATGACATTTCCAAACTCATTGGTCCTATCTGGTAGGTTGGTGACCACATACATGGTTCCTTCCTTATCAATGTATGAACCCTCTTCGAACTTGACCACCGGGTGTTCAAGTCCAAAGGATTGATCTGGATTTTTGAGTTGGACCACTGATCGCCTCAGGCCATCCTCATAGATGCGAGCACCTAATCGGTTGGTCCGAATATATTCCAACTGTGTCTTATAGGGACCTTCTGGTGTTTGTAGATGGGCATTCGCTGAGCCACCTGCAGGTTTTCCCATACTAAAAGACATTTCTGAATCACTTGTGTCTGAACTTAGTCTGTAAGGATGACCACTTAGTTGTTGTGCCCAAGACTTAGCTGTATGGTTGACACTAGCCTCAGAAGATCTAATGCTTTGTTTATCCTTGCCTAGGTGTCTGCCAGACCTCAAGTTCATAAGCTTTGTCTTCTAGTCCCAAAATTCCCCTTTGTATTGCTCAAAATCCCTTGGGGCCCCCTTGGTTTCCCTAGTCCCACTGGAGGGTCAACAGGCTATAGAGCTCAAAAAATGGACTTTGGATTAAAAAGTTATGTCAAATCAGGCTCCTGGGGGTCAAAACAGGCAAACAGGACCTTTTGGAAAAAATCGCGATTTTGTGAACTTCAAGAGAATCGCGATTTTGTGAACTTCAAGAGAATCGTGTTTTCACAAAATCATGTTTTCACAAAATCGTGTTTTGAAAATCGCGATTTTGAGCAGAAAATCGTGTTTTGAAAATCGCAATTTTGAGCAAAAAATCGTGTTTTGAAAATCGCGATTTTGAGCAGAAAATCGTGTTTTGAAAATCACGATTTTGAGCAGAAAATCGTGTTTTGAAAATCGCGATAATGAGCACAGAATCGTGTTTTTAGAGAATCGCCTTTTTCACAAAATCATGTTTTTACTGAAAATCGTGATTGGTGAGAATCGCGATTTTAAGCACAGAATCGTGTTTTTGAAAATCGTGATTTTGAGCACAGAATCGTGTTTTTAGAGAATCGCCTTTTTCACAAAATCGTGTTTTTACTGAAAATCGTGATTGGTGAGAATCGCGATTTTGAGCAAAAAATCGTGTTTTTACAGAATCGTGTTTTTTTGACATGAAAATCGCGATTGTGTCTCAGAGAATCATGTTTTCACAAAATCGTGTTTTGAAAATCGCGATTTTGTATCTTGGATGAAAATCGTGTTTTTTAGAGAATCGTGTTTTTAGAGAATCGTGTTCTAGAGAATCGCGATTTTGTCTCAGAGAATCGTGGTTTCCAAAAATTTAGAGAATCGCGATTTTGAGCACAACCACAGAATCGTGTTTTCTCAGAATCGTGTTTTTTGGCTGAAAATCGTGATTTGTGAGAATCGCAATTTTGAGCACAACCACAGAATCGCGATTCTGAGAATGACCACAGAATCGTGATTCTTTCAGCAAGCTTTTAGGCGGGAAACAGAAAATCGTGATTTAAAAAAAATTTGAATTTTCACAGAATCGCGATTTTCATCACAGAATCGCGTTTTTTGGCGGGAACTTCGAATTTTTGAGCGTCGAGCAATGGCGAGCTCCGTATGAGCAGAAAATCATGAAAAACACAGGCGCTTGTTCTCCCTTGCACTTCCTAACTCCTTCCCACACAATAATGCATGAAAAATGGTATGAAAATGGTGAAAATGCACTAAAAAACAAGAAATTTCTATGAAGAAGAAGATGGAGGAAGGTGGAGATGATGATGATGAAGAAGATGAAGAAGAAAAATCAAAAAATGAACAAAAATGACAGTTTTTTTTTTTTACCTTCCAACGTCGCAAATCTATGATCTTACCATCACAACGCTCGTCCTCGAAGCTCTCTCCCCGGCAACGGCGCCAAAATTTGGTGTAGCTCAAGCGTAAGCACCACCTCCTTTACTTGTCAATCCACAGAGACGTGAGGACCGGTATGAAGACCACGAGTAAGTGAAGGCACAAGTGTGTGAGTGAAAGTACACAAGGATGCACACACATACACACACACGCACACAAAGCAAGATCAAAGCAAGGAACAATGGAAGGCTTCTATTGCAAACGAGCTCTCTTACAAAAAGCTCTATTCTCTAACAAGCCAACCTCAAAAATAAGCACTCTAGCTCTTTTTATAGTTTTTTGACTAGTTTTGGCCCTGTCCAGACCTAGTGTCCGACCTAGTTAAAAATTAGGTTCCAGGGCTTATTTGAGGGCTCAAACGAAGTCTAAAAATTATGAAAATTGGTACAATGGTACTTCTAATACTCCTCAAGCTCGAGGACTCCTCGGCTTGAACAAAATGGAGTTATAAAAATAGATAATGGTATTTACAATGGTTTTTAGTGATGAAAATCACTATTTTTGTAGGGGATTCTTCTGAAAATTTGACATACACTTCCTTCAGTTCCCTACTTGATCCCTTTCCTTGTGTGTCCACCTTTTGATGTGCTTCCATGCTTTGTCCTTGACTTTGAGCTTCAACACTTCCCTTTGGGTTCTTCAAGACCAGATAGCAATGCTATATTTCCAGCCACATGATTGGAACAACCTGAATCAATATAGAAAAGATGCTCATTATCTTTACCTTGCTTGGATGTCATATTCATGATGAGTGGTGAATCCTCTTGTTCTTCTCTGTAGTTGTTATAATCTCTTCTTCCTCTGAAACCTCCTTGATAATTGTTGTTGTTGTAGCCTTGGTTGTAGTTGTGAGTGTAATTGCTTCCTCCATTGTTGAATCTGCCTCTGGATTGTACATAGCTCCCTCCATGGAAGTCGTTTCCCCTTTGATTCCTTGTTTTCTTGAAGTATTCTTTTGTGTCAGGTTTGTTAAGGCCATAGATGTTGCAAGGTAGAGTGTTGTAGGATCTCCCCCTTCCTTGCTTTCCTCCTCTACCCCTTCCTCTAGTACCTCTTCCTCTACCTATGTAGTTAACTTAAGAGGTACTAGCCTAATCTTCACTCTTTTTGCTTTTATCGTTATCCTTAATTTTATTCTTATCTGTATAAAGGGGAGAAGATTGGTTACCTCTAGAGTTGTCCCCATTCTTGTTAAGCTTTATCTCATGGGTGAAGAGTTGCCCCATCAAGGTGCTGAGGTCAGGTATTTGCATATCCATGTAAAGGTCCATTGTTATGGTGAAGGACTCCCACTTATCATCAACTTTGATGCCATTGATGATTTGCCTCACTATGTGTTCTTCTTCTATCTCCTCTCCAATGCTTGCAAGCTGGTCAACCACATCCTTCATCTTGGTCACATAATCAGCCACACTTTGCTCTGGTTGCTTTTTAGGGTTGTAAACTCCATCCATAGCTGGTTTTTCCTAGCTCATGTATTTGATGAGAGTACTTCCCAAGTCTCTTGGGAGGTCTTGCAATTCCTAATGTGAGGCAATAAAAAATCAGATATTGAGTTTAGTAGACAAGACCTGGCAAGAGCATCCATTGCACACCGTGTGGGCAACCTTTCTTGCTCTTCCCTTGTGGGTTGATGTTTGCTCCTCAATGTTGGCATCTCTTCATCTCCTGAGATGTATCCATATAGAACTCTCCCTTGAAGGTAGGCTTGAATCCTTAGTGACCATATTGGGTAGTTGCTTCTATCCAATTTATTAGTGAATGTTGGAAATCCATCTCCCATCTTGCTTATTGTTGCTCTGATACCAATGTTGGAGGAGATGGTGGATAGTCTTCAGAGATGAAGTGGTGTTGCTTAAACTTGCTTCACACCAGCCAAGAACAATTGCTAGAGAGTGTAGTGGGCCTCTTTAGCTTGCTAATGATCATAAATAATCACTTATATTGTTTGGAACGTGATCCACTAATCAATGGATCAAAACAAATACGTAGGAAATTGATTCAACGTCATAGACTTGTGATTTTGTCTCTACACTTGTTCAATATATTGAACAGTGCTCTGAGTAAAATAGCAATTAGCCTAATTACTTTTGATGGTTAATTAACTTAGAGAGATACCGATCATGAGTAATTTTAATAAAAAATATGGACTACACACTGAGTATGATGTTTAGAAAATCATAGGAGTTGCCCAACATTTTTAGGATGCATCAGCCAACATACCAGAGAGTAATGAAATGATAATATCTCACGATTCAGAGAAGCAATGATAATGAGATTTTGTAGCTATAGATTAGACAACATAACGAACCTATGATGCTTTAAATCATGACAAATGATCCCCAATAAATAATGCTCGAATTTCGTAATAGAATAGATTAGGCCTAGGCATTCACGTTCTGTAGTACAATAGTTTTGTTTTGTAGAGGTCAATCTTCTGCTGACATAATACACAGGTATGAACCAATTTCGTCCTTCTTTTTGCATAAGTACACTTCCTATCACTTTATATGAAGCATCCACAAATACATGGAAAGGTTCCACCCAATCCAGAGCTTTCAACATTGATGTTGTGGCAAGCATTTTCCATAGCCATTCAAAAGAAATTTGGGAATCAATTCTCCACAGGAATTCAGAGGTTCGTACGTGTGCCAATTTGTTAAGAGGGATTGCAATACGGGCTTGATCGCATAAATGATGTCCATGCCATCGTACTTGGCCTAAGAATCACAAAACTTCATTCAGATTTTTTGGTGCTAGAGTCTCCAAAATAAACTTGACCTTGTGTCTGGGTCTACTATAATACCATCACAGGAAATGATATGGCCAAGCAATTTCCTACATTTGACTACAAAGGCTGATTTATTTGGATTAAGATAGAGTCATACTTTTCAACAAGAATCAAAACATGATCACAAATGTTCCAAATGAGTTGCACTTTGTCGGGAAATAGAGAAATCATCTAAAAAGATCTGCATTAATGAAGTTAAGTATGGTGCAAAGATCTGTTGCATACATCTTTGAAACGTACTAGGAGAATTCCCCAATCCAAACCACATGATCGTGCAAGCGAATACTCCCCAATTCGTGATAAAAATTTTCTTCAGAATGTCTTCTTCTACCATATGAACGTGATTGTATCCACTAAATCCATCCAGAAATGAGTAAATTTGTTGACTTGTGACTTCATCCAGCATATTGTCTAACAATGGTAGTGGGAAGGGTTTCAGGATAGTAATTGCAATCAACTTCTAGTAATCTACACAAATACATAGCTCCTCGTTTTTCTTTGGCATGATCACTATTGGAGATACCCACTCTAGATTTTCAATGGGGACAATATATCCCACCTTGTTTAGTGGGTCTACTTTGTGCTTTACTTGTTCTACTAAATTGGGGTTCATCCAATATCTTTGCTGCATAATTGGACTTGCATCTGGCTTAAGTAACATTTTATGATGATAAAGCCTTGGATCAATGGCTTCCATTTCCACATAGGTCCAAGTGAACACATCCTTATACTCTCTTTACAAGATTATGAGGGCAATCCAAAATTTTCGAGAGTGCTCCACACAAATTCGCACCATTTGTGGTTCGTCTGTTGTGCCCAAATTAACTACTTCCAGGAGATCTTCTTCAACACGTATCTTTCCTTGCTCCACTGGATCCTTGATGACAGGGTCTACATCTTTGTCTTAATCTAGGTCCAACAGCCCAGTACAGATAGATGCTACCATACCGCCATGGGCTGAACTAATCACTAGTTCAACATCTACCACATGGAATAAAAGTAAATCCCGATTAGCTTCCGAAAAATGTTGCTTCTCATCCTCTTTGATTCCTTCAAGCATGTATGGTGGCTCTACAAGTACGCACTTATTTTTTGGAACACAAAAATGTTCATATTCCAATTGGAACAAAAATTTAGCATGTCCTCTCCGAAAAGTGATGGTTTTAGCACCCCAATTCTACCTCACTTTAGCGTTCCTCAACCATGGTCTTCCCAATAGTAAAGTATATTCAAGATTCTTACCTTTGAGTTCCAATAGTTCAAAAGTAATGGGAAAAATTATGTGGGAAATTTTGATCGAAATATCCTTAATGAGTCCGACATAGTTGTCCGCTAGATTGGTCTTCCATTCAAATGCAAAATGGTGCTTGTTCAATGCTGGTCTGACCCATTTTTCCGTAAGTGGTTGTAGATGCAATATTAGTATTGGATCCTCCATCAATTAGCACTTTTGGAATAGCTTTATTTCTGTGCCATACTATAATATTCGGAACTGCATAGTTTGCTGCTTTGCTCGGTACCTCTTTGACCATACCAATAGTTATTTCTTGGAACTGTTTTGGAGAATGTTCCATTCGTAAATGATCCATTAACTCCAGCAATGCACCTAGTGGTATTGAGTTTTCAATTTGCTTTACTAGTACTAGGAATTACCTTCCTCTAACATTTCCTGTTCCAAAAGGCCTTGGTGGTGTGGTTCTTCCAAAGTCCATTCTAACTTTTTGGCGCCACGGTCCTAGAAATCAATGTCTGAAATTCCAAAACTTCAGACCCCATTGATACTGCTTCTAGTAAGTGTTCAGAGATTCCACTTTCCTGTGGTAGCGCTCTACCATTGTGGGTATGCATTATTTCTTAACCTTTTATCCTTGTAATTTTTACCTATTCAGCCCTTAGTATTGTTACCTTGAGTGACTAGTTTCGAACCTACATAATATGGTGGGTACTCCTTGGCCCACTAAATTGCTTTCACCAAGTGCTTCTTCTGCTCCACTGGCAAGTGCTCATGTTGTTGTACTGTCTAGTAAGCTTGAGATAATCTTATCATAACAACCGCTAAAGGTTCCATATGTTCTAAGTTTACTACATTCGCCATGGGAGTTTTCAACTTGGCTTCCTTTTTCCTTTGATCATATTCTTTAGCTTCCTTGCATTCCAATTGACGATGTCCATACTATAAACAAAACTGACATTATATTGGTTGATTTTCAAAATTACTGGGTTCGAATTGCTAAAATCTATGGCCTCTTTCGTAATCTTGAAAGTTGGGATGGTAGAACCACCTTTGGTCCTAAAAGTGATGGGATCTAGAAAACTGAGATGGTCTGGATAATGTCACATCCTGACTATCCATCCACGGTCCTGGTTGAACTTGAGGCTTATATCCCACATAATTATCCTTCCATGAGGATGATTCAACTTGTGTATTTGTGACCAGTGTATTCTTCCCATTAAACCTAAATTCTTCCAAGCTTTGATTATTCTTGTTGCAAATCTTAACACACAATCGACAGTGATATGTCCCGCATTTTTGCATCACAGATAATACAATTGTTGAAACAAGTTAACCCCTTTTTTCATGATTGGACTTGTTTTTTCAGAGCCCAAATTTGCGAGTTGTATTTTCTGTTGCTTCTTCTAATGTATACATATAAATTTTCTCCTTAATCGTTGGATACAATTTGTCCACAAAGAACTCTTGCAAAAGTTCTTCTGAAGGAAGATCATCGTTCAAAAATTGTCTCATGGTTGATCTAAATTCCAATGCGTATTGCTACATTGTACCCTTCTAGATCATGTACTCTAATGTTGCATATAATTCCGTAACACTTTTAGCAGTCCAAAATCACTCCAAAAAGGCCTCTTTTAGGTCATCGTATTTTGTAAAGCGATCGAGAGGATATTCAATTAACCATTTCACTACAACACTAGCTAAGGTAGCTTGGAATAGCTATTCCTTATTGTTGAGCCCCTAAAAGTCATATTGGTCAAAGTCAATCAAGGTCAAAGTCAACCATAGTCAAAGTCAAAAGGATCAAAGTCAAAGGAGTCAAAGTCAACAAGGTCAAGGTCAAAGTTAACATGGGAAAAGTCAAAGTGTTGAAAGTTCAGGTGTCAAAGTGCACAGGTAGTGCACAATTAATTGGTTCACAAAGGGTAAATTTGTCACCATTGTATTTGTCTTCTTATAATCAATCGACAGAGGCTTTCAGTGTGTATCTTTCTTCTTATCTTTCCCTTTTCTCCTACAAACACTCAAATCCCTTTTTATACAAGAATCCCTCAACACTTATGATCATCCTCGTGCACTTTTCTATTGTTACATGTATAATGATTCTCAAAAGTCCAAACATGTACATCAGGATCTTCTTCTGACCCACCATAGAAATGGGTGTAATCTAACCTCGGAAGTGGACTTCTATTCCGAGCCTTTTCTCCAAAATCCTCTTCACTAGTGGTGATCGAGTCCCTAGTAAAGTCTTCCAGTGTGCTAGATCGAGCGATAGGTACTGGTATTAAGGTAAGCTCTAGCTAGGGTCCGTTGCCACCACTTTGGCTCAAATATATGGGGCACTTTTCTTGCTGCTATTGGCTGTATTGGTTAGCTCTGCTAGATTCCCCTTTTCGTAAGGCTTTAGCTAATTTATGGTTCTTCCATTCAGATGTCTGGTCATCCAAGTTGACTATGGCAAGACACCATTTTCCACCCATGGTAGAAATTCTTATGGGATCTGTTTGGCTCCTAAGCCCAAGGAAAAAGTGATTATAGGAGACTTTATTTTGCTCAAACCCCTCGCAATTGGTCCACTTGGATTACCTAGAGCCCATAATTATCCCTCGAGGAATCCGTCCTTTGTATATGTACTAGTTCATATGCTTCCCGGCAGACGCACCAAAATGTAAGCCCTATACCCCACGAGAAAATGTCTTACACGTACCTATACCTTACCAAATTTATTTGTGCTCTGTCCCTTTTCTCACTTTAAGTCCACAATTGCATCCAAATATAGTTGTGAAGTGGGAGGAATGGGGACCGGAGTGTTCACACACACAAGGATCCAATCTACAAGGATCACTTCTCACAATTTCACTTCCCACTCTCTCTCTACTCCTTATTCATACACACTTCTCATGCACAAACACTCTCTTTCACTTTCCCCATACTCTTACACACCCTATTACTTCCTTGAACAAGCCCACCGATGCCCACTCACTTACTATTTATCTTTGGTCCACTCTTCACACCCACATGACCACACGTATACACACTTACCCCCACTCTCTTCCTTTCTTTCCCTCTCTCTCTCTCTTGGCCACACTCGCACTCTCTCATCCCCATATACTCTCCCAAATCCCCTTATACCTGTGCTTGCACACACACTCGTTTTTTTCTTTTTTTGTTTTTTTGCGGTAATCCTCATCAGAGCCTCTACTCATTTGAAATAGAGTGAAGGTGGTTTAAGGCCATATGGCAGAAGCCATGCTAATAAGGTTCAAAAATATTTCTTTCTCATCCAATCGAGGTTAATCCAACTGGAACTCGATCAGTGATTAGCCACAAACTCAAACCTCACATGATGCACATAGCTAATTCAATACATACCAAGATATTAAATCACCAGCAAAGGGATTTGTGACACAACATCACAGCCTCAGAGCCATTTAATTCACAATAATATTCAGCAATGATGAGTAGTCATGATTCACTAGAACCTGAGTCATAAAATGCATCCTACGTTGGGATCAAGTATTTGGCGCACAATATCCTTAACACAATATTTTGTCGAGCATGATCTGCCTAGAGACCTATTACACCATTGGCCTATCGACTTCCCCCTCCTTCCTGTATAGTCGCATCCTTGCAATTCTTACTACAATTAAAGTTCATTCTTCCCCCATTACCCTTGCATATGCATTTCAACAGAGTTCCCGCAGTTTATGCCCACTACACGGATGCATAGATTTTACCACCGACCTCCAATGAACCTTTGCACGTAGCCCCTTTGGAATAATAATACATTCCTACAAAAGGCCCCATCTGATGATTCTAGGTCCCCGTGTAGATGTCCAAGAATTTTTTGAAACCGCATTCATATTCCCATTAAGCACTTCACAGCAGTGTGGGAAAATATAAGGATATGGGAGGAAAGCATTAGGGCATCAATCCTTCCCAATGCATTAAGATTATATGTGTGAATCGATATGAACACGAGAGACTCCATCACAAAAATTTGGCAACAACTCAGCAGTACCATGCATTTACAGTGAAAGGACGTCAATAGAGACTATGTGCCAAGCAAAAAGAAAACCGATTCCCATTGAGCTGGACATTGTTTATGCAGAGCAAATAGTCTGAAGTATTGCACAATAGGAGAGATGGACATAACATCTAACTAGTTACTGGGAAAGGATTGATAAGTTACTATGAGGTAGATTCCAACGTTGCGGCTGTTGCAATCCCTTCCACCTTCCTCAAGAGCGATCTTTCAAGCCCGTGAAGAAAGTGCGGCTATCACCCGAAAAAACTCCACTCTGCTCGTATTTTCAATGGGTGAAGAAGGTCTCCTTCTGCTGCATCAGGGATAAGCGCACAAGCCTCTGTCGTTGGAGTCCAGAGCAATAGTGGCCAAAAAACGGGAAGAAGAAGAGCGTTCCTTCCCCCCCCCCCAAATCTCGTGCGCTTCTGCAGCTGGCCGCCAAAAAACAATGAGAATCCCCTCCCTTCTACGCCCCCTGGAGCCAAGAACGAGAGAAAAAATAAATCCTTCCCAGGCCCTGGTGCACTGTGTACACACAAACATAACCCTTTTCTTCTTTGCGTATGCTCCTTTTCCCTCCCAGCGAAGCTCCTCTGTGGATAAGATAAGAAGAGGCGCCCCCCAAAAGCGTGTGCACTCCTGGTTCATCCCCCCCCAAAAATCAGAAACTCTACACCTTCCATAAAACCCTTCCTCATGATAGCATTTGTGAGGTCATGTATACATCAAGCTTATGTGACTCCATCTCAATGTCAATATTTTGAACCTGACTTCACAATATTCCATTGAAGAGTACGATCTCGTAGCTGTAAGAACTTTCCAAGCAACATCACATCTTGTCAATTGTTATCAGGTCATGCCTCCCTGTTTAGCCTAAACAGATTTTTTTCTCAATCCAAACAAAGAAAAACCATTAGTCATCATATCAATCACAACTTCATTGTGAACAACATACCCACGGGTGGTTGTATGCATCGAAAGTTTTCACTTGTATCAACACCACGCACTACATTTCTTATGCATATCCACTCTTAGTCTCGAGTTCTCATGCAATCTTATGTCAGGTGAGTATTACATGCTATCATTATAACATCTATCTGTATACACATACGAAATTATGAATGGAACTATGCCTCAAAGCATCAATGCATCTGTTCATATGTCTTGCTTAAAGATTAGAGTAGAAAGTTATTGGTATGTCTTACCATAAAACTATTTCTCCCATTCCGAAATCACCTATAATGCGAACCTTGACAAGGATGGTGTTGATGTCTTGGTCAATAACATTAGTTGACACTTCCAGGATATTGATGTAATTGTTTGGAGCATTGTCATCAAATTCCACTTAGTGTTTTCCTTCGTCGAATTCCAAAGACTTGATGCCAAAAGCTCTAAAATAAAAAATATTTTCCTGCCAAATAGATCCACATTAGTGCATAAAAACCAACCATTTTCGGAGCTAACATACTCCCCTCTTCTTAATTGCGAAGTCGTCCTCGATGAGCCACTATTGCTGAAATAAAATCCAAACAACCATGAACATGTCAATTTTCAATTGGTTCACATACCTTTTCATCGAGCCGTCACTTCCACTGAACCTGCACTCATCGAAGCTATTAGTGCTCAAAAAATCACTCATGAATACATACAAATCAGTCACTTCCAAATGATCCAAGAACATGCACATATATGCAACTCCAATTCCACATACATCAAATTGCTCATGCATTCCATTATGAACATAGTCTCAACCAAAATAATACATGCACACCTTTCCATGAATTACACATGCACTGTCATTGCGAAAAACAGAAACGGAAATACCGAAATAAACAACAACAACTGAAATGAATCCAACACGAGATGCTACATACCCAAAATGCATAACCCATTATTGCATCTACTATTTGCTATGTACAATCATTCCATGACTAGACACTTCCGAAGAATCCCCATCGTCGTCCTACAAAAGCCATCGAAACTCGAGTACAAGTCAAGACCTACATAAAAAAACATAGAGTGTCCCACATACCAGAAAAACCCTCAGATAGAGCACATAAGTTATAAAGCAAGACCGTTGCATTACCTCGCTAAAGCCTCATCCATAAGTACATATAGAGTCTCCGTGCCTTCAAGAATGTTGATTCAAAGTGAGCTAATTTGTCACAAGCCAACACATACCAATCACACAAGCAAATAACGTTCCCTTCTAGGCGATCATCGCCCTCTCCTCTCTCTCTTTCCCCCTCAGGAGTGGGGAATAATTTCATAAGTAAATTTTATTTTAATCACATGTTGGCCTACATTGTCACTGGATGCGATTCGTGGACCTGACCACCCGATCAGGTTGATTCCACCCATCTACCAATGCAATGCAGCGCACAACACACAAACACACAATGATAACACATAACATATATCAGCTAGCCCATAACGAAGCTGGATGCGGCTCATGGTTGTGACCTCCTGGCCACAATGGTTCCACTTACCTACCAACCCGTTATGGCGCGTAGCTAGGACACAAACATATACATCCCATGCCTATGGCGAAACTAGCTGCGGCTCGTGGTCCTAACCACCCGGCTAAGATAAATCCACCCACCTACTAGCCCACCATAGCGCATTGGTACGATCACGACAACACAATATTTTTTCTTTTCTTTTCTTTTCTTCGTTTTTTTTCATAGTTCATTAGTTCACCCAAGTCCTGAGAATTAGGGAGAGGAAGAAAGGGACTTTCCCACTTTTCCCACACGTACATGCAAACATATACACTCTAGCCTTTGACAGATCAACCACCTCTTCACTCCATTCTCTCAATTACAGACACTACATATGTATTCATCGATTTGACTTTTCACTTGATAACTACAGCCGGCTATGCCTTAGTCCCTCGTATACCTATCCTTAGATGTTCTAGAATGTGAGTCTCAGGGATGTCTCATGTAGCCTCACATCGTACTCGCATCCCGACAACTTCCCTAGGGCGAGTCAGGCTCAACTTCAGGAGCTTCGTCATCACTTCCTATCGTTAGCACATCTGCCCAAGCCCACGTGATATCGTTTTCCTCGTTAGGCATTTCCCTCGAAGGATCGAAATAGTAATATCGATCTCCCGCCCATCCTACATGTCGAGTCAGGTATTCCTCAAAACACTCAATGTAAAATGCAACACCCAAACCCTGGTTTATAAAGCATACCAGCCAATGCGCTTCCTCTACATCATATTCCGTCTCAAAGTCGTCGACATCTATGTCCATGCGGGCGAATGTTTGGTCCGAGAAATATATCCTTAGCTCGTACAAGTAGAGTTGCGTTATTTGATCTGCCATTTTGTTACTTAGCTCCTAACAGTCTCTGCGCAACACAAGAAAAATAATTAGAAGTCCAAAATTCTTGAGCTAGCAAGGAAGAATATTTATGACACACAAATCATAGCTTACATATGCGCATATATATATATATATATATAACTATACATGTATGTACAAGGAGTCTACTACGTCCTTCTGCTTGGATCTCGTCTGGCTTCTCCCGTCCTAATATCACTTGAAATATGGTTTAACTCGAAGCGCGTTAACCTTCACGGGAGCAAATTCTTCTCCTAAATCTTGAATTTGCATGGAACCATTGGAGTTGAGTTCCACCACCTTAAACGGTCCTGCCCATCTTGTCTGTAACTTCCCCGGGAATTTATAATATTTACTATCATAAACTAGCACCGAATCCCCTTCCTGAATCGCATAGGTCCTGAGATTCTTGTCATGCCTCTCTTTACGTCTTCTCTGAATAGCTTCCAAACTTTGTTGTGCGATGAGTCTCTTTTCTTCCAGCTTGACCAGTTGTATGTACCTCTCCTTTAATGACTCTTCCTCTCCCATCCTGGCTTCGATAGCCACTCTTAAGGTCGGCACTTCTTTTTTGATGGGGAAGATGGCTTCCTCGCCATATACTAGAGAGAACGGAGTGCTCTTAGTCGTCACTCGGTAGGATGTTCGATATGCCCACAAGGCTTCCATAAGTCTCTCATCCCAGTCTCTCCTATGCACAGCTACTGTCTTTGTCAGAATCTGTTCCAGCACCTTGTTGGTGACCTCCACTTGTCCATTTGCCCTCGGGTAATATGGAGTGCTTTTTCTATGTTTGATCTTATATAATTCCATTAATTCTTCGATCAGTTTGTTGACAAAATGGGTTCCTCTATCACTTACTATTTCCAACGGGCATCCAAATCGGGTGATGATTTGTTCGTACAAAAATTTAGCAACATCAACAGCTCGGTCAGTCTTCAGAGCTTTGGCTTCTACCCACTTGGTAACATAGTCCGTACAGACCAAGATATACCTATTGGATCTTCGTCGTGAGGGAGGATCAATAGGCCCTACAAAATCAATTCCCCACTTCTCAAAGGGCTTAAGAGCGAGCACCGGCGTGAGAGGAGCTGCATGTGCTAATGTGGGCTTGCCCATTCGTTGGCATCTGTCACATTTCTTACAGTATGTGTGCGAGTCTTTGAACAGCGTTGGCCACCAATACCCAGCTAATAAAATCTTTCTTGCCGTCAGTTCACCAGCAAAATGCCCACCGTAGGGTTCGTCATGCAAAGCCCTCAACACTAGGTTTGCTTCTTCTTCCTCGAGACACCTCTGATAAATGCTCTCATGAACAAAATATCGATAGAGTTGCCCCCCAATGATGCTATGGTGCTTTGCTAATGCAAACAGTTTTTGCTTCTCTCTCTTGCTTGCTCCTGGTGGATATTTAGTAGTGCACAAGAAATTCACCAAGTCGGCATACCAAGGTACTTTCGCATCAACCTGGAATAGATGCCCATCAGGAGCATCGTCGGGCACACCAGAGATTGGCTCCTCATTAACAATTCGAGATAAATGGTCAGCCAATATGTGTGCTTTTCCTGGTCTGGTTACCACTGTGAACTGAAATTCTTGGAGAAGTAGCATCCACCTCATCAGTCGCCCTGACAGCTCGGGTTTATTAATGATATACTTAAGGGCTTCATGATCCACATAAAACGTGAAATGCTTTCCCATCAGGTAATGCCGATACTTGTTCACCGCAAAGATCATCGATAGGCATTCCTTCTCCGTAGTCGTGTAGTTCCTCTCAGTGCTATTCAAATTGCGACTTGCGTAATAAATAGGGTGGTCCAACTTCTTTTCATCGGCTTGGCATAGTACTGCTCCAACCGCAGTATGAGAAGCGTCGGTATGCACATGGAATTCTTTCGTCCAGTCGGGTGCTACCAAAATCGGTGCATTTATCAATCGCTCTTTGATCGAGTCGAATGCAACTTGACACTCTCTAGTCCATTGGTATTGTTGGTCCTTCCTCAAAAGATTCGTCAGTGGTGCCGCTATGGATGCAAAATTTAATATAAATCGTCGATAATAATTAGCATGCCCCAAGAATCCTCTGAGTTGCCGCAAGTTTTGCGGAGGTGGAAGTTGTCCGATCTTTTCCACTTTATCCTCGTCAACCGCAATCCCTTTTTCGGAAATAACATGTCCCAAAAGCAATCCTCTTCGCATTCCAAATGTGCACTTTTCAGGATTCAATGCGATGCCTTTTTCAATGCTTCTTCTTAAAATCGCTTCGATCCTCTCCATCATGTTTTCATCGTCGCCTCTGATCGCAAAGTCATCGAGAAATATCTCCATCCAATCCTGCAAGTAGTCTTGATATGCAGCTATCATTGCTCTCTGGAATGTGGCCGGTGCATTGCATAATCCAAATGGCATCACACGATATGCATACGTATCCCATTCTGTAGTGAAAGTAGTTTTTGATTCATCCTCTTCATGGATTTGGATCTGGTTGTACCCACTAAAACCATCCAAAAATGAGTACAATTTATGGCCAGCCACTCTATCCAAGATTTGATCAGTGAACGGCAAGGGGAAATGATCCTTCTTTGTGCGCTCGTTCAACTTACGATAATCTATGCAAATACGGATTTTCTTATTTTTCTTCGGAACAACTACAATTGGTGATACCCATTCGCTGGATGCGATGGGATATATGAATCCTGCTTCCAATAATTTGGTCAATTCCAGCTTGATCAATTCTGAGTAGACTGGATTCGTTCGCCTGAGTCGTTGACATATTGGTCGGGTGCCTTCTTCCAAATCTATATAATGTTGGCAGATTCGGGGATCAATTCCTCTCAAATCACTGTATGACCATGCAAAGGCCTTGCTGAAATTTTTGAGTGCCAATTTAATGCAATCTCGTACTCCATCTGGTAGCTCTGACCCCACGCTCAAGAACTTCTTTGGAAAAACTTCCCATTTTTCCAACTGAGCTTCTCGCGAAGATTCCTTATTCCTTGATGACACTGTGATTGGAATGTGCTCTCCGATCACACGTGCGTGGTTGGCCAATAAATCATTGTTTTGTTCTGTTTCGATTGAACCTAATTTCTTTAATGCAGCTTTTGAAATGGCTTCCGACACTTTAGTCTTACTCTTCGCTTCTTTTTCCGATTCTCGACTTCTCTTTAGAATCTCTGCTTCTAGCATTCTAACTCTTTCTCTCAACTGTTGCACTTCCATTGTCGGAGCTAACTCCAGTTTCAACTCTTCTCTTGAAGTTCCCTTCTCCAGGGATTGAGTAGATTTATTTTCCTTTGCATCTATACTCAACATGTAGCACTCAAATTCACTTGTATGTGTCAACCATCCTAGCAACTCCTGATCGGAATCGTCGTTATAGAGCAATGGATTTTGATACTCTCCCATCTTCGTGTCTTGATTCTTAAAGAGCTGCAAGTTGAACCCGTCTTGAAGCAGATTCTTGTAGGTGTCCGTGTTCAAGGAAAACCTAGCTCGTGCAATCTCGTGCCTTGCTTTCTCCTTTTCTTTCTTTTCCATCTCATCGACTATTATTGTCTTCTTCTTGTTGCTCGAGGGTGGGGATACTTGTATTTGAATCCGATCAGACTTTGGCCCTATTGAAATAAAACCTGTGCGCCAGTCATGCACACATTCGGCTTGCACCAGCCATGGCCGTCCAAGTAGGATCGAGAAGGTAGCCTCTGAGGTCCTTGGTCTTATTATCAGATAATCAACTTTAAACTCTAGACTGCCCACAACTGTACTTACATTCTTCAAAAGACCCGCAGGCTTCACTTGTGTTTGATCTGCCATTCTCAAGGACATCGGCGTTTCTTCCATGTGGTTGAGGCCCAAAGCTTTCATCATGAACCGGTCATAAGGTTAACTGCGGCTCCACTATCTAACTGAGCACCAGGGACTGCATACCCTTTAATCTCGACCGTCACAGCTGAAGCATTCGAATCGATTTGCGTCGTAATACTTTGAATGATTCCTTGGACATCCTTATCTTGTCTCTTTTTCTCTCGAACTTTCCTCGGCTTCTTAATATATTCATTGTAGAATTGTTTCCTATAAACAGGTGAGCATTTCAGCAATGTGCCAATGTCGAGCGTGACTTCCGTGTCAGCGAGCAATTTTACAATATCTACTTCTTCCGAACTTTGTCTTTCCTTTCTACTCTTTGGAGCCCTTAATCTTTCAGGGAATGGTGCTATGCCTGGCACAAACTCCTTGGTCACTGGTGGAAGAATCTCAATCTCTTCCCCATCCTCAAGCTCTTGCTGCTCAACAAGTCCTCCAACTTGGTTTTCTACCTCTTCGTGTTCAGCTATCTTCTCTTGACTCCCTTCTTCACCTTCGCCTCCTGGATTCTTCTTCGAATACTCTTGAGTCCTTGTGACTACTGCCACAGTTGGATCTTTGTGTGGTTTCTTGGCCTCGTAAGCATCCACAAAGTGCATTGACGAGCTAGAGCCTTCTTGAGGGTTCGGTGTTTTGAACACTACTCCGATTGTAGGAACGTGCTCTTGAGCTCTCGATGCGGAATGCATCTGAGTATCAACATAATTCGAGGACCCTACTGGTCCTTTTTCCTTGCCGGCGGCAGCTCTTCGTTTTGGACAGTCCTCATCAAAGTGGCCCTCTCCACTACAGTACCTACATAGTGGGGTATAATCAATTGGTTTCTTTTCGTTTGGACATCTAGATTGAGTATGGCCAAAGCCATGACATCTCCAGCACTGGATTGGACCATCTCTTCTTTGATCACGTGCGGCTCCTCTTGGATAGTCTCCTCCTTGACCCTGAGCACCATATCCATAAGTCGGTCTGTTTTCCCAACGAGATGTAGGTGGGACACTTTGAGCGGGCAATCCCGTGTAAGGTCTTTCTCTTGTATCTCCTGATTTCATGGTCCTCTCCTCATAGGCTCTCTTGTTGTAACATCGGTCCTCCGTGTGATTTGTTCTTCCACAAAAAGTACAATGCATCCTAGGTGGTGATCTATCTATGAATACTCTCGAGACTGTAGGGCATTCTGAAGCCAAATGGCCGTAACCATGGCACTTTCCACACCATGTATTTGATCGAAACACTTGATTCGGGTTTGTCGTGACCTCTGATTTTACTGTGTATGTCTCCTGAGTCATTGTGGCAACTTTTATAGCTTGCGTGACCAATTCCAATATTCGTTCTTCAGTTAGCGCAGGCTTTACCTCGCCTGGCGTGCTAGTGGCGACTACAAAAGCTGAGGTCGTCAATGCGGGACTTCCTTGGCCCGGATCTTTCATCGGTATATTCCCCGGGCCTCCCATTGGCTCGTATAAGAGTTCCATCTTCCTTTGTTGGCATAATTGTACTTCCTCCCAAAGCCTCGCTTGTTCCTTAGCATCCATTAAAGTTGCAGGTCTTGTCAGGCTGATATGCTGCTGTGACGTAGGATCTCTCAATCCTGAAATGAATCTTCGTTTCAATGTCTCATCGTTCGGGGCATTCGTGCCCATCTTTCTTACCAACGTTTCCATTCTCTGAATGTAGTTATCGATGCTCTCATTGACTCCCTGTCGCAAATAATCCATCTGTTGGGCCAATCTATCTTGGAAGCCTTGTCGTCGAAACTTTGCCAAGAAGGCTTCCTTGAGCATTTGATAAGTTCCACGCTCTTGTGGTGTCAGATTCCCATACCAATTGGCTGCCTCATCACGGAGAATAGCCGGAAAAGTTCTCAACCTTTGATCCTGGTCAACTACGTCATTGGCCTCACAAGTAACCTCAAACAACTGGATAAAACTATCCGGATCTTCGTCCCAAGTGCCTGAAAACTTGGTGAAGTCCCCCAAGTGAACTGAAATCCGCTGAGCCATTTCGAACAGAGGTGTGATGTCGATATCACTTCGATCCCAGAAATTTAGTGCACGCGGCCTTAGGATCCCTCCTTCAAACCTCCGCACTTGATTCACGACTCTCCTACGGGAGTACATGTTTTTGGCTGATTTCTTCGAGCCAATTGAGGTCCACTCACCTGGCGGTTCCCACCTTCTCCTTTCTCTTTCAAGGGATCTCCTCTGAGCACGTTCCTCTCTTTGAGTTTGTGTTGCTCCTGACGATGAGCTCCCCTCGCTCATGTACTAGATCTTTGGGGTCTGCAAGCTCGGCCAACCTGTGGCGCTAGGCGAACCTATGGCACTCTCTTATAGAGACGTACCAAGCTATTCCCGGCAGACGCACCAAAATGTTTGGCTCCTAAGCCCAAGGAAAAAGTGATTATACGAGACTTTATTTTGCTCAAACCCCTCGCAATTGGTCCACTTGGATTACCTGGAGCCCATAATTATCCCTCGAGGAATCCGTCCTTTGTATATGTACTAGTTCATATGCTTCCCGACAGACGCACCACAATGTAAGCCCTATACCCCACGAGAAAATGTCTTACACGTACCTATACCTTACCAAATTTATTTGTGCTCTGTCCCTTTTCTCACTTTAAGTCCACAATTGCATCCAAATATAGTTGTGAAGTGGGAGGAATGGGGACCGGAGTGTTCACACACACAAGGATCCAATCTACAAGGATCACTTCTCACAATTTCACTTCCCACTCTCTCTCTACTCCTTATTCATACACAATTCTCATGCACAAACACTCTCTTTCACTTTCCCCATACTCTTACACACCCTATTACTTCCTTGAACAAGCCCACCGATGCCCACTCACTTACTATTTATCTTTGGTCCACTCTTCACACCCACATGACCACACGTATACACACTTACCCCCACTCTCTTCCTTTCTTTCCCTCTCTCTCTCTTGGCCACACTCGCACTCTCTCATCCCCATATACTCTCCCAAATCCCCTTATACATGTGCTTGCACACACACTCGTTTTTTTTTTTTTTTGTTGCGGTAATCCTCATCAGAGCCTCTACTCATTTGAAATAGACTGAAGGTGGTTTAAGGCCATATGGCAGAAGCCATGCTAATAAGGTTCAAAAATATTTCTTTCTCATCCAATCGAGGTTAATCCAGCTGGAACTCGATCAGTGATTAGCCACAAACTCAAACCTCACATGATGCACATAGCTAATTCAATACATACCAAGATATTAAATCACCAGCAAAGGGATTTGTGACACAACATCACAGCCTCAGAGCCATTTAATTCACAATAATATTCAGCAATGATGAGTAGTCATGATTTACTAGAACCTGAGTCATAAAATGCATCCTACGTTGGGATCAAGTATTTGGCGCACAATATCCTTAACACAATATTTTGTCGAGCATGATCTGCCTAGAGACCTATTACACCATTGGCCTATCGACTTCCCCCTCCTTCCTATATAGTCGCATCCTTGCAATTCTTACTGCAATTAAAGTTCATTCTTCCCCCATTACCCTTGCATATGCATTTCAACAGAGTTCCCGCAGTTTATGCCCACTACACGGATGCATAGATTTTACCACCGACCTCCAATGAACCTTTGCACGTAGCCCCTTTGGAATAATAATACATTCCTACAAAAGGCCCCATCTGATGATTCTAGGTCCCCGTGTAGATGTCCAAGAATTTTTTGAAACCGCATTCATATTCCCAATAAGCACTTCACAGCAGTGTGGGCAAATATAAGGATATGGGAGGAAAGCATTAGGGCATCAATCCTTCCCAATGCATTAAGATTATATGTGTGAATCGATATGAACACGAGAAACTCCATCACAAAAATTTGGCAACAACTCAGCAGTACCATGCATTTACAGTGAAAGGACGTCAATAGAGACTATGTGCCAAGCAAAAAGAAAACCGATTCCCATTGAGCTGGACATTGTTTATGCAGAGCAAATAGTCTGAAGTATTGCACAATAGGAGAGATGGACATAACATCTAACTAGTTACTGGGAAAGGATTGATAAGTTACTATGAGGTAGATTCCAACGTTGCGGCTGTTGCAATCCCTTCCACGTTCCTCAAGAGCGATCTTTCAAGCCCGTGAAGAAAGTGCGGCTATCACCCGAAAAAACTCCACTCTGCTCGTATTTTCAATGGGTGAAGAAGGTCTCCTTCAGCTGCATCAGGGATAAGCGCACAAGCCTCTGTCGTTGGAGTCCAGAGCAATAGTGGCCAAAAAACGGGAAGAAGAAGAGCGTTCCTTTCCCCCCCCCCCCCAAATCTCGTGCGCTTCTGCAGCTGGCCGCCAAAAAACAATGAGAATCCCCTCCCTTCTACGCCCCCTGGAGCCAAGAACGAGAGAAAAAATAAATCCTTCCCAGGCCCTGGTGCACCCGTGTACACACAAACATGAAGAAAAAAACCCTTTTCTTCTTTGCATATGCTCCTTTTCCCTCCCAGCGAAGCTCCTCCATGGATAAGATAAGAAGAGGCGCCCCCCAAAAGCGTGTGCACTCCTGGTTCATCCCCCCCCCGAAAATCAGAAACTCTACACCTTCCATAAAACCCTTCCTCATGATAGCATTTGTGAGGTCATGTATACACCAAGCTTATGTGACTCCATCTCAATGTCAATATTTTGAACCTGACTTCACAATATTCCCTTGAAGAGTACAATCTCGTAGCTCTAAGAACTTTCCAAGCAACATCACATCTTGTCAATTGTTATCAGGTCATGCCTCCCTGTTTAGCCTAAACAGATTTTTTTTTCAATCCAAACAAAGAAAAACCATTAGTCATCATATCAATCACAACTTCATTGTGAACAACATACCCACGGGTGGTTGTATGCATCGAAAGTTTTCACTTGTATCAACACCACGCACTGCATTTCTTATGCATATCCACTCTTAGTCTCGAGTTCTCATGCAATCTTATGTCAGGTGAGTATTACATGCTATCATTATAACATCTATCTGTATACACATACGAAATTATGAATGGAACTATGCCTCAAAACATCAACGCATCTGTTCATATGTCTTACTTAAAGATTAGAGTAGAAAGTTATTGGTCTGTCTTACCATAAAACTGTTTCTCCCATTCCGAAATCACCTATAATGCCAACCTTGACAAGGATGGTGTTGATGTCTTGGTCAATAACATTAGTTGACACTTCCAGGATATTGATGTAATTGTTTGGAGCATTGTCGTCAAAGTCCACTTAGTGTTTTCCTTCGTCGAATTCCAAAGACTTGATGCCAAAAGCTCTAAAAAAAAAATATTTTCCTGCCAAATAGATCCACATTAGTGCATAAAAACCAACCATTTTCGGAGCTAACAGGATTTGTACTGATTTTGCAGTTGAAATATCTTCTAAAGATAGAGTTCCTAAGGTCTCCATTATAAGTTCAGTTAAGTATTCATGATGTCGACCACTGCATAAGTATTCCTTGCACTATGGCATCAATATAAGAAGAACCGCATTTCAAGAAGGAACCCCATCCCATCCTGGTTGCCAATTTGTTTTGGGTTGAGATGTCAGGTTTACACACAACACCTCCAAAGGAAGAGATTTTGGAATGAGGATTATGATTACGGCATCGTAACCATAACATGTGTTTTTGTTCCATTAAATTACCACTTCACGTTTAATATGATTAAGGTTCATTGACACAATTTAGACTCTAATTCATACACCCAAAGATTTAGGATATTTTTGGAAAGCTTTACAAACTTTGGTGATCCAAGGTAGTTTGGAAATGACACCATACCTCAGTATACAGCACCATACATTGCACCATAAACATTACATATAGATATCTGTGTTTCACCTTAAGACTTATTTCCGTAACACAAATAGAATACTGTAATCACCAACAGTTCCATAAGATCATATTTACTTCTCCATAATTCCAAACTCATTATCTCTTCTTCTTCGTCTCTTGGTTATGCAGAGTTATGTCCTTCTGCTGTAACACCATGCCGAACTTCGAGATATACAAGATACCACACTCTGAAAATAACTCTTTGGATCTCAAATAAAACACCCTTCTCTTATTACAAAGAAATAAGAGTTACAAAATATGATTCGTTCCATTCGGATGGATAATAGCCATAGCAACATCCCATTGCAGAAGGGTAAATAGAGATAACCTATGGAGGTGTAAGAATTGATAAGGCAACCAAAATCAATTCAAAGGCAACAAGAATATCCATAGTAGATTGGTCTGAGAGGAGTAGCAATACAACACGAGTTTGCAAGGATGCCTAAAACAACAAAGGGTGGAATGCACAGTGAAGGGAATTTAAACATGAAGGACGAACACAGTCATTATGGTTAAAGGAGGAGTGAAATGATGAATGTGAGTTGAGGCAAGGCACAATAAACTAACATGCAAAATCATGGAATCATGGGTAGCGAGCAAATGATTGCACATGCGGAGGTGAATTAAACGGATGGAGCTTTGACCCATTGATTGCATTTTTAATCAGTTCTCTAACACGAGTCTATAACTTGAAAGTTTCCTGATCCAGCTTCAAGAAAATTTGATAGGAGTTGAACCATCTGACTTTGAATTTGCTAGCATTCTAGTTACCCTTTAAATTGTAAAAAAGTAGCAATTGGCCTTCCTAAAATACCAGAGTTCTAAAAAAGGGATCATGAGCTCGAGCCTGTCGAAGCAACACTTCTTACATTAATAGAAAACTCTAAGAATGTTTTTCATCTAAAGAATGAAGGTCATCAATCCGAGCATACAAGGAGTCTTCGTGAAATAGTTTCTAGTCAATAGCCACATACAAGCTACTGAACTACAAGTCTATAGGAGCAATTGCTTCGATCCCATAAGCCAATTTCAAAGATGTATAACCAATAGTGACTTTATAAGTAGTCCAATATGCCCATAATACAGAAGTCAATAATTGATCTCAGCGTTTGAGACAATCAATAATGAGTTTCTTCAACAAGGCCAACATGGTCTTGTTAGTAGTTTTGACTAAGCCATTAGCTCTAGGATAACAAGGGGTACTAAATTTATGGGTAATATGGAAGACTAGGTGAGTGCTTGAATCAAGTAATTAGCAAAATGTGTGCTTCAATCAGATATGATTTGCAAAGGAAGACTAAAATGCAAGAGGAGATCTCAAATTCAACAATTACTAACCACCGAAGCCATGGCCAATTTAAAATGCCCAGGCTTCAGCCTGGCAGTTTGCATAGTATGTGCAGGTAAGAATGTACCGATTATTAGTACAACTAGAAGTGGGAGTGATTCGATCAATGAAATCCAATCCCCACTTCTAAAAGGGTCTATGAGGGAGGATGGCTTGAAGGGGAAAATGATGTCGAGGAAGGGGTTGGCTAGTACATTGACAAGGATGACAAGTCCACATATAGGCATGAACATCACACTGCATCATAGGCCACCAAAGCCCACTCTTCAAAGAGCTTCTTATATGTTAAATCCATCGAAAAATGACCACCTATGGGAGCCTAATGTGCTAATTCCAAGATCGAAGGAACCTCATGAGTGGTGACATAGCGGAGCCAATCTCACAAAGGATTGGAGTAGTACAATTGACCTACAATAATAGGAAACTGACGGCTATACAATGCCAACTTCTATCAAGTAGGAATAGTAAGGGAATTTGGAGGACAACTAGTAGTCACGAAAGTCATCAGATTATCATAATAAGATTTGGCTAAATCCCAACCAACCGGAGAAGTGTTGGGTAGAAGAGTGTACATGGCAGGAGATCAATCATCCACCCCAACCAAAGCTTCACCAGAATCCACAACCCAAAAAGTAGTATGCAATCAAGTTCTTCCTACACTTGTTTGGCATAATTCTAAACACTTCATGTCTTTGTAATCCCATGCAAACACATTGAGAAATTAAATTAATAGTGAGAGGAGGTCATGTTTAAAAGTTTCATCCAAATTTTTATTGGTTGGGGATTCACATCATCACCTAAGTGATAGGTGATCAATTGGTCCTCTGGGATATATGATTGGTGTCCAAGAGTTTTATCAACCCTCTGGCTCATGTGATGGTGTAACTCTACTAAAGCCACTATATTCTCAAGATACTTTTTGGTCTCAACCATATTGGGTTGGACCATAAAGACATCTAAGACATGTGGTCCGGTATGTATCGTATATCTATAGTTCCTAAAGAGAGTAGATCGTGGTTAGCCGAGAGGAATGTTCTTTCCTTGTCATCAGAGAGTCCGTCCAACATATGGACAGGTTTTGTAAAATAAGGTCTAGCATGTATTTCATAGGGTTTAAATTCATTGAGAGGAACATTGTGTTTTTGGTGATTGGATTTACAAATAAGGTCATGAGATGACCACCCCTACATCACTTTGGCATGTTTGTGCTAGGGTCAGTGGAATAGTAAGTTGTAATCCAAAGTAGACTCTGGAAGGTCTAGAATTACAAAATTCATATGGAATACAACACCTTGGAGAGTGATTAGAATATTACAAATTAATCCAATAGGGCGTACTTTAGATTGATCATCCATTTAGACAAAGAATTTCATCGGCTCAACCTAGTTCCATCCTAATTTCTTGCACAAGGCCAAGAGCCGATGTTGACTCCAAAGCCACCATCTATTAGAACTTTCATAATTTTATGTTTTTTTTTTCATATCGTAATCAATTGAACTTCATGATCGACAGTTATGTATGGTTCCAAATTTACCATGGTAGTGGCAGGTGCTAAGATCTGGTCCATGCTAACCTATTGTTGAAATCATTGTCAGATGCCAGGTACTAGGGTTAACAATGGTCCCAAGGGTAAAGTGATAGGTGCTTTTGATTAAATGTCCCATGCCTTACTATGGGACAATTCTTCTAATGGTTTATTAGATTAGATTGATGATTCGGGTGAATTTGGCATTGGTGGTTTTGTTCTCTGGGAACTCACTAGTGTAGGAGTGGGCAAAACTAGGGTTTTTGCTTGAGTCCATTTTTTTGCCTTAGGTAGTGTTCTTTTTTGTTATTTAAAGCCAGGTTTAAACACTTCTGCTACTAGTTGCAACAGTTTCCAATACCACTCTAGATTGTGGCAGCATGTGCTTCTGCGTGTGTGATGATGACCATGTTTGTCATTGAGTTTTTCTTGAAATTCTTTCTTTTATTGTACTCTTGAGCATCTTTGCAATGCTTTTGGATATGGCCCATCTCCCCATAGAAATGAAAACGTGTCTGAAATGTTGTATGAGGAAGTTGTATTGTGAAGGTGAGGTGGAACATAATTAGCTACTAGTTTTCTGAGTTCTTGTATGACATCATTCATTGCTAGGTGATTCTAAGTTTTGACATTGTAGGGATATCTTTTAGTGGAATGACTTCCATTTTCACAAGTCGCACAATATACTTGATTCAATGCATAATTAGCCACAACATGGCCTTGATTTTCACATTTTATGCAGAAAACTTGTTTCAATATATTCTCTTTTTTTTTCTTCATCCACTCTTTTATTCTACAAAACCACCATTATTATGTTCAACTTACAAAGCCATTTCAATAACAGTGTCCAAAGTCCTACCACCAATACACACGATAATCATAATTTGCTGCAATTGTGGATTGAGCCCATTAACCACTCGATGATAACATCTGTCAATAAATTCACATTTTACATACTCCTGCACATCGTGATTTGGCTTTTGTCCATAGGAAGTTGTCTGAGATGAGTGCAAAAAGATGTTGCATACTCCTGCACATCGTGATTTGGCTTTTGTCTATTATTTGTAAGAACTCAAAAATTTGTGATGAATTTTTTCTTGAACCAAAATCTTTGCAAGAAGGCTTCCTTGACTACGTTATACTATTGAAAATGTTCTAAATTGAATTTTTTAACCTTATACTCATAATCATTTAGGTTATCTAATACACTATAGGTGATTTCAAATGTGCAAACATGAGCATCTTGGTCATCATCTGTAAATCTACCGAATTAGGCATAAGTTACTCTGCCTAGATGCTACCTTCTTTGTCTAGCTTGTAGGTCTACCATCGATCTGGTGCTAGAATATTCAAGTGCATCCATGACATCTTCAGAATCGGAAGTGGTAGATGATTCTTGACCATTAGATCATGTTCGCCTCCCTAGAATTTTCAAGTTTAGATGTTGTAGGGATTCTAGTTCTTCTCTCTGAGGTGCTTTTCTGCTACTCCAAAATTTGGGAAAGGTAGTTGCACTTCATCACTCTATAGGCATTCTCCACCCTTCTCTAATACTGATTGCTTTTGCCAATGGATCTTGTGAAATTTTGATGATATCTACAACATATTCTGGTAAAGATTCAGTTTTCATAGATTGAGTATTCTGCATCTTTTCATTCCCAACCAAAAGCTTTAAATTTTTTGGTGTTCCACTAGACACTGAAGCATGACCAGCCACCACCATTTTATCGCACAAAACCAAAGAAGTTTTTGATACATCATGCAGAGCAAAAACTAGGAATGGTGTCGTGGGTGCTCTTACTCATTACAATCTTCTCTTTGAGCATTGTTTATTTTCCTGCTTTATGTTGTGGTGTTCCTAAAGAACTCTTCACTTGAAGGGGCAGCTTGTCATTTTTATACTTTGGGTAGGATTTGCCGGATCCTATTACCGGCATGTAGGCTATAATAATGACTCCCCAACAAGATCGCGATGTTAACCTCTGTCAAGCCTGGTTAAGGAAGGAATGGGTTCGAGGGGTTCTTGGGTGGCAAAATCTAGTATGGACTAGATCCCTATGTTTCTCCAACTTCTCACTTACCTTAACCATTCTTCTAGTCACTCAAATTAGAGATAACTTCTATCTATTGGATGTAAGTATCTATTGTACTACACGATTTCCATTGGAAATGACTTAGGTGCAAACACCAAGTACTTCAAACTTCTTAGCTAAAGACTTTAGAGAGTTCGGTGTAGAATCTAATAAGACTTTTTCTTATGTCTTAGCCACAATCATAAACAAAAAGAATGGAAGAGAACACAATATTGAGGACTCAACATATAATTGAAAAAAATGTCTCTTGTAGTGCGATAGATCGATAGTCTGGCAGGTCCAGTACCTATCTCTCTCTCTATACCAAGAAAGAATCAGTTCTATTACTGCTTCATAAGACTACAGTTAGTTGGCGGATTCAATCAGGACTCTTCACCAAAGAGAACTGTAGCTTCTACAAAAATGCCTTCTGGTAGCCTAACACTAGCATGCATGACTTGAACCCAAAAAGATAGATTTATACATTTTTCATGCTACATCCTCTTGCTCTTCATCTCAAGAAGTATTAATATCAGGCCTGAAAAAGTCATTGGCATCATGGGATGTAGATTGAATTTTTCTTAATGATCGTCTTCAATAATTTTTGGACTTTAGTTACCAAATCTTCTTGCAAATAGAAGTCTTGTTGCATAATGTGTTTTGGATAGTGTTGTTCAGTCTCTGCAATTTGAAGAGCTTGCATCTTCAAAGTTGTTTCTTTCTCTAGTTGAGCGTGCAAAGTGTTAGTACGATTCTACAAGTAACTTGTAGCTTCCTCTTGTTGAGCATCTTTGTCAGATTGCTCCTTCGTCTCCTGTAAAGCAACTGCAGTCTGCTAAAGAATCTCATAGTCTTGCAGTTGAATTTGAAATTTGACTTCATTAATAGTAGCATGTTGCACCATCATTTGTTTCTCAAGTTCTTGAATTCGGACTAGATGGTGGCCATTTGCTTCTTGAAGATTTTGACCTTTCTTATTATATTCTTCGGTATCATGCATAGCTTCCTCATAGAAACCCTTATAATAAGAAAGCTGTTTTGATTCTCTATAGTGGAGTGCGACACAATGCGAACATGAGATGGTGGTAGGAGTGATGGAGGCAAAGAGGGTATGACATCTTGCATTACTTGATTCAGAGGGGCAATAGGTTCAATGCATGGGAGAGAGGA
Source organism: Ceratopteris richardii (assembly GCA_020310875.1). NCBI lineage: Eukaryota > Viridiplantae > Streptophyta > Polypodiopsida > Polypodiales > Pteridaceae > Ceratopteris > Ceratopteris richardii. The sequence continues at coordinate 185,710,140 of CM035409.1, read as the reverse complement.
AAAAGGGGAGGGTTGGAAAGAACACGAGGACAGTAGAAGATGCAACAGGAGAGGCTTGAGGAGCAACAACGGATGGTTCTGTAGCACACCCTAAACCAAAAATATGAATGTTGAAGGAAGAAGCGCTTTGGACTTAATAGGGTCTTTTTACGTGTTGAAAGATGAGGTTTGCATTCTCATCTTCTTCTTTGGTGGGTGAGGATGGAGGAGCGAGCAAATGGGGGATTAGAAGAACATGCACATCTATGGGGAATTCACTAGGATAGATTATGGAAAGAAGATAATGAATTTGGGTTTTCAAAAAAAGATCTTGGTCTAACTGCCTAACAATCAATTGGCATTCCCTATGATCCGATTAAACATACGATCAACCATCTAATTGGACCATGGGCTACAATAGCATTGGGGGAATAAAACTTTCAAGATATATCGTATGGGTGGTGTTGGAGATTCATGGTGATGAGCATGACTTAGAGGATAGAACGCTCTAGTTTAGGGTGGAAGCTAATGGCATATTCATTAGAACTATGACAAGGAAATAATTTTTCCAAGTCCACATGAGAAACCTATGCAATCGAGGAACTTTCATTGGTGGCCAAGAAAAATCGCTACCCAACCTTGGTTGGTGTTGTATGCAATTCAGTGTCGCTAAGGGGAATAGTCCACAACGTCATGGAAGTAGGTTCAAAAATGATGCACATGATGATACTCTTAGCAACAGGATGCAACATAGCAGCATCCCACTACAAAAGGGTGAATCGAGATAACTTACAGAGGTGTAAGAATTGAGAGGTCTCATTTGGGAAGAGAGCAGAAAGCAGCTCAAAGGGTGCAAGAATATCCATAGTGAATTGGTTTGACAGTAGTAGGAATACAACATGAGTGATCAAGGATGCCTAAAACAATAAAGGGTGGCATGTAGAGCGAACGGAATTTAAACATGAAGGAGGAGCACAATTATTATGGTTGAAGGACGAGGGAAATGATGAACATGATGTTGAGATATCAAGCTCAACATGTGATGATCCAGGATGACAGGTACCAGTTTTTCGTTTCTCTGACATGTATAGTGGTCACGCCGGTATATGTCAGGGATACTTCATTGAGCTTTATTAGATTTATCTATCGAGAGTGATGGCACATTTTTTTCTTGCCAGCTCACTCATTCGCGGACCTTAGGTTTTTCCTTATGTACTGGTCTTTATATATTGCACTGGTTGTATTCTTGTTTTTAGGTCATTCTTGTACATTCCTTTTATGTAATAGAAGAAGAAGAAGATCATTGTTCCTTTCCTCAATCTGTGTGTGTGAGCTCTCTTCCTTATCTCCTTCCTCGTGACATGGTATCAGAGCCAGCATGGCTGTAGAGAGCTCGTGGAGAAGGCGACGGTAATGTTATCAACCTATGGCTCATGTGATGGTGTAACTTTGCTGAATCCACTATATTCTCATAAGACTTTTTGGTCTCAACCAAACTCGGTTGGACCATACAAGTCGCCCGAGACTAGTGGTTCCGTACGTATTCTAAATCCACATTTCCTAAAGAGAATAGATCTTGGTTAACAAAGAAGGATGATGTTTCCTAATCATCAAGGAGTCTATCCAATATATGGATAGGTTTAACAAAATAAGGTCTAGCATGTATTTCATGAAGGTTTAAATTCATCAAGAGGAACAATATATTTTCGAGGATTGAATTTAAAAATAATGTCATGAGATGACCAATCCTACAACACTTTAGCTTGTTTGAGCTAGGGTGTGCCGAAGACTAAGTTGTAATTAAATATAGACTCTAGAAGGTCAAGAATGATGAACTTCATATGGAAGACAACACCTTGGAGAGTGATCAAATATTAGGAATTAATCCAATAGGGTGTACTCTAGATTGGTTAGCCATTCAGACAAAGAGTTTCAGCAGCTCAATCTGGTTCTATCCTAATTTCTTGCACAAAGCCATAGTAGCGGTGTTGACTCCAAAGCTACCATCTATTAAAACCTTTGTAATTTTATGATCTTTCTACCATCATAATCAATGGAACCACATGGTCAAAAGTTGTGTTAGGTTTTGGATGTATTGTAGTTGCAACAAGTGCCAAAATCTAGTCCATGCTGACTTGATGTTGAAATTGCTACTAGATGCCAAGTAGTAGGGTTAAAAAGTTGTCCCAAGGGTAAAGTGATAGGTGCTTTTGATAAAATATCCCATGCCTTACTATGGGAAGATTCTTTCGGTGGTTTATCCGACTGGTGACTGATGATTCTAGTGTAGTTGGAAGTAGTGGTTTTGTTGTGTGTGAATTCACCTGTGTACTGGTCATTCTTTTCAAAAGTTTGTCTATGGCAAGTTATTTGTATTATGAGGATGAGGTGGAACATAATTAGCTATTGCTTCTTCGAGTTCTTGTATGATAGCATTCACTACTAGGGATTCTGAGTTTTGGCATTATAGGGATATGTTTTAGCGGAATGACTTCCATGCATAGTATACTTGATTTAACACATAGCTAGCTACAACATGGCCTTGATTTTTAGATTTTATGTAAAAAATTTATTTTAAAATGTTCTCTTATTTCTTTTCTTTCAGTCTTTATCCACTCTAAATCTTCTACAAAACCACCAAGTTCTTGTTCAAGTTGCAAAGCCATTTCAACAATCACATCCAAAGCCATTTCGATAATCATAATTTGTTGCAATTGTGGATTGAGTCCATTAATGAACCACTGGGCAATAAGATCAGTCGGTAAATTGACATTTGATGTAGGAAGTTCTCTGAGATGAGTGTAAAAGTTGTTGCATACTCTTGCAGACCTTGATCTGGATTTTCTCTATTATTTTGGAGAAGTAAAAAATTTATGCTTGGTTTTTCTTCAACTGAAATCTCTGGAGGAAGGCTTCCTTGACTGTGTTATACTATTGAAAATGGTATAAATCGAATTTTCTTAACCACCATGTAGCTTCATTTACCAGTGTTGATTAGAATACTTAAGCCTTATACTCATCATCATTCGGGTTATCTAATACACTATATTTGATTTCAAATCTACAGACATGAGCATCTTGGTCATCACCCAGAAATCTGCCAAATTTTGCATAAGTTACTACAATTGGATTTTTCAGCTTGTAGGTCTACCATCGATCTAGGGCTGAAATATTCAAGTGCATCCACGACATCTTCATAGTCAAAACTAGTAGTTGATGATTGACCAGTGGATCATGCTAGGCTCCATGGAATTTCCAAGTTTAACTGTTGGAGGGATTCTAGTTCTTCTGTCTAATGCTTTTTTTCTACTCCAAAATCTCAGAAAGGAAGTTGTAATTTGTCACTCTATAGGTGTGCTCCACCCTTCTCTAGTATTGTTCACTTTTGCCAATGGGTAATCTGAAAAAATTTAGTGATATCTACTACAACTTGTGGTGGAGATTTAGTTTGCATAGATGGATTATTCTTTGTCTTTTCATTCCCAACCAGAACGTTCAGACTTTCCAATGTTCCATCGGACACCAAAGCATGTTCAAACACCCAATTTTCACCAAAAAACATCAAAGAAGTTTTCAATATGTTGCTATTGATCCAATCAGAGATCAAGCTAGTCAAAGTCAAAGTGATCAAATATTGGAGTTGATCAAAGTCAAAGTGGTCAACTATGGAGCTGATCAAAGGTCAAAGTGATGACTCTGCGAGTGATCCACAAGTGGTGCAAAAGTGTAGTGGTGCACACGTGGTGTACAAGTGGCCGAGAACAAGGTGCATAGGTAGTGCACAAATAGTTGTTCACAATGTTTATGGTTTTGGAGAAAAGTTGAATGTTGAAAATTGGTATTTTTGTAAGGTTTTGATGGGTTTAAGTGTTTTGGAAGGTTTAGGTGAACCCTTCATTATTCACACATATCAAAGAATTGAAGGTAAAAGGTGAAGTCATATGAAGAGAAAGTTGAATGCAAAAGTGTATGTATGGCCCTCCCATTTAAAATTTTTGTTTTTCTCCTAAAGTCATTATAGGACAAAATATGGAGTCATTGGCTTTGCACATTAAATAATTTTTGGGACATCAAAGGGAGCACCAAGATACTCTATCAGTTAGAAGTGACGTATGTAAGTGCAATTGAAACTCACCATAAGGATTGACATTCTTGGAGATAGACTAAGCAACAAAGAGAATATTGTACACTAGGAGAGAACAGCAAGAGACACATTGAACCAGTGCGATGCAAACAAGCACGTGAGAGACAAGTCTGCAAGGAAGGTGATCAATTGTGCTGAGAGAGAGTGTAGAGAACCATTAAGGAAGGCAATCAATGTGGAACAAGATACCATTGAGGAGGTGTTGCAGGTCGATAGGAGGTGGCCCTTCGTCCTACCCTATTCGAAGCTTTAGTGCAAGGTGTACACAAGAGCACACTACTGGAGAGGGTGGAGGTCTGGTACAGAGAAGGTGGACTACACAAGGACTTTCGGTATCATTTATGCTTTTGTGTGTGTGCTTTTTGGATTTAAGCACTCTACACAGAGAAAACTTTGTTTTATTCTAGACACAACCATTGTATTTCTAATATAATCAAGATATAAAAGCTTTTGGTGAAAGTGTTTTTACTTCTTCCTCTTCTTCTCTTCTCCTACAAATACTCAAGTCCCTTTTTGCTAAAGAATCCCCCAATAGTAGACTAGAAACTAAGAATGTTGTTGGGTTGGGGGGTGGTGATGCATTACAATCTTCTCTTTGGGCATTGTGACTTCACCTAGCTTATGCTGTGGTGTTCCTAAAGTATTGTTCACTCAAACAGGATGCTTGTCACTTTTATACTTTGGATATGATTCTCCGGATCATGTTATCAGCATGTAGGCTATCGCAACCACTCTACGATGGGATCACAAGTGCTAACCTTTGTCTAGTCCAATTAAGGGAAGGAACAAGCTCCAGGGGTTGTTGGGTGGTAGAATCTAGTGTGGACCACATCCCTGTGTTTCTCCAACTTCTCAATTACCTTAAGTAGTCTTGTAGTCACTGAAATAAGAAATAACTTCTATCTACAGAATGCAAATATCCCTTGTATTGCATGATTTCCATCAAAAATGACTTAGGAACAAATACCAAGTACTTCAAACTTCTCACACTGAGACTTTACACAGTTCCGTGCAGAATCTAATTACACTTGCTCTTACCTCTTAGCCACAATCATAAACAAAAAGAATGGAAGAGAACACGATACTTAGGACTCAACATATAATTGGAAAACTTCTCTTGCAGTGCAAGAGATTGACAATCCAACAAGTCTGGTAGCAATCTCTCTCTCTACACGGAGAAAGAATGGGTTCTATTACTAATGCGAAAAGGTTACAAGTCAGTCCACTGATTTGATCAGGACTCTTCACCGAAAAGAAATGCAATTTGTACAAAAATGCCTTTCAGCGGCCTAATACACGTATACATACACACACACATATAGATACACACACATACACATATACACATGTACATAGAAACACATAGACACACACATACACACATACACATACACAATAATAGACACACTCATACACATATACACATGCAAATACACTCACATGCATACATACACACTCATGCATACATACATATGCACATGCATAAACACACATACATATACACACACATATGCATACACACACATACACACACATAAAGTCAGATACACACATATACATACACATGCATACACACATACACATACCCACACATATACAAACATACACATACACAAACATGTACATACACACACATTTACACACACATACACATATACACACACATGTAGTCATGTGCATACATACACAAACATGCGGACACACATATACACATACACACACATATGCATACACATGCATACATACACACACATGCATACACATGCATATAGAATTCATACAACCACACATGCATACACACGTATACACATACACACACATCCATACATATGCATATATACACACATATACATACACATGCATACACACATACACACACACATGCATACAAACACATACACACACATACACATACACACACATACACATACACACACATATACATACACACACATACACATATATACACACACACACACATAGAGACACACATACATGCAGACACATGCATATGCATGCGTACATACACACATGCATACAAACATGCATACACATCTACATGCACACATGCATACAAACCCACATGCATACACACCTACATGCACATATTCACACATGTACACTCACATACACATATACATAGACATGCATAATCACACAAAAAACGCATTAAAATACATCCACATGTACATACACACACATACACATATACACATACACACACATAAAAACACATGCATGCATATACATACACATATACAATCACATACACACATATATATACACACACATAAATGCATACATACACACATGCATACATGCATACATGCACACATACATGCATACATACACACATGCATACATACACACATGCATACATGCACACACACATACACACACACATACATGCATAGACACATGCATACACATACACACATATACATATACACACATACACACAAACACAAGCATACACACATACACATGCATACACACATACATATGCATACACACATACACATACACACACACACACACACATATATATATATATATATATATATATATTCTAATCCATTTTTTTATATGTACAGATATTATGGATCGTAGTAGAGAGCAAACAGCAAAACTTACTCTCATAAAGAATCTTATGAGAGGAAAAGTTCCACCTGATTCACTAGGGGCTATCATGCACGAGTATGCAGTCATGTCTGATGAGGAATCAGACTACATGATCCAGATGCTTACCCATCGGCCAGTGGAAGGCTCCTTTGCCACTCCATTTGTAGGAACATCGTTATTTGCAGATAGGTATGCTTTCTTATTACAATTTAATATTTTTAATGATATTATAACACAAATGTTTTTCTTCACTTTTTATTTTTTTATTTTCTCAACATCTATACAACCTCTAGCTTGTAAGAGCATGGCAGAGTTACCTATGAAGACATGCATAGGTAGCCTATGGCTTGGGTGTGACATATCACGTGATGGCAGTATAATAGACATCAGGCATGGCTTCGAGTTTAAGAAAACAATGAGATATTTATGTGACTGCTACTTGCATTTTTGTTCGCTTAAAATGCTTATAAGTATGAAATTTACATATAAATTGAAATATATATTTTATGTTTTACTTATAAGATCTTTTTTTTTGCAATGAGAGTTTGGTGAGAGATACAAAAAGTACATACTTAGTTCACTAATTCGGCACTAGTTGGTCTTGCAAGTGATTCCTAAAATAGATGCGGATACTTATGTCATGTCATTGTGACAATGCAGTGTACACATTAATTTTAGTTGTGATATACATACATATATATATATATATATATATATATATATATATATATATATATATATATATATATATATATATATATATATATATATATATATATATATATATATATATATATATATATATATATATATATAGCATATTTTGTTTGTGACATCGGTGTTGCACTCGGTATAGGCATCAGAACTGAAGCGCTGGTATAGACACCGGTATCGGCGTTAGTATGAGCCTCCGTATGGGCGTCGATATGAGCATCGAAAATACTGACACTCATACCGGCGTGCATACCGGCAATGTCCTAGGAGTATTGACGCTTTATCGGCAACCTGCTGGGAGTATCGTCGCTTATACCGATGACCATATCTGCAAACGTTTTTTTGGGTAGAGTGTGTTGTCTTTTGCTACAACAACATTACCATGATGTTGTTTAGCAAAAGACAATACACTGTGCCCAAAGAAAACCGAGTACATGTGATATGTACTTTAATGGCAACCAAAACATGATTTCATATAGCAAAATACTGTGGGACGCAAAAGAGATGAGCAAAAATGAACCATGAATCATGTACAAAAAAATTGTATATTCCATAAATGAAGCATGTACAAGAGTGTGGCAAAGCACTTCCATATAGGCACCGAATACAAAATGTGACAAAGCACTTCCATATAAGAACAGAATACAAAATTATGGTGCACCATTGCCACATATGAGTGTAATACAAAATTGTGGCGAAGCACTACCATACATATGTTCGACAGGATCAAAACCTTTACCCCTACAATCCTGCAAAAAAGCATATGCGTAAAAATGAGACAAATTGACATGCCATTTATGAACAACAACTAAAAATATGAAACCAAGCTATAAGTTTACCTCATCATAGATTCTCCCATGAAATGATCACACCGCATCCCTCTAAGTCGTGCAATAGTGCAGCCAATCCATGACGATATCCATAAGCTTCTTCGGTTAGCGTCGGAGGATGACCCACTACCAGCTCCTATAATAAATATGCAAAATGTTAGATGCACATGCATGATGTTCTTAACACAAACAAATTCAATAATTAAAATGATACTTAGAAATTGGTAGTGCATACTGTCATATCCGCCGCTACCCAAATGTGATGTTCCAACCGTATCTAAATGTGTGGTTGCCGCATCTCCTTGCTAACAATATGGGTCACGAGTATGTTGTTGCTCATCCTGAATTGATTCCCACTCATCAACATCTAACCATGCAGGCCTCGGTAAGCCTGCTCTGTAAGCATCGCGAGCCTCGGACCGTCGATGAGACATCACCTCGCATGCCATATGTTCACTCCATTCTGAGCTCACAATAGGATGCCCAGGTCCTAGCCGATATTCTTCATATATGAACTATGTGATATTATTTTTGGAATCCTTATCCTGTTCGCTCCATTTTAACATGAGAGAATGTCCAAACTCTATGGAGCTGATGCATGGACTTTTCGGCTACATCCATGACCGGAGCTCCATCACATATGTGATATATCTTGGAGTCATCATGGTCATGCACTCCCCAAGGTGTACGTGGAGATCCCATTTGATCCAATGTGGAGGTGTTAGGATATATATATACATATATATATATATACATATATATATATAGAAGCCCTAAAAACTTAAAGATCAATTTTTTAGATATTTAATTATTTATATTTTATATATTTAGATTTTTCTCTATTATTTCATAAAAATGTATGTATGTATGTGTGTGTATGTGTGTGTATGTGTGTGTAAAAACTCAAAAATCTTATTTTTGGTATATTTAATTATATATATATATATATATATATATATATATATATATATATATATATATATATATATATAGAAACCCTTAAAATTTAAATATCTATTTTGAGATATTTAATAATTTATATTTTATATATTTAGATTTTTCTCTAATATTTCATAAAAATGTATGTATGTATGTGTGTATGTTTGTATATGTGTGTGTGTGTGTAAAAACTCAAAAGTCTTATTTTTAATATATTAATTCTATTGTTGTGTGAAAACTCAAAAATCTTATTTTTGGTGTATATATATATATATATATATATATATATACCAGAAAAATTTAAATATCTATTTTTAGATATTTAATTATTTATATTTTATATATTTAATTTTTTCTCTAATATTTCATAAAAATGTATGTATGTACGTGTGTATGTTTGTATGTATGTGTGTGTGTGTAAAAGCTCAAAAATCCTATTTTTGATACATTTTTTTCGTAAAAATGTATGTATGTATGTGCGTATGTTTGTATGTATGTATATGCATATGCATATGTGTATGTATGTATGTATATGCATGTGTGTATGCATATGCATTTGTGTATGTGTGTATGCATATGCATGTGTATGTGTGTATGCATATGCATGTGTATGTGTGTATGCATATGCATGTGTATGTGTGTATGCACATATGTGTGTATGTATATGCATGTGTGTATGCATATGGATGTGTGTATGTATGTATGTATGTATGTATGTATGTATGTATGTATGTATGTATATGCATAAGCATGTATGTATGTATGTATGTATATGCATGTGTGTATGTATATGCAATTTGTGTGTGTATGTATGTATGTATGCATATGCATGGGTGTATGCATATGCATGTGTATGTGTGTACGCACATATGTGTGTATGTATATCCATGTGTGTGTATGTATGTATGCATATGCATGTGTGTATGCACATATGTGTGTGAATACATATGTGAGTGTGTATGTATATGTATATGTCTCTCTCTTTCATCTCTCTCTCTTTATGTTTCTCTAGATCTCTCTGTTTCTTTCATCTCTCTCTCTCTCTATCTATGTCAATCGAAAACAAAAGAATCACTTACATCGATGTACTTGTTTGGATCGTTGTCCTCAAAGTCCACTTAAAGTTGTCCTTCATTGAATTCCAAAGACCTGATGCCAAAATCTCTAGCAAAACTAAAGAGAAAAGAAATTAGAGAAGGGAAAACATAAAGAAAGAGAAAAGAGTGCTACACTACGTGTGATACTTACCAAAACTTTAGACCTAGAAAAATAGAGAGGTGTGCATAGAGAGAGAGAGAAAGAGTGAGAAAGAGAGAGATGTAGCTCATGCACGCAAACTTGATAGTAGCAGGTTTTGTTTCAAAATGCGATGAATGTCGAATTTTTGTTCTCGAGCCCGGTTAAAACATTGCATCGGTATCCGCACTGGTATGAGTGTCGGTATGAGCGTCAGTATGAGTGTGCCGACACTCATACTGACACGGATACTGACCCAGGTCATACCAATACATATATTGCCTCCGTGGTTTTTCAAGGGTTTTCAACAGTCATACCGACGTCGATGCATGATCATGGGTGCGCACAATGTCGGTATGCCCCTGATATGTTGTAGTGATTATCTTTATTGATTTCTGTTATTTCTTTTATTGTTAAATCCATGTTCTCGTAAATGTAATCCTCTATTGATGGACTAATATCGATTTTTGGTAGTTCATCTTCGTCATTCGTAGAATCAGCATGTAGAGTATTATCGTTCTCATCAAGTAGATGTAGAAATATTCTAGTTTCTCTTTGAGATGCCGGTAAATCAATATTTGATGATGAATCATCAACATGACTTTCTTCGATCCATCTAGCAATAAATTTGTCAAACAATGATCACAATCTAGGTTGAACATGAATGACTCTCCATCAAGGATGAGCATTAGTGTCTTACAAATAAATATGCTTGTTCAATATGACTAGGAACAATATACAGTTCTCTTGTTAATTGCATTATTTTCGAAGAGTCAATTGCACAAAACCTAGATAATTCCCTTCTCAATGTGGAATTATACCTTTATACTTGGATCAAAACCAATAAACCTTGAAAATAACCTATTAAAATATAAAAAAACAAAGCTTCATTATTACTAGCTTATAATTTAATAAACTATATCATAAAAAATATAATTTCTTTTACCTGTTTGAAGATACAAGAAAAAAATCATAGATACCAACAATGTTTCCTATGTCGCTAAGTTTTCTATCTATTAGATTTGTAGCTTTTGAACTTTCAAATGATAATTTCTTGAAAGAATCAACAATGTTAGAATCCTCTATATTATGCAAAGAATCAATAACTTTGACTCTAATACGTTGTCCATAAGCCCACATATTAGTGAACATTCGGGTCTACAATAATAAATAAATTATTAAAAGAGAAAATAATATACATATATGTGCAAAAATAGAATATTAGTAGAATCAAATACCTTTCTTTGACAACATATCATTAACTCCCTCTACTCATCTAAGATCCATTCATTATTTGCATTGACTCCTTGCATATGAGTATACAACCAATTCGTGAAAGAAGATATATCTCTATTCTCATTACTATCAAGATTACATCTATAGCTTTTGTTTCTTAGTCTTTTACTTTAGAGATTTTGAAGTTCTTCTTCATATTCATTAACAAATGTGTTCATGCATTTGCTATTATATACAATAAAAGTAGAAATATCACTTTTTTTTTTGCAATGTAAATTGAAATGGAACTCCCTCACTTGATAATACCTCATCTATAAATTTTGAAGAGGATTTGTATGGAGCTTCTCATGAGCTCTCTCAAGGTATTCACTAACATAGAACATGCACTCCTCAAGAATCCATCCCTTTGCCATAGATCCTTCTAGTTTTTCTCTTTTTCACACATGACCTTTAATATGCCCATAAATCACTCGACCCAAAATATGCATTGAGTGTTTACAACTACAATCTCTATTTCATCCACAAGATGGATCAATAAATGAACTTGAATATCAAAAAATGATGTTGAAAGCTCTTTCTTTATCAAAAATAGTAGCTCCCTGCATTCACATTTCTTTTGTGGGATCGATTCCTTGTCAATCTCTTTTGATATAGTCCACCTATTATCAATCATAAATTAAATTATAAATAAATTAATCTAAAAAGGAAAGATATCAAATAGTTTTATATATTAAACATAGAATAATGAAAAATACCTTATAAGTGATCCAAGGTGATAGATCACATCCCGTAATCCTTTCTTTGCACATCCATCATTAACAAGAGGTAGATTGTGCTTCAAAAAGCTCTTGGAGGAGATGGTGGATAGATTCCAGTGATGAAGTGGTGCTGCAAAATCTTGCTTCACACCAGCCAAGAACAAGTTGTGGAGAGTAGAGTAGAACCTTTGAGCTTCCCAACACTCACAAATAATTACCTAACTACTTTGGATTATGATACATTAATCAATGGATCAAAATAGATGAGTAGATTCAACTATGAGCTAAGACTTGTTATTTTTGTCTCTAAACATGTCTAGTAAAATGAAAAATGCTCTCAACCTACTAGCAATTGATTAAATTCCTTTTGGGAGTATCTAATTAACCTAGATAGCTACCAATCACATGTCATTTCACTTGAAATGATCAAGTGTACTATGAGAATTGTGTTTAGCACGTCAATAGACCATCCTGATAATTTTGGGCTTCAGTAGTATGTAGACCAATGAGCAGAGTTGTGAAGATATCTTGAGATTGCAAAAAGCAATGGCAATTAGATTTTGTATCTATGAAATAGACAGTATGGAGAATCTATACCACTTTATATCACATCAAATAATGAACTATGCACTGAGAACCAATTATGAGAAGATCATTGTTTTGAGATGAACTTGAAAGAGAAGTGAAGTAGAGATGTGATCAATGTATATGTATTAAATCACATAGAATTACAATGACATTGACCATGCACAATGTGAGGGTAGTGATGGAGCTATAGAATGAGCTCACTAATCATAGAAAACCCCTCTCAAATGATTTCCAAATCGAGTTCTTACTCATGTGTGATTTAGATCCGTTTTTATAGCTTTGAGTTGGTGCCAACTTTTGAATTCAAATTCAAGCTCTTAACATAAAGTGAATCCTAAACTTTAGGACTTGTTTCCTCACCAATCTCCTACCAAATGATTCGTAATTTGATTTTCCTAACTCCATGTGAGAGTATGTGCTATGAGCTTTTACAAGGATAAAAGTAAATGCCTTTTAGAAGAGAGTAGTCGTATGTGACTTCAAATGACTTTATAAAGTGAATACTAATTGCCAAAGTATGTAGGCTTGGACTTATTTGCACCAACAAAAGTTTTACCAAACATGTGTCTTTAACCTAGATAGGCTCTTGTCACCCAAAGTAAACATGTTTTGGAAAGATGCCCATATCCTATAGGTTTTTGAATCAACTGAATCCTATTGTTGATAGTCTCCACCTCCTTTGTCATAAGTCATCACAGGTCTGGATGGAACAAAAGCAAGGGTATACAAACCACGAACCACCAATGAACGAGGAGTATTGTGAGTTCTTGTAGGAATCACATATCAAATTGTCATTGGGGGCTTTACTCGAACTAGTTCCAGCATTTTGAAAATAGTTACTACAACAATTAGAGGAAAAATATGCACCTTCGAGAAATTCAGAACCCTGAGTTTCAATGGTAAGGAATGTGTGGGACAGGATAGTGGAGTATGTGGTCCCTACAATTACAATGCAATATAAAAATAAAGACATTCCAAAGGTTTTGATTGATGGGGGGGCCTAGTATCAACACTGCATCTACCACCACGTGTCATCAAATGGGTTGGAATAGCATTGACCCAGCTCCCTTCTTTGTTCGAATTGCTGACCAATCATGGGTATAACTAGTGGGGCTGGTCAAAGACATCCCTATCCCTATTGTGCAGGTTCTAATTAATATTACATTTTTTGTACTGGAACTAAAAGGGAAAAATCTGGATTATAACTTGTTATTGGGTCGTCCGTGGTTAGGAAATGCTAAGGTTTTCCAAAATTGGGATGAAAAGACAATTACCTTCCAAAGAGGGCATACTAAGTTTTTTGTTCCCTTAGATGATGAGCAACATTGCCTTCCCGAGCATAAACCAATATTAGCGGAGGCCCCGCATATGTTGGATGGACTCGAAGAGGATGAGGAACAATAGTTTTTGGATGCAAATAGGGATTTGCTCTCTTTCAACGTAGTTGATGTGAATTCAATAGTCAGCTTAGCATGGGATAGTATGGTGGCCGTGGTGTGTACGAAATCTTTGGAATTGCAAACTAAAGATAACAATGATCTAGTGAAAAAAGATCCCATGGAGAATGGAAAGATACGAGTGGAAGAAGATTCTTTAGAAGTGGTAAATTTGGGACTTACGGAAGAGCCTAAGCTAGTCCGAATTTTTTCGAAGCTTGCTCTAGAATTCCAGGCAGCCTTGATCGCTTTGTTGCAATAGTACAAGGATGTTTTTGCTTGGACATACTCAGATATGAAAGGACTAGATCCGAAGCTATATCATCATCGGATTTCTCTTAAGCTCAATGCTACCCCAGTGATGCAACAAAGGTACAGAATGAACCCTAATTTTGTAGAATAGGTCAAACACGAGTTGGACACACTTATAAAAGTTTTCTACATTGTTCCCATTGAAAATGAGGAATGGGTCTCGCCCATAGTTATTGTTCCGAACAAAAATAAATAGTTACGGATCAGAGTCGATTAGAGGAAATCAAATGCGGCTATTATACCAGATCCTTTTCCCTTACCATTTTTGGATAGCATGTTGGATGAGGTTGCAGGATGGGAAATGTATTCATTTCTTGACGGGTTCAGTAAATATAACCAAGTACGAATGGTGGAAGTAGATATATTGAAAACAGTATTTATCACGAATTGGGGAGTCTTCACTTATACAGTAACATGGTTTGGATTATGCAATGCACCTAGTATGTTTCAACGGTGCATGCAACAAATATTTGGTCCCTACTTAACATCATTCATGCGTATATTCTTAGATGATTTTTTAGTCTCGGGCCCCATGGCCGAGCACCTAAAATTTACGAGCCTATTTCAATTCTTGTAGACAAGTGTAGTTGTGCTTGAATCCAAATAAATCTACTTTTGCGGTTATACGTGAAAAGTTGTTAGGCCATGTGATCTTCGCATAGGGTATTGTAGTAGACCTCGACAAGGTGAAAGTAATCCTGGAGACCCCAGTGCCTCAGAATCGGAAGGAGGTTTTGCATTTTCTGGGACAAGTTCGCTGACATGGTGGACATCTATAGGGACTGGCGCACATTGGCATTCCATTGAATAAACTTGCACATGTCCGACCAATAGAATTTGTGTGGACTGATGAAGCTCAATTTGCCTTCGAACAATTGAGGAAGATGTTAGCTACCGCACTAGTGTTGAAAGCCCCAGATTGGATGTAGCAGTTTCATGTCTTCATGGATGCTTCCGGTAAAGCTATTGGGAGTGTCCTGATGTAGAAAGAAGATCAAAGCCAGTTTCACCCGGTGTATTTTGCTAGCTGTCGATTAACAGCTACGGAGCAGAACTATTCCATTACCGAAAGGGACTGCTTAGGTCTTATTTGTTTAATCAAGAAGTTTCACCATTATTTATTGAGCCGAGCCTTCACTTTTCATGTAGATCATAGTGATCTATTATATCTGGTCAAACAGCAGAATTTCGTGGGCCACCTTGTCAGGTGGGTCCTACTGTTACAAGAATTTGAATTTTACATCGTTCATCGCATAGACGGTAGTCATGCTATTGTTGATTTCTTGTCGTGCATTGATCACGAAGAACCCCCGACAGCGTAGATGACACTCTTCCCAATGCAGAAGTTTTTTCAGTGGTTGAAGTTCTCACTTCTCCTCAGACCTACCCCCACTTGGTATAACCAAATGCTCAGTTTTCTCGAAAATGGTATTGCTCCATTGTACTTAAGTTCCGCAGCACGAAAAAACTAGGACTTTGCAGTTGTAGGTTTAGAGTTATTATGGGCCACTTATATCATAAAGACCCAACCGGCATTTGGATGCGTTGCATTCCTCCACACAAGGTGCAGACCGTCATTTCAGAGGCTCATGCAAGTGAAGCTGGTGGACATTTCAGTCATTTGATTACGATGCGAAAAATCTAGTAGTTCGAATTATTGTGGCCAACTAGATGTGCAACAAGTAGTATGGAATTGTGATCCATTCCAACATACTCGGGAACCCCGAGACAGCTAGCATTTTTCATTGCAGCCAATTCTTCCACTATAACCGTTCTAGAAATGGGGGTTGGATTTATTAGGTCCCATTAAACCACCTGCTGCTCGCAGTGGAGCCATGTACATTTTGACCTATTGAGGGGATTCTTGGACAAGAAGGGATTTGAGTGTTTGTAGGAGAAAAGGGAAAGACAAGAAGAAAGATACACACTGGAAGCCTCTATTGATTGATTATAAGAAGACAAATACAATGGTGATGCACACTACAATCCAATAATACAACCAAATGCTTCTGTGCAAAATCCCACAGAGTGCTCAATCACAAAATACCAAATACCCAAGGGTCTTGTTACTGCCGGCCTTCTCTGCACCAGACCTCCACCTTCTCCAAGCGTGCACTTATGCACACCTTGCACCAAGCTTCCAATAAGCGGGAGGGTTGGACAACTTTTGTTGGCACGCGCACAGCTTCAATGAGACTTTAGGATCCTTGGGGTGAATAGCTTAGCACTTCTCTGCACACTTCCTTGGTCACTCTTCATGCACACCTTGCATTCACTTCTCTGCGTCGCACACTGTGTGTCTCTTCACTTCTCTCTCTTGCCTAGCTTAGACTATGCTCACTCTTGCTTAGTCTTGCTTACTCCAAGAATAGTCCTTGCCTTGATTTGAGTGTCGATTCATGTACGCTCCTTACTACAAGAGTATCTTGGTGCTCACTTTGATGTTCCAAGATTGTCTCCAAAAGTGGGCAACCAATGAATCCTTGTTTTGTCCTGTAGTGACTTTAGACTAAAACAAGAATTTTGATTGGGGGCCATACTTGCACTTCTGCGTACGCTACCGCTTCACATTTTGCCTTCTAATTCTTCAAATGTGCACCTAAGAGAGGGTTCACCTGAACCTTCCAAAACACTTTAAAAACACTTTTGAACCTTAGGGAAATTATAAAAATACCTCTGCAACCTGCAACCAAGTTTCTGCAATTTTACCCTTTGTGAACCAATTAATTGTGCGCTACTTGTGCACTTTGACACCTGACCTTTGAACACTTTGACTTTGCCCATGTTGACTTTGACCTTGATCTTGTTGACTTTGAATATTTTGACCTTGATCTTTTGACTTTGACTATGGTTGAATCTGACTGGAATTGACTTCGACCAATATGACTTTGATGGGCTCAACAGTTGCCCACCACCTAATGTGCTCTCCGTCCCGGAGAGCTATAGCCAAAACTTTGAGTAGATATGACACCAAGATTCCTGTGCTTGGAAAAGCTTCAAAAGGACATCTGAGCAGCAACCAAGTCCACCAAGTCCACCAAGAGCAGGAGAGAACAAGCACCAGAGAAGAATCCAAAGTGGAATTTTTTGTCAGGGAAAAGCAAAGGAGGGCAATGGGAGGGTCGAAAGGAGGGGGAAGGGAGGGCTGAGGGGGCTAAGATGGATAGGGTAGGGAGGGGTAAGGATGGGGCTCGGCAGAAGGGTAAAGGGAGGGTGAGGGAGTAGGATTATGGTGTCTAGAGAGGGCCAAAATGAGTAAACAGTAGGGCTACAGAGGTTGCATATGGGAAATTGTGAAACATAAGTCAAAACAAAGTTGTGGACCATGCGGTAAAATAAAAACATGTGATAAATGTGCTCAAAACATGTGGGTTTTGACCAAAAGTAAGAGAAAAGGTGTGATTTTTGAAAAATTAAGTCAAAAAATGAATCCAAAGCTGCCAAAATACATGAAAATGATTCCAAGTTTGAAAAAAATGGCCATGCAAGGTGCGATCCAGAGCCAAAAGGTTTGAACCATAAAAATGAAAAAAAATATATAAATATAAAAATATTACCTTCCTTCTTTTTTTTTAAATACACATATGGGGAAAATAAAAAGAAAAGAAAATAAATAAATGAAAAGAAAATAAGTAAATACAAAATAAAATACTGAAATAATATTAAAATAAAGAAATAAAAATAAAATAAAATAAAAATCAAAATAAATAAATAAAACATAAAATAAATAAATAAATGAGGTGCGGGGGGGCGGCGGGCGGCGAGGAGAGAGAGAGAGAGAGAGAGAGAGAGAGAGAGAGAGAGAGAGAGAGGGAGAGGGGAAAGAGAGAGAGAGAGAGAGAGAGAGAGAGAGAGAGAGAAGAGAGAGAGAGAGAGAGAAAAGAGGGAGAGGGAGAGAGAGAGAGAGAGGGAGAGGGAGGGAGTTTTTTTTTTGAATTTGGAAAATTCTCGAAAAATCCAGGGGGGGCCTCTTTTTTTTTTGAAAATGTCCAAAATTTGAGAAAACTCTAAAAAAATCCAAAAAAAATTGCAAAAAAATCTAGAAAAACTCTCAAAAAATTTTGAAAAAATTCCCTACAGGTCTAGGCCAGTTTTTTCACTCAAAACCATAGAGAGCTTCCTTTATTCCCCCAATTTGGCAAGAAGATGACACTTGAAAAAGATGAAAAATACCAAAAAATTTCTAAGAATGCTTGAAAAATTCCCAAAATTTTCCAAAAACTGTATTTTTGCAAAGGTTATGAAATGGTTGCTAAATTTGCTAAAAACTCAAGGAAGAAGCATGAAATGGATAAAGAAAACTACTAAAACTTAAGCAAAATGAAATGAGAAGGCTATGTACAACCTGGACAGATTTTGCAGGTTCCAAGTGATCCATAATACTTCAGTTGTGTTGATGATAGGGCTTGAGCCTTGATATGTTGACCAGTGGCAAGGCCTCTCCTTTTAGCGTCTCTAACTCCATGGCATCCGAATTCAGCATTGTTTTAACTCGATAAGGTCCTTCCCAGTGTGGAAGACATTTTCCTCTAACTTGTGTTTGGATTTGAGGTCTAGGGAGAAGAACTAACATGCTTGGTTGTATGTTGTTGTTCCACTGATTTCGATCATGTGCCTCCTTCCTCTTCATCTGAGTCTCTATCAATTGTTTTGCTGCATGTAGACGTATCTCCTCCACTTTATGCAGTGCTTCAAGCCTCTAAGAGACACCACAATCTTTCTTTCCCTACATGAATGCTGCTTTTGGTCATCCATGTAGAAATTCAAAGGGTTCAATAGGAAATATCCCATAAACCAGTTGGAATGGAGAGTAGCCCGTAGCCTCTTTGTAAGCTAACCTGTATGCCCATAGCATACCTTGATAAGCAATGCCCCAGGAAGTGGGCTATAACATACATTCTTTCCTTAACATGGAAATTAATACTTTATTAGTGGATTCTGCCTGTCCATTAGCTCTTGGATAGTGGGCACAAGAGGTCCTATGTAGAATTCTATACCTGTTGAAACTTTCCTAAAGGACCTTATTCACAAAATGAGTACCTTGTTCTATACAAATTTCAAGTGGACATCCAAACCTGCAAATGATGCTACTGTAAATCAAATCAGCAACAGTTTGAGCGGTGCAGTCAGGTGAAGCAATAGCTTCAGTCCACTTTGTCGCATAGTCTGTGGCAATCAATAGATACTTCTCTCTTTTTGGAATTGACATAGGGTAGATGGGCCCTACAAAATCTAGCCCCCACTTCTCAAATGGTTGCCAAGAAGTGGAAATAATCAAAGGTTTGTGCCTCTTCTTTGTTGGATTGGGTCCACACCTCTGGCAAACATCACATGCCTTCCCCCATTCATCTGCATCTTTGAATAATGTAGGCCACCATAAACGAGCTTCAAGGATCCTTTGACTCATAATATGTCCTGGAAGCTGCCCACCACCTGTTCCTTCATGTGCAGATTGAAGGACTTTCCTCACTTCTTCTTCTTTCATGCACTTCCTAAACCTGTTGTCTTTTCCCTATCTATATAATTTATCTTCAATGAAGGTATAAGGTCTGCTCTTGATTAGCGATCTCTTTCTTTGCACAACACTTGCCTTCTCTGGATACACTCCAGTTTTAATGAAATTCATGATATCATTATACCAACCTTGAGCTTGTATGGCGATGAGATTAGCATCTGGAAAATCATCATTGACTCCAATAGCTTGATCCATCATATTGATCCTGGATAGGTGATCCGCCATGACATTTTCTTTACCTCGTCTACAGAAAAATCAAACTCCTGGAACAAAAGTAGCCACCTCTATATCCTCCCAGTTGCTTGTGGCTTGTTCAATAAATACCTGAGTGGTTGATGATCAGTGATCATAAAAAAATTCACACCTAGCAAATAATGAAGAAATTTTTGTATGGCAAAAACCATTGCTAGAGCTTGCCTTTCTGTTGTGCTATAATTTTTTTCATCTTTAGTCAAAATTCGACTAGCATACTAAATAGGCCTGTCAAGTTTGAATTCTTCACTATGTTGAGCCAAGACTGCACCCACTGCAAATGCATTGGCATCTACATGCACATGAAAAGTATTTGACGAATCTGGGGTGATAAGAATTGGTGCAGCCACCAATTTGGACCTTAGTGTGTGATAAGCATTCTCTTCTTTCTCTTCCCATTTAAAGGGTACTTCTTTACCTGTAAGTCTAGCCAGTGGCCTCGCTATCTCTGCATACATTTTTATAAATCTTCTGTGGTACCCAGTATGCCCCAAGAAGCTAATCTCTTTAGGAGATTTGGGTTTAGACAACTTTAGTATAGAAGTATTTCTATCCGGATCTGGAGCCATACCTTTAGCCGACACCACATGTCCCAAGAGGGTTCCTTCTGTCACGAGGAAATGAAATTTGTTTGGGTTTAGCTTTAGTTTAGTCTCCCTGCATCTCTTAAAAACATTATGCAGCTGTCGCAAGTGATGGTCCAAACAATCTAAAGAGGTCTCTTTGTGAGATCCTTAAAATGAAGAGAAGTCATCCATGAAAATTCTAAGTGTTTCCAGCAATAAGGGTCCAAAAATTAGGTTGACAGTTCTGTTAACGGTGGTTGGAGCATTTCTGAGTCCAAAGGGCATTTTTACATACACATATCTTCCCCAAGGTGTGATAAAAGCAATCTTTTCACGATCCTCTAGGTTTATGGATATTTGATTATAGCCACTAAAGCCATCCATATAGATATATAATGCATGTCCAGCCACTTCTTCAATGACCTGCTCTGCAAATGGCATGGGGAATCCATCTGGAATGGTCACCTTGTTGAGTGCTCTAAAGTCAACAGAAATTCTGATTTTGTTGGTATTCTTCTTTGGTACTATAACCATAGGTGAAAACCATTCTGCGTGTTCCACAGGAATGATGATTCCTACATCCTCCATCTTCTGTATCTCCACATAAACAACTTCAGCATATTTTGGGTTAAGTCTATAACTCTTTCCTCTTATTGGTTTCGCTCCATCAACCAGAGGGATTTTGTGCTCTCCATAATTGGCAGGCACTCCTTCTAAGTCTTTATAATGCAAAGCAAAAACATCTGCATAGTGGTTCAAGAAAGATTTTACCTTTTCAAGGAGCTCTGGGTGGCTCCACAACCAAGTAGCCACCAAAACTGGACGATTACTTTCTTGAGTGCCTAATTGTATTTCTTTGACAGGGTTTCTCTCTACCATGTTATCTTCATGCTCATCTCCAACCCTGTTTTCTTCCAATAATTTTTCATGCATTGTTGCATAAGCAGGAGTGTTCTGGATCTCAATGTATTCCTCCTTGTCCTGCATCCATCCTGCAGGGATTTCTTGAATTGGTAAAGAACATTCTTCACTAGTATGATTTACCTTGTCTTTATCTTTAGTAACTTCCTTCTCTGTCGTTGTTGCATCCTCCTCCAAGTTGTATTTGAGGGGTGTCTTCCTCCTCCTTTTGTGGTCTGTGAGGGGTTCTCCCAATCCAACATCAACCTGAACTTTATCCTCATTTTTCTCTCTAGGCAAGACTTATGTAAAATTCCAAAACAAGAGGAAGAGTTGCCTGCTTGGAGCCAATTCAGAATATCCTCTTCTTCCTCGAACTCTATTAATTTTGGGGTTGGTCCTCTGTTTCTGGTTCCATGCAAATGCCAAATGATTGCATCATGCTGGTGTTCCCTTGATGATCTGGGCCCTCCTCTAAATGTACCTGTGTCAGTTCCTACCCTTTCTTTTGTACCCACATAGTTTCTTTACCCCAATCATGAATGACACTTGCATGCCTCAGCCATGGTCTTCGAATTAAGAGGGGAAATCCTCCTTCAACCTGGGACAATCTTAATACCACAAAATCCAGAATGAAGAGATTACCTTGTACTTCCATTGGAACTTTTGGGATCACTCCCAAGGGCCTTACTTTGCTTTGATCTGCCAAAGCAACAATGAAATTTGTAGGCCTTGAAGGGTGTAGTCCAATCTTTTCCATTGTGTGTTCAGGCATCAAGTTAATGCCAGAACCACCATCCACAATAACTCCTTGAAACTCATGACCTTTGATAGATACTGTAAATTAAAGGACTCTTATAATCTCTAAGGAGTGCTTCCCCTACAATTTTACCTTTATGCATAACAACAGTTTTTGCCACTAAACTTGTAGTGGAAGCCTCATCAATTATCTGCAAAAATTCTGACCTAAATTTCCCATCCATTATAATTAAATAAAAAATACTAACCTCCTTTTTCATGAACTTGAGTAGTTTTGAAGCCTCTGATTCCTTAAGAGCATGGGCTCCAATTGACTTATCAAACTCCTCATGAGCCCTGTTGAATGCATGCCCAATGGCATCAGTGGTACATATGAGATCTCCTTTTGACCTTGTCTCTGCACATGTGGTGGCTTTGTCTTGAGATGTCTCTTTGTCTTTATTCAATCCATTAATTCTTGATTCTTGACCTACTTCTACTTGCACCTTCCCCTTGCTTCTTGTTTGCACTATAAAAGATTCAATTTCTTCTAACTGCACCACTCTGGTAGATGGTGATGGCCCATTGATTTGATCTAACATTTTTTGTGCACAGAAATCATTTGAGTGTGGGGTCCAGATGAAGAAGCTTGATTCTTAGGACAACAATTTGTATAGTGGTCTCTGGCCTCTAGGCAGTTCCTGCAAGGAGGGGCATTTTCTGGTAGAGTGCACCTACTTTGATAGTGCCCATATTCTCCACATCTGAAACAAATGATTGGCCTCCTAGGCCCATTTCCAAAGTTATTCCTCTATTTAGGGTTGTAATTGTTACCTTGATTGGGTGTAGCCGCCATCACGTTTGCTAATGGTAGGGGCCCTCCTTGGGTCCAATATGTTGTTGCAGGCATTCCTCTTGATTGGCATTCCTCGGCCTCATGACTAGCTTTCCTGCATAGTTGGCAAGTCACACTTAACAGAGGAGATTCACTTACTATATGACCTTGCTTGCTGCACATGGTACACCAAAGTCCACTCATGATGCCACCCCCTTTGAGTTCCAGCAACTCTTGTCGCAATTGAGCCAATTCCTCTGATTGGGCTTCCTCCTCCTTTTGGAGCTTTAATGCCTCAATCTCCCTCCTCAACTGAGTAATAGCATTCTCCTCCTCTTTGTGGGACTTATTCCTGTTTAAGCCCTCCAAATCTTTCCTTAGTTGGATTACTGGATCGTCCATTTCTGTAGAATAGGGTAGTTGAGAAGAAATGGCTCCATACTATTGCCTTATCTGCTCCAGCCATGTGGCTGTGTTGATGAAATCCTCTATGGAGGCCATGGGCAACACTAATTCCTTGATTTTACATTGGGTGGTCATTGGAAGTGGCTTAGCTAACCATTTTTTAGCAAAAAAATCATGTAATGGATCTGGCAATTTAGCCATTAGTGCCTTGGCCCTAGTCACAAACTCTGGGAACTTTTCACCTGGACCCAATCTCAAATTTTCTAGTTCCTCTATGATGATCTTTGTAGTATTTTCATGCTGGAATTGAGTCCTGAATGCATCTTTCATTAAGTCCCAAGTTGTAAAATAGTTCTCAGCAAATTGGCTGAACCATTTATCTGCTAACCCTTCTAATGTGGCACGGAAGAGTATAAAAAAGGCATCCTCTCTTCCCATTAAGCCTCTAGTTTTGCATAGTGCTAAAAACCTTCTAATATGCTCATCGGGATCTTCCTGAGCTAAGCCTTTGAAAGAAGGAAAATTTATATTTAATCTTGATAGTAGGGTTTCCAAGTCTACCTGTCCTGCCATGCTCTTTACTGATGAAGTTGACGAAAGTGGACTGGAGGATCTTCTAATAGCCTTCCTTCTTGTTTGCTTGCAGGTGACCCTCAATTTTTAAGACCGGATTGCGGTCATGGGCTATTCATAGTCCTCTTAGTATGAGATAAGTGATAAGAATATTTACCTCTTAGCTCAATGAAGTAGCACTCTAGTACTGGCGACACTTGACCTCTTCTACACTTTGCACTTGGTTTCTCCTATGCTCAAATCTCCTTGGAGTCCCACCGCGCCTGCCAAATTTTGTTGGGGGGATTCTTGGACAAGAAGGGATTTGAGTGTTTGTAGGAGAAAAGGGAAAGACAAGAAGAAAGATACACACTAGAAGCCTCTATCCATTGATTATAA
This sequence comes from Ceratopteris richardii, assembly GCA_020310875.1. Lineage (NCBI taxonomy): Eukaryota > Viridiplantae > Streptophyta > Polypodiopsida > Polypodiales > Pteridaceae > Ceratopteris > Ceratopteris richardii. The sequence continues at coordinate 185,685,184 of CM035409.1, read as the reverse complement.
GAAGACAAATACAATGGTGATGCACAATACAATCCAATAATACAACCCAATGCTTCTCTGCAAAATCCCAGAGAGTGCTCAATCACAAAATACCAAATACCCAAGGGTCTTGTTGTTGCCGCCCTTCTATGCACCAAACCTCCACCATCTCCAAGCCTGGACTTGTGCACACCTTGCACCAAGCTTCCAATAAGGGGGAGGGTCGGACACCTTCTATCAGCATGCACACAGCTTCAATGAGACCTTGGGATCCTTGGGGTGAATAGCTTAGCACTTCTCTGCACACTTCCTTGGTCACTCTTCATGCACACCTTGCACTTTACTTCTCTGCATCGCACACTATGTGTCTCTTCACTTCTCTCTCTCTTGCCTAGCTTAGACTATGCTCACTCTTGCTTAGTCTTGCTTACTCCAAGAATAGTCCTTGCCTTGATTTGAGTGTCGATTCACGTATGCTCCTAACTGCAAGAGTATCTTGGTGCTCACTTTGATGTCCCAAGATTGTCTCCAAAAGTGGGCAGCCAATGAATCCCTGTTTTGTCCTGTAGTGACTTTAGACTAAAACAAAAATTTTAATTGGGGGGCCATACTTTCACTTCTGCGTACGCTGCCGCTTCACATACCTTCACATTTTGCCTTTTAATTCTTCAAATGTGCACCTAAGAGAGGGTCCACTTGAACCTTCCAAAACACTTTAAAAACACTTTTGAAGCTTAGAGAAATTACAGAAATACCTCTGCAACCTGCAACCAACTTTCTGCAATTTTACCCTTTGTGAACCAATTAATTGTGCACCACTTGTGCACTTTGACACCTGACCTTTGAACACTTTGACTTTGCCCATGTTAACTTTGACCTTGACCTTGTTGACTTTGACTATTTTGACCTTGACCTTTTGACCTTAACCTTTTGACTTTGACTGTGGTTGACTTTGATTGCAATTGACTTTGACCAATATGACTTTGATGGGCTCAACATGACCTGTACGGGTTATTGTACACGATGGGCTGAAGCATGGGCAACCAAATAGGCTACTACATGAATAGTCGTAAGGAAACTGCAGAATGACATTTTTTGATGTTATGGATTATCGTTGGAATTAGTCTCCGATCGAGGAACTCATTTTCTAAATTAGTTAATTTCCGACCTTACTGTGGAATATCAAATTAAGCATAAATTTAGTTCACCCTATTATCTTAGGGTGAATGGATTGGTGGAAAGTACTAACAAAGCTCTACTTCAGATGCTCCAAAAGATGTTGCTCGATTCAACAGATCAATGGGAGATAATGCTCCCCAATGTCCTATGGGCATAGAGCATCATACAAAGTTTCTGTAAGGAGTACACTTTTTAAATTGCTCTACGAACAAGAGGCCGTTCTTCCCTTTGAATTTGCGGTACCTAGTCTCTAGATTACGGTGCAGAAGAGGTTGGTTCCGGAGGATTCTTTTGCCTACCGTATGGATCAATTGTGGCAGCTAGATGAACACCTGTATCATAGTTTTTTATTGTTACAGGAAGTCCAGAGTAGGTAGAAGAAGTGGCATGATCAGAATCTCCAAACCAAGATTTTTTGGCGAGGAAATTTGGTACTATACTTTCACTCCAAAATGAAGCGAAGGATGGGTAAATTGAAATTATGCTGGACTGGTCTGTTCTGAATTCACGAGATGTGTGGCTCCGGATCATTTCGATTGGCTACGTTGGCAGGGGAAGTTCTTCCGACGGTCATTAATGGGTCTAAATTATGGCCCTATCAGAGTGTCGGATAGCCATCATATATATATATATGTGTGTGTGTGTATATATATATATATATATATATATATATATATATATATATATATATATATATATATATATATATATATATATATATATATATATATATATATATATATATATATATATATATATATCAATAAAAATATCATCATTAAATATATTGGATCGTGGAACTCCAGACATCATACATAGCATAACTACTTGACATGCAATAGTACACACAATCAATGAGCGGTGGTGGCCACAACGTTTCAGATCTAATGAGTGTTCCTTATTTTGTGAGCCAGAAATAAGTGCAAATTTGCGAGTTATGATTCCTTAATCGGTAATCATGGCTTAGACTTGCAGCTCTCTATATAGGGAGGCAGGGCATAAAAGGCTGTGTAATTTCCCGAATTGGACTTATTTGGCGAGTTTGCATACAGAATGACTATAGCAAGCAGCATACGTGAGTGTTGTAATAGCGAAGTAGAAGAGCAGTAATGCAGCTACGGCGGTCTCGTTTTCAGATTGCCACTTGTTGTATATTCCAGAGAAGTTGTCACAGGAGCAGAAGGACTGGTTCGAGTTCAGGGGTCTCTTGTGGTGTGCCATGCTAGATTGGAGACGTATTCGCCCTCACTTGCAGGCGAAGGACATTGCTATGGAATTAGCAAGACAAACAATGGGTAACGATATTAACTCGTAGGAAATCAGTATTAGAATTGGGTAGGATGTTTTTTGGTTAACACCTGCATGATAGCTAAAAGGTTTAATATGGCTAATGATGGAATCACATCAAGCACGGAGCCCATAGACGTAGTAGAGATTTGTGCATTGCTTGGTAGGCCTTGTTCCGGTGAATACAGATTTGTGTAGCTCCTGACGAGAATCCTTTGAAGTTTGGATTGTTATTGACCACCACGATCATTAATCTCCAAGCTAAGCACTATGAAGTCTCCCAACATCTTTATGCATTGGTGAAAGAATTTGAAAGACTTAGGTGAACTGGGTGGAGATTATCTTTCGAAAATTGAAGAAGGAGGTTCGCAGACTTTTCAAACATACTGGACTAGCAGTGAATGCATTGTTAGACTCCAAGGTGGGAGTAGATTTTATCATGCTATTTATGACTCCGGCATACTTACCTTGCGAATACACGATATTCTCGGTTAAGGTATTCCTAGTTGAAGAAACGGGCGGCAGAGCAGAAATCCGTAGGTAACACTTCTCATGATGAGGTGGAGACAAAAGTAGATGAAGAGGAGGAGCTCAGGAGATGCTAGGTGGCAGAAAATCAAGCAAGAGAAGCAGAGAGAAAAGCAAATGAAGAAGTAGAAAGAAAAGTAAAGGAAGAAGCAGATAGAAAAGTGTTGATATATTTAGGTAGTGATGTGTGTGAACATACTAGGACCGCTGGGGCACTTTTTTCCCTCTTTAAGAGGTTTCTTTCCCTCGCCTTGTATATACACCTATTGCCCTAATGGGCTACTTATCTTTGTATATTCTCGTGGTAATACATTCAGTATTGTGTGCTGAACTCCAAGCTTCTTCTTCTTCCTTGTGATGTTTGTGTGCTTCTGAAGACGTCTAACTCCAATAATTGGTATCAGAGCAGGTCGTCGCTTCATCTAGGGCGTCGTCTGCACTCTCTAGTTGCAGTCTTAGAATCGCATGAATTTTGGTTAGCATACTCAGCGTGTTTCTGAGATCAAAACTAATTCTCTTTGTGGTGCCGAAATCACGATCTGAGCTCATTTTAGCTTTCGAACACACTATCGCAGTGCTTGTGTAGGCTATTTTTTCTTTTTGTGCCAAAGATATATACCAGTTTTGGTTCACCAATATAAGCATCTCGAAGTCTGCTATAGATCTAGCAGAATTTCTCTTGGCAATTCTATTCAACTTTTTAAGATAGAGTCAATTTTCTACATCAAGGTATTTTAGGCACCGACCATGGCTCAAAGTAGTGATGTATTCTGTATGTTGGTTATTGAGGATAAATTGGATGGTACCAACTACCTGTTATGGGTGTATATGATGCAACATGTATTGGTTGCAAAAGGATTGTGGAACATTGTGCAGGGTGTTGAAAAACGTCCTATCACACTTGCAACTATTACAACTGTAGGTATTGAAGCTGATGCAGAAGGTGTCAAAGATGATGATATTCTGCATATTCGTGTTCGTGCTACGGTCTCTGGTGCACCTATTGCACATGCATTGATATCTTTGTATGTCAAACGTGCCATTATTCCTCACATACGCTCTTGCGGAACAGCTAAGGATGCTTGGGATACACTTACCACATTGTGCCAAGCTAGGAATGAGGCTCATTTTGATTACCTCCGAAAACAGTTGGAGAGTGAGCACATGAATGAAGGTGATTCGATGGAGATATTTCTAACAAAGATCAGAGACTTGAAGGAACAATTGATTTTTGCTAATGAGGTTATACCAGATAGCTCTCTTGTGTAGACCGTTCTGAATGGTCTTCCTGGTTCATATCAGAGTTTTGCTTCTACTCTTTGGTTGATGATGAAAGGCAATCCAAATGCCTTGCCATTTGGGGAGTTAGTCTCTATTCTGTAGCAAGAAGATTAGTCCAGGCAGAATAGGTCCATTATGTGTGTTGTAGATCAAGCTTTCCTGGCTAGTTAGAAGGGCAAAGGAAAATGCAGCTCTTCAACTAGTAAGTAGAAATCTGCTAATTCTACACAATCGAAGAGGGAAGATCAGAAAAGCAAAAATTGTTTTGCAAGTACTGTAAAGGAAATGATCATATCATAAACAACTGTCCAAAACTGGCTGCTAAAGAGGCAAAGAAGAAAGAGGCTGGAATGGTGGTTGCAGAGGCCTCTACACCAAAAATAGAGTCTGCTAATCTTGTGCAGGAAGAAGAATGGATGTTTACTACTGTTTACAGTTTTGACCCATCTTCTCATGAGTAGTGCATGTTTGCATTAGACTCAGATGTTTGGTACTTTGATAGTGGAGCGACCAAACATATTACCTCGCAGTGGAGTTTCTTCTCTTCACTCAAGCTTGCCCCTACAGGGAATATTGTTACATGCATCAACAACTCCTCCTATCCTGTTATGGGAGTTGGTAAGATCATTTTGACTACTGCTGATGGTAGTTCTTTCACTTTGTCAGATGCTTTGTTTGTGCTAGGGATCAAGAAAAATCTTGTTAAAAGTGCTTTCTGTTAAGCCCTTTTAATCTCGTTTCTGGGTTCTTGGGATGGAGAGGGGTCTGATAGTACAGAGGCCCTTTTTAATTTTCCCAATTTAATCAGTCAATTACTAACTAATTACTTCCGATTCAACAGTTATCACTGCGCAATGCATCTACCATGCATATGAACGTTGACGAATTTGCACAGAATGGTTAAGGTTAATCACAATATTTCGGTAATCAAAGATTAATGACTGAACTTAAAAATCACACAGTACTCAGAGTTCTTCAAATTCTGCAACACAATATCTCCGGCACTATCGCCCAGACAGACAGTCCGGCGATTCCTCCTCCACCCGAAGAATACCGTGCTTGTCTTTTCATTACTCCAAAGAAGCTTACATCTTTTCGCCATGTCTTTTTGATGCATCCGAATATAGAAAAAGTAAAATTACATGGAGATCCAATCCAGCGGCTATCACTACTACAATCATCAAATTGTCGCATCATATTTACAAGGTTTGCCCAAAATTGGGGCAGGGTGGTTTGTATCGGTTCTTAGGAGGTTGAGGGGGGCATTGTGGGTTGGGGTTGGGAAAGAGGGAGTGTTGTAGTGAGGGGAAATGATGGTGTCGATGTTTGGGTAGAGACAAGTGGATGTCCCACAGCTGGCAGATAAGAAGGGTGACCTATTATGGTTTGACGAGTGGCAGGGTGACCTATCTGAGGTTCGGAAAATTGACTAGAAATAATGGAGGTAAGGGAAGGTAAGTGTTGGGGATTCGTGGACACGAAGGAGTTTGAGGGTTTGTAGGAGAAAAAGGAGATGATGGAAAATGGAATAACCTTAAAACGTGAATGACTAAATACTCTTGGAAGCTTGAATGTTGATTACGTTGAAGCAATTACAATGGCTAAATACAATCCAAGTCAATGACTAAATACAACTTCGGAGAATATTCAATTACAAAAGACCAATGATCTCAAGTCTTCTGGCAGCGACCTCTTCTGCACCAGTCCTTCACTTGCTTTACGCTTCCCTTGTGCACACCTTGCACTAAGCTTCCACCAAGCTGAGGAATGGATACTTTCGCGGCGCACACACACCACAGACCTTGGGACTCTTGGATTCTAACTCAGCCTTCTCTGCACACCTTCTTCCTTTCCTTCTTGCGCTCTTCACTTCTACTTCTAAGTGTCGTCGCACACTGGGGGCTCTTCACTTCCCTTTCTTGCTTTCTCTGAAGCTCTCCACTCTTCACTATCAATGTGTCCCCAAGAATAACCTTTTCCTTCCTCTTGAATCCGCCGGTCCCGTGACTTCTAACTGCCATGGGCTCTTGGGCTTCCTTGATGTCCCAAGATTCTCTTTTAGTTGGCGGCCAACGAATTGCTCCTTTGTCCTGTAGTGACTTTAGTGTAAAACCAAAAATTTTAATGGGGGTCATACTTTCACTTGTGCGTACACTTTTCCCCTTCACATGCCTTCACATTCCCTTTTAATTCTTCCTTTGTGTACTAAAGGGGGTTCACCTAAACCTTCCCAAATACTTTAAAACACATTCTGATCCTTAGGGAAATTAGAGAAAATACGCAACCCACTTTCTCCAATTTACCCTTTGCGGACAATTAATTGTCACTTAGGCACTTTGACTTTGCACCTGTTGACTTGACCTTGACCTTGTTGACTTTGACCGGTTGGCTTTGACCAACATGACTTTTATGGGCTCAACAGATGCCCACCACCTAAAGGACTCTCCGACCCGGAGAGACAACACACTGGATACAAGAACTGCTTAAGAACCAAAATGAACATGTATATGAACAGAGAGGAATTAAAGCCGAAAAATAGAGAAAGAGTACTTTTATTGATTACTAAAGAAAGTGAGAACAATATCCAATGATTATTGAATTCTGATTGGCATAAGCAGAAGGATGATACTATTATTGGGAAGCTAGAACTAAGGCTGAAGCCATGTAATTTATTGAAGAGTGGCCAACAAATTATTAAACCGTTAGTGAGATTATTGAGGAGGTGGCTGAGGTGAAGATGGGAGGGGAACAAAAGCTTGCTCTATAAGGTGTTGGACAGAACTAAGGCAATTGCGAAGATGGTCTCTTTCACGCTTTATATGCCGACATGCCGCATTATCACATAAACCTAATTGGAAACGATTTTGAAGATCCTCTAAAGTCTGGAGCGCAGAGTCCGCAATGTCTCGATACCTATCTCGCTCCTCCTTGAGTAAGCGGGCTGATTCAGTGAGAGATTGCCACTATGAGGTGGCCATGTGATTTATGTTGTCTATAGTCGAAATATATTGTTGATGAATGCTTGCTGCAGCTGAAATGGAATCCAGGGACAACTTCGAAGCGTCAGCACTTCCCTGAGCAATGTTATTGGCTTCGCGAAGTAATAGGAAAAAAGAGGGTTTAGACTGGGTATCAGATGGAGGAACAGGCGCTATAGGCGGAGTTGGAGAATTGGTTGGAATGGTAGAGGGACCGGGTGTGGAATGAATATTGGAATGATGGGGTTGGGTGGGTGGTGCATTACTTGGAGTTGGAAATAGGGAAACAGGGGGACGGGGGGAGTACAGGTGGGGTTTTGCAGGTTCAGCTGGGTTTGAATGAGTGGGCGGAATGAGGGGTATGAAGAAGAGTCATGTGGGGGAACAGGAGCAGGAGGATGAATGGTGGCTGTGGCAGGAGATGTGGTGAGGATAGGGGAAGGAGACGGTGGATTAAGTGGAGGGAGATCCGAGGGTGCAGACGGTTGGGTTGAAGCGGATGTGGAGCCAGTGGAGAGGGAAGGGGAGTGGGGAGGCCGGGATATGTAAGGGATAGTGGGATCACTGGGTGGGTTGCTACCCGGGAAAGGAGGGGATGGGGGAATAGTGGAAGGACTAGCCAATTGTGCAGGGATTTGATAGACCCAAGCCAGTAGGGGAGCAGAATATATGTTAAAGGTACGAGAGTGGCGAGGGATAGCCTCACGGAGTCTACGGGAGCGCACGCTCAAGGAACTATATAGGAGGGCGTCGTAAGGGTAGGGGCGGCTTGTTAGGAAGCAGTACAGTGGATCTGCAATACGAATATCTGAAAGGGGAAGCGCAGCGGTGGGGCTTCGAAGTAAAAAGAAGAAGATAAATGAAGTCAGAATGGCTTGCATGCGGATGGAAAAACGGGCTTGGTTCTCAAATCGCTCTTTACAAAAAGCAATTGTGTCTGCGGGTGACACTCCAGAATATAAGAGTGGAGGACTTATGAAGTCGATGAGGGAGGATCCTATACGGTTGGCAATGTCCGGGATGGTAAGAGTGCCGGTTCGAAAGTGGGGGAACAGCCAAAGAGCTTCGTAGACTTCATTAAGGTTAGAAGGGTCCTGCAACAGAACGTCTGCCAAGCCTAAGAGTCCTGCATACCGAAGATTCTCGACTGAGAAAAGATTACGGAGGTCAATGGGGGGAAGGGATAAGTGAATACGGATTTGGAGATTTAAGTCAGGCGGGAGAAAAAGGCGCATGTAATCGCCTGAAGGCGAAGTAGGTTGCGAGATCTGGGAAGCAGAAGGAGAAGGGGAGGGGGAGGGGGGGCGAGGTAGGGAAGGTGGAGAGTAAGCGTCGGTGGAATCAGAGCGAATTGAATAAGTAGGAATATTGATAATGGGAGGATGAATGGCGGAAGTCGAGGCATCTGCTGTGGGATAATGGGAGCCGGTAGATGGAGGAATCGGTGTGGTAAGAGAGGCGTGCAAAATAGGAGTGGTGGTGGGAAACGCCGAAGGTGTGAAGTCCAAAGGATCGTCCTGCGGGGTTGGATTAGCCATAGAAGAATTGTGAGAAGGCCGAGAAAGGGGAGGTCCTGAATAGGTGGAATTCCTTGGTTTTAGTTGGTGTCGCGGAAGACTATTGAAGGTAGGGGTCGGATGAGATGAGATGGAGAAGATGAGGGGTTGGTGGATGAGGAGGTTTGCGGAAGGAAATGGAGGGGAGGGGAAGAGGGGGGCGTCTGCGGCAAGGGAAGGAGGAGGATGTCCTTGGTTGTGTTGGAGGGGGTCGGTGGGAGTGGGCGGATGCCTGCGGATATTCTGCGGCCGGAGAGAAGATGAAGTGTGCGGAGATGTTGGGCAATGGATTGGCGCAGGCGGAATGCGGGCGGCGGGGGGCATCAGCGGAGGCTGCGGAGCCAGGGGCACTGGCGGAGAGGGGTGGGCGATGGTGGATGTGGGTGGGTAAGGCGGTGTCAAGGCCACGGGGGAGGTTGAAGGGAGGATCAACGGAAGGCGGAAGGGGCGGAGTCGGAGGCTGCGGAGGGCGGATGTCGGAGGCGGAGGGCGGACGGCGGGGGCTGCGGAGGCGGAGGGAGGCGGAGACGGGGGGCACCGGCGGAGGACAGAGACGGTGGGTGAGAGAGGGCGACGGCGGGCGTTCGGGCTGGTTACCGGGGAGGAAGGAGGGGTGGCGGAGAGTAGAGGATTGTGCCAAGGGGGGAGGAGGGGGGGGCGGAGAGGATAGGATTTGGCCAAGTGGGGTGCCTTCGGAGGTTGGAGGGGGTTGTGACGGCTGAGGGAGGGCTGCGGAGGATGACCGACGGAGGCTGGGCGGAGGTACCTGGCGGGATGGGCTGGCGGAGATAGGGGCGGAGATGGCGGAGGGATGCGGACGGCGAAGGCGAGTGGCTGGAGGTGGTTTGGAGAGGGGTGGATAGGGGTGGATGAATTGGCGTATATGGGAATGAATTTGGCGGAGAGGAGGGCGGAGAGGCCAACTGGAGTGTCTGCGGAGTATGGAGGGGTTTGTGGCGGCGGAGTCGGCGGAGTGAAGCGACTGAGGGGCGGAGTCGGGGCTGCGGAGGCGGATTTCGGAGGCGGACTGGCGGGGCGGAGGCGGGGTGGCTCCAGCTTGTGGCTCCAGCGGAGGTCGGCAGAGGTGGGGGCGGAGTCGGGGCTGCGGAGGCGGATGGCGGAGGCGGACCGGTCGGGCGGAGGCGGGGTGGCTCCAGCGGATGGCTCCAGCGGAGGTCGGCGGAGGCGGGGGCGGGCTCCAACGGAGGTCGGCGGAGGCGGGGGCGGGCTAATGCGGAGCGGCGGCTGCGGAGTCGGAGCGGCGGCGGGCGGCTCCAGCGGGTAGGTTTGGGGTTGGAGGCGGCGCGGAAAGGTGTGGGGCAGCGAAGGCGGTCGGTGGCCAAGGAGCAAGAGTGCTGCAGAGTGCGGGCGGAGACGATCGGATACCGGCGGAGGTGGAGGGAGTCGGGCGGCGGAGGCGGTCTGCGGCCAGGGAGTAAGAGGACTGCAGAGGGCGGCGGAGGCTGTCGGAGACCGGCGGAGGCGGAGGGAGTCGGGCGGAGCCGTCGGATTGAGGCAGATGGATGGCGGAGCGTGTGGATGGCGGAGATGTAGGCGGACTGGCGGGGATGGCTGCGGACCGGCAGGGTAGGGTGCTTGCGTGGTGAATTGCGGAGGGAGGCGGGTCGGATGGTTGGGGTCGGGTTGCGGTTATAGGGGCGGGTGGCGGTTAGAGGGGCGGCGGGGGCATAGGTTGGTTGTGTGCCTGCGGAGGGGTTGGTTGAGGGCTGCGAAGGCGGAGGTTGGGAGGGATTACCGCGGGGGTCGGAGGCGGGTTGAGGGCGGAGGCTGGTGGTTGGAGGGGTGTGGGGAGGGCGGGTGAGGGCGGATGAGGGGGGGTGGCGAATGGGGACGATGGTGGAAGAGGGAGGGGGAGTGGATGGCGGGGGGATTGCGGGGGCGCGGAGGTGGGTGCGGAGGTGGGCTGAGGGGGATTATGGTGGAAGAGGGAGGGGTGGTGGAGGGGTTGGGCGGGTTAATCCGAGGGGAGGGGAAGGTTGGTGTGTAGGCGGGGGGCGCTCAAGGGGTTGGATGGGTGTAAGAGGGGGATGCTTGTGAGAGTTGGGGAGGGAGGGCCGCCGGGTTGGAGGGGAGTTGGGGTGGAGGAGAGGGGTGGAGGTGCGCGAGGGAGGGTTGGAGGGCAGGAAGGGGAAGGTAGTCGAGGGGGTAGAAGGGCTTGGAAAGCTTTCTGGTGAGGGGGTAGGTTGCTTCTTCTTGTTTCCACAACGGATTCCTGGACCAAGGCTGAGCCAGGGTTCATTCGATCGATCAGAGAGCACTTTCGCAGACAGCTGAACTCTTCCAGCAATGATGAGGATGCAGGATTGCAGATACGCGGGGAGCAATGATGAAGGAGAAAACACATTATATAGCAAGGGGGAACGAAGAATGACCTCTCAGAAGGGAATGGATCAGCATAAAAGAGTTTCCAAAAGAGTGGAGAAGCAAACTTTAATTACCTCCATTCAAGAGATTAACAAAGTAAAGGGCCTTATTGAAAGTGATTTTGCAAACATAGGAGCCATCAAAACTAGACGCCTAATTTTTATTTAACCATGAATTTTAATTGTTAAATTGATGAAATAACAACAGGAAAAGAAAATTGGCGCCTCAAAATGCGTGGGCATTTTGCATATTATTGCTACCTATTAAAGCAATCCAAACAAATAGGAAACAAAAAATAAATGAAAAGGCAAAGGTTATGACTTTTGGTGGTACCCCTTGAGTCTGGAGATGTTTACCAAGGGTAGGGTGTCGTCATCCAGTGTTTCCAATTGCACAGCACCCCATTGCAATATTTTCAGAACTCGAAAAGGTCCTTCCCAATGAGGGATCCATTTTCCTTTTGCAGTCGTATAAGGGTTAGGTTTATGGAGTAGAACTAACATGCCTGCTTCAATGTTGTTTTTCCACAGATGTCGATCATGTGCCTCTTTCCGTTTCATCTGAGTCTGTATCAATTGTTTGGTCGCTAGTAGACGAATCTCCTCCACTTTATGTAGTGCTCCTAGCCTCTGAGAGACATCACAATCCTTCTTTCCCTGCATGAATGCTATCTTAGGCGATCCATGTAAAAATTCAAAGGGCTCGATAGGTAAGATGCCATAGACCAGTTGGAATGGGGAATACCCAGTGGCCTCTTTGTAGGCTAACCTGTATGCCCAAAGTGTACCTAGGTACGCAATGCCCCATGAAGTGGGTTGCAACATACACTCCTTTCTTAACATTGCAATTAAAACCTTATTTGTCGACTCAGCCTGTCCATTTGCTCGTGGATAGTAAGCACAAGAGGTCCTATGAAGAATTCTATACCTGTTGAAGATTTCTTGCAGGACTTTATTGACAAAATGGGTACCTTGATCAGTACAAATTTCAAGTGGACAACCAAACCTGCAAATGATGTTACTATAAATGAAATCAGCAACAGTTTGGGCAGTGCAATCGGAGGAGGCAATAGCTTCAGTCCACTTTGTGGCATAATCAGTAGCTATCAGGAGATATTTTTCTCTTTTTGGAAACGCGGGAGGGTAGATTGGCCCTACAAAATCTAACCCCCACTTCTCAAATGGTTGCCAGGAGGTGGAAATAACAAAGGGGTTATGTCTCTGCTTTGTTGGCTTAGGTCCACACCTCTGGCAAATGTCACATGCTTTTCCCCATTCATCTGCATCCCTAAATAGTGTAGGCCACCATAGACCCGCATCCAGTATTCTCTGACTCATAATATGTCCTGGGAGGTGCCCACCACCTGTACCTTCATGTGCAGAGTGAAGGACTTCCCTCACTTCTTCTTCTTCCAAACACTTCCTGAACCGGTCATCTTTGCCCTGTCTGTACAATTTATCTTTGATGAAGGTATATGGTCTACTCTTGATTAGCAGGTTCTTCTTTTGTACAGCACTAGCCTTTTCTGGATACAATCCAGTTTTAATGAAATTTTTAATGTCGTAATACCAGCCTTGAGCTTTTACAGCAAACAGATGAGCATCTGGAAAGTCATCATTGATTCCACTAGATTGATTCATCATATTTATTCTGGATAAGTGATCCGCCATAACATTGTCTTTTCCTGGTTTATGGACTACAGAAAAATCAAACTCTTGGAACAACAATAGCCACCTCCATATTCTCCCGGTGGCCTGGGGTTTGTTGAGTAGGTATTTTAGTGGTTGGTGATCTGATATAATAATAAATTTTACCCCCAGTAAGTAATGGCGGAATTTTTGGACGGCAAAGACCATTGCTAGTGCTTCCCTTTCAGTAGTACTGTAATTCCTTTCAGCCTTGGTCAAGATTCTACTGGCATATTGAATTGCTTTGTCCATTTTAAATTCTTCACTGGGTTGGGTCAGAACTGCCCCCACTCCATATGCACTGGCATCGACATGTATATGAAAGTTTTTTGACCACTCCGGTGTGACCAAGATAGGAGCACACACCAACCTTGACCGTAATGTCTGATATGCTTTTTCCTCCTCTTCTTCCCATTTAAAAGGTACTTCCTTACCTGTAAGTCTAGTCAGAGGTCTAGCTATCTCTGCATACATTTTTATCAACCTTCTATGATAATCGGTATGCCCCAAGAAACTCTGGATCTCTTTAGGAGATTTAGGTTTAGGTAACTTTAATATAGAAAGAATTTTGTCAGGATCTGGGGCCATACCTTTAGCCGACACCACATGTCCTAAAAGGGTTCCTTCTGTCACAAGGAAATGACATTTATTTGGATTTAGCTTTAACTTAGTTTCTCTGCATCTTTGGAAAATATTCTGCAGCTGCCTCAAGTGCTGGTCCAAACAATCTAGATGATTTTCCTTGTGAGATCCTGAAAACGAAGAGAAGTCATCCATGAAGATTCTAAGTGATTCCAGCAATAGGGGGCCAAAAATGAGATTGACCGTTCTGTTAAAGGTGGCTGGAGCATTTCTGAGCCCAAATGGCATTTTTACGTACACATTTGTTCCCCAAGGTGTGATAAAAGCAGTCTTTTCACGATCCTCTGGATGTATTGATATTTGATTATAGCCACTGAATCCATCCATAAAACTATATAATGCATGCCCAGCCACTTCTTCAATGACCTGTTTTGCAAAAGGCATAGGGAACCCATCTGGAATGGTCACCTTGTTGAGAGCTCTAAAGTCAACACAAATTCTGATTTTATTTGTATTCTTCTTCGGTACTATAACCATAGGTGAGAGCCACTCTGAGTGCTCCACAGGAATGATGATTCCTGCATCCTCCATCTTTTGGATTTCCACATAGACGGCTTCGGCATACTTTGGATTGAGTCTATAGCTCCTTCCTCTGATGGGTCTGGCTCCATCAACCATAGGGATTCTGTGCTCTCCATAAGATGCAGGCACTCCTTCTAAGTCTTTATAATGCCAGGCAAAAACATCTGCATACTGGGTCAAGAATGATTTTACCTTTTCCAGGAGCTCTGGGTGGCTCCACAACCAAGTGGCCACCAGAACTGGTTGAGTATTGTTTTGAGTGCCTAAGTGTATTTCTTGGATCGGATTTCTTGTTACCATATTATCTCCCTGTGCATCTGCTTCCTTGTCTTCTTCTACTAGCTTTTCGTGCATTGCTTCATAAGCAGGTGTATTTTGGACTTCGATGTGTTCCTCCTTGTCCTGCATCCATCCTGCAGGGATTTCTTGAATTGGGAAAGAACATTCAACCTCAGAATTTTTTACCTTGTTTTTAGCTTTAGAAACTTCGTTATCTATGGTTGACACATCCTCCTCTAATTTGTGTTTGAGGGGTATCTTCCTGCCCCTTCTGGGGTCAGTGATGGGCTCTCCCAATCCATCAACCTGGACCTTTTCCTTGTCTTCATCATAATCTTCAGTCGTGCCAGGATTATCAAGGAAAATTCCAAAACAAGAGGAAGAGTTGCCTGCTTGGAGCCAACTTAGAATATCCTCTTCTTCCTCAAAATCTATTTGGGGTTGATCCTCCGCTTCTGTTTCCATGCAAATGCTCACTGTTTGCATCATACTAGTGTTTCCTTGATTGTCTGGGCCTTCTTCTAAATGAATTTGTGTCAGCTCCTGCCCTTTCTTTTGAACCCACATAGTGTCCTTACCCCAATCATGAATGACACTGGCATGCCTCAACCAAGGTCTTCCAATTAAGAGAGGAAATCCTCCTTCAACCTGGGGCAATCTTAAAACCACAAAATCCAGAATGAATAGATTACCTTGTACTTAAAGTGGAACTTTTGGGATTACCCCCAAGGGCCTTACTTTGCTCTGATCTGCCAGCGTAACCGTGAAATTTGCAGGTCTTGAAGGGTGGAGTCCAATCTTTTTCATGGTATGTTCAGGCATCAAGTTAATACCAGAACCACCATCTACAATAACACCTTGAAATTCATGACCCTTGATTGATATTGTAAGCCGAGGACTTTTATAATCCGTAAGGGGTGCTTCCCCCCTAATTATCCCTTTATGTAAAATAGCAGTCTTGGCCACTAAGCTTGTAGTAGAAGCCTCATCAATTATCTGCAATAATTCTGACCTGAATTTCCCATCCATCTTTATTAATTCAAAAATACTAACCTCCTTCTTCATTGACTTGAGTAGTTTTGAAGCCTCTGACTCTTTAAGAGAGTGAGCTTCATTTGCTTTGCCAAACTCTTCTTGAGCCCTATTGAAGGCATGCCCAATGGCATCACTGGTGCCTATGAGATATTCCTTTTGGTTTGTGTCTGCACTTGTGGTGGCTTTGTCCTCAAATGCAACTCTGTCTTTGTTCAATTCCTTAATTATCGATTCTTGATTTTCTATCACTTTTGCCGTTCCCTTGCTTCTTGTCTGTACTGCAAAAGATTCGATTTCTTCTAATTGTACCACTCTAGTAGATGGTGAGGGTTCATCGACCTGAGGTAATTTTTCCTCCTTGTATACAGAGATCAATTGGAGATGGGGTCCGGAAGTAGAAGCTTGATTCTTAGGACATCCGTTGGTATAATGGTCCCTGGCTTCTTGACAGTTCCTGCAAGGAGGAGCATTTTCTGGGAGAGTGCACCTAGATTGGTAGTGTCCGCATTCTCCACATCTGAAGCAAATAATTGGCCTTCTAGGCCCATTTCCAAAGTTAGTTCTGGGTCTAGGATTATAGTTGATACCTTGGTTTGCTGCTACTGCCATTACATTTGCTGGTGGCAAAAGTCCTCCTTGTGTCCAGTATGTCGTTGTCGGCATTCCCCTTACTTGGCATTCATGGGCCTCATGCCCAATCTTCCTGCATAATTGACAAGTCACATTTAGCAGAGGACATTCACTTACTATGTGCCCTTGCTTGCTGCACATGGAGCACCAGAGTCCGTTCTTAATGCCGCCTCCTTTGAGTTCTTGTGACTCTTGTCTCAGCTGAGCTAGTTCTTCTGCTTGAGCTTCCTCTTCCTTTTGGAGCTTGAGGGCTTCAATCTCTTTTCTCAGCTGAGCTACAATAGTCTCCTCCTCTATGTAGGGCGTATTCCTTTTCAAGCCCTCTGGTTCCCTTCTTAACTGGATCACTGGGTCCTCCAGTTCTGTACCATATGATGGTTGGGAAGAAGTTGCACCATACTGGTGCCTTATCTGTTCCAAGCGTGTGGCCGTATTGATGAACTCCTCAACAGAGGCAGTAGGTAGCACTAACTCTTTTATTTTGCATTAGGTGACCACAGGTAGAGGTTTGGCTAACCACTTATTGACAAAGAAGTCGTGTGGTGGATCCGGTAGTTTAGCCATTAGTGCTTTGGCCCTGGTCACGAACTCTGGGAACTTTTCTCCTGGACCCAATTTCAAGTTTTCCAACTCTTCTATAATGATTTCAGCCGTGTTGCCATGCTGAAACTGATTTTTGAAAGCCTCTTTCATCAAATCCCAAGAGGTAAAGTGATTTTCAGCAAACTGGCTAAACCACTTGTCTGCCAGACCTTCCAATGTGGCGGGGAAGAGTATCAAGAAAGCATCTTCCCTACCCATTAGACCTCTAGTCTTGCATAATGCAAGAAATCTTTGAATGTGCTCATCCGGGTCCTCATGGGCTAAACCTCTGAAGGAGGGAAATTTTATGTTTAATATGGAGAGTAAGGTTTCTAGATCTACCTGTCTTGCCATGCTTCCTACAGATGAATTTGATGAAATTGGACTCGATGATCCTCTGACCGTCTTTCTTCTCGTCTGCTTGCACTTGACCCTCAATGTTTGTGACCGGGTCGTGGTCATGAGCTGTTCATAGTCCACTTAAAATGAGACACTTGATAAAAGTATGTACCTGAAATATTGCTCTCCAATGGCAGTATATAGTCTCCTATGCTCAAATCTCCTTGGAAGTCCCACCGGGCGTGCCAAATTTGTTGGGGATTCGTGGACACGAAGGAGTTTGAGGGTTTGTAGGAGAAAAAGGAGATGATGGAAAATGGAATAACCTTAAAACGTGAATGACTAAATACTCCTGGAAGCTTGAATGTTGATTACGTTGAAGCAATTACAATGGCTAAATACAATCCAAGTCAATGACTAAATACAACTTCGGAGAATATTCAATTACAAAAGACCAATGATCTCAAGTCTTCTGGTAGCGACCTCTTCTGCACCAGTCCTTCACTTGCTTTACGCTTCCCTTGTGCACACCTTGCACTAAGCTTCCACCAAGCTGAGGAATGGATACTTTCGCGGCGCGCACACACCACAGACCTTGGGACTCTTGGATTCTAACTCAGCCTTCTCTGCACACCTTCTTCCTTTCCTTCTTGCGCTCTTCACTTCTACTTCTAAGTGTCGTCGCACACTGGGGGCTCTTCACTTCCCTTTCTTGCTTTCTCTGAAGCTCTCCACTCTTCACTATCAATGTGTCCCCAAGAATAACCTTTTCCTTCCTCTTGAATCCGCCGGTCCCGTGACTTCTAACTGCCATGGGCTCTTGGGCTTCCTTGATGTCCCAAGATTCTCTTTTAGTTGGCGGCCAACGAATTGCTCATTTGTCCTGTAGTGACTTTAGTGTAAAACCAAAAATTTTAATGGGGGTCATACTTTCACTTGTGCGTACACTTTTCCCCTTCACATGCCTTCACATTCCCTTTTAATTCTTCCTTTGTGTACTAAAGGGGGTTCACCTAAACCTTCCCAAATACTTTAAAACACATTCTGATCCTTAGGGAAATTAGAGAAAATACGCAACCCGCTTTCTCCAATTTACCCTTTGCGGACAATTAATTGTCACTTAGGCACTTTGACTTTGCACCTGTTGACTTGACCTTGACCTTGTTGACTTTGACCGGTTGGCTTTGACCAACATGACTTTTATGGGCTCAACAGTAAGGATGGCGAAAGGGTGGTGTGTGATATAGGTTCACAAAAGGTGAATGCTAGTTGTTTGAGAATGCTCATAGTGAGGGTTTCGGTGGGATGGATGGGTGGTGATGGCGGAGATAGTGTCTGTGTGCTTTCATCGGGGGCACGAGTGTTAGTGGGGCTGGTCATATGAACATCTTCTTGAGTTGTGGTCGGGAGTGAGGCGGAAACTTCAATGTGAATCATCTTACCCCTTCGCGGTTGTATGTCTAGTCTCCATTGGTCATATTGAATAGGAGGACGATGTATCATAGTCCGCATTGCTTCTACAATTCCACAAGTGTCTGCCAGAAGATTCAAAGATTCGATAAAGTGAGGGTCCACATTCTATGCTTGTAGCATTTGGTTCACCATTGCTCTGTTTGCCTCTTCTGACAACTTATGCCTTTTTTGTACTTGTTTGATCGTCTCATATAACCGTTTGATTTGTGACATGTATGCAGGGGCTTCCTCTTCACTCTCCTCTGATTCATGCTCCTGTACCTCCTCTTGTTCATATGTGTCTTCAATGTGCGTGTGTTGTGCTTCATCCTCCCAATGTACTCGTCGTTCTTCTCGATGTGGACGTCCTCTATGGGATGATGATCCGGGACCTTCAGTGTCTGAAAAGAACTCCCCATCGAATAGTTGCGTTGTTTGCAAGAAGATCTCAAAATCAAAGGAGGTATCTTTTGCTAATTCACTCATGGAGGCAAACTCAACATCCGTGGGTAACAGAGGGGCTGACGGAGTGGGATGTGTAATGCCCTCTGACTGTGATACTGATAGTGAATGGGGCCACCTATCCTTCTTCTCTAAGGGAGGCTTCCGTGGTGGACTCACGAGGAATTGGGACATGGGAAAGTGATCCATGCATGCGTTTATCTGGTTGAACCCCCGGTTTTCATCCTTGGAAGAACTATAGTTGTGAGTAAGTAAGTGCCTGTGCGATCGGCACATCATAAGCTAGACATTTGTATATGATTCTAGTAATGGCACATCAGCCATTCAAAGAAGGCTTCCTTACCCCTTGTTTGCCTGCTTCATACAATTGATCGAGAATCCATACTGGCATTTTAATGGGTAGACTCCTTGTCTCCGCTAGGTATAAACTATACCAAATCTTCTTGTGAGGTTGTGTGAATCGGTCTTCAGCAGGGAATGCAAAGTGTTGAAGGCACATGCATAATGGGATGGCGATGTTTGGTGTGAGGGCACACATATGTTTCAACTTCTTTAGTTTGCTATTCTTCATAGATTCCAGTATCAAGGAGTCTCGATTAGAGGGCACATGGGTGCCGTACATGTTGGAAAACAATGTCCTAATTGGTTCAATTGACCACAGTTTACAGCATGTATAGCAGTTGAATTCATGCCTTGTATAAGCAAAAGCGTTGGGCGCCGTGGTTAAGACAATATCCTCTCAATGAGGCCACCCGAGTTCAAATCCCAACGGCAGCGATCGCGTCCAATTCTTTTTTTTGAAAAGCATATCAATTAAAACAACGAACGGAGAAAACGCGAACGCATAGCGATGGACAGCACCGAATATGAAATCGCGTAGAGCTTTTCGTTGATCATAGATCGTAAAGATTTATGCTTTATTCGCTTTTGGCTAAGCTTTTCAAGAGGAACAAACTACTATATAAACACATACTTGGGTCACTTCTATTCATCCTTCACCTAGGATCAACACAAGCTTTCTAGAGCTTGGACCTCAATAGAGGTGGTGTTTCTTCTAGGACATGGGGCAGCCATGGTGCTAACTTGAAGCATGTTGAGGAGCAGCTATGGAGTTCTTCTTGGTGATTCTTCTTGGAGAAGATGAAGGGTGTGCTCACACTCTACCTCATGGAGAGGAGGTCATCTCTTGTTCATGGCAAGAAGACTTGGTCATTAGCAGCTTGATGGTGAGGATCGCCCATCTACAGGATGTATTTGAAGATTGTCTTCTACAGGAAGATATTAGGTTGAAGATTGTCTTCTACAAGAAGATGTCTGGCTACTTCAAAGACATTGGATGGGACCATCTACATGATTTTGAAGATCATCTTCTACAAGAAGATGTTAGGTTCAGATTGTCTTCTACAAAAAGATATCTCGCTACTTCAAAGACATTAGATGGAGATTAACATAAGATTCACATCTTATGTTAAGTATTCAGGTACATATTCTCTTTATGCACACAGGTACTACTTGAAGTTTATGGAGGCTGTGGCGTTCATATAAGAAGGAGTCCTATTTGGCATAGGTACAAGAGAAACAGTACGTATATGCTTTGTGCATATTTTATGAGGTGTTTGAGAAGGTGTGTTCACATGAGTTTGAAGATATCCGTTCACACTGATCCTTCCTCTTTCAGTCACTCATATTCACTCTTCTATAACCTATAAGGTCACACATCTCATGCATATTCAGATTACTGCCCATACATCTGAATATGTTTGTTACATTGTACATTCACTCATTCATCCATTTCTCATCACATAGAGTGGTTGAGAGATATGCTCCCACATTGTACATTGAACATTGGTATATATGATACTATGAGTAAGCGATGGCTTACGTAACACCTTACACATGTTGTCTATTCTTTCTCTATCTTTGTCTCATCATTTGTATGATTAAGTTGTGGTATGTTCATGTTTTGTCAATATGGAAGATTGCTGGAATTAATGTTGTACATGACTGGAACTATGGAACCATGGACCTATGACATGAGCTAAGGGCCTACCTCACTTCCAACATTTGGTATCAGAGCACTAAGGTTTTGGTTACAAAACTTTAGATCTTTGGCATCAATGCATTAAGGCTCATTCATAATCCCAGGTTCCCAGAATTCCAGATTTACAACATTTGATTTGAAAGCATCTTCTAACATTTGACATTTGACATACACACTTAATCTAGATGAGTAGAGATTTGAGAATTAGACAATTCAGTTACATGTGTGTTCATCAGTGTGGAGTATAAAGTTGATGATCTGTTAGCAGCCGAATATTTTTGAAGAGTATGCAAATACTTTACAAAAGTATTGTTTGAAGACCCAGACTTGATGAAGAGAAGACTACTTCAAATTCAAGGAAGAACAATGGTTTAGAGAAGATGAAGAAATCAGATCAACATCAAATCACAGGTATCAGTTTCTACTATCAGATTATCATTTGCAGGTCATATCTTAGAAGAGCAGTTATGAAGAGATTTGAAGAAATTCAAGGAGTGCTTTTATACGCTTTCATCATTTGAAAGTTAAAGGCTACATCAAAACAGGTATCTAGAGGTTTTTCTAGAGAGTTTTGAGAAGATCTCTTTCATGGCAAGAAAGTTCATCTAAGAAGACAAGCGCAGAGATGAGATGAGTTTTTTCAGCCAATTTTCTGTTGTAAGTTGGTTGGATATCAAAGTACAAATGTATCTAGAGAAGGTAACTCTAGAAGGGCAATTCATCATTCAGACAATGATTGGTGAATTTAGTCGTTTCAGACATTTGAAACAACATTTTGATTCAGAGATATGAGGAGATGGTAAAACATGTTTCTATATTCACTTCCATTTATATACCATGTTTGTTTTTATCTCTTACTCTTACATTAAAGGAAGAGAAAAGTTCGTTTGAAGAAGTCAAGAGTGTTTGCTACTTCAAGATGAAGAGAACAAAAGGTATGGAAGAGAACTTTGAAGATGTTGACATTATCATCAGGTGGAAGAAAGATGCAGAAAAAAAAAAGTCCATCATTTCCAAAAGAAAAGTAAGGCTTCCTTTTCTCATATATTTTCCATATACTTTTCCTATTTTATCCTCTACACCCAAAGACAAGTCTACGAGAACATCTTGTTTAAAGAAGAAGTAGTTTCTTGTTTTGCATTACACTTGGTCATGATTTAGTAGATTTGACAAAGAATTGCATTGAGAGAAAGAAAAGCAGCAGATATATGTTTTAACTCATATATGTATGAGTTATGTTTTAGTTGAAGCTTTTAAGCAGGCAACTTATATGTTCCCTCAAAGAATTCTTGGAGTGTCAATACAGAGCTACTTGGTATATGACAAGTTGCAGAGAAGTATATTTCTTCTTTATCTAACTCTTAAGGTAAAAGAGTTTTTTGTAGCAGATGTTGAAGACTTGAGTTGAGGTTTTATGTTTGGAAAAGGTTACCTCATATTCAGTATTTTTAGAAAACTTCAGAATATTCAGAATCTTGTTGATGTACGAGTCAATGAAGAATCTACTTTCAATGATTGTCTAGATTTTTGGATACATGTTTGTATTCAAAAAGGTGTTCCATCATATCCTATAACTTGATTGAGAAGTGGAGTTAGCCAAAAGAAAGTCAAGCAGGTACTGTCACATTTCACTCGGGTAAAATATGAAAGTTATGAAGTATCAACTTGCAGCTTTTGGAGTTCTCAAGGTGAGAAGTTTGTCCACTTATGGTTCAAGTAGGAATTGCAGATTCCTTGAAGGATTTGTTTGAAGAAAAGTTTTACAACTTTTTGAGAAGCATGGACACTTGGAGACATTCAGGTAGCAAATCAAACATTCAGACATGAAGGTTTGATAAGAGCAGATTCTACACAGGAGAGATCATTGATCTTGGATAGATCTTGTATGATCTTGAGTATTTATGATTCAATTGTCTATCCTTTGTTTGATAAGGTTCTTAGCATTGGAAGAAGTAAGTCAAAGATTCAGATTCTATCAGATTTATGTTGCAGAGAAAAAGAAGATACTTGTTATGTTACAGAAAAATATGGATCCTAAAACTTTTGTTTCAGATACAAGTATTGATCACTAAAGATCATATTTATTGAAAGAAGGAAGACGTTCCACATTTCATAAAGTCTAATATATTTGAAGAATACTGGATACTAGTGTTAAGTCATCCAGGGGGGTGATGAAACATGAAGACTTATTTTCAGCCATATGTGAAAGAATGCAGATTCATACCTACAGTTATTCCTATTTCAGGTATTCCTATATTTCCTTTGTCAGGTTCTCTTTATGTTCCAGCTTTGAAAGAAGGAGGAAGAAGGAGAATGTTTGGAGAAAGTTCCTGTTAGGATGTTCCTGTTCAGGAGAAGGTTCCAGAATTCTATTTGAAGAGAAGCTTGATATTTCAGAAAGGTATATTTCAGACGTGCGCACATATATGTTTATACCAAGTTCTGAAGGAAAGAGGTATGAAGGATTTAAAGGATGAAGACATGATGACATCATAGATTTTTTGACTCATATTGAGTTGAGTACAGTCAGAGATGAACCAGCAGTGTTCATAATACACTAAGTTGTGAGTTGACAGTCACAGGTTCCACGATTCAGTTCTTGATTTTTAGTGTATTTACATGACGCAGCAGAAGTACGTTGAGAAACCTTTGTCATAAGGTAAATGCAAATATATGGATCCTAGTGTATGTTTTCAGGTTTTTGAAGACAAGAGATAGCAGGTTCAGAGTCAGTACATGCTACATTTGTTGTCAAGCAGTGATTGCTTGATGAGTACACTATTGGATATCTAGTTTACATATTTCCTCAAGTATTATGGTTCATATTCAGCAAGTTCAGTTTTTTGAAGTAAAGTCAAATTCAGGTTTGAAGGTCAGTGCGGCAGTACAAGCTTGAAGCTTGTGGTAATTTGCAGATTATATAGTTTGCAGATACAGTTCAGATTGTACCAATATGCCATTGCAGGGGGGATTGTTGGAAAACAATGTCCTAATTGGTTCAATTGACCACAGTTTACAGCATGTATAGCAGTTGAATTCATGCCTTGTACAAGCAAAAGCGTTGGGCGCCGTGGTTAAGACAATATCCTCTCAATGAGGCCACCTGAGTTCAAATCCCAACGGCAGCGATTGCGTCCAATTCTTTTTTTTGAAAAGCATATCAATTAAAACAACGAACGGAGAAAACGTGAACGCATAGCGATGGACAACACCGAATATGAAATCGCGTAGAGCTTTTCGTAGATCATAGATCGTAAAGATTTATGCTTTATTCGCTTTTGGCTAAGCTTTTCAAGAGGAACAAACTACTATATAAACACATACTTGGGTCACTTCTATTCATCCTTCACCTAGGATCAACACAAGCTTTCTAGAGCTTGGACCTCAATAGAGGTGGTGTTTCTTCTAGCACATGGGGCAGCCATGGTGCTAACTTGAAGCATGTTGAGGAGCAGCTATGGAGTTCTTCTTGGTGATTCTTCTTGGAGAAGATGAAGGGTGTGCTCACACTCTACCTCATGGAGAGGAGGTCATCTCTTGTTCATGGCAAGAAGACTTGGTCATTAGCAGCTTGATGGTGAGGATCGCCCATCTACAGGATGTATTTGAAGATTGTCTTCTACAGGAAGATATTAGGTTGAAGATTGTCTTCTACAAGAAGATGTCTGGCTACTTCAAAGACATTGGATGGGACCATCTACATGATTTTGAAGATCATCTTCTACAAGAAGATGTTAGGTTGAAGATTGTCTTCTACAAAAAGATATCTGGCTACTTCAAAGACATTAGATGGAGATTAACATAAGATTCACATCTTATGTTAAGTATTCAGGTACATATTCTCTTTATGCACACAGGTACTACTTGAAGTTTATGGAGGCTGTGGCGTTCATATAAGAAGGAGTCCTATTTGGCATAGGTACAAGAGAAACAGTACGTATATGCTTTGTGCATATTTTATGAGGTGTTTGAGAAGGTGTGTTCACATGAGTTTGAAGATATCCGCTCACACTGATCCTTCCTCTTTCAGTCACTCATATTCACTCTTCTATAACCTATAAGGTCACACATCTCATGTATATTCAGATTACTGCCCATACATCTGAATATGTTTGTTACATTGTACATTCACTCATTCATCCATTTCTCATCACATAGAGTGGTTGAGAGATATGCTCCCACATTGTACATTGAACATTGGTATATATGATACTATGAGTAAGCGATGGCTTACGTAACACCTTACACATGTTGTCTATTCTTTCTCTATCTTTGTCTCATCATTTGTATGATTAAGTTGTGGTATGTTCATGTTTTGTCAATATGGAAGATTGCTGGAATTAATGTTGTACATGACTGGAACTATGGAACCATGGACCTATGACATGAGCTAAGGGCCTACCTCACTTCCAACAGTACATTTGGAGGGCTTCCTTAATTAGAGTTACGTTCAGCTCAAACTTTTTCATTTCATCACCATTGGATAGAGATGGCACCAAGAATGTGCCAAACTGATCATGATCTCTTGTAGCTTTAAGAGTTGCAATCAAATAGTAACATCTGATGAAATCTGGCTTGGGCAGGGGTGCACTAAAGTAGTCCTTGAACCCCGCTTTCTGCCAAATATCTTGACGAGGCATTGCGTTTTGTAGTGATTCAAATTCTCTCGAAAAGAATTGAAATGTCCACCAAACTGCTCCGAATTCTAACTTAGACTCCCAGATGTGATCTGCATCACCCAAATCTCCTAGCATCTCATTGAATCAATGAGAATGCCCTTTTACTCTTTCTGTTAAGCCACTCGGTGGATCCAAGATGGGAATTTGTCTCACATTCAGATACTCTTCAGGCCTAGCTATCAGTGGGGCCTCCATGGGCATGGTCTCCCAATCAACTTGAGAACTAGTGCCTGCCTGGGAGCTCGTGCCTGCTACTTCTGCCATGAGACTACTTGTAGCTGTTGATGCTTATGTGCTAGAAGAAGAGAGGCACATTAGTGTTGCATAGGAAACAGGATGTTATGGTGTTCCCTCCACAATACTAACATGAAATTCCAAGTGGTTAGGGGTTAGGGGGTGAAGTGTTTGTGATGGGTGTGAATGTTGGTTAGTAGGTTAGAGTCATCCTAGATGCATACTTTTGGATGTGCAATGTACTCAGAATGCACCTACATCAGAGTGGATGTATTTACAAAATTGGGTTAGGGGGTTTGATATGGGGTTTAAGTCTCCAAACTCTGATTGTGAAATCGTAGCTTTTAGAAGTGATGACATGTAAAGGTTTGTGGACTGGATTGTCTTGGATTTGGGACCTTTTGAGTACCCATTTCTCGATATTCCTAGGTGTGATCGGAGACGTAATGGTGTGGAATGTAGGTGTTTGCCCTGGGATTTTTGCCAAGAGTGCTTGTGAGTTTTGATTCATTCTTGTGAATGGAGATGAAGCTATTTGAGCTTGTAAGCAGGTCTTGGGCACCCATATCTATCTAGCATTGGGGATTGCCTTCATTGACCGCTTCAGAACCCAAATAGAAATAGTATGTCTAGAGTGTTACCTAGGGGACTCCTTTGTTGTAATCCTCAACGGTGTAGCTTGTTAGCTTCTTTGAGAATCTCTCTCTAGAATCCTGGGTTCTCTACCCTTGCATATCCAGATCTGCTTCATGCCACGAGGTACTTCATATTGCACAGGTTGGTGCTCATGCTTCTTGATCATCGCCCTCCTCGGTGTCGTGTGTTGCCTAGCTTGCTGTCCTCGAATCCTCTTTGGAAAAGAAGGGAACTCCTCATTGAATTATGTACCTTCATCTAGAGTGATAATCTTTTGCACCATAGAACTTTGGACAAGAATAGCATTGTTATCTTCATGTGGGCTCCTGGAGGGACCAGGATTTGGTGCCTTTTCTAATGGCCTGAGTGGTTGATTTTCTAATTCAATCATGAGGCAGTTTTGGCCTACCCAAGCCTGAAGAGGTCCACTTCTTAGGTTGAGGTTGACTGCATGATCATAGATCCAGTCTTGGCCCAAGACTAGAGGTTCGGTAAGATCCTCGTCTTCACATACTAGCACTTTTACTGCCATTAGGACCTCTTGAACATAGAGGGGAAGTTCCACCTCTCCCATGCAAGGGGTTTCAACACCTCCTAACCCTATGAGATATGCCTCTATAGGTTTTACCTTCAATTGCAATTCTTGGCAGTAAGAAAGTCAAACTACACTAGTGGCCGCACCTGAGTCAATTAAAGCTCTCAAGGTCCTTGCACTCTCTCCTTGTCCTACTTCTAGGGTCACAAAAGGTCGTCGATCTACTATCCTATGGGACTGTTCACCTGAAGCCTCACACATGGCCATGTGATAACCTAGAGCTTCATGAGTGTCAGACATGGGCTGATCTCTACCTTGTCTTCTCAATTTCATTCGACGGATGCGTTCTAAAGCTTGTAGCTGTGCTTCCTCTCGAATTCACTTTTCCTCTTCCTTATGTTTCTTTGCAGTATTGAGTCGATTTAGCATCTCTTTCGTTAGGGGTTCTTGATATAACTTGACTCTGCATCCGCTTATGTAACTTGGTAGGATGTCACCTTCTAGAGTGGCTAGTTGTAGTGCTCCACTTGTGGAGATCCTATTGATAATCATTGGTCCATAGCCTCTCTTCTCTAATTTCCATGTGTGTTGCTTTAAGGTGTAGACTAGGACTATGTCTCCTGCTTTCAAGCCCTTATCCTTCACATGTGCGTCGAAATATGCTTTTTGCCTCTTCTTGGCTGCATAAATTCTTGCTGCAGCTCTCAATGGTGTTTCACCTAATCATTCAAGATCGAAGATTCTAGAGGAGAGCTCATGGCCTGTCCAGTCATGCTCTTGTGCTACTTTCAATGTAGGTATCAAAAGGTCCAATGGTAGCATTCCATTTTGGCCGAACACCATCTGAAAGGGCGTGGCTTGGAGTACCATTTTATAGGCAACTCTGTTTGCCCAAAGAGCATGGTGTAGTTGTTTGTCCCAATCAGAGCGTTTATTATTAACTAATTTTGTCAATACATTACATAGAATCTTATTTGTGCTCTCAGCTTGTCCATTAGCTTGTGGATGATAGGGTGCCGACTTCTTATGTATCACCAAGAATTCTTGGAGAAGGTTTTCTATGAATTCATTCAAGAAGTGCGTGCCTCTATCACTTACTAGCTCTATTGGTAGCCCGTATCTGTTGAATACATTCTCGAATAAAAACTTAGCAGTGTTATGCACATCGTTCTTCATTGTAGCTTTTACTTCTACCCATTTGGTTAGATAGTGAGTGGCCACAATAATGTATTCAGCATGGGAACCCTTAGCTGGGGGATTGATAGGGGCGAAAAAGTCTATTCCCCACTTAGAGAATGCACGTCCACCTATCATAGGTTTCAATGGCATCTCATCTTTACGTATAGGGTACTGAGTTCGCTGACAAACATCACACCTCTTCACATAGGTATGTGCATCCATATGAAGTGTGGGCCACCAAATTCCTACAAATAGTGTTGCCTTGATTACCCTATCTAGTCCAAAGTGTCCTCTTGCTACACCCTAGTGAGGAGTTTCCAAGATCCTGAAATATTCACTCTCGTGGACACATAATCGAAGATACCCATCTTTTCCTCTTCTGTATAGATTATCTCCAATGAGAGTATAATCCAAAGCTTCTTGTTCTAAGCTCCTTTGTCGAGCCAATGTCATATCTTGGGGAAAGGTTCTCGTCCTCAAAAAGGCTACTAAGGGTTCGCTCCATTCTGACACTAAAGAAACTCGATAAAGTGTGGCATGTTCCATTGGTGGTTTAGTGTGGCAGAATGGGCATTCCTTGCACATCTTATAGACATCTACTTCCATAGTTGGCCAGTGCACTTCAAGTCTCCTCAATGTCTGTAAGGTTCTTTGCTTTGAGTAGTGTTGCTCTAATGCACCCACATGTGCTAATTGCAACCATTTTGCATACTCATCCTCTTCCACACAACAAGCTAATATTCCCTGATCCGTATGCTTGTACATACTCCCTGCCATGATATGGTACTTCTAGGCTTTTACTACCTCCCTCTCTTGAGTGTTTAATACTGGATGTTTAGGTCCATATGTCAATACTGGCACTAAGGTCTTGGCCCACTGTGGTACAACTTCCAAATTAAATAGGTAAGCATCAGGAAGATCATCTGATACTCCTTGTGGGGCCTCTCCAAATGTGAGCCTCGAGAGATGATCTGCTCTCAAGTGATTCTTGTCTTTCCTCACCACCACCTCAAAGTCATACTCCATTAGTAAGAGAAACCATCTTACTAATCTACCTATATTGCATGTCTTGTTTACCAAGTACAATATTGCTTGATGATCAGTAAAAATTTTAAACTTATTTGCGAGCAAATAATGTCTAAATTTTTTAACCACATATACCATGCCTAATCCTTCTCTCTCAGTGGTGGTATAATTCCGTTCAGCTGCATTTAACTGTCTACTAGCATAGGCAATTGGAAGAGCCATATTACCTTCACCCGTAGGTTGTGCAAGTACACACCCAGTAGCATAATTCGATGCATCTACATGGACATGGAATGGCCTATTCCAATCCGGTGTAGTCAAGATTGGTGCTGAACACAATCGCCGTTTAGGCTCATTGAAAGATTTCTCACATTCATCAGTCCACTCAAAATTGGTCAATAGTCCGTAAAGAGGCTTTGCAATGATGGCATATATGTGTATAAAATGTCGGTAATATCCACAATGCCCCATGAAAGCTTGCACTTCCTTGAAATTCTTTGGCCTAGGTAGTTATGTGATAGCTCTCACTTTCTCTTCGTCAGTGGATATGCCATTCTTTGACACTATGCGTCCTAGGATCTTGCCCTGCCTGACCATGAAAACACACTTTTTTGGGTTCAAGCAGACTTGATATTCTCTACATTTGTCAAAGATTTGCCTGAGTTAAGGTATATGTGTCTATCTAATGTTGGAATGAGCACAGAGATCATCACCATAGACTTCCAAATTCTTCCTGAGGAACTCTTTAAACACATGGCACATCAGTCTCTGGAAGGTTGTAGGCGCATTGGTTAGACAAAATGGCATTACACGAAAAGCAAATATGCCCCACTCAGTGGCAAAAGCCGTCTTATGATGATATTTTGGTGCAATAGTCACTTGATTGTAACCAGAGAACCCATCCAGGAAGTTGTATACTTCCTTCCCTACTACCCTTTCTAATAGATGCTTAGTGATAGGAAGCGGATAACTATCTGTGATAGTGGTTGCGTTAACCTTATTCAAGTTGATGCATACACGTAATTTGCCATTCTTTTTGGGCACCACTACGATGGAGGAAACCCACTCAGTGTGCTCAATTTCATAGATAAATCCAGCTTCAACTAAGTGATCTATCTCTTCTTTGATATTGGCGGCATAGTTGTCATTGTATGTGTATGGCTTCTGTTTAGAGGGTCTGGCCTTTGAGGTCATGGGGATCGTGTGTGAGCATATGTCAGCGTCTACACCTTTCAAGTCCTTGTAACTCCAAGTGAATACATCTCTATATTCTCTCAGTAAGGCTATCAACTCTTTTTCTTCTTCTTCCGTCAGGTCATGTCCAATCTATGTGCATTTTTCTTCTCCTTCTTCTATGGATACCACAAGTTTCTTCGTGGTTTCTTTGTTATCATAATCCTGTCTTGCTTGAGCATCACGTTTAGGCATTCTTATCATGACTCTCCTATCTTCTATCTCATACTTCTTAAAATTTTCAGGGACCTCGAATAGAGATCCCCCCTCTTTTGTCGTGGTTTCCTTCTTCTTCCTTTTCTTACCTTCACTCTTGATGGTCACTTGTGTGGTTAACTTCACATCATTGGTAATCTCTTCATGTCTCTGAGGGTGAACTTCCATTTCATAGAAATATTCCTCATCTGATGCAAAAGGTGGGTCCAAATGATTGACTCTAGATCAGAGTCACTTGCATCCTCGAATGCATCAGTGATAGGTTCGCATTCTTCTATAACTGTGTCATACATGATTGGCTCTATCATGAAGACTAACATGTCATAGCCATCCTCATCACAATGGGGTGTCCATTGTTCTTCATTGATGGCTATATCCATGGTTGCTAAAATCTCTGCCCAACCATGAGGTTCAAATTCTTCATCAAGAGATACTACGGGTGCATAGGCTGGGTCTTGAATTGATTTCTGAGTTTCCTTCCACCTACCTCTCTTGCTTTTTCTCTTTTCTCTTCTTCTACGGCTACTTTGCAAATCCATAAGTGGGTGTCTTCATGCATTCATGAGGATCCTGATCCTATGGAGTACACTTACTCCGTATCATCTTTGGCTCTATGGATGGGATTCCATTGAATAGGGGCCACATCTCTATGAGAGAAATGCTTGAGATTAACTTTGGTTGTAACACCTAAGTGTTGCAGATAGAAGGAATTGGTTCCCCAATCCTGTACCACTTGCAACTGCCGCATAAATGGTCTTCCCAAAATCATCCCATAGGCCTGATTTTTGCTAAAGTCACATATAGCAAAAGTATGCTCAAACTCTACACCACATGTAGTGAGAGTGATTCCTTCTAGCAGTCCTAAGGGTCTCTCAATACGACCATCATCCATTTGTAACTTCATTCTCATTGGCCTGAGTGCTGGTTTGCCCCAACGCTTCCATAAGGAAGTGGTAGCAATTGCAACTCCTGCACCAGAGTCCAAAATTGCCTTGGTTGTGTACCCTTGATGGGTAATCGGAAGATAGGTATTTCCTTCTTCCCCTTCGCTCATGTCCCCTATCTTGTCCAAAGGTATTTCCGGCACTGTTCTATGAGATCCTACCTGGGGATGAGATTTTGCTACATCTAGCACTTGTTTGGCTACATGTTTCCACAATTAAGGACTAACCTTGAGTAGCTCTTCTAAAGTGAGATTTCACTGCACTTTAGTATTCCTTACTACCTCCGTATTCCTAGGTATGATCGAGTCTTCGTTTCTTATCATGACTGTGGGTGCTCTCATGCAAGTCGACTTAGTTTCCCATGGGCTTGTGAAATGGGGTAATTCCTGCAAGGAATTAGACTCAAAATCTAACCTCTCATGAGATTGGGTACTCTCTTGCTCTCCATATATGGAAGGAATGTCTTGTGGGAATTGATCGTGTACATCATCCACAAGTTCAATTGGAGGAGGGTCTTCACTTTCTTCAGCCCATTTCTCTTCCTGAATCTCTCGTAGGAATTCTGGTGAATACCGATTCATAGAAGAAGAGGTGTCTGGTTCAGTGGAGTTAGGCACATAAGCTTCCAAGGGAGCAATGCTTATTCTATCACTTGCCCTCTCCTTAGCCTAGGAGGTGGCTCCTTTTCCAGACTTTGCAAGTAGCCTCTCTAATCTATGTAATAGACCATCAAAATGCAATGGTGTTCTAGTGGAGCTAGAGCCATTGAACGAGCGACTGGCTTCAAACATGGCTTGCACAAATTCTACCATCTTCGCACAGTTTTGTTCGTTCGAGCTCTAGGTCCGCTCTAGGGTAACACTTTTCATGATCTGTTACATTTGGCCCTTCGTGGATTCTGGCTTGATATGCCCTAAGCATCATGTATATGTCCTCAGGAGTGGGATCAACTAGGACTGATCCTACTCGGGGTAGTGGGTGGGCTACGTGTGGTGGATTAGAAGGTTGGGGAAATGGAAAGTGATGGGTTGGAGGGAGATGGAAATGGGGGTGATGGGGTGGTGTGAGAGTGAGTTTGAGATGTGAGTTCACTTATCTTTGCTTTTGTTTCTCTCAAGCTTTCCTCAAGTTCGTGCATTTTTTTTTACCATTGTTGTTGGCATACAAGTCAGATGAAGAGCATACTAGCGCAACGGAGGAGTCATGCACAATACGGAAACAAGGCCCAATCATTTTTTCCATGGACCATTTACAACTCAAGTGATTTTAATCACTACACAAACATTGTAAATTCCGTTTTTGGTAGAATAGACTCCATTTTGTGCAAGACGAGGAGTCCTTGAGCTTGAGGAGTATTAGAACTAGCTACATATCAATTTTCATAATTTTTAGACTCTGTTTGAGCCCTCAAATAGGCTCTAGAACCTAATTTTTAACTAGGCCGGACACTAGGTCTGGACAAGACCAAAGCTAGTTAGAAAACTATAAAAAGAGCTAGAGAGCTCATTTTTGAGGTTAGATTGTTTGTGAATTGAGCTTATGTAAGAGACTTTTTGACTAATGCAAAGAACTCCATTGTTCCTCTCCTTGTTCTTGCCTTGTGTGCGCGTGTGTGTGTATGTGTGTGCATGCTTGTGTGCTTCTCACTCACACACTTGTGCCTTCACTTGCTCATAGTCTTCATACTAGTCCTCACGTCTCCACGGATTGACAATTATGAGGTGAATCTTCTCACGTTGGTACTCACCATTGTGCTAGAGTGACACCAAATTTGGCGCCGTTGCCGGGGAGAGAGCTTCGAGGACGAGCGTGTGATGGTAAGACGTCGAGTTGAGACATTGGAGTTATAGGTAATACCCTTCTCTTTATTTTTCTTCATTTTTTCCTTACTTTCGCATCACCATCATCACCATCATCATCCCCACCATCTCCCACCTTGTTGGTGCAGACCAATCACCAATTGAAGTTTGGAAGACAAAAAGATGGAGATAAGATCAAGTCTTGAAGCAAAGTAGGTGGTTACATTCACAGGATGAATGATATGTACACATATGTACATTAGTGAAGACATAGATCACTTATACTTTTGTCTAGTTATAAGCTTGTACATATTTGCCTATAAATACTTTGGAAAAATGTCGGGGCATAGAGGAGACAACAGGAGAGTATGAGAATAGTGCATTTGTAAGTTGTAAGACTCATTAGAGTTCATAGGAATGAGAAGAAGTCTTTCTCACAACTCAATTCTGATTTTCTGAGGAATAGAAGAAAAGTTGCGCCCGAAGTTTTCGTGTCTTCTCCTTCTGTGATAAAGCTTTTGTGGAATGCTTTTGTACAAGTCTAAGTCTAGAATTAATCAACCTCTGTACAAAGTTTTAGCTTCTAATTGTAATCAGGTTAAGAGAATTGTGTGTAGGAACATTCATATGTAAAGAATGTTCACAGTCTCCTGAAAGAGGCGCAAATTTTGAGTTCAATGAAATGAGTAGTGCTCAGTGCACAGTGTAAAGTTTTACACATATGATAGCTCAAAATCTAAGTTGAGAGATAAGCTATCTACAGCCAAAAGGATTTGATAAAATGGGTTCGACATTGTGAGAACTAAAGCTAAGAAGTTAGGGGTGTCCAAATCGACTTCTCAGAAATGCAGATTTAGACATAGGTAACTTGTGAAGTAGATTTCTCAAGATCTACTGAATCTTTTGGAGTGATTTGACTTGGAGGAAGTGCGCAATCTTTAGGCGACACCTTGTGCAAAGTTTCATAAAAAACTTTACACATTTACTCAGTCAATGAGAAAGATATATGCAGCAGACTTTCTGAGTAATTTCCTTCTTCACAGTTTGTTCAAGAATTTGATATTTGGTCATTGATCTTTTAAATTGGTGAAGGTTTTGACTTACTCTTGATATAGAGGTGTTCTAAGTTCAAGAGTAAGTTGTTCTTTTGGAGATTAACACTCTCCATCAGTGGTATCAGAGTAGGAAGCATCAGAATCGAGGAAAAGGAGACTCCAATTGTTGCAGACATACAAACTTTACATCTTGGAAGGTCAAAAGGACAAAGATTGAAGAAATCTTGAAGGAAGACACATTGAAGTTGTCAAAAGGATCAGAAGAAGTAATATTCGAAGTCAAGGTACATTTATTCCTCATAAAGTTTAAAGATCTATTAATACAGGTGAAGGAAGATGGGAGATTCTCTTCAGATAGAGAAATTGGATAGAGAGAACTATCCTGCATGGTCAATGAGGATGGAAGCTCATCTAATGAGCAAATATTTGATAGCTTACATTACAGGAGAAGAAGAAATGCCACAATTCAGAGATCCTAGTGTTCCAACTAGGGAAGAATTATCAGATTTGAAGAATTGGATGAAAAGAGATGCTCAAGCTAGGAGCATAATCTATATGGCAGTCAATGACTACTTGCTACCTCACATGAGAGGTCTTGAAAGTGCAAGTGAGATATGGAATGCTTTGGAGGAGCATTTGCAAAACACTACAAAGTCAAGAAAGGCATCCCTATGGGCAGAGTTTACCACTTTCAAGAAGAAGGCTTCACAATCAATATCTGATTATGTGACAAAGATGAAGGACATTGCAGATGCATTAGGAGCAGTGGATGAAGACATTGAAGAAGATAAATTGGTAAGGCAAATTCTCACAGGACTAAGAGGTGATGAGAAGTGGAAACCTTTTATTTTGTCCACACAACTTTCATTGGATCATTTCAATCCTGATTTGAATCAATTGTTAGGACATATGCTAACTTTTGAGAATGATATCAAAGGAGATGTTGACAAGAGTGCAGGTCATGCAATGTACTCTAAAGACAAGAAGAAAACTAACAAAGGAAAGCAACAAGCAAATGAAGAAGAAGGCACAACTAGTCAAGCCAACTTCCTAAGAGGAAGAGGAGGTGGCAAAGGTAGAGGAAGAGGCAGGAGTAACAAAGATGGATCCAAAGCTTGCTGGATTTGTGGTAAGACAAATCATTTAGCTAATGATTGTTGGCATAACACTCAGAGTAATGGTGGATACAATCAGAATTATAATTCAAGAGGAAGAGGAGGTAGAAATCAAAGAGGTAATTTCAGAGGTAGAGGTAGTAGGGGTTACTTTGGAAGAAATGCAGGTAGAGGTTTCCAAAGTCAACAATATAACAATACCTACTACAATTATGCTTCAGATCAGAAGGAAGATTCAACATTGATAATGAATGCAACTTGTGAAAGGCAGAATGAAGATCAAAGAGTCTTCTACATTGACTCAGGGTGTAGCAATCACCTGAGTGGTAATATAGCCTTGATGACTGATTTGGAGAATAAGGTATCTAATCATGTTGTTCAAAGAGGTGACAACACAAAGCACAATGTGAAGTCAATTGGATTAGTGAAAGCCAAGGATGGTAGCACCTTATTGAGTAAGGTCTTGTATGTTCCTACAATTCCTAAGAATTTGATAAGTGTAGGACAAATTGTGGAAAAAGGTTATGAAGTAAGGTTCACTAATGAAGGAGTGTTTGTGGAAGACCCTAGCAATGGGTATAAACAAATTGTTTCAGGGAAGAAAGAAGGAAGATTGTTCACATTGAAGATTCAAGGTAATGTTGGTCATGCCTTGTTCACTTATGGAGGACATAAGATCTCTGAGTTAGATCTTTGGCACAAGAGACTTGGACATTTCAATGAAAGAGGTATTAAAGACATGATTAATAATGGTTCAGTGCTTGGATTGCCTAATGTTGCAAGTCAACATATGACATACAGATGTGAGGCATGTCAATTAGGTAAGGCTCATAAGCAACCCTATTCTAAGCATGGGTTTATGTATTCAGAGAAACTTGAGTTGGTACACACAGATGTGTGGGGACCATCAAAGGACTTCAGTATCAATGGCTCAAGGTATTATGTGATTTATGTTGATGATGCTACCAGATGGATCACTATCTATGTGATCAAAGATAAGTCAGAAGTATTCAATACATTCAAACATTATCATGTGTATGCAGAGAGAATTACAGGACATAAGTTGAAGAGACTAAGGTCAGATGGAGGGGGAGAGTATTTCTCTAATGAGTTCAATGATTACTTGTGGAATGCAGGTATAAAAAGAGAGGTTACTTGCAGGTACTCTCCTCAACAAAATGGTGTAGCAGAAAGGAGGAATAGGACTCTTGTTGAGTTTGCAAGATCCATGATGAAGGAGAAAAATTGCCCAAATTATTTGTGGGCTGAGGCTGTAAATACAACTACTTATTTGGTTAATAGGCTACCATGTAAAGTCTTGCAGGGTATGACACCATATGAGGCATGGTGGGGTAAGAGACCTACACTAGACCATTGCAAAGTATTTGGATGTTTGGCATATGCATATGTGCCATCACAATTAAGGCACAAATTGGAACCTAAAGCTGAAAAATATGTATATATTGGTTATGATGATAAGCAGATGGGATACAAGTTGTGGAATCCATCCACAAAACATTTTCTTGTATCAAAAGATGTTACATTTGATGAGCAAGGTACTTGGTATGCAGGTACTATCAATATTAATACAGATGATGAAGAAATTGTGAGCCAAAGGAAAGGTAAATCAAAGGTTCAGATATTTGATGAACAAGAGAATCATGAAGTGCAGGTTGAAGTGGAAGAGATACCAAGATTTGATCCTGAATGTGAAGAACCAGAAACCTCAAGAAGTGGAGAACTTAGGAGGTCTACAAGGAACAAATGGCAACCTACAAGGTATAGCTATGATACTTCATTCTTGACTACTAAGGATTATGCTTACATGGTTAAAGCAGATGAAGACCCCTCTACATATGAAGAGGCAAAAGGTAAAGAGATTTAGGAAAAAGCTATGCAGGAAGAATATGATGCATTAATGGAGAATCAAACATGGGATTTGGTTCCAAAACCAAATAGCCAGAAGATCATTGGATGCAAATGGGTCTATAAGACAAAGAGATTTGCAGATGGAAGTGTGTCTAGGTACAAAGCTAGACTTGTTGTAAAAGGGTTTGCTCAGACATATGGTATTGACTATGATGATACTTATAGTCCAGTGGCAAAAATGACAACCATCAGAACACTCATAGCAATTGCTGCATGCAAAGGTTGGAAATTGTGTCAATTAGATGTGAAGAATGCTGTTTTGAATGGTTATATTTCAGATGATGTTTTCATGGAGCAACCTCAAGGATTCAAAGATGGAAGATATCCAGATCATGTGTGTAAGCTCAAGAGAGCTTTATATGGCTTGAAGCAGGCCCCACGGGCATGGAACTATAGGCTTGTAAAGTTCCTAAAAGAACTTGGATTTCAAGTATCTAAAGCAGATAGTAGCTTGCTTGTTAAAGCAAGTGATGATGGGTTCATTTACATATGTATATATATTGATGATATAATTCTTACAGGTACAGATGAGAAAGGCATACAAAGCCTAAAGAAGCAAATGGAGAAAGAGTTCAAAATCAGTTACTTGGGAGATTTGTCATACTTCTTGGGCATGGAGATTTCATACACTCAACATGGAGTGTATGTGACTCAAAAGAGGTATTTGAAGAACTTGTTAACCAAGTTTAAAATGAATGATTGCAGAGTAGCACCTACTCCAATGGAGGTGAATCACAAATTAAGCAGATTTGGAGGTGAAGAGTTCAAGGACATGAAGCAATATCAGAGTTTGGTTGGTAGTCTTATCTATGCTACATTAACTAGGCCTGATTTATCATATGCAATTGGGGTGTTGTCTCAATTTATGCATTGTCCTAGGAAAGAGCATTGGATTGCAGGTCAAAGAGTATTGAGGTACATTAAGGGTACACTCAAGGAAGGTTTGTATTATGGTTTTACATCAGATACAAATATCAAAATATATAGTGATGCAGATTGGGCAGGTAATCCAGATGATAGAAGGTCAACTTATGGATACATGTGTTATGTGGGAGATAAGTTAATCTCCTA
Source organism: Ceratopteris richardii (assembly GCA_020310875.1). Classification (NCBI taxonomy): domain Eukaryota; kingdom Viridiplantae; phylum Streptophyta; class Polypodiopsida; order Polypodiales; family Pteridaceae; genus Ceratopteris; species Ceratopteris richardii. The sequence continues at coordinate 185,646,688 of CM035409.1, read as the reverse complement.
GTGCTCAAAGAAGCAACATACAGTTGCTTTGTCATCTACAGAAGCAGAGTACAAAGGCATGGTTGAAGCTGCAAAAGAAGTGATATGGCTTAAGACTCTCATGAAGAGTTTTGATACTATACAGAGCATACCTATCATTTATGGTGATAACATGAGTTCATTATATCTAGCTGCTAATCCTGTTTTTCATGCCATGACCAAACACATTGAGATACAGTATCACTTTCTAAGAGAGAAGGTGATGGATAAGGAGATTGAAGTTATACATACTTCAACAAAAGATCAGATAGCTGATATGCTTACAAAAAGTTTAGATGGACCAAAGTTACAGAAGTTCAAAGACATGGCAGGCATAAAGAAGATAAGAGAAACCTCAATTGATGATTGAGGGGGAGCTGTTGGTGCAGACCAATCACCAATTGAAGTTTGGAAGACAAAAAGATGGAGATAAGATCAAGTCTTGAAGCAAAGAAGGTGGTTACATTCACAGGATGAATGATATGTACACATATGTACATTAGTGAAGACATAGATCACTTATACTTTTGTCTAGTTATAAGCTTGTACATATTTGCCTATAAATACTTTGGAAAAATGTCGGGGCATAGAGGAGACAACAGGAGAGTATGAGAATAGTGTATTTGTAAGTTGTAAGACTCATTAGAGTTCATAGGAATGAGAAGAAGTCTTTCTCACAACTCAATTCTGATTTTCTGAGGAATAGAAGAAAAGTTGCGCCCGAAGTTTTCGTGTCTTCTCCTTCTGTGATAAAGCTTTTATGGAATGCTTTTGTACAAGTCTAAGTCTAGAGTTAATCAACCTCTGTACAAAGTTTTAGCTTCCAATTGTAATCAGGTTAAGAGAATTGTGTGTAGGAACATTCATATGTAAAGAATGTTCACAGTCTCCTGAAAGAGGCGCAAATTTTGAGTTCAATGAAATGAGTAGTGCTCAGTGCACAGTGTAAAGTTTTACACATATGATAGCTCAAAATCTAAGTTGAGAGATAAGCTATCTACAGCCAAAAGGATTTGATAAAACGGGTTCGACATTGTGAGAACTAAAGCTAAGAAGTTAGGGGTGTCCAAATCGACTTCTCAGAAATGCAGATTTAAACATAGGTAACTTGTGAAGTAGATTTCTCAAGATCTACTGAATCTTTTGGAGTGATTTGACTTGGAGGAACTGTGCAATCTTTAGGTGACACCTTGTGCAAAGTTTCATAAAAAACTTTACACATTTACTCAGTCAATGAGAAAGATATATGCAGCAGACTTTCTGAGTAATTTCCTTCTTCACAGTTTGTTCAAGAATTTGATATTTGGTCATTGATCTTTTAAATTGGTGATGGTTTTGACTTACTCTTGATATAGAGGTGTTCTAAGTTCAAGAGTAAGTTGTTCTTTTGGAGATTAACACTCTCCATCACACCTCCATCTCCATCTCCACAAAAAATTTCAGTTTTTTGGTCATATTACACTCCCCACCTCATTTCCCTCATTTCATTGTGAGAGAGAGCGAGAGAGAGCTTGCATGCTATCTGTTTTTGGTGTGTTTTTGAGCTTTTGTTGCAGGAACTAGCTGTACCACCTTCTCCAGCAGTGTGCGCAGGGTATGACAGACTCTGGACAGGTCCCGAGACGACGAACAGAAAAACTTAATATTTTGTGAATGCGTGTTTGGCACGGTAACCTACACCATTAGAGCACTCCAAATCACTAGAAGTTTCTCAAAAATTTGCGTTTTTTCAGTCTATCGCGACAGACACCGTCTATCGCGACAGACACCGTCTATAGCGACAGACACCGTCTATCGCGACAGACACCGTCTATCGCGACAGACACCGTCTATCGCGACAGACACCGTCTATCGCGACAGATAGAGACCCACGATAGACCCCGTCTATCGCGATAGACACCTGTCTATCGCGACAGACCAAAATTCCACGACAGATCCAGTCTATCGCGACAGACACCATCTATCGTGACAGACCAAATCACGACAGACGACAGACAGCGTCTATCGCGACAGACCACTCTATCGCGACAGACCACTCTATCGCGACAGACACCGTCTATCGCGACAGACCACTCTATCGCGACAGACACCATCTATCGCGACAGACCACTCTATCGCGATAGACACCGTCTATCGTGACAGACCACTCTATCGCGACAGACACCGTCTATCGCGACAGACACCGTCTATCGCGACAGACCACTCTATCGCGACAGACACCGTCTATCGCGACAGACAACTCTATCGCGACAGACACCGTCTATCGCAATAGACCACTCTATCGCGATAGACACCGTCTATCGCGACAGACAGCCCCCCACGATAGTTTGTGTCTATCGCGACAGACACCGTCTATCGCGATAGACAAACATTTTTGGCAAAAATTAAGGGGTAAATTTTTTGGAAATTTAGGCTAAATTTTGGGCATATTTGCACTCTCAAATACTCACACACTTGCAAAGGCCTTAGAAAAATGCATTAAAACTCCTGAAAGGTTCTGTTTGTCTATTTAACCCCCTAAACCCTGAATGGTTATAACTTTTTCATACGAAATCCATTTTTTGAGCTCTAGGGCTTGTCGGAAAGCTCGTGGCATATCCTACACGCCCTCAACTGTTTTTTATAAGAATAATGCGTTGATTTTCAGATAGGATATTTGGAAGTTGACACACTGAGGGGTAGGAACACCAAGGGAGCTCTAGAGGAAATTTTTAGCAATACAAAAGGGGGAACAAGGGTCATTAAAAAAGTGTCTGAAATAAATTGTCTGTCAATTGAAGGATCAACTTGAAGCTAAACTTGGGATTCTTACAGGATCATCGAGAGCTCTTGGAGAAAGCAAAGTAAGTGCCAAGGAGAACAAGCTCGGGAACGTGCTTCCTGGGTAGACCAGCATCGCCAGGAGGAGCGACTTGAGGTTGGAACATCACTTAACCCCCTCAGTCTATTCTTAGCATAGGCTAAGTGCGAGTAGTTGTTCTGATTGACTAGGGGTACGATAGGAACACTCAAGTTTGAAGAGCCCTTAATTTCTCAAGTGCAAGGGTAGGCAAAATTGTAGTCAAGGGATAACTTAAAGGAAAAGAACTTAAACTAAGTGGACGCAGAACATCAAGTACGACCCACGAAAGTGCTCCTGATGACGCTTAACTAAAAACAAGAAAACACATCCAAAGGAACTTAAAAGGAACAAGTGACTGGTACCAAAGAATCAGCAACGTACAAAGGGCATATGAACCTTAGGTCAGGTAGACACCTAGGGAGAGACAGACAAAGTCTTAGATCTTCAGAGGCTAGTGTCAATCATACTGCGAGGTCTTGGGCCCAGCAGTTGAGCCATCATTCGTATTACCCTAGTTCTCAGACTAGCGAGTCTGAGATGTCCCACAGTATGGATAGACCTACAGGAAGTTCTGGGGTGCCATATTTACATAGGGTGGAAGGCCCTTACAAGATGCAACTCGAGTACCTTAGGACCAACCGATTAGGTGCTAGCATCTATGAGGACGGCCTAGGAAGAGCGGTGGTCCAGATTAAATGTGAAGAGATGGATAGGTATGTGCTTGAAGATGAAGAGGTGTTGCAAAATCCTTGATCTACACCAGCCAAATGAACTCTAGGAGTATATGGTGGGCCCTTTTAGCTTTCCAATGGATGTATTAGACACCCTATGTACCTTGGAAGATCACTCTCAAAAAGATAGATCAAAACAGATAAGTTGGAGTTAGCTCAGAGGTGAAAACTTGCTATTCTTGGTTCATACACCTGTCCAGTGTTTTACATAATTCTCTGAGCATAGCAGCAATTAGCTCAATTCCTCTTGGGGAAGTCTAGGCAACTTAAAGAGCTCACTTTCAAGAGTAATCTCATCAGAAATAATGAACCACACACTGAGAATGAGTTTTAACAAGTGATGACATCATCCCGATTTTCATGGGCTGCTATAGAAATAGACAAGTGAGCAGAAAAATCAACATAACTCAAAATATAGAAATCCAATGATTATGAAAATTTGTATGCTTATACTAGACAGTAAGCTAAATCCAACAAGCTTTAAATCACTGAATTTGAATACGTAACCACTGCGAAATGGCTCTGACAAGATGAGTCAAAAAGTCGGGTACCTGACAGAGAAGTGAAGATGAACAGACCCTGTTGACTTCAAATGAATATAACTGAAGATTGCAACATCCAAATGACATGAAAATTTGTGAGCATATAGTAGAATTACAGCGCTAACTTTACCAAGTTAAATCACTGAAAATGATGCACCAAGCTCAGAGAAAACATCTCTACAAGCTGACTGATAAAACTGAGAGTAATGGCAGTGAGTAGTACACTTCACAAGAACATGGAAAGATGAACTCAAATAATCATGAAAATGAAAGTATATTGCTTGTACAATACAATGACTTACTGATACATATGTGTGCCTTGTAATCACACCTTGATATGGCATAAAGCTCAGCTCTTGGAGGTCTTCACATAGGTCTCTCTAACCACGACTAAAACTGCCATCTATTTATAGTTGAGTTTGGGAGGCTAACTTCCCTCAATCACTCTCCAATCAATCAATGATTGATTTGATTCTCTACCTAACACAAATCACGAATTCGTGGCTCCTCTTTCCATTCTTGATCAAGTGGACTCAACCACTTAAGATTCTCTTACTTTTACATTAAGTAAACTCTTCAAAAGTTACAAGAGGTAGTTCACAAGTGAACTTTACATAGTCTTCTTTTTAAAGCTTCTTCTAAGACTTTGTGAGACTCAAGCCAATACTTAGGCTTGTCATAGACTTGCTCCAACAGCTCCCCCTCAAGCCAAGTATGCTTGAGGTCTTCAATCTTCCAAGATTACCTGCAAACCAATCATAGCCTTGAATTTGCAAAGCTTTGTACCATCCAATGCTTTGGTTAGAATATCTGCACATTGTTGATGAGTGGACACATATGATATTTGAATCTCTTTGCTTAGAACCTTCTCTCGTACATAGTGATAATGAACTTCAATATGTTTAGTCCTTGCATGAAAAATAGGATTAGCAGCCAAATGAATAGAACTCATATTGTCACCAAAAATAGTTGGAGTTCCAAACTCCAATCCAAGATCTTTGAATAATGTCTTCATCCACATAGCTTCTTGTGTAGCTATGGCAAGACCTCTATATTCAGCTTCAGTAGAAGAGAGAGCAACTGTGGGTTGCTTCTTGGATGACCATGAAATAAGCTTTGAACCTGCAAAGGTAAGATAACCTGAAGTGCTCCTTCTATCTTCCTTGGAGCCAGCCCAATCTGCATAAGAAAATAGCTTCAAACCTAAATCAGATACATAAGGATAATAAAGTCCTTCATTTATGGTTCCTTTGAGATACTTGAGAATCCTTTTGGCAGCATCCATATGTGGTTTCCTTGGTGTGTGCATAAATTGGCTTAGCACACTCACACTCTAACATATATCTACTCTTGTCAATGTGGCATAGTTGAGACTACCCACTAGACTTTGATATGATGTGATGTCCTCTATGAGTTCACCTTCATGTGAGCTCAATTTGTGATTGACCTCCATTGGAGTACCTGCAATCTTACAATCTTGCATCTTGAATTTTGCCAACATGTCCTTAATGTACTTTCTTTGAGTGAGAAACAAACCATGATCTTTGTAGACAACTTCCAAACCTAGGAAGTAGGTAAGTGAACCCAAATCACTTATCCTGAACTCTTCTCTCATCTGATCTTTGATCTTCTTCATACCATCTGCATCATTTCCTGTCAATATAATATCATCTACATATACACATAGGTAGATGACCTCGGAATTACTCTTTTTAATAAAGAGTGAAGGATCTGCCTTCTTTGGTTGAAAGCCTTTGTCCTGCAAGAATGAAACAAGCCTGAAATTCCAAGCTCTTGGAGCTTGCTTGAGACCATACAATGCTTTGTTAAGTTTACACACATAATCAGGATAAACTTGATTCTCAAAACCAGGTGGTTGTGCCATATATACCTCTTCTGTTATCCAACCATTCAAGAATGCATTCTTTACATCTAGTTCAAGTATCTTCCAATTCTTGGAAGAGGCAATACTAAGCAAAACCCTAATAGTAGGCATCTTTGCCACAGGAGAGAAGGTCTCCTCATAATCAATTCCCTGAGTTTGTGCAAAGCCTTTTGCTACAAGCCTTGCCTTATACCTGTTAATGGAACCATCTGAATTCTTCTTGAGTTTATAGACCCATCTTGAGCCTATTACCTTCATGGATGAAGTCTTGGGCACCAAATCCCAAGTGTTGTTTTCCTCAAGTGCTTCAATCTCTTCCTTCATTGCATGCTTCCATTCTGTTTTTGCTTTGGCCTCTTCAAATGATGATGGCTCCTCTTGGTTTATGTCCTGTGCTATGTAGATAGAATGTTTAGTTACTAATGATGTGTCAAACCCATACCTTTCTGGTTTTTTCTTTTCCCTCATAGATCTTCTTAGGCCATGATGTGATGATTCTGCCTCATGTCCAAGTTCCTGCAATTTTGCTTTACCTTTAGACTCCATGCTTTGATCTTTTCCATGTGAGATTCTTCATCATCCTCTGAGGTGTCTTGTTCTTCAATCTTTGATTGTTCTCTACCAAGCTTTGGAAAATCTTCTTCAAGATCATATGGTAAATTGATCTTCCTGCATATATCTTCATACCATGAATTGTTCTCATCAAAAACTACATCTCTGCTTACCAAGAATCCTTTGTTGGTAGGGTTGTATAACCTGTAGCCCTTTTGATTGTTGTCATATCCAATAAATACACACCTTTCTACCTTTGGATCCATCTTGCCTCTAACCTGTGAAGGAACATGAGCAAAAGCAATACATCCAAAAATTTTACAATGATCTAAGCTTGGTCTTCTTCCATTCCAAGCCTCATATGGAGTCATCCCATCAAGGGATTTTGAAGGCAACGTGTTAATCAAGTAAGTGGCTGTAGATACAGCCTCAGCCCATAAGTAATTAGGTAAATGCTTTTCATTTAACATAGACCTTGCAGCTTCAACAATTGTCCTATTCCTCCTTTTTGCCACTCCATTTTGCTCAAGAGTGTACCTTGTAGTTACCTCTCTTTTGATTCCTCTTTCTTGAAGAAAAGAATCAAAATCATGGGAGAAGTATTCTCCCCCTCCATCTGACCTTAGCCTTTTTAGTGATTTACCTGTTTGATTCTCCACAAGAGCCAAATATCTTTTGAAACATGAAAAAACTTCATCTTTGTGTTTCATAAAGAATAGGATAGTCCATCTGCTGCAATCATCAATAAAGGAAACATAATACCTTGATCCAGATATTGAAGCTTCCTTGCTAGGTCCCCATACATCTGTATGAACCAACTCCAAGAGATCTCCATGCATATAACCTTTCTTCATGAATGGTAACCTGTGAGACTTTCCAAATTGACATGCACTACACTTATAAATCATATGTTGTTTTGACAAATTAGGAAGTCCAAGTACACTTTGGTCCTTGCAGATTTGCTTTAATGACCTTTCACCAATATGTGCTAACCTTTTGTGCCATACTTCCAATTCTGTGAGTGTCTGACTACCATAATTAAAGAGAGCAATGTTTCTAGTGTCCTGTAATTCAAATGTGAACAATCTACCTGTCTTTTCACCTTTTGCAATTCTTCTGAATCCTTGACTTGGATCTTCAATGAATGCTCCTGCTTTTGTGAACCTGACTTGCAACCCTTTCTCTACTATCTGCCCAACACTTATCAAATTCTTTGTAATGGTAGGGACATAGAGTACCTTACTGAGTAGGTTGATGTTTCCATCAGGTGTTTTGACATTGCCTATTTTCTCCACAGGATGTTTTGTATCATCTCCTGTTTGTACCTCATGCTTATTCCTTGGATCTTCTAAATCTGATAGGAGTGCCACATTTCCTACCACATGATTTGAACAACCTGAATCTATGTAGAAAACATGCTCATCAGATTTACCTTGTGGCATAGCCATGTTCATGATCAATAATGAATCCTCTTTGTTTGAGTCTTCTATGTAGTTATTGTAGTCTCTCCTTCCTTTGTAGCCTCCTTGATAGTTTGAATGATTGTAGTTGTTGTAGTTGCCATGGTAGTTGTTGAACCTTCCTCTTGAGTAGCCATAACTTCCTCTATTGTATCCTCTCCCTCTTTGATTCCTGGAATTCCTAAAGCAATTTTCAGTTGTATGATTAGTTAATCCACAAATAGAACATGAGTTGGAGTCTTGGGATCTCCCCCTGCCTTGTCTACCTCCTCTTCCTCTACCTCTGCCATGTCTTCCTCTACCTGCATAGTTAGCTTGATATGTATCTGCTTCATCATCCACTTTCTTTGCCTTTCCTTTGTTATCTTTAGTAGAGATAGCAAAACCTTGTTCCCAGGTAGGATCCCAGAGAACAGTGCCAGAAATACCCTTAGACAAGATAGGAGACATGAGTGAGGGCGAAGAGGGAAACACATATCTCCCCATCACTCATCAGGGATACACAACCAAGGCCATCTTGGACTCAGGTGCAGGAGTTGCAATTGTTACCACTTCCTTATGGAAACGATGGGGCAAGCCAGCTCTCAGGCCAACGAGAATGAAATTGCAGATGGCTGACGGGCACATAGAAAGACCCTTAGGAATACTCGAGGGGATAACTCTCACTACTTGTGGTGTAGAGTTTGAGCACACATTTGCTATCTGTGACTTTAGCAAAAATCAAGCCTATGAGATGATTTTGGGAAGACCATTTATGCGGCAGTTGCAAGTGGTACAGGATTGGGGAACCAATTCCTTGTATTTGCAGCACTAAGGTGTTACAACCAAAGTCAATCTCAAGGATTACTCTCATAGAGATGTCCCTCCTATCCAATGGAACCCGATCCATAGAGCCAAAGATGATACGGAATTGGTGCATTCCCTAGGATCAGGATCCTCATGGATGCATGAAGACACTCACTTATGGATGTGTAAGGTAGCAGTAGAAGAAGAGAAGAGAGAAAAAGCCAGGGAGATAGGTGCAAAAGAAACCCATATATCAATCCAAGACCCAGCCTATGCACCAAGTCAATCATTATGGACCCACCTTTTGCATCAGATGAGGAATACTTCTATGAAGTAGAATTTCAACCCCAGAAGCACGGAGAGCTTACAAAGGATGTAAGGCTAGCCACACATGTAACCTCTAAGGAAGAAGGAAAGGAAAGAAAGAAGAGAGAAGTCACACCAGAAGAGGAAGAATCTTTGTTTGAGGTCCCGGGAAATTTTAAGAAGTATGAGATAGATGACAGGAGAGTCATGATTAGAATGCCTAAACGAGAGGCACAATCGGGAGAGGCCTATGATAACAAAGAAACCACCAAGAAAATAGTGGTAGCCATAGAAGAAGGAGAAGAGAGGTGCACTTACATAGGACATGACCTCACTGAGGAAGAAGAGCATGAGCTGATAGCCTTGCTAAGAGAATACAGAGATGTATTTGCTTGGAGTTACAAGGATTTGAAAGGAGTGGACCCGGACATATGCTCACATACGATTCCCATGACTACAGAGGCCAGACCCTCAAAACAAAAGCCATACACATACAATGACAACTATGCTGCCAAGATCAAAGAAGAGATAGACCGCTTGATTGAAGCTGGATTTATCTATGAAATTGAGCACACTGAATGGGTATCCCCCATTGTGGTGGTGCCCAAGAAGAACGGAAAATTACGAGTATGCATTAACTTGAAGAAGGTTAACGCAACCACGACCAGGGATAATTACCCGCTTCCTATCACTGAGCATCTATTAGAAAGGGTGGTAGGCAAGGAAGTGTACAGCTTCCTAGATGGGTTCTCTGGCTACAATCAAGTGGCCATTGCACCAGAAGATCAGCATAAAATGGCTTTTGCCACAGAGTGGGGTATATTCGCTTTTAGGGTAATGCCATTCGGGCTGACCAATGCTCCCGCAACCTTCCAAAGGTTGATGTGCCATGTATTTAAGGAGTTCCTGAGGAAGAACTTAGAAGTCTATGTTGATGATCTTTGTGCTCATTCCAACATTAGACAAACCCATATTCCTGAACTCAGACAAATCTTTGACAAATGTAGAGAATATCAAGTCTGCCTAAACCCAGAAAAATGTGTATTTATGGTCAGGCAAGGCAAAATTCTAGGACACATAGTGTCAAAGACTGGCATATCTACGGATGAAGAGAAAGTAAGAGCTATAGCCGAATTACCTGGGCCAAAGAATGTCAAGGAAGTACAAGCTTTCATGGGGCATTGTGGTTATTACCGACGATTTATACACATGTATGCCATCATTGCAAAGCCTCTGTACGGACTTCTGACAAACTTTGAGTGGACTGAGGAATGTGAGAATTCCTTCAATGAGCTTAAACGACGATTATGTTCAGCATCAATCTTAACCACACCGGATTGGAATAAGCCTTTCCATGTTCATGTGGATGCATCCAATTATGCCATTGGATGTGTGCTTGCACAACCTACTGGTGAAGGTAATATGGATCTTCCAATTGCCTATGCTAGTAGACAATTGAATGCAGCTGAACGAAATTATACCACTACTGAGAGAGAAGGCTTAGGCATGGTATATGCAGTTAAGAAATTTAGACACTATTTGCTTGCAAATAAGTTTAAATTTTTTACTGATCATCAGGCATTGCTATACCTCGTAAATAAGCCATGCAATACAAGAAGATTAGTAAGATGGTTTCTCTTGCTAATGGAATATGATTTTGAGGTTGTGGTAAGGAAAGGGAAGACTCATTGGAGAGCAAATCACCTTTCTAGGCTCACATCGGGAGAAGCCCCACAAGGAGTGTCAGATGACCTTCCTGATGCTTACTTGTTTAATTTGGAAGTGGTGCCGCAGTGGGCTAAGCCATTGGTACCAGTGTTGACATACGGACCTAACCACCCAGTAATAAACACACAGGATAGAGAGGTAGTAAAAGCCCAAAAGTATCACATCATGGCAGGAAGTATGTACAAGCACACAGATCAAGGGATCTTGGCTTGTTGTGTGGAAGAGGATGAGTACGCTAAATGGTTGCAATTAGCACATGTAGGTGCGTTAGAGCAACACTACTCAAAGCAACGAACCTTACAGACACTAAGGAGACTCGGAGTGCATTGGCCGACTATGGAGGCTGATGTCCAAAAGTTGTGCAAGGAATGCCCAATCTGCTGCACTAAACCACCTATGGAACATGCCACTCTTTATCAAGTGTCCATAGTGCCAGATTGGAGTGAACCTCTAGTATCCTTCTTAAGGACGAGAACATTCCCTCCAGACATGACTCTGGCTAGGCAAAGGAGTTTAGAACAAGAAGCCCAGGATTATTCACTCATTGGTGACAATCTATACAAGCGTGGTAAAGATGGTTACCTAAGACTATGTGTCCATGAGAGTGAATATCTCAAAATCTTGGATACTGCTCACCAAGGTGTAGCAGGGGGACACTTTGGACCAGATCGGGTAATCAAGGCAATACTATTTGCAGGCTTTTGGTGGCCAACCCTTCACATGGATGCACATACCTATGTGAAACGGTGTGATGTTTGTTAGAGAACTCAGTACCCTATACGCAAGGATGAGATGCCACTGAAGCCTATGATGGGCGGACGTGCGTTCTCTAAATGGGGAATAGACTTTGTTGGTCCTATTAATCCCCCAACTAAGGGTTCACATGCTGAATATATCATCGTGGCCACAGACTATCTAACCAAGTGGGTAGAAGCGAAAGCTACTACAAAAAATGATGCTCAAACAGCAGCAAAGTTCTTATTTGAAAATGTATTCACGAGGTACGGATTGCCAATAGAGTTGGTGAGTGATAGAGGCACACACTTCTTGAATGAAGTCATAGAAAATCTTCTCCAAGAATTCTTGGTGATACATAAGAAATCGGCCCCTATCATCGACAAGCTAATGGCCAGACTGAGAGCACTAATAAGATCTTATGCAATGTGCTGACCAAACTAGTGAACAATAAACGCTCTGATTGGGACAAACAGCTACACCATGCTGTTTGGGCATACCGGGTTGCCTATAAAACGGTACTCCAAGCCACCCCCTTTCAGATGGTATTTGGCCAAAATGTTGTGCTACCCCTGGACTTTTTGATACCTACATTGAAGGTAGCACAAGAGCATGACTGGACAGGCCATGAACTCTCGAGTCTAGAATCTTTGATCTTGAACGTCTAGGTGAAACACGATTGAGAGCTGCAGCAGGAATCTATGCAGCGAAGAAGAGGCAAAAGGCATATTTTGATACACATGTGAAGGATAAAGGCTTGAAAGCAGGCGACCTAGTCCTAGTCTACACATTGAAGTAGCATGCATGGAAATTAGAGAAAAGAGGTTACGGGCCAATGATTATCAATAGAATCTCCACAAGTGGCGCAGTTCAACTGGCCACTTTAGAGGGCGATATTCTACCAAGTTACATAAGTGGATGCAGAGTCAAGTTATATCAGGAACCCCTTACTGAAGAGATGCTAAATCGACTCAACACTACCAAGAAACGTAAAGAAGAAGAGAAACGAATTAGAAGAGAAGCACAAGCAGAAGCTTTAGAACGCATCCGACGAATGAAATTGAGGAGACAAGGCAGAGACCCGCCTATGCTTGACACTCAAGAATCTGTAGGCTATCCTATGGCCATGTGCGAGACTTTAGGTGGGCATTCCCATAGAATAATCGACCGACGGCCTTTTGTAACCCTAGGAGTAGGACAAGGAAAGGGTGCAAAGATTGTAAGAGCTTTGATTGACTCAGGTGCATCCACTAGTGCTGTCAAGTTGTCTTACTGTCAAGAATTGAAATTAACTGTCGATCCTATAGAAGCATATCTCATAGGATTGGGAGGTGTGGAAACTCCTTGCATGGGCGAGGTGGATCTTCCCATCTCCATTCAAGACGAAGTGATGACAGTCAAAGTACTAGTGTGTCAAGATGAGGACCTCACTGAGCCTCTTGTCTTGGGTCAGGACTGGATCTATGATCATGCAGTCAACCTCAACCTAAGAAGTGGATTTCTTCAGGTATGGGTAGATCATAGCCGAATTATAGTTGAATTGGAAAATGAGTCACTCAAGGAACTAGGCAAGGCAAACTCCTGGTCCTTCCCGGGGCGCACATGAAGTTGACAATGCTATTTTTGTCCAAAACTGTATGATGCAGAAAGAGGCTAATCTCAACAACGAAGCCAGGGAGAGGACGGAACTCCCTTCTTTTCCAAAGACCAGAAGGTTGCAACAACCCACGGCAGATCAAATACAGAAGAAGCAGAACACTACCGATACTAAATGCCAAAAAAAAGGAGCAAAGCAGATTGTTTCAGCCATGGAAGCAAGTATGGAGGCGAAAAGGCGAATACCCTGTTTAGACCAGGCCGACCCCACGACCAAAACCTCTTATTAGTAGTCAACAACATGACACTAATGAGAAGTCCTTCATTAATTCTTCTGCGAAGGTGAAGTCTATTTGGGTACCCAAGAAGTCAATGAAGGCCAGCCCACAATCACGACAAATCTGGGTGCCTAAGGCTTGCTTGCGGGCTCAAATAGCTACACCAAGGCCGCAACCGGTACAACATGTTTCACTCACTCGAACATCTGAGGCCCAGTCTTATGCATCACACACGGACACATATTCTTCCATGAGCACTAGTAGAATCACTTGTAAATGGGTCCCTAAAAAGCCTCATCTTCAAGCAGATACCCCTATCAAACTCTTCAGAGTCTCCACAAAATCAAGATCAAAGCCCATCCACTGCATTTGGCAACCTAAAACTTGTAATAGACCCCCGGACCCCAGTTGTAAATCCATGCCCACCTACTAACTACGTCACTCTCACACTACATCATTCCACTTAGTTCTTAGGTCCAACCAATTCCTAACTACACACACAAGCACCGAGCACTTATTAACCTACTAATCTCTCCCGAACCTCATGATAATGTTGTAATGGGGACAAAAACGGTTCTAACTTGTCCTTTACAATGTTAACACATGTTTCTATATTCTCAAAGAATCAGGAGGCAAGAAGTAACATGGCAGAAGCGACAGGTCCGAGCTCACAAGTAGGAATACTTACTGCAGGAATCGATGTGGATAGTCTACCTGTGGATGTGCCACCAACTGAACGACCTATGGAGCTGCAACACCTTCAGCAGATCCCGGTACCGGATCCACCCACAGGGATCACAGAAAGAGTCCATGCCAATTCTCATTGGTTCAATGGCATGCCAGGTCCATTAGGAGAGGCCAAGTATATATGGGAGTCTAAGTGCGAGTATGACAGATCATGGGTTCGATTCCAATTTTTCTCCAAGGAGTTTGAGACTCTACAGAACACCGAGGATCTCCAGACCATATGGCAACGTGCAGGGCTAGCAGAATACTTTGAAGCACCACTACCTAAACCGGATCTCCTCCGATGCTATTATTTGGTCTCCACATTACAAGCTAATGAAGAAAAGGACAAACCAGGATCATTTGTTCTTCCTTCCTTGCTGGGCAACAACGAGTTAAAGAGGTTTGAACTTACTGTGGAGTTGGTGAGCGCTGCTTTGAATATGCACGGCACACATGTACCTTCTGAGAAGGATGCTCTCGTTCCTACTAACATGAAGGATAGGAAACTATTGAAGCTTAAAGACATGGCAGCACTCACACCAAACGTGTCCATCCCTCTCCGTATGTGCATGCAACATTTTGCTTTCCCCGGCCAAGACCGCTTCACACAACCACACAAAAGAATCTGGTTCGCTCTCTACTTAGCGGAGGCAGGTGCGTTACCAATTAAGCTGCCGGTATGGATTATAGATCAATTGTATGAAGCAAATAAAAGGTCTTCTAGGAAATTAGTGGTGAACGGTTGCTGTGCAATCACACGCATTATTTACCGGTGCCTAGCATACGATGTTCCCATTGAACGTGCCTTAACTTGGGCATAATTACAAATGTTTAAGAAGCTCAAGACGTCCACACATCAATCCAAGCGCATGAGGGGTGCGATCCCTTGTGTCCAGACAAGGGAAGTTCTGACTACTCCTGAACTATCGCCACGAGGGGAGACCACTGTACCTCCCTTTACCATTAGGATACCCAGGTCTGGATCTGAAACTACGACACAAGCTACCCCTTCAGCTCCTCCTGCTCCATCTGAATTTGAATTTGCTACAACTAGAGATGCTGAAGGAATGGATCCCCAGGACTTCGAAGCATTCTTACAAAGTACACAACTCTCTGATGTAGAGTTTTATTCAGATGCAGAAGAACAAGGCACATCTTCACAAAGAAGAAGAAAATCTACAGACGGCCGCCATGTACATTGGAGTGACGCTCAGCAAGGTCAACAACAAGGACACCTAGAAGAAGAAGGAGCATATGAAGAGGAGACCACTGAAGCCCCAGCCTATACAGCAGAACTCCGAAGGCTGTATCAAATTATGGAACGAGTGCGATTGCAACAACTGCTCACCGAACAGAGCAGTAGAGTACTCATGACTCAGCTGTTGGAAGAAGCAGGAGTTGACTCAGAATATAGTGAAGGTCTCTTATTGATGGCAGAAACATGTGGGGTAGTAGAAGCAGTGCGGACCGCCATTAGGAGGTCTCCAGTTCAATATGATCCACGAAGATTCCAAACACGACCACGCTCAGGTAAGAATATCCAGATCCCCATTACAACGGCAGAAGGGCCAATTATTACATCCGAACCCATCAGGACAACCTCCCAAGCAACAGAAACTGCTAGCCAAGAGCACCCAGTCACCCATGAGGAACCCACCGAGCCACTACCACCCACACCCCCACCATCGCCTCCTAGAGCAGAAACCGTGGAAATCACCTCGACCACTGAACCCACCGAACCAACCTTCATCTTCCGTACTCCCATCTCTAGTTCAACCCTATTCTCCACCTCTGATAACCCAATCTATGAAGCAACCCCCATCACTACACAATCCACCGAATTGCTCATAGAGCCTGCCCTAGGACAACCATCCCCCATGCCCTCAGCCATAGGTCATCCTGACCCTAGATCCATATTCATGGGTTTCCCTGCTACCACGCAACCCTTCATGCCCTCCTCAACTCTACAACCTCAACCCCCGACCTCCATCTCTCCACTTCTCCAATCCCTCCATAACTTCCTTGCTAGAACTTTTCAACCCAGGTGTAGCTCAGTGATGAGTAGCACCTCCTTTAATGTCAATCCGGGAAGACGTGAGGATGGTGTGAAGACCTCGAGCAAGTGGAGGCACAAGTGCGTGAGTGAGAAGCACACAAGCATGCACACACATTCACACACACGCACACACACGGCAAGACAAAGAGTGAGAAGCAATGGAGTTCTTAGATTTCTTTCAAAAAAACTCTTACAAGTTCATTTCAATTACAATCCACCCTCCAAAATGAGCTCTCTAGCTCCTTTTATAGTTTTTGACTAGCTTTGGCCATGTTCAGACCTAGTGTCCGGCCTAGTTAAAAATTAGGTTCCAGGGCTTATTAGAGGGCTCAAACGAGATCTAAAAAATATGAAAATTGGCAGGTAGATACTTCTCAAGCTCCTCAAGCTCAAGGACTCCTTGGCTTGCACAAAATGGAGCTACAAAAATACGAAATGATATTTACAATGGTTTTTAGTGATGAAAATCACTATTTGTGTAGGGATTTCCTCTACTGATTTGTCATACACCTCTTTGAGCTCCCTACTTGCTCTTTCTTCTTGTGTGCTCAACTCCTTGATGTCTGAAAAACTAGATGGCCTACTTGCCAGATCTTCTTTGACTGCCATGTCTGCTTGTGTTGTCCCTTCGCTCTGACTCTCTTCGTCTTGTGGCTCCTTCGGTTCCCTGACTGCTGCCAACACCCCCCCCACTCTCGCGTCTGTCGCCCGTGACAGACCCTTTTCTAGAGGATTTTTGAACATAATATTGGACGACATCGGAGGCTAGGTGGTGTTCTTCAAGTCGTAAGCCGCGTGCTAGATCTGTGAGCAAATCATCCCAATTCATAGGTCCGGGAACATCTGGATGAGGCACCCTCAATTGTTCAGAGTGAATAGTTCTCTCCACAGCAAATAATTGGAGATGTGATGGTCTGGGTATAAAGATTTTGGAGTGATATTCCCAGAATCTTGTGATGAACATCTCCTCAAATGTCTGTTTAAAGCAGGCTGGGAGGTACTTGATTCTAGCGTGCCAAGCATATATTACTTCAATTGATGGGGTGGTACTCATATCGTACACCAGATCCTGGTTTCCTGTCACGAAGCCTGCTCCTGAGAAATGGGGGTCCTTAATATTCTTAAACGTCCTGAAAGTGATCAGCATTAATTCAAATATTTTCATACACATCTGGGCCATCACATCGGGATTATTGCGTAGCCGAATGCTCCAGTGACGGATTGTAGAAATCATGTAGTTCACCGTGGGGGGTCCTCGTGGAGGTGCTAGATAAACGTAATTTAACCATTTTGCGCAGGCTTTGATGTCTCTGACGGCAATAGTGAATTCAGGCCAAGTGCGTCTTCGAAGAACTGGAACGTAACAAGGATTATATTTAATAAACAACGGCATATTATTCCAGGTTCGGACCATTTCAGGATATGTTTCCAAAAGCCTGATTCTCCAGGTGGGTTGATGGATGGACCCACGCTTAGCCCTTTCCGGTATATCGTCTGGACCAAATTGTGTAGCAAATGTGGGAGGCTTGCCGCATCGTCGTTGAATCTCGGCGTTGTAATCGGCCAAAAGTATGCAGTATGGCACATATTGGTCATTATTGGTGCCGATCCATCTATGATGAGACATGCTTCTGAAATATTCTGACTTTATGACAGTTTCTTCTAGGTTCGCTAGTGATTGGATCTGAATGGCCATCCGTTCTTTGTGTGTGTTCGCTGTCTTTTCCAGTGTCTGAAGCCACTCGGGTGCTTCCACTTCCAAGGTGTCTAGTCCCTCTGAGGTTCGTTGCCCGCCTGGCATCGGCATAGGAACATACGGTTCTTCGTACGAATCATCTACCTCAATAGGGACCAACTCTTCTGGCTCTGGTTCTACTACTGGAGAGGGCTGCCTCTCGTATGTCAGTAACCTCTTTTGTAATTCTGCCACCTGCTCAGTTAAGGCCTTTACCTCGTCTGAGGTAGAGGTTGATGGGACACTCTTCGGTTGTTCTTCCTGTTCCTTAACTCTGCTCCGTAGTGTGTCACGTTCTCTTTCCAAGTCATCATGGGCTTCCAGAAGATCTGCATAGCTTTCCAAAATGGTTTTCATCGTCTCCGAGGGAACTGCTTTGAACTGCTCTGGATCTATCTCGTGGGGAGAGCCTTCCATTGCCGCTTCCAGATTCTCTTCATTTTGTTTCTGCAGTCTCTTGTTCTCTTCAAGTGCTGTGGCCATATGTTTCCTGAGTAGTGCCAAGTTACGTCTGACTCGTAGGTTATCGGCCTGGTATACTTCGAGCAAGGCTTCTAGTTGTTTAACGCCTGATTCTTCCGATGGTTGGGGTGCCTCTAGTAGTCTTCGGTGAGCCTGCTCAAGCGTTGTATAACGTTGATTCACATCTGCATTTTCCTCTTCAAGAATTGTAAATTGCCTTTGTAAGTTCTGGTGATTTGTTGTCAGTTGTTGATACCGGTCGTCAAGAGCTCTGTACTCATTCTGAAGCTAATATACACATTGATTTAATGCTAGAAATATACTATTTACATTAAATGATGCAGGGAGGGGTGAAGATGCAAGGGGAATGGGGGCGGGAAAGGGAGTTGTGAATGATGTGGATGCAAGTGGTGATGTGGGTGGAGGGGGTATGGGAGATGGAGGTGGCATGGGGGGAGGGAGCGGTGCAGTGGCAGGAGATGTTTCCATAGTGTCAAATGTTTGAGTGACCGTGTAGATGGGGATTGTGGGTGGGGTGGATGTGACGTTAGTGAAGAGAGTGGTGAAAGTGGGCATGGTGACTCCCCCGAATTGGATTCCCGGAGAGAGTGGAATTCCCATGACGATTGTGGTGGTAGTGGACGTGGTGGTGATAGTGTCATGTGGTGGAGTGAGTTGTGTAGTGAGAGGTGGGGAGGGTGGTGATGGGGGTGCTTCCTGATGTTTGTCTGCTTGCGTTGTATCTCCTGGTGCTGATACGTTGATATGAATTTGTTTCCCGGACCTCATGGGACGGGCGGGAACTCTTTTCTCAAATCGGTAAATGTAGGCCATTGCCTCATGAATGGCCTCATCCAATCCTACTGCATCGGCGTGTAGGTTTATGGACTCGATGAACATATCATCCACGCCTTCCTCCGCCAGCAACTGGTTCATGAGTTTCTTGCCTGCTTCAAGTGACATTTTATGCTGTTCTTGAACTAGCTGCATGGTTCGATATAGTCTTTTTATTTGTGCCGAATACGCGGGGGCACTTGCTAACTCTGAAAGTTCATCATACTCTTGTTCTTCATAGGTTTCTTCCTCTTGTTCGGTCTCTGGTTCATCTACGTCGACTTCTACCACTTGTGGTTGGGTGGGGGCTGATGTTGTTGTATGGGGTTGTGGTTCCTGAGCTCGCTCTGTTTCCGTCTCGAGATTAGAGTCGTAGATTAGTCTAGCCACTTCTTCATCAGTGAGATCATTGAGAGTAAAGCCCTGTGGAAATTCCAAATCTGATGGGACGGGTGGAAACACTAGATTGGGTCCCTCTGTACTTGGTCTTGGTAGCCGAATGGTGAATGGTCTAATGCGTCGTGTTTGGGGAGGGGTAATTTCTGGTGTAGTGGTGGCTCCCCTTGGTTGAGCGCAGGGTAATTGGACTCCCCCTCTCATCTTCTTTGATGGAGGACCTGCCGCTGATAGCCTTCTCTGGAATTCCTGGGCCCGGGACCATACGAGTGCCCGCTGAATAGGCACGTCATAGGCTAGACATCGATAGATTATCTTGGTTAGAGCACAACATCCATGAAGCACATTTTTCTGCTTCTTGTTCCACCGTTGATGGGCTAGGTGAATCTGATCTATGATCCAATGTGGTACGTTGATAGGGAGGCTTTCTGTTTCTGCCAAATACAAGCTAAACCATATCTTCTTTGGGGGCATGGTGAATCTTTCCTGGGCAGGGAAAGCAAAATGTTGCATGACGGTCCGTAGGTGAAGAGCAATGGTCGGTGTCATTGCTACCATATCCTTCAGCTTATTGAGATCTTTATGTTTCATTCTTCCTGGAACCATTGTTTCCTTTTCAATAGGGATATGCATACCATACATGCCCAATGCTTCTCGTACCAGATTGAGGGTTAGTTTGAATCTTTTAAGTTCGTGGCCCGGCAACAGTGAGGGTAACACAAAGGTGCTGTCGCCTCCCTTGGCCCTGCTAGGAGTGATGGTACTGATAAGATAAGAACAACGTAAGAAATCTGGCTTCGGTAAGTGGGCCCTGAAATAACTGTCCAGGCTAGCTTTGGTCCATACTGAACGCATGACTTTGGCATTCTGATAGCTCTCAAATTCGCACGTGAAAAAATGGTAGCGTCCCCATTTACCATTAAACTCCAATTCAGCTTCCCAAAAATAGGTTCCATCACCCAATGGTCCTGCAACATCACTGAACCAATGAGCGTGTTTGCCCACTTGAGAGGTGTGCCCCTGGGGAGGATCCTGAACTGGGAGTACATGCACAGCTTGAAGTTCTTGCGGTCTTTCGGTGAGATGTGGTTCGAGGAGGAGTGTTTCTATATCCACAATCTGTGCGCTGGATCCGGCGTGAGAACTGGCACCTGCGGCTTCTGCCATGGCCCTGCTTGCTTGTTGGTTCTGTGAGAATATAGAACCAGGTGTTAACATCGTAATGGACAGAATAAACCCGTTGTTGTCCCCGTTACAACATTAACAAGGGGTAGATGATGAGTCAGTGGTTAGTGAGTGCACGATGACAGTGTGTGTAGTTAGTGCCTGGATAGTCCTAGGAGCTAGATGGAAAGATGCACTGTCTGACTAATGCAGTTAGTAAGTGGAGATGAATTCACAGATTGGGGTCGGGGGGTTTATTACAAGTCTTAGGTTGCCAAACACCATGGGTGGCTTTTGGTCTTGGTTTTGTGGAGATTCGGGAGGGTTGCATGAGTAATTCTGCTGGGAGTTGTTGTGTCATTGGGACCCATTTACGAGTGAGTCTGTGCGTGCTTCCAGGTGGCAGCGTGTTCGAGCGTATCAGACAAGAGTGGGTGGCTGCTGCTTGAGCGAGTGAACCCTGTCGTGTATGATGTGAATTGTGTGGGGATAGTTGAGCCCGCAAGCAAGCCTTAGGCACCCAAATTTGTCTTGATTGTGGGTCAGCCTTCATCGACTTCTTGGGTACCCAAATGGATTTCACTTTCTAAACAGAGGTTTTAGGAGTCCTCTTATTAGCATCAAGTCGTTGATTACTAATAGGAAGTTGAGACCGTTGTTGCAGCTTAGTTACGGCCGGCAGCTCGTCTTTCCGCACCCACATTTGTTTCGTCGGCTGAGTTGTTCTGCTTCGCGCGTTCTTTTGGTCTCTCGCCTGGAGAGTCTTCAGTGATTGATCTGCCCTTCGTTGCTGCCTCCTTCTGGCCTTTGGAAAAGAAGGGAGTTCCATTGTGGTTCTGACTCCTTTTTTGAGATCTTCATTCTTCTGCATCACATAGCTTTTGACAAGAACAGCATGGTCAACTTCATGTGCACCCCTGGAGGGACCAGGAGTCCGTGTCTTCTCTAGTTCCTTGAGTGCTCCATTATTTAACTCAATCATAATTCTAGTTTGATTCACCCATACCTGAAGAAGTCCACTTCTTAGGTTTAAGTTGACTGCTTGGTCATAGATCCAGTCTTGACCCAAGACAAGGGGTTCCGTGAGGTCCTCATCTTGACATACTAGTACTTTAACTGTCATTGCCTCATCATGAATATAGAGGGGAAGTTCCACCTCGCCCATGCAAGGGGTTTCCACGCCTCCCAATCCTATGAGATATGCTTCCACAAGATTGACAGTTAATTGCAACTCTTGAGAGTAAGACAATTTAACAGCAGTAGTGGCTGCACCTGAGTCAATCAAGGCTCTTATAGTCCTTGCACTTTTTCCTTGTCCTATATCTAAGGTTATGAAAGGACGTCGATCAATTATCCTATGTGAGCTAACACTGGAAACTTCACACATAGCCACGTCATATCCTTGATCTGCATATGCATCTTGCCTAGGATGCTATCTACCTTGTCTTCTTAATTTCATTCTTCGTATGCGCTCTAGGGCTTCTGCTTGAGCTTCCTCTCGAATTCGCTTTTCTTCCTCTTTGCGTTTCTTAGCACTATTGAGTCGAATTAGCATTTCCTCTGTGAGAGGTTCCTAATACAACTTGACTCTGCACCCACTAATGTAACTTGGAAGAACATCGCCTTCTAATGTGGCTAGTTGCACAGCTCCACTTGTTGAGATTCTGTTAATGATCATGGGTCCGTAGCCTCTCTTCTCCAGTTTCCTCGCATGTTGCTTCAGTTTGTAGACTAAAACTAAGTCGCCTGCCTTTAAACCCTTATCCTTAACGTGGGCATCAAAGTATGCCTTCTGTCGTTTCTTTGCTGCATATATCCCTGCAGCTGCCCTCAGTCTTGTTTCTCCTAATCGTTCTAGGTCAAAAAGTCTAGAGGAGAGTTCATGACCCGTCCATTCGTGCTCTTGTGCTACTTTCAATGTAGGTATTAAGAAGTCTAAAGGTAGCACGGCGTTTTGGCCAAATACCATCTGAAAGGGGGTGGCTTGGAGTACCGTTTTGTAGGCGACTCGGTATGCCCAAACAGCATGGTGTAGCTGTTTGTCCCAATCAGAGCGTTTATTGTTCACTAATTTCGTCAGTACATTGCATAAGATCTTGTTGGTGCTCTCAGCCTGGCCATTTGCTTGAGGGTGATAGGGGGCAGATTTCTTATGAACTACCAAGAAATCTTGGAGTAGATTTTCAATCACTTCGTTCAAGAAGTGAGTGCCTCTATCACTAACTAGCTCTATAGGTAGCCCGTATCTAGTGAACACATTCTCAAATAAAAACTTAGCTGTTGTTTGAGCATCGTTCTTCGTTGTGGCTCTTACCTCTATCCACTTTGTTAGATAGTCTGTCGCAACAATGATATATTCTGCATGGGAACCCTTAGCTGGGGGATTAATAGGACCTACAAAGTCTATTCCCCACTTAGAGAATGCACGTCCACCCATCATAGGTTTCAGGGGCATCTCATCTTTACGTATAGGATACTGAGTTCTCTGACAGACATCACATCGTTTCACATAGGTATGTGCATCCATGTGAAGGGTCGGCCACCAGAAACCCGCAAATAGTATTGCCTTGATCACCCGATCTGGTCCAAAGTGTCCTCCTGCTACACCTTGGTGAGCAGTTTCCAAGATCTTAAGATATTCACTTTCATGGACACATAGCCTCAGGTAATTATCTTTACCACGCTTGTATAGATTATCACCAATGAGTGAGTAATCCTGGGCTTCTTGTTCTAAACTCCTTTTCCTAGCCAGAGTCATGTCTGTAGGGAATGTTTTCGTCCTCAGGAAGGATACTAGTGGTTCACTCCAATCTGGCACTATGGACACTTGATAAAGAGTGGCGTGTTCCACAGGTGGTTTAGTGCAACAGATTGGGCATTCCTTGCACAACCTTTGGACATCAGCTTCCATAGTTGGCCAATGTACTCCGAGTCTCCTTAGTGTCTGTAAGGTTCGTTGCTTTGAGTAGTGTTGCTCTAATGCACCTACATGTCCTAATTGCAACCACTTCGCATACTCGTCCTCTTCTACACAACAAGCCAAGATTCCTTGATCCGTGTGCTTGTACATGCTTCCTGCCATGATGTGGTACTTTTGGGCTTTCACAACCTCTCCATTCTGTGTGTTTACTACTGGATGGTTAGGCCCGTATGTCAATACTGGCACTAATGGCTTAGCCCACTGCGGTACCACTTCCAAGTTAAACAAGTAAGCATCAGGAAGGTCATCTGATACTCCTTGTGGGGCTTCTCCAGATGTGAGCCTAGAAAGGTGATCTGCTCTCAAATGAGTCCTCCCTTTCCTTACCACAACCTCGAAATCATATTCCATTAGCAAGAGAAACCATCTTACTAATCTTCCTGTATTGCATGGCTTGTTTACGAGATATAACAATGCTTGATGGTCCGTAAAAAATTTAAACTTGTTTGCAAGCAAATAGTGTCTAAATTTCTTAACTGCATATACCATGCCTAAGCCTTCTCTCTCCGTAGTGGTGTAATTTCGTTCAGCTGCATTCAATTGTCTGCTAGCATAGGCAATTGGAAGATCCATATTACCTTCACCAGTAGGTTGTGCAAGCACACATCCAATGGCATAATTGGATGCATCCACATGAACATGGAAAGGCTTATTCCAATCCGGTGTGGTTAAGATTGGTGCTAAACATAATCGCCGTTTAAGCTCACTGAAGGAATTCTCACATTCCTCAGTCCACTCAAAGTTTGTCAGAAGTCCGTACATGGGCTTTGCAATGACAGCATACATGTGAATGAACCGACGGTAGTAACCACAATGTCCCATGAAAGCTTGTACTTCCTTGACATTCCTTGGCCTAGGTAGCTCTGCTATAGCTCTCACTTTCTCTTCGTCAGTAGATATGCCATTCTTTGACACTATGTGTCCTAGAATCTTGCCTTGCCTGACCATAAAAACACACTTTTCTGGGTTCAAGCAGACTTGATATTCTCTACATTTGTCAAAGATTTGTCTGAGTTCAGGAATATGGGTTTGCCTAATGTTGGAATGAGCACAAAGATCATCAACATAGACTTCTAAGTTCTTCCTCAGGAACTCTTTAAATACATGGCACATCAGTCTCTGGAAGGTAGCTGGTGCATTGGTAAGCCCAAATGGCATTACACGAAAGGCAAATATACCCCACTCTGTGGCAAAAGCTGTTTTATGCTGATCTTTTGGAGCTATGGCTACTTGATTGTAGCCCGAAAATCTATCAAGGAAGCTGTACACTTCCTTGCCTGCTACTCGTTCTAAGAGATGTTCTGTGATGGGAAGCGGATAGTTATCTCGAATTGTGGCTGCATTGACCTTCTTCAAGTTAATGCATACATGCAGCTTGCCATTCTTCTTGGGCACCACTACGATGGGGGATACCCACTCAGTGTGCTCAATTTCATAGATAAATCCAGCCTCAACCAATCTATCTATCTCCTCTTTAATCTTGGCAGCGTAATTATCGTTATATGTATAGGGCTTTTGCTTAGAGGGTTTAGCATCTGAGGTCATGGGGATAGTGTGTGAGCATATATCAGGGTCAACACCTTTCAAATCCTTGTAACTCCAAGCGAATACATCTCTGTATTCTCTTAGCAAGGCTATTAACGCATGCTCTTCTTCCTCTGTTAGGTCATGGCCTATGTACGTGCATCTCTCCTCTCCTTCTTCTAGGGCCACTACTATTTTCTTGGTGGTTTCTTTGTTATCATAGGCCTCTCCTACTTGTGCCTCTCGTTTAGGCATTCTTATCATGACTCTCCTGTCGTCTATCTCATACTTCTTAAAATTTTCTGGGACCTCAAACAAAGATTCTTCCTCTTCTGGTGAGACTTCTCTTTTCTTTCGTTTCTTTCCTTCTTCCTTCGGGGTCACATGTGTTGCTAATCTTACATCATTTGTAAGCTCTCCATGCCTCTGGGGTTGAAATTCTACTTCATGGAAGTATTCTTCATCTGATGCAAAAGGTGGGTCCATAATGGTTGACTCTAGATCGGAGTCACCTGCATCCTCAAATGCATCAGGGCTAGGTTCACATTCTTCTAGAACTGCCTCTCCCATGATTGGCTCTATGGAGAAGACTGAAATGTCATAGCCATCCTCATCACAGTAAGGTGTCCATTGTTCCTCATTGATGGCTACATCCATTGTTGCTAAGATTTCTGCCCAGCCATGGGGTTCAAATTCCTCATCAGGAAAGACTACAGGTGCATAGGCTGGGTCTTGAATTGATCTATGGTTTTCTTTTGCACCTACCTCTCTGGCTTTCTCTCTCTTCTCTTCTTCTACTGCTACCTTACACATCCATAAGTGAGTGTCTTCATGCATCCATGAGGATCCTGACCCTATGGAATGCACCGATTCTGTATCATCTTTGGCTCTATGGATGGGATTCCATTGGATGGAAGGTACATCTCTATGAGAGTAATCTTTGAGATTCACTTTGGTCGTAACACCTAAGTGTTGTAGGTACAAGGAGTTGGTTCCCCAGTCCTGTACCACTTGCAACTGTCGCATAAAGGGTCTTCCCAAGATCATCTCATAGGCATGATTTTTGCTGAAGTCACATATAGCAAATGTATGTTCAAACTCGACACCACAGGTGGTGAGAGTTATTCCTTCTAGCAATCCTAAGGGTCTCTCAATATGACCATCAGCCATATGCAATTTCATTCTCGTTGGCCTGAGTGCTGGCTTGCCCCAACGCTTCCATAGGGAAGTGGTGGCAATTGCAACTTCTGCACCTGAGTCCAAAATTGCCTTGGTGGTGTAGTCCTGGTAGGTAATGGGAAGATAGGTGTTCCCTTCTTCACCTTCACACATATCTCCTATCTTATCCAAGGGTATTTCTGGCACTGTCCTTTGGGATCCTACCTGGGAATGAGGTTTTGCTATCTCTGGTACTTGTTTGGCGACATGTTTCCATAATTCAGGTCTAACCTTGAGTAGCTCTTCTAACTTGAGATTGCACTGCACTTTAGTGTTTTTCACTACCTCTGTGTTCCTAGGTATGACTGAATCTTCGTTTCTTACCATGACTGTAGGTGCTCTCATACAGGTGGACTTTGCTTCCCATGGGCCTGTGAAATGGGGTAGTTCTTGTAAAGAATTAGACTCGAAGTCTAATCTGTCTTGAGATTGGGCACTCTCCTGTTCTCCATAAATGGATGGGATGTCTTGTGGGGATTGGTCATGTGCCTCATCCACAAGTTCAATGGGAGGAGGGACTTCACTTTCTTTAGCCCATTTGTCTTCTTGAATCTCGCGTAGGAATTCTGGTGTGAACCGATTCATAGAAGATGATGTGTCTGGCTCCGTAGAGTTAGGCACATAGGCTTCAGGCACATAGGCTTCCTGAGCAGGAATGCTTACTCTTTCACTTGCCTTGCCCTTGTGTTGAGAGGCTAGTTCCTTTTCTAATTGTGCAATCAGCTTCTCTATTCTTTCTAGGGAGGGGGGGTTGTCTGGTTCAGTGGAATTGGGCACATAAGCTTTTGATGGGGGATGGGTCATGTTTTTGCTTGCTTTATCTCTTTCTTGATTTTTTTCTTTCTTGGCAGATCTTGCAATTATGCCCTCTAACTTCTCTAGGAGTCCATCCAAGTGTAATTGCATCTTGGCTGAGCCTGAATAATTGAAAAGGCGATTGGCTTCAAACATAGTCTGAGCCAATGCAACCATTTTCGCGCAAAGCTTGGTTCTTTCTATCTCTAGGTCAGCTCTAGGGTAGCACTTGTCATGATCCGTTACATTTGGCCCTTCTTGGATTCTGGCCTGATATGCTTTAAGCATCATGTCTATGTCTTCAGGAGTGGGATCAGCTAATACTGATCCTACTCTAGGGGGTGGTGGAATCGTATGAGGTGGGTTGGGAGGTGGCGGGTCGGATGGCGATGGGAATGGTGGTGGTGGGGTAGTGTGAGAGGGAGTTTGAGATGTGAGTTCAGTTATCCTGGCTTTGGTTTCCCTTATGCTTTCCTCAAGTTCACTCATCTTTTTGGCCCATTGTCTTTTCATTCTTTCCCGACTATCTTTCCACGCTCTAGTCCTTTTCTTTGTCACGCTCTCGGTTTCACTAGCCTCTGGGTTCTTATCCTGGTTTACCCCTTGGTTCTGCTGCAATGCCTGAGCTCTAGTCACTACCTGTACTGGTGCGGTGGATGTCACACTTCCTGTGGAGTCTACCACCAACCCAATAACGTTAATAGGAGTGATTTTTGGCATATTATTAGGATTCTTAGGGCAGTCTCGTAAGAGATGCTCCTTTCCACATTCTTGGCAAAAGCCCTGAATTGTTACTGACTGGGGTTGTGTGAGTGGAGGTAAGGGACAATCACGAATGAGGTGATCTCCCTGACATCTGTAGCATGGTCCTCTAGGGAATGGGGGTCTTACCTGCCTAGGTTGAGGCCTAGGGTTGGGGTTTGCATACATGACGTTTGTGTAATCTGAATCCCAACTAGTTTCATTTGGTTCTTCACTATAGTAAGACTCGCTATGTTCAGGAGATTGCATATAGTAAGCATGGGGACTATCGACATGTGTAGAATCAAAGCTATGGTCACTGGGGTCACTTTCAGAAAGCAGTGGGGTTACAGGGACTATAGATCTATTCAGGTTTTCTTCTGCTGCTGCATATTTTACTGGGATCGCATTAGCTGGGGCAGGGGGTTGTTGTGCTAACACAGGCTGAGGCCTTTGGTGGTTTTGGTATGGCTGCTGATAAGGTTGTTGTGGCCTGCCATATGGCTGTGGAGGGTACGGGTTCTGGTATCTTCCCTGCTGAGGGTATGGTTGCCTAACCGCTTGCTTGTTGTATGGGCAATCTTGCGTGGTGTGATTGGTGTACCTCCGTTCTATGGTGCAGTACTGGCTACTAGAATTTACTTGGGGTTGAGCCATAATGGGACATACATTTGCCATATGGTCACCCCCACAAGTATAGCATCTTTTCACCGGGGCAAATCTCGGAATTTGTTTGCTAGAGACACCTAGTTTTTGAGCAACTTTCTCTGCAAGTTCCTCAATCGATGTGGATTGCGTGGAAGAGAGGCTAGAGGCACTGTCTGAATCTTTGTATATCTTGGAAAGCTCTAACTCCTCCCCTAGGTTATCCTCAATGTCAATACACATGCGTACACACTCTTCTATGGTCCTAGGGTCCTTCAAGTACACATATGATCTTAATTTGGTACTTAGCAATCCATCCAAGAATAAAGCCACTTGCTTAGCTGGTGTGGGTAGCTCAGCGACAGGGCATCTTTCAAGATATTGCCTAAATCTCCTTCCTGCAAGTCTCACGGTCTCTTGAGGGGTTTGCTTGAAGCTGTGAATCAGTGAGGAGGTATTATGTCTTATGCCACTCTTAGAGAATTCAATAATGAAAGCCTCTAGGAGTTGGTCTATGCTCCTGAACTGTCTCTCGTTTAGTGGCTGAAACCATGTCAGGGCAGTGTTCCTAAGGGTTAGACCAAAGGCATTGTACTGCATGAATAGATCCTCCACTTGTTCAGCTCTCAAGACTTGCCTAAACTCAGCCACATGATCGTATGGATCTCCCGTGCCATCGAAGTAGTTCTTCATGGACTTAACTAGTTGAATTGGTCTCAAGGTCCTTGTGTGCTCTCTAGGTCGTGGTAGAGGGAACTCATCTGCATTTCTTTGATTCCTGTGAGCTCTAAGTACCTCAGGCTCTACTCTATTTGTTTCCGTCCTCATTCTTTCTCTGCCCCCTGAGTTGGCAAAGCTCACCTCCGGCCTTTCTCTATGTCTGTCTCTTTGAGTTCCGTGAGCGTGGGAGGATCCAGCTCCTGGGTGGCCAAAGGACACGTTCGATCTTGGTTGGGGGAAAACGAATTCACCCTTCCAAGTGTAAGCATGCCTATCATTTTCTGTCACCACAAAGATCCTCTCTGAGGCGTGATCTAAGTAGGTCACTCTGCCTGGGCTATCAGGATCCTTAAACTCATAGATCATGATTGTTCCTATATCAGTTGGCTGATCAGATTTATACCTCCAAAAGGCTTCATCAGTTTCTCGATTGAGGAGCAAATCTATGCTCTTATTATCCTGGGGAATCCACTCTGGTGTGATAATCCTAGTGAGAACCGATTTGCCTCGAGGGGTTCTAGGTTCTGTACCCATGTTTCCTTGCTCTAGGTCCCCTAAGTCCGCTTCTGAGATCACCTTTCCAAATTCGTCCGTCCTATCTGGGTGACTGGTGACTACGTATATGGTTCCTTCTTTGTCCAAGTATGCTCCGTTTTCAAACTTGACAGCTGGGCGCTCTAGTCCAATGGATTGATCAGGATTCTTAATCTGTACCACAGATCTTCCTAGGCCGTCCTCATAGATGCTGGCACTTAATCGGTTGGTCCTAAGGTATTCCAACTGCGTTTTGTATGGGCCTTCTACCGTGTGCAAGTATGGCACTCCTGAACTTCCCATAGGTCTGTCCATGCCTTGAGACATCTCTGATTCACTGGTATCAGAGCTAGGGTAATGCGAGTGGTGACTCAACTACTGGGCCCAAGACCTCGCAGTATGATTGACACTAGCCTCTGAAGACCTAAGGCTTTGTCTATCTCTTACTAGATGTCGTCCTGATCTAAGGTTCATATGCCTAACTGATTAACCCAATTTTTCCCAGGTACAACCACGTTTCTGAGTCCTTTGTATCAATTACTTAATCCCCTTTTTATGTTGATTATCGTGTTTATACTCTTGTCTGATATCACGTCGTTAGGAATACTTGAGTTTACTTTCGCACTTTACTTTGGTCGTTTCACGTTAGGTTCTTTTCCTTTAAGGTTGTCGTTCACACACACAGGTTATCTCTTGTCTTGAACTTGATTTCTTAGATAGTCTTTGATTTATCTCGTGCCTATCATTGCCTGGAATTACTTCTAACGCTACCCGCACTTAGCCTAAACTAAGAATTGACAGAGGGTGTTGCGAGTTTTCCAACCTTTAGTTCCTTTCCTTGTGTTGTTGCCCTGGTGTGCCCAGGACGCGCGTTCTCAAGCCTGCACTTACTCTTGCTTTGCGTACCCTTCGATGCTCTCAAAGGACCTGTAAAAGGCCCACTATTAGCTCAAGACTTAAATTCAAAGACAGAACCAATCACTTTCATTCATGTAACACCACCAATTTGCACTATGACTTTTTGGACACAACTCTAGAGATCCTTGAATTTTGTTCCCCCTGGGTATGGTCAACTTCAAAATACCCTATCTAATATTCTTGATCTTAATTTAACCGTAACCAATCGATGTTTTTGTTGTACTCCCCGCGAGCTTTCCAACAAAACAAAAATCACGGCAAACGGATTTCGTATGAGAAAGTTATGCCCGTTCAGGGTTTTGGGGCTAAAACAGAATTAAACTAGGTTAACAGGCAAACAGGAATTCTCGGGTTACTTGGGTCATGCCCTCGTAATGCAATACTACACCCTAGTGTTTGTCCCACACTTGACCACAATTTAGACCATTATTTTTGCCTTAAAAATTTGACCTAATTTGCCCTTCTAACGTGTTCGCAAAGTCTGTCGGTCGCGATTGACAGGTCAGTCGCAAAGTCTGTCGGTCGCGATCGACGTGTCGATCGCGATTGACAGGTCCGTCGTGGCTGTCAGTCGCGATTGACTGGTCAGTCGCGATTGATAGGGGTTTCAAAAAGTCAATTAGTCGTGGTCAAAGGGTCGTTGACTCAGTGAGTCGTGATTGATGGGTCGATCGCGATTGACAGGTCGGTCGCGAGGGTCTGTCCGTCGTGGTCAAACAATCGTTGACTGTGTCGGTCGCGATTGACAGAGCTGTCGTGGGCTGTCAGTCACGATTGATGGGTCGATCGCGATCGATGACTCGATCGCGATTGACACGTGTCACACGTAGCTTCTGTCCGTCGTGGTCAATCGGTCGTTGACTCTGTCGGTCGCGATTGACAGAGCCGTCGTGGGCTGTCGGTCGCGATTGACGTGTCGATCGCGATTGACAGGTCTGTCCGTCGTGGTTTGTCGATCGCGATTGACAGAGCGATCGCGATTGATAGAAATCTGATGAATTTCAAAAAACTAAACACATTTTTGGGAAGCTCTAGGCCTGTA
Source organism: Ceratopteris richardii (assembly GCA_020310875.1). Classification (NCBI taxonomy): domain Eukaryota; kingdom Viridiplantae; phylum Streptophyta; class Polypodiopsida; order Polypodiales; family Pteridaceae; genus Ceratopteris; species Ceratopteris richardii. The sequence continues at coordinate 185,614,736 of CM035409.1, read as the reverse complement.
GATCATGGTTTTGCACTTTGTTTGGCAATTTGAGCATTTTTTCTGTCGGTCGCGATTGACAGAGGTCGGCGACACACAGACAGTTACTGCGAATTTCGTACCTGCGCAGAGTGCTGGGGACGATGATGTGGCCTATTCCTGCAAGACAGCTCAAGAAACATGCAAAAACAGCACACACAATTTTGCTCTCTCGCTCTCTCTCACAAGTGAAATGAGGGAAATGAGGTGGAGAAGGTGATATGATCACAAAACTGAATTTTTCGCGATGATGGAGATGGAGGTGGAAGATGGTGATGATGATGATGGTGATGATGGTGGTAAGGTAAGAAAGAGGAAAATAGGAAAAGTAAAGAAATTACCTACAACGCCAACGTCTCCAATCTACGTCTTACCATCACACGCTCGTCCTCAAAGCTCGATCCCCGGCAACGGCGCCAAAATTTGGTGTAGCTCAGTGATGAGTAGCACCTCCTTTAATGTCAATCCGGGAAGACGTGAGGATGGTGTGAAGACCTCGAGCAAGTGGAGGCACAAGTGCGTGAGTGAGAAGCACACAAGCATGCACACACATTCACACACACACGCGCACACACGGCAAGACAAAGAGTGAGAAGCAATGGAGTTCTTAGATTTCTTTCAAAAAAACTCTTACAAGTTCATTTCAATTACAATCCACCCTCCAAAATGAGCTCTCTAGCTTCTTTTATAGTTTTTGACTAGCTTTGGCCATGTTCAGACCTAGTGTCCGGCCTAGTTAAAAATTAGCTTCCATGGCTTATTAAAGGGCTCAAACGAGATCTAAAAAATATGAAAATTGGCAGGTAGATACTTCTAAAGCTCCTCAAGCTCAAGGACTCCTTGGCTTGCACAAAATCGAGCTACAAAAATACGAAATGATATTTACAATGGTTTTTAGTGATGAAAATCACTATTTGTGTAGGAATTTCCTCTACTGATTTGTCATACACCTCTTTGAGCTCCCTACTTGCTCTTTCTTCTTGTGTGCTCAACTCCTTGATGTCTGAAAAATTAGATGGCCTACTTGCCAGATCTTCTTTGACTGCCATGTCTGCTTGTGCTGTCCCTTCGCTCTGACTCTCTTCGTCTTGTGGCTCCTTTGGTTCCCTGACTGCTGCCAACACCAGGTCTCAACCATTCCCTTTATTTTCAGCTCCCCACCCCACTTCTCATCTATTCACCACTTTCACACACACACCACCTACCGTTCCAATGTATATGGTAGACCCCACACTCGCACCCACTCCTGAAAGTATGGACATTTCACCACCCACGTCACCTCCCCCTCCCCCCACGCTTCCACCTCCTCCCATTCCCCCTCCACCAATTTCACCCACACACACGTCTTCAATAGACACATCACTCACTCTTCCCCTTCCCCAATTCCCTTCCCATGCATCTTCCATTGTAAACACCACCCCCTCATCTATAGTAAATGCATTGGACACCATGCTAGCTTGTATATCAAACTTAAGGACAGATTACAATCAGCTCCAGCAACAGAATGAACGCCTGCAAGAGCACTCGGAGACACTACAACACCGCCTTGCTGCACTAGAGGAGGAAAATGCTTGCCTCCACACACAATTCCAAACTCTCCAAGAGGCTCATAGCATATTGGAGGTACAGTTACAGAACACAGATCAGGAAGCAATACAAGTGGTAGAAGGTCATCTACGGACACAACTGGAACGCAATTCAAAGCTTCAGCGAAATATGGCCCTACTCAAGTGACATCTTGCTGCTGCTCATGAAGAGAATCGACACCTGCACTTACAAAATCAGGAAAACCTAGAAGCAGCTATCGAAAGCACACCTGGGGCACCCATCAGCCCATCAAAGTTTCAAGCAGTGACCCCCGACAATATCAAGATCATATTGGAAGACTATGCCATGCTGCTTGAAGCACATGACCTGCTATCAGAGGAACTGGGTCAACTGAAGCAGAAACACCAAAAAGAAACAACAACAGCCTCTCAAACCACCTCCTCCGCAGCTTCACTTCTCATAGACTCAGAGGCCTTAAAAGATCTCCAGAAACAGGTCACCGAATTGCAAGCACGTCTACTTCAATATGAGAGACCACCTTCCCCTCTAGAGGCTCCCACTGACGAAGAAGTAGTACAAATTCCTGTGAAACAGACATTTGAAGAAGAATACGACCCACAACCCTTCCCAGGAGGCCAACAAACAGAAGAAGCTCAGGACACATTCGAAGCACCACGGCCTCCATGGCTACATCAAGTGGATGAAATCGGGAGTTCTCACGAAGAGCGCACAGTAGTGCAAAATCAGGCCATGAGGGTCATAGAGGAAACTGTGCTACAATCTGCTTACTTCAAGAACCTGTCATCGAGACGCCTTATCCTCTCATCTGAACTCCAATACAGGCCTTATTATATTATCCTGGCTGATTATAATGCAGAAATACAGAGAGTCACGGGTAAGATTCCTACCTTTGCTACCCAATTTCAACCCGAAGACCTTCCTCTAGAGGTGCAAAAAGGCAAAATTCGTCAACCCACCTGGCGGTAGAAACTTCTAGAGACATATCCAGAAATGCTACGCACATGGAACAACGCGCCTTTACATCTCCTATACAATCCATGCTACGGTCCAGTTCCACGTTGCAGGTCTTGGAAGGCATTCAATATCAAAGTGCAGAACAACGCGCAATGCAAGGAATGGCTAAACTACGCGTACATTGCGCCACCACAGGGACCACCGTCGGTAGCATACATGATGGGAACAATTCGACATTGGATGCCGCGATTGAAGCCCATGCCAGATGTGGCAGCTCAAATGATGCTTAAGATTTTAGATATGATGCAGGTAGTCTTGAAAACCTTTAGAAATGCAGCCGCACCATAGGTACGTCTACCGGGGTTTACTAATGGAAATTATGATTTGGTGTATGACATGAGCACCACCCCCAGTATTCGTGTGGCTTACGCCTGGCATGCACGCATCAAATACCTCCCTGCATGTTACAAACAGACCTTCGAAGAAATGTTCAGATCAGGTTTCTGGGAGTATCACTCGGAGATCTTCGCACCGAAGCCAACACACCTGCTCCATCTCTTTGCTTGTGAACAAGCAATGTACTCTGAGTACTACACCACACCGCAACCAGAGGTCCCTGGCGCAATAAATTGGGATGCATTGGAAGCTGATCTAGCAAGAGGCTTAAGGATAGGAGAACACGAACTTGCCACCAATGTCATCCAATACTATATCGACCACCCGATAGAACAGAGGTCTGTCAGGGGCAACAGACGCTAGGAAGGGGGGCGTGTTGGCATACAAGTCAGATGAAGAGCATACTAGCGCAACGGAGGAGTCATGCACAATACGGCAACAAGGCCCAATCATTTTTTCCATGGACCATTTACAACTCAAGTGATTTTAATCACTACACAAACATTGTAAATTCCGTTTTTGGTAGAATAGACTCCATTTTGTGCAAGCCGAGGAGTCCTCGAGCTTGAGGAGTATTAGAACTAGCTACATATCAATTTTCATAATTTTTAAGTCGAGCCTAGTTAAAAATTAAGTCCCTAAGTTATTTTGGAGGCTCAAACGGACTCTGAAAATTATGAAACTTGGTAGGCAAATACTTCTAAAGCTCCTCAAGCTCGAGGACTCCTTGGTTTGCACAAAATGGAGCTACAAAAAGGTGAAACAAAATTTACAATGGTTTTCAGTGATGAGAATTACTTTTAAAATAATGTGAGGATTGAAAAAAAATTGATTGGTTGCCTCAGTGCTAGATCTGCATGTTTGCCCGTACTTGCTTCTTCCCAGATGCCAGCAATTGTGTTATACTTGGGCACACATTTGCCATATGATCACCACCATAGGTGTAACAACATTTAGCTGCAGTTAACTTGGGTATTTGATTGCTCGAGACTCCTAATGTTTGGGCTAGCTTCTCAGCTAGGTATTCTATGGAATCCGTATGATTAGAGGATGATTGAGAGGAGTTATCTAAACCTTTGTAGACCTTAGAAAGTTCCAATTCATCCCCTAAGTTGTCCTCAATGTCTATATAGATTCTCACACATTGCTCTAGAGTTTTGGCTTCCTTCAAATATACATAGGATCATAGTTTAGAGCTCAAGAGTCCGTTCGAAAACAAAGATACTTGCTTGGATTGGGTGGGGCATTCTGGCATTGCACATCTCTCAATATATTGTCTAAATCTATGTCCTGCAATTTTGGATGTCTCCTAGGGGGTTTGTTTAAAATTGCGGATTAATGAGGAAGTATTGTGCTTAATTCCACTTTTAGAGAATTCAGTGATGAAGGGTTCTAACAAATGATGAACATCCCTAAATTTCCTTTTTTTGGGGGGTTGGAACCAAGTTAAGGCCGTGTTGTTCAGTGTGAGTCCAAATGCATTGTATTGGATGAACATATCTTCCACTTGGTCAACTCGCAACACTTGTTTAAACTCAGCAATGTTATCATAAGGATTTCCTGTCCTGTCAAACTAATTTTTCATCGACTTCACTAATTGGGTAGGCCTCAATATTCTTGGGTGCTCTCGAGGTCTAGGTAGAGGAAAGTCATCTCTACCACCTTGGACTCTTGGTTCTCTCAATCTCTCCATTCTATCAGTTTCCATTATTGATCGATCTCTTCCTATGGTGTGATCGAAACGCACTTCTGGTTTTTCCTTGCCTTTCTCTCTTTGGGAGCCATGGTCCATGGATGTTCCAGCTCCTTGGTTGCTGGAGGCCACATTAACACGTGATGGGGGGAACATGAACTTGCCCCTCCATGTATAGGCATGTCTTCCATGATCAAACACTACACACACTCGTTTTAATGTGTCACCTAAGTACACTACTTTTCCAGGTATCTGAGGGTCCTTGAATTTGGGGATTGTGATTGATCCTATTTCACTTGGATTTTCCATCCTATACCTCCAAAATGCTTCATCAATGTCCTTGTTAAGAAATAATTCAATACTTTTGTTACCTTGAGAAATCCATTCTGGGTTCAACATCCTTGTCAACAATGATTTCCCTCTTGGTGTCATGGGTTCATATTTTAATGGTTCTTGTCCTTGGTTCCCTACTTACGCCTCAAGAATGACTACCCCAAATTCATTAGTGTTGTTAGGTTGATTGGTAATTATGTACATTGTTCCTTCCTTTTCTATATATGCATCTCTCTCAAATTTAACCATCGGATGTTCCAATCCAATAGGTTGGTCAAGGTTTCACAATTGAACAGTCGACCTTCTCAAATCATCCTCATAGATGGGAGAACCTAAGTGGTTGGTTCAGACGTATTCTAATTGGGTCTTATAAGGTCCTTCGGTGTAAGAAGCCAATACGTTAAGGAACATAAATAAATATTTAATAACATCACTACTACTAAATCAACCTATGGAGATCGCAACAAGTGAGAGTGAAGAACTACAACATTAAAGAGGAGATTATAAGATTTTCAAGCATAAATCACTCTAGAGAATGATCAGAGAATTGAATTAGAAGAAAAGTATCGTGTAGATACTCATGAACTAAAGAAAAGACATGATGAATCACTAAAAGTTTGCTTAGAGGATTACATCCAAGATTCTACACCATTAGAAGAGACTTGTGAAAGCAAGATCCAACTAGAGAAAGAGCTTGTAGAACAAAAACAAATAGGGAAAGAAAAAGATCAGATCATACTGTAGTTCCAAGAACATATTGAGCATATGAAGGCACAAAACATAAATCAAGCAGGGGACATAAGGCCATCAACATCCTTGATCCTAAAATGGCTACAACAGAGATTGAGGTATGTCCTCTTTCTCCCCCCATTGTTCAATCACCATTAAATGATGTGCAACCAAAAGAACTTGATCAAGTACTTATGTCATATGCAATAGAGCTAGGCCACAAGGAATGGGCACTCCTGGTGGCTAGTATGACACAAGAATTCGAAGACGTGGTAAGAATCATGAAAGATGCCATTACCAAAAGTAAAAATTTGGAAAAGATAATGAAGCCATTCAATGTACCATATGGAATTATGAAGCAACAAATAAGAATATATATATGTAGGACAACTTAGGAAATCTACGTGAAGATCTCAATTTTTACAATGAATACTTTCAATTATTCAAATAAGAATAATTATATATGTAGGACAATTTCACAATGAAACCGGTCATGTTTGAAGAAAGAAAGTTTTGGAAAAGAATCCAACTACATGTGTACATTGGTAGAACAGACCATACTTATTAGAGGTAAATCCATCTTTCTGCCATGTACCAAGAAGATGACCATGCCCATATTTTTGGGAAGGATATCATGAAGGTACCCTTAATAAATAATGGCTCAATACTCCTTTACTATTGAGCCCACCCCATGGTTACTTACCTAGAGAAGAGTACATGATGTGAACAATAAAATTTTGGATTTCCGAGAATGCAACCATTCCAGATCTAACCAACAAAATGACCAGCAAAACTCCAAGTGTGATATTAATGGTGTCAAAAGTCTTCAACTTTGAAGAGAACAAAATTTTCAGCTTTATCAGCATTAATCAAGGTGTAGCACCATTAGTTTTTTATCTATCCATTACTCCAAGCAAAGGCATGATTATGGCATATTTCTCATTAAGTTCTTATTTACAAACATTTGAAGAAGCATTTTTATTGGATTTTTTAAAGTTGATTTGGAAATCTTCTTAAAGATGTCATCTAATTTGAATGCAAATTTTTAGCATATGAGTTACACTTTTTTGTTGATCATTTTCAAGATCCATATGCTTCAGTAAATTTAGGACAATGGCAATGATCCATGATGAGAGAAGCCAATCTGCTCAATATAAAAGAATAGATGATCTTCCACACATACACATGCTCCCACCAAAAGCCTATCAAGGATGAGATAGTTCAAGAGGTACATGTGGAAGGGGATCCTAGCAAGAAGAAGAAACACAAAAGATCAATGAAGAAAGCAATGAATCATCAAGCATAAAGGAAAAAACCATCCTCTACCCATAGCCTCCTAGGGGCATGCATCAGGCTAAAATGGATACAAGAGAAAGAACAAAGCAGACCAATGACAATGCAGAAAGCCCCAATGAGTGGAAATCAAGAGTCAAAGAGTGGAAAAAACTTTGAAGCACCAATAAAGGGGTTAAAGACACCATTAGGGAAGTTTTCTAAAGACTTGAAAATGGTGAAGAAAGCCCTTCCTTGATAGGACTTTTGGCCAACTCCAACTACTGGTGGCATGTCAAGTGAACCCAGAGTCCATCACTACAATTGAGGTCTTGTAAATGTGCTAGGAGAATCCTCTAGTTCCATAATCCCTAAAAATTGTATCAAATTTTCTGCAAAGTGTTAGTTTCTTTAGGATTTCCCTAAAAGTGCCGAGGTACTTGAGTGAAATGACCAAAATAAGGGCACACATATTTAAGTCACGTGCTATTTTTTTTCCATTTTGTAAAGAGAATGACTTGAAGAAAATCTCCTAAGTACTTTTTGATCTCTTATCTCCTTCTTCCTGAGCTCCTCTATGTATTTATGGTGTGTAATGTGTGCTTGGATGTATTGTCTTTTGAGATATCAAGCTCAACATGTGATGATCCAAGATCGCACATATCACTTTTTCATTTCTCTTATATGTATAGTGGTCATGCCGGTATATATCAGGGATACTTCATTGAGCTATACTAGATTTATCTACCAAGAGTGATGGCACATTTGCTTCTTGTCAGCTCTCGTTTGTAGACATTAGGATTTTCCTTATGTACTGTTCTTTATATATTGCACTAGTTGTATTGTTGTTTAAGGTCATTCTTGTATATTCCTTTTATGTAATAGAAGAAGAAGAAGATCATTCTTCCTTTCTTCAATTTGTGTATGTGAGAGTGTGTGAGTGAGCTGTCTTCCTTATATCCATCCTCATGACATGGTTTTAGAGCTAGTGTGGTTGTAAAGAGCTTGTGGAGAAGGCCAACAATGAAGAGTACGTGAGAAGGCATGGAGAAAGCATGATTCACAAACAACCTAAGATTGCTATGAAAATTGAAAGCCATCTAGACATCCATTTTAAGCCCATAAAGTGGTGCTCACAAAACAACTAGGTCAAGTTGCAAAACTATAGCTTGATCCTTGCTCCAAAACACTCAAACTGTGGTTTAGGAGTTGCATATAAGCAATTTAGAATCTCTATTTAGACTAGGGAAAATATTCTGAATTTTGCTAATCTCATGTCCATGTTGATTATTGAAGAAAAGAATCTTGGTGAGGATTCAAACTCCTAAGGAAAACGTAGTTCTTAGTAGGTATTCTACTTTGGAAAATGAAGAGGAAGAGGTAGATCCTTCGAAAGTGGAAGAGGACTCGGTAACAAGAGCAAGGTCAAGAATAGAACCAAGCAAGAGGTAGATGACCATTTTAAGGCAAGAGGAGCCAAAGCGGCTGCACAAATTTCCAAAGAAATGATTCAGGTAACGACAATAAAGGATGCTCAAATTATGGTAAACTTGGTCACTTTTAATGTGATTCTAGGTTGAAGAATCAAAATAATAGGAGGTAGCAAAATGACTATGCATCCCCAAGTGCAGATGATTCTGAGAAGTTTTTCATGGTCTAACAGGTTATATGTAGAGGAGTACATACAAGATGGAAGATTGATTTCCAAAGGAAACAAATTGGGTGGGATGTTCACATTAAATGTGAAAATTCCTAAGATGAATGCAACCATGTTTGCAAAAGGTGAAAGAGTGATTGTTGATATAGATATCTAGCACAAATGAATTTGACATGCAAATTTGTAGAGGCTAAAATATGCAGTCAAAGGAGATTGCCAATGGACTACAAAATTTCAAGGTTCCAGGAATTCAAAAGGTATGTGTAGCATTTCAATTTGGTAAATAGACAAGAGCATCATTTTTGTATGATGATCATGTTAGTAAGAATGTGTTAAGAATAATACATAAAGATGTTTGGGGTCCTACAAAGACCACATCTTCGGGTGGTTGCACATTTTATGTTACTTTTATTGATCAACATCCATGGAAAGTATGGGTATATTTTTTATGAAAGAGAAGAGTGAGGTGTTCACTCACTTCCAAAATTTTAAGCCTGTGGTGGAAAAGTAGACAGGAATGCATATTAAGACATTTAGATAGTAGGTGAATATATGGCAAATGATTTCAATAGCTTTCTAAAAAGTCATGGAATTTGATGGAAGTTTTCATGCATGCACACCACAGTAGAATGGCATTGTTGAATGCAAAAATAGACATGTTGCAGAAATAGCAAGAGCCTTGATGTTTGAGAAGAATATGCCTCATTGTTATTGGGTAGAAGTTGTGCACATTTTTGTATACATCATGAAAAAAACTTTGATTGCTAATGTACATCAAGTTACACCTGAAGAGAATTTTACAAGTAAAAAGCCAAACTTCTCACATATGGAAGTATTTGGTTGTATTACATATGTACATGTTCCAGATGAGTTGAGGATCAAGCTTGATCCAAAGAACGAAAAATGTATCTTCATTTGGTACTCCCTTGAGCAAAATGGATATAAACGTTATAATCCACTCACACATCAAGTGAAGATAAGCAGAGATATGATGTTTGATGAAATGTCAAGCTTTTATGCCGATGCCAAAGAAGGAATTAATCTTGACTAAAATGACAAAGGAATGCTAAAAAATCAAGTGTGGAATCTCAAGTTTTGAGTGGACTTGATGCATCACCAAGCAATACTTCCAACTCAAATCCATGGAGTGGAAGATTGTGTGGAAAGTTTAGTCCAGCAAACTCATCAACTACATCAAAGAAAGGTAAGGAGAAGCTTTGTGCTGGTAATAAAACATCTACAGGTTTTGAAGACATTGATGGAGGTTCAAGAAGTTTAGAAAAGAGCCTCGATGAGGAGCTTGGATTTCCCTTTGTGAAGACTCCAAAACTAATAAAGGCACATGTACATGATACAAGGAGAAGTGGCCGGGGACCAAGACGATGTGGGGGGATGTGAAATTCAATGCAATGATTGAATTATGATAGTTACATGGCTCCTCATTTTGCGTACATGACCAAGGTAATACAAGATGCTGAGCCTTCTTGTTTTGAAGATGCAATTGGAAATGCAGATTGGGAGAAATCTATGGATGAGGAGATGGCTGCACTTTATGGAAATGAAACATGGGAGCTAGTTTCATTGCCACAAGGAAAGAAACACATCAACTGCAAGTGGGTTTACAAGGTAAAGCACAATGTTGAAGGTAGCATAAGCAAATATAAAGCATGATTGGTAGCAAAAGGATATGCAGAGACATATGGCATTGATAATGAGGAAACAATCAGCCCTATAGCTAAAATTTCTACTATTAGAGCACTTGTTCCATAGATACAACAAAAGGATGGACTTTGCATCAGATGGATGTGAAGAATGCTTTCTTACATGGTGAGTTGTGGGAAGAAGTATACATGGAGACACATGCCTATGTGTAGAAGGTGTCATGTGAGGTAGAAATCATCCTTGTAAACACTTTTTTGACCTATTCATGCATTAACCATCATGTGGAGCACATGTTTCTATGCACTTGGTTTGGTCATACTCTCGGTTTGATGTTTTAATCTGTGTGAGTGTCAAACCACCACTATGGTGCACTTGTAGGCCATGTGAGAGCTAGCTAGTCTCAATTTCCATGAGTTGCATGCACATCATGGGTCCCACAGGAGGTTCTACTCTTATGTAAAACAAGATGGTTAATTGGGAGGGAGGATGCTTTTTTGATACTCTTCCCAATAACATTGGAAGGTTTTCCCAAATAAATGGTTTACTCAATTTTTCAACTACCACTTTGCTACTTGACACCTAATGATGGAGGCCTTTAAAGCATAACTCCAATTATAGGGAAATAGCAAGGAAAAAAGAATTGAATAATTGGAGGGCTTAAGACTTCATGTTCGAGAGACATTTCCTTAATTCTTCACCATGCCAAAAGCCCTTATTGCTAAATTCTGAGATCCTTCCCATGATTTTTTTTGGGTAAAAAAAGTGGCTTACTAAGCCACTACTAGTGTCCACCCAATGCAAGATAAAGAAATTGGCTCCCTACTACCATTGATGAGTCATTTCCACACCAACAAGGTTGGAGAAAATTTGACAACAACATGGAGTCAAGTCTTCTAACCTTCCATACTCCATGGAACCTAAGAATGCAGTAGCCCATTGAGGAATGAACTTGAGAACCTAAGGAGGTGAAGCCCCAAAAGGAAGGAGAGAAGGAAGTGACACAACTATAGTGCAAATTTGAAGTCTTAAAACTCCAAAAAGAAGAGCAATTCAGGTCAAAAGAGATGGAACAACTTTGTTAGGAGCTACAAGAGCTTTCTATTGGAAGTGGAGTAAAACATGGACTATGGTGCACAATGTGTGGAAAACAATCACATGTGGTAAGTGAACGTGCTCTATTAAATGTAACTTGTCAATTATGTAGGACGCGTGGCCATGAAGCCTAGGAGTGCCACTAACAAGGGATTCAACACAAGCATATTGGGGACAAGGAGGAGCCATAAAGGTCCTTTTCCACCACCAGATGTAATGGATGTGGCTCCAAAGCAAGGTGATACTCACAACCCACATCCTAGGGGAAATTTTGGAAATGGCACAAGAAGGCAAATCAATTTCTTTATGTATGGGGAGTGTAGGCATTGCTAGAGCAAATGTCCTTTTCCAGAGGGTTCTCCTCCATGAAAAAATTTCCTAGGTGCTAAAGACCACTAAACCATGTGTTTCCTGAAATATAAAGCATCCATATCAAGACCATACATATAGATGATCTTTGTGGATGATAAAGATGTTAGAGATGAAACCACTTTTCCATCACCAGTTGCTAAGATAGTGCATTTAGAAGAAATTGAATCTATGATTATGCTGGCAAGGAGCAAGGGAAAGCTCCATCAGGAAGAACCTAGTCGAGAGTCCACTATGCATGGAATGACCAAGGAAAAGAGACAATTATAAGAAGGCCTACTCTCAATGAAGATATATGTATCTCTGACTCACAAGGTCTTATGCACTCATGAAAAGTGAGACTAGAGAGTCCTCACATGTCCAACAAGTGCACATAGTGGTGGTTTGATGCACACATTAAATTATCAAACCGAGAGTGCGATCTAGTCAAGTGCATGGAAACATGTGCCTAAGTGATGGTGTAAATGTGGGAAAGGGTCAAGAAATACATGCATGAGTGAGTATCAACCTCACATGACACCTCCTACATGCAGGTGTGTATCACAATACTTGCTGCAATAGTAGAAACAAAATAGTTGATATCTCTTAGCATCGATACCCAAATGTAGTCAATAGTAGGTTCATTTCAAAGCTCTCAACAAGATGCATCAAATGGGATATTTTCAAATTGATCAAACTACTTTGATTCAAGTTATACCTAAAAAACTAAGTGTCAAGAATCACTACTTACACCTAATGACTACTTATGTTTCACACACACACACAATACGTGTGAAAAAAGATGGGGAATGGGTAGGCAACACCTCCAAGCATACATTCGACACCTCTACCATAGATAGAATCTCATGAAGAATAAGATTCACAAACAAGAAGAAGCATATTTGAATTTCATAAGGTAGTTCTCCATTATGGCAAATACCTTTACAAATGAGTCATAAAGTGACTTATATACATGTGCCTTAAATTTGATCATTTCACACAAGAGACCGCTAATTTCTCTCAAAATCTCAAAATTCCTAATACTTTACAAGGATATTGTTACAAGCTTAAGGGAATATCCATTTGGAGCACTCTTCTAGTGCATTTACAAGGTTTCTCAATGTTTCATGATGGAAATTAAGAGAAAAAAAGTGGCTAATCTCAAAAAAAATATCGGCCTACTTTTCTTCCTCTTTTCTCTTATCTTCACTCCTCTACAACACTCTACCCCTCATAGTCTTTGTCACCACTTGACAAGCTTTGTGTGGGTTTACTAGATACATAATCAAGCAGTTGAACCTTGGATACATTGAGGTTCTGATGTCATCATTGTTGACCTTGCATGCAATCAGTGAATGGCATTTCATCCACAACAACTAAGAGAGGTTTGATTTTATCTTCCCCTCTTTCCAACTTATTCCTCTCCAATTGGTGCTTCAATTTCCCCTCTTTTTTCTTCTTTCATTGCATGCAACTAATACTGGAGGAAGCACTCAAGAATTTTTTGCAAAGGGTTGTTATCCTTATTTCCCCTTTCCAATTTTTGGTCCTCTAGATTATGCTTTAATTTCCCCTTTTTAATTCTTTTGTTTACATCCTCTAGGGCCCGTTACATTGTTGTTGCCCTTGCCCACACCCAATGGTTGAGGATGTTGTTACACATGTTGGGAAGTGTAGTCTTGCAATTATTTGGGGCTTGTGTCTTTTCTTCCCTTGTGTCTCCTTTAGTCTAATGTGTGCCCCTATGGGGTTCTGGGTAGAGTGTAAGATTACAGATTTATTGCCTTCTTTTTTAAGTTTTCTTCATCTTCTTCTTTTTCTTGGGTCTCCCTCCACCTTCCATAATCGTGAACTCTATCATCCCCAATAGGATTTTGATGGCGACACATGTAAGTCAGATATACTTGTTGTTTAGTGGCATTGATTACACTGGCTTCACAAATCATGAATTGCATCCACTATTCTGACTTAACACCATCATGGGGTGCTTGGCGATGGTGAGCAAAAAAGTGTAGCTCATAGGCTACTAGTCTAGCATTCATGTTAGCTAACATCTTCAAAAACATCTCTGAGTCCACTTCACAAAATCCCATAAAGAAACCTTCTTCAAAGGCCTATAAGTATGGAACTTGGCAAAAACATTATCCATGAATAATATGCCATTATAATTAACTGGCTAGGTGCTACTCATAAATCAATGAGGAGCAAGGCCACCCCTTCAAAATGCTAATTAAATTCAAAAGGGTGTACTCTGCATAGTTGAAAACTTTCAAAACTTTAAGGATCATACTTAGGATTTTATTTGTAAGCTTTATCCTCAAATCTAGGACATGAGCATCTTTGGTGAGCCAAAATTATGTAGTGCAAATCATATAGTCTCTTGTAGGTAAGTAGTTATGTGGTGGGCTCGATAATAGCAAAAAATTGAGCCACTATTTATTAAGGGTACCTTTCTACTTTGTTTCCCAAAATTCAGGGCATGGTCTTCTCCTTGGCATTGGACAAAAATAGCCTGGACTAACTTGCAAAATTCATGGTGTCTCTTGCCAATGCACGCGTAGTGTCAGATTCTTTTCCAAAAAGCATTTACCCTAGATAAGATTGGCTACATTAAATTGTTCTTGTGTATAGGTAAATGTGGTAGTCGTGAAGTTTAGATCATGATCTGGATCCTTTTGGGTGAGCTTCTTTATGTACTGAGGCATTTGTTCCTTCATTATTCTATATGGCACATTGAAGGGCTTCATTATTTGATCAAGGTCATTGCTTCAAATCTTACCTTCTTTCATAACATGCACAACTACTTCTTCAAATCCTTGAATAAATGCTTTGCAACTTACAGAAGAAACTGATCATTGTTGATATATTTAGGTAGTGATGTGTGTGAACACTCTTGGACCACCAGGGCACTTTTTTCCCTCTTTAGGAAGTTTTTTCCCCTAGCTTGTATATGCGCCTATTGCCCTAATGGGTTACTTATCTTTGTACAGTCTAGTGGTAATACATTCAATATTGTGTGTTGTGATCCAAGTTTCTTCTTCTTTCATGTGTTGCTTGTGTGATTTCACAGATCTCGAACTCCAACAATTGGTATCATAGTAGGTCGTTGCTTCATCTAGGGCATCATCAACACCCCTTTGGTCACAATCTCAAAATTGCATGAAATTTGGTGAGCATACTCGAACGCACTATTGCAGCACTTGTGCAAGCTATTTTGTCTTTTTGTGCCAAAGATATATACAGGTTTTAGTTCGCCAGTATAAGAATTTCGAAGTCTACTATAGCTTTAGTAGAACTCATCAGGGTAATTCTCTTCAACTTTTTCAGATAAAATCATTTTTTTGCATTAGGGTATGCCTAAAAGTAGTGATGTATTTCATATGTTGGCTATTGAGGATAAGTTGGATGGTACAAGTTACCCATTGTGGGCGTATATGATGCATCATGTTTTGGTCACAAAGGACTATGGAATATTGTGGAGGGTGTTGAAAAACATCCTGTAACACTTGCAAATACAGGTATTGAAGCTGATGCAGATATCATTAAAGATGATGATATTCTTCATGTTCTTGTTTGTGTTGCAGTTTTTTTTGCACCTACTGCAGAGCAAATTTATTGGGATGGCAAAGATGCTCAAGCACATGCATTGATAGCCTTGTTTGTCAAACATGCCATTACTCCTCACATTCACTCTTGTAGAATAGCTAAGGATGCTTGGGATACACGTATGACATTGTACGAGGCTAGGAATGAAGCTCATGTTGCTTACCTCCGAGAACAACTGGAGAGTGAGCATATGAATGAAGGTGGTTCTATGGATAGTTTTTTAGCAAAGATCAAAAATTTGAAG
The DNA here is from genome assembly GCA_020310875.1 of Ceratopteris richardii. Lineage (NCBI taxonomy): Eukaryota > Viridiplantae > Streptophyta > Polypodiopsida > Polypodiales > Pteridaceae > Ceratopteris > Ceratopteris richardii. The sequence continues at coordinate 185,599,163 of CM035409.1, read as the reverse complement.
GAACATTTAATTCCTACTAATGAAGTCTTGCATGACAGTTTGCTTGTGTAGACTGTTCTGAATGGTCTTCTTGATTCATACCAGAGTTTTGCTTCTACTCTTTGTTTGATGATGAAAGGGAATCTGAATGCCTTAACATTTGAGGAGTTACTCTCTGCTATGTTGCACGAAGATCAGTCTAGCTAGTATAGGTCCATCATGCATGTTGCAAGTCAAGCTTCACAATTTCTTGTATCTAGTTCCTATTTCCTCCTAGATTTAGATATTGTTAGTTTGTATCATATTCACACATTGTAATTTGACATTGGAATATAAGATAGTTTAGGTGATCATCGTAGCTTAAAGTAAGCTTTGAAACTCTTGTTTATCTCTATCTATCTCTCACTCATCATATTTTTGAGACTTAACGTGTGTATGCTAAGGTTCATGTGTTGGAAGATCCTGTAAACCTATGATTAATGTTATTGTAGCCCACCCCACTTCCAATATTTGGTATGAGAGCATAGTTGACATACATGCTTAACAAGATGAGTGACTATAGACTTGAGAATGAAGACAAACTTGAAGGAATTTCTAATTATCCAATGTTGAGTTTTATGATGATGAACTTGTTAGTATCGAAAGACTTATGGAATTTGTCAATGACACTTATCCAAGGCCAAGACAATTTAGAGAAGAGGCTACTTCATCATCTAGAAGAACCCCTCTTCCTATTTCTTCTCAATAGGAGGTTAGTGAAGAAGAAGGGACCACTTCATCATCAAGATCCCATACAACTATTAGATTATTTCCTATAGAAGACCAATCTAGATGGGATTCAAGGGATGCACAAGCACTTTCATATATTGTCATGGGAGTAAAGAGGCATCTTATGCCTCAAATTAGGTCATGTAGAACCTCTCGATAGGCTTGATTGGAGTTAGACAATCTCTAACATAGCAGAAAACCTGCTAGGAAAGCTCATCTAAGGAGATAGCTAGCCAACACAAGGATGAAAGTTGGTGAATTAATTGAGATAAATATTTTGAAGCTTAAAGATTTACGAAATCAGTTACTCAATGTTGCATTCAATATTTCATATGAGGAGATGGTAAATACACTTGTAAGCTCACTTCCATCTACATATCATGCTTTTGTTACTTCTTTATATCTCTCTATAGGAGATAGAGAACTTTCATTTGAAGAACTACAATTCATGTTACTTCAAGATGAAGATGAACAAAAGAGTATGGAAGATAATGATGACACCATGTTATCATTATGAAAGGCAAAGAAGAAGAAGAAGGAGAAGAAGAGTCAGCAAACTAAGGAGGAAAGTAAGTCTTCTAAACCTAAGTCTTCTAGTCCTTCCCCTAATATTTCCTCTACACCCAAAAAAAAATCTTCAACTACATCTAATTTAGAGAAAGGAGTATACCATTATTGTAAGAAACTAGGTCATTTCATAGCAGAATGCAAAACAGAATTTTAAATGAGAAGGATAAAGCATTAGTTAATAGTGTTGAAGATTATCCACATTCATATGCATGTGTTACTATTGAAGAAATAGCTTTTGATCAGGTAGCATTAAATGCAATCTCATATAATCCTTGGATTTTTTATTCTAGGGCTACTATGCATATGACACATTGCAAAAATGTATTTTCGTATCTTACTAAGTCTTTAGGTAGAAGAATGACCATTGTAGATGGTCATGATTTGGATGTTGTTGGTGTTGGACAAGTAGACCTTTAGTCTAGAGCAGGTGGAAATTTCAAAATTTCCAATGTTTTTTGTGTTCTAAACATGAAGAATATTTTTTTCTCTGTCTCTACTTTCTTGTTAGATTATTATAAAGTTGTTTTTTAGAAAGATTTGTGTCGGATCCTCTCACCTAATGAGGAGCATTGTCTACTTCAAGGTGAAAATAGAAGTGGCATGTTTGTATTGTCCAAAATAAGTCATGCTAATGTTGCTAGGTCTACTACAAGTAAGGAGAACATCTTGTCAACTATTCATCAGGCTTACACTTCAACTTGTATACCCACTTAGTGCCAATGGACTTCTTGCCAGGAGACAAGTCGCATAAAGACCACGTACCATGTTTCGTTATAGCATCATATCCTGATTGCATAGCAGTCATCCAATTTTCAAAATTTTGTGGTTCAATAAATGAAACAGGCTCATTCTCATCACAAAGACTAGAGGTAGCCATAGCATAGCAATCTGATGCAAAAGAGGCACTATGAGAGCCTAAACAAGTATGGTATGAGAGAGGTGCATCTAGTTTGCTATCACACAAAGTTTGCACCAACCATTTTGGCATAGTTTTTTCCTCCTCAATACCAACTTTCTCATCAACAAGTGCATCATGTAAATATGCATAAAAAATGGAATGATTTGTATCATCACATGGAACCTGCAAAGGTTTAGAAGTTGCCTCCTTTGGACCAACACTAGATTGTAAACCTCTAAAAAAGAGGCAGCAAAGTATCATGCATGTCTTTGGAGCTAACAGATGTCTCCTTTGTACATGAAAGTAAAGGATGAATAGCATCTTCCACAAAAACAACATCACGGCCAACCAAAATGCATTTAGTTTGTGAATGATACAGAAGATAGCCTTTGCTTTTAGAACTGTACCCAACAAACAATACATTTTACTACTTTATCATCCAATTTCCTATGATGTTGTTCATGCATTAATGCATATGCCAGACAACCAAAAACACATAGATGAGCAATAGATGGCTTGTGATCATGCCAAGCCTCATATGGAGTGATAGACTACATTTCTTTAGTGGGACACCTGTTAAGTACATATGCTACACACATAACAACCTCACGCCAGAAACTATGTGGTAAAGGATAACTCTTGACCATACACCTTGCCATCTCCATGAGTGACATGTTCTTCCATTCAACAACTTCATTCTATTGAGGTGTATATGGCACTGTACACTGATGTTTTATCCCACGTTTAGCTAGAAATGCATTAAATTGAGAAGAGATATATTCCTCCCCCTAATCGGAATGGAGGGTGCCCATTTTACATGCTAACAGATTTTCAGCCAAAACCAGAAACTGATTGAAGCACATAAACACTTTGGACTTTGCTTTCAGTGGATATACCCATGCATCCTGGAAAAATCATTGATGAAAGTCACGAAGTAAAGATTGTTTCCAAAAGAGGTTATTTGCATAGGACCACAGACATCACTATGAACAAGCTACAATATTTGAGTAGCTCAAACTAAACCATCTTTTTGAAAGGACGAACATTGCATATTGCCCAAAATACAACCTTCATAGTCATGTTTACTAGGTGCCTCAAGTTTGGGCAAAGAGAACACCATTTCAAATTTCTACAGGCATAGCAAACTAGTAAAATTTAGATGACCAAAGCGTGCATGCCAAAGCTTTGCATCTGACATAGCCTAAGAATCATGTATTGCACATGTTGAATCATTCACAAATTTTTCATAGTCTATGAGCTTATACAGCTCATGACATAAAATGACAGAAGCAATAATCACATTGCCATTTGACAGATCATGAATTGTACATTTGTCATCAATAAATTTCACAACTAAGACAATTTTGGCTAAATTTGAAAATAATAACAAATTCTTCTTGATCCTTCGCACAAATAAGGCATCTAACAATCTGAAAGAACTACCATCAGCAATAGTCACAATGATCTTGCCAACTCCCATAACAAGATAAGAGGAATTGTTGGTGCATGTGACAGTATTCCTTGTAGGGGCAGGCTCTCGAGTGAAGTGAAGAAATTGCGCTCCGAGGTAATATGTTTGGTTGCCCCACTATCAAAGTACCAAACATCAAAGTCTATTGTAGACATACACTATTCAGGAGAAGATGGGTCAAAACTCCAAACAGTAGTAAACACTCGTTCTTCGTTCTACACTAGATTAGCAGACTCTATTTTTGGTGTAGAGGCCTCTACAACAACCATTCCAACCTCTTTTTTCTTTGCCTCTTTTGCAGCTAGATTTGGACAATTCTTTATGACATGATCATTTTCTTTACAGTACTTGCAAAATAATTGTATGTGTGCATATTCAATGCACTCGAAGATCTTGCAATGATTTCTTTTCATCAAATATTCAAACCATGATTTGTTTTCATCAAACACAACATCTCTAGTTACAATGAATCCTTTCTTGCTTGGATTGTACATTCTATAAACGTTTTGATTAATTTCAGAGACAATGAATATACATTTCTCTGCCTTAGGGTTGTTGAGCATACTATTTACACACAGTCTAACAATATCCCAATAAAAAGGTTCGGGAATGGGGATTTACGAATATACAATACTCGTAAACATGTGTTTCTATTCCACACCACTTACATACACATTTGTTATAAATAGAGATATTTCATACCACATAGTATACATAGAGTCGTAGCTTCCACAACAGTAAATAGATTCTTGGTTACAAAGTATGAGTGCGGTTACATCATAGTATCATCTTTACAATCATAGCTTCAAAAAGTTCATCAGCTTTCGTATCTACGTATCTTCACACTTCATATTCGTCGATTTTGGAATTTGCCTGTAAGATCAACACCGTACTTCTTCGTAATCGCTGCACACCATTCCGAACTTATGAAATACAAAATTACCAAAATTAACAATTTCGAAAACTCTTAGCATCTCCATAAACTCCATTCCTATTAGATTGAAATGATAATTTAGATACAAGGAAAGTGGTCGCCCACACCGGCTGCTAATACTGGCATGCAGGGTGGATCCAAACCCACTGATTATAGGGTAAGATATTACAAGTCATCATCTTGGTTCTCCATCTCTGAAAACATAATTCTCTCTATGCCATACCACAATTCATTAAAAAATTCTCTAATATTTTCTTTTGCTAGTAGTATCTCTGCTTCAAAAAATTCTTTCGGATCTAAAAGTTGCTTACTAGAACTTCTATAGCTAACTATGGAGGCTTCTAATTCAAGGATATGCTACTGAAATCCCTCTAATAGCTTGTCAAAAGCTATAGTAACATCGGATAATTGGGTTATATATTCCAGAGCTTTCTTCATCATTTCGTCTAACTTCATTTTACAAGTTAGTTCCAAAACTAATGCCTCTTTTCTGAGTCGCTTCACCTCCGCTTCTTTATCCGCCAAAACTATGTTCGCATCTTCACAGTGTTTCTTCCATTGACTGACCTACTTTTCCAACTTTGGGATCCCTGCAACTTGTGCCGTCACCGTATCCAAATTTTCCTGCACAGTCTATAGTTTTTCTTCTAAGGTTGTAAATTTCAAATTTCGGATTGCTAGTCTTTCTTCCACTTCTGCAGTTGATATACTCTTCCGCTTCATCTCCCTGCTCTGCTCCTTGACTTTCACCTTTAACTTATGTACTTCTTGCTCTACCGTTTGCAACTTAGGAGCTAACTCCTTATGGGTTTTCTTCAATTTATGTTGGGATTTCTACATCTGGCTAACTTCTGCTTGTAGTCGAGGTATGATTTTTTATTTTTCTTCCACAGTTACCCATAAAGTATTATTTTTTGAAATAGCTTCATTTAAATCATCCATCAAATCTTCATGAGTTGTACTCTCTCTAGCAGCGCTTTCAGTTCGAGCGGCTTCTACCTCTGCTTGGATTTGGGTGACATCAGTCATCATCTGATCCCTTTCCGCAAACCACTTATCTTTTTCCATTATCATAGAATTATACTTATTCTAAAACTCTTCAAGCTTCACTCCACTCCACGACAGTCCTCTAGCTAGATCATCGAGTATTTCGGGTCCGACAATTTCATTGGTGAACATCCAAGGATAAATATTATTTGTACATGAGATTAGGGGTAACTTCACCCTTCCTTCCTTAGTTCTCCACTTATCTACAAGTCTGCATTCCTGGAAAGTATGTAGTAACAAAATCTTACTTGATGAGCTTCTAGAACGGTCCCCTTGTTCCTATTCTTGCTTTCAGTGTCTTTCCTCCCCGACAGCTCTTTTTTCCCTTTCTTTGTCTTCTCTTCTTTGCAATTCTTCTTCTTCATGTTGTCATTGTCTTTCTTCTTCCTCTTGATTTTGTGCTGTGTCTTCCTCTCTTGCTTTTCTCTCTACTTCTTCCTTTACTTTTTATTGGAGTTAGACGTCTGCGGACGTATGCGAATAGCACAAGGAAGAAGAAGAAGCTTGGATCTCAACACACAATACTGAATGTATTACCACTAGAATGTACAAAGATAAGTAGCCCGTTAGGGCAATAGGCGTATATACAATCCGGCGGAAAAAACCTCCTAAAGAGGGAAAAAACTGCCCCAACAGTCCTAGTATGTTCACACACATCACTACCTAAATATATCAACAAATCCCCCTTGCGAGTGATGCCGTGAACAAGGAGGTGGCACTCATGTATAAGGAAGTGCCAAGCTATGTGGAAATCACTCCACAAAAGGAAGTAAGCCCAAAGCTTTGTGGAAAGCTTCAAACTTCTCCCTAGGTAGAGCCTTCGTGAAAAGGTCTGCAATGTTCTCCTGTGTGGGCACATATGCCAAGCTGATCTCCCTAGAAGAGAACCTCTCCCTGACATAATGATAAGGAACCTCAATGTGCTTAGTGCAAGCATGGAACACAGGGTTCCTCGCAAATGCCAATGAGCTCTAATTGTCAGTGAAGATGGTGGTGGCAAAAGACTGACCAACACCCAAATCAGCTAAAAGGTGTTTGTGCCACACACACTCAACAGTCGCTGTGAAAGCTATCCTATACTCAGCCTCACAATTGAAGTGGCCATAGTAGGCTGCTTCTTGCTCAACCAAGATATACATGAGCTACCAAGCATGAAGTAAAATCCACTAGTGGACACATGAGTGTCATAACAACGAGCCCAATTAGAGTCAGAAAGAGCATGCAAATCTGGCAGTAGTGATCCCCCCTTGGGATAAAACAACCCAAGTAGCTGAGTACCACTCAACTAGCAAAAGATGCACTTAACTGCCTAACAATGCTTGACTCTTGGGAAATGCATAAACCTGCTCATCTGTGAGACAACAAACTGAATATCTGGCCAAGTAATGCATAAGTAAATCAAGCATCCAACAGCCTTCTGATAGAGAACAGCATCAAATGCATCTCCAGCATCATGAAGACTCAGTCCTAAACCTGTCTCCATAGGAGTGGCAATATGTTTATAGTCTTCAAGGCCAAAACACTGTAATAATGTGTCAATATATTTCATTTGACACAAAGCCATTCCACCATCAAGGTGCATAAATTCAATGCCCAAAGAATGATGCAAATGCTCCAAATCAGACATCTCAAATGAGGCATGTAAATCAGCCTTGAAATCAGCAATATGCTTCTCATGAGGATCAGTGAGCAGCATGTCATCAACATACACCACAATGATCAGAAGTACACCATTAGCACGCTTAACATATAAGGTGCTTTCAGTTGGACTGTTCTCAAAATCATGTGCAATCAGATAGGCATGTATCTTTACACCAAGCATGTGGTGCTTGCTTTAGACCATATAATGCCTTCTTTAACCTGCACACATGATTTTCATGCCCTTTATGCACAAAGACATAGGGCAGAAAAACATACACTTCTTCATGCAAGTCACCATTTAGAAATGTTGTTTTAATGTCCAACTGATGTACATTCCAACCATGATGAGCTGCAAGTGCACATATGCTACAAACAGTAGTCATTCAGCAAGTAGGAGCAAAGGTCTCATCAAAATCAATGCCACATTCTTGCGCATAACCCTTTGCAACAATCCTAACCTTATATTTGCCAATTGTACCACCAGGTTTACACTTCAGCTTGTATACCCACTTAGTGCCAATGGCCTTCTTGCCAGGAGGCAAGTTACATAAAGATCAAGTACCATTCTTCATTATAGCATCATATTCAGATTGCATAGCAGCCATCCAATTTTTTGAATTTTGTGCTTCATCAAACAAAACAGGCTCCGTCTCATCACAGAGAATAGATACAGTCATTCATAGCAATCTGATGCAAAAGAGGCACTATGAGAGACTGATCAAGTACGATATGACAGAGGTGCATCTAATTTGCTGTTACTCAAAGTCTGCACTAGCCATTTTGGCATAGTTTTTGGCTTCTCAATATCAGTTCTCTCATCAACAAGTGCATCATGTAAATCTGCATCAGAAATGGGATGATCTACATCATCACATGAAACCTACAAAGGCTGAGAAGTTGCCCCATTAGGACTAGCACTAGACTTGTCCACCTATAAAAAGAGGTAGCAAAGTATCATACATGTCTTTGGAGCTAGCAGATGTCTCCTTAGTATATGAAAGCAATGGCTGAATAACATCTTCCAAAAAAAAACATCACAACTAACAAAAATGCATTTAGTCTATGGATGATACAAACAATAGCATTTACTTTGAGAACTGTACCCAACAAAAATACATTTTACTGCTTTATCATCCAATTTTCTCCGATGTTGTTCAGGCACTTATGCATATACCAAACAACCAAAAACACGCAGATGAGCAACAGATGGCTTGCGATCATGCCAAGCCTCATATGGAGTGTTAGACTGCAGTGCTTTAGTGGGACACCTGTTAAGTACATATGCTGCACACATGACAGCTTCAAACTAGAAACTATGTGGTAAAGCTTGACTCTTGGCCATACACCTCGCCCTCTCCATGAGTGATCTGTTCTTCCGTTTAGCAACTCCATTCTGTTGAAGTGTATATGGCATTGTACAGTGGTGTTTTATCCCACGTTCAGCCAGAATTGCATTAAGATAAGAAGACATATATTCCCCCCCTCAATCAAAACAGAGGATGCCCATTTTACATGCTGACAGATTTTCAGCCAAAACTAAAAACTATTTGAAGCACATGAACACTTCGGGCTTTCCTTTCAATGGATATACCCATGCATGCCTGGAAAAATCATCAATGAAAGTCACGAAGTAAAGATAATTTCCAAAAGAAGGTGTCTACATAGGACCACGGATGGCTACAGTGGATACAATCAAGTGAGGATGGCGGAACAGGATATACCGAAGATGGCATTCATCACCAACTGGGGCGTCTATGCATGCACCGTAATGTGGTTCAGTTTGCAGAATGCCCCGAGTACATTCCAAAGATGTATGTAGGAAGTGTTCTCACCTTACCTGACAACGTTTATGCAAGTCTATTTGCATGATTTTTCATTATTTGGTGATACTTTGATGCACCTGTATCAATTACGGTGCTGTTTTGAAAAGTGGCAGGAGTATCGATTATGTTTGAATCCTACCAAATTGGTCTTTGCGGTCTCTTGTGCGAAGCTGCTCGATCATATCATCTCCAAACAAGGAATACAGGTAGACCCTGATAAGGTAGTAGTAGTGTTGGAGGCACCGGTCCCAAAAACACCCAAAGAAGTTATGCAGTTTCTTGGCCAGATCAGGTGGCATGGTAGACACTTACGGTGGCTGGCTCATCTAGCGACGCCACTCAACCGACTTATGACCAGCACTCCGCGTAAGTACGAATGGACTAATGAGCGTCAAAGCGCATTTGATCGTTTGAAGGTCCTATTGACGTAGGCTCCGATCCTGCAACCGCCTGATTGGGAACATCCATTCCATGTATTTGTGGATGCGTCAGACATAGCGATCAGCAGTGTGCTGATGCAACAAACCAACAAATGGTTCCGACCAGTATACTATGCGAGCTGCAGATTAGCTCTTGCAGAGAGAAATTACTTCGTGACCGAACGAGAGTGTCTTGATTTGGTATACTCGGTTAAGAAGTTTCGGCATTACTTACTGGGATGAAGATTCACTTTCCATGTGGATCATGCCGCACTGGTGTATTTGGTTCGCCAACAACACTTAGGCGGCAGACTGGCAAGATGGGTTTTACTATTATAGGAGTTTGATTATGAATTTATTCACCAACCAGGTATGTCACATGTCTTGGAGGACTTTTTATCTCGTCTAGATTCCGGTGAGACTCCGGTCGATGTGGATGACATGACATCGGCTATTTACATCACTGAGGAAGCTCCTGAAGAATCTACAGAACTTTCTGTTGCCCCTGCATACTATGATACATTAATGACTTTTCTTACTGATGGTTGTCTCCCTCCTCATACTCCGGCTACTCTGCGTCGAAAAATTGCGGTCTACAGTCGACGATTCCGGTTGATTGTGGGTCAACTGTATTACATAGATCAGACTGGTGTCCTGCTCAAATGTATCCCTCCACATGAATCGGCATCAGTTATTGCCATGGCTCACTCATCACCCATTAGAGGACACTTTGCAGCTGATCTCACTCATTGCAAAATCCTGCAAAGCGGGTTATGGTGGCCTACAATGTACAGAGATGTGGTTAAATTTGTGCAACAGTGTGATGTTTGTCAATGGTCTGGGCAGCCCTTGGAGCGACATTTCTTTCCTCTCCAACCTGTCATGCCTCTTGAACCTTTTTAGAAGTGGGGTTTAGATTTCATTGGCCCAATTACACCCCCAGTGACCATCACCAACAACCGATATATTTTGACTTGTACAGACTATGCCACTAGGTGGGCAGAAGCTTGGGCTCTATGTTCTGCCACAACTGTTTCGGTGGCCAAATGTTTGATGAAGGATGTCTTCCCTTGATACGGATTACCTCTGGAGATAGTGACAGACCAAGGTACACATTTTGCAAATACCTTAATGAAGGTGTTGACTCAGACTTTCCAGATTGTGCATAAATTCAGCTCACCTTACTATCCACGCGCGAATGGTCTTGTTGAGAGCACTAATAAGACTATTGAATATTCTCTGGAAACTGATCTTGGAGTGTCTGAAACGGTGGGACCAGCTCTTACTTGCCGTTTTGTGGGCTTACCGGGCTACGTATAAAGTGGCTACCGGAACGACTCCGTTTAAACTTGCTTATGGACTAGAAGCTATTGGAAGTGGTGGTGCCGAGTCTACGAGTAGCCTTATCCCAGAAATTGATGCCGGAAGAATCTTTTCCATTCCGGTTAGATGTTCTCAGATCATTGGATGATCAATGCTTGGAAAGCTGCATGATTCTTCAAGAAGTTCAGCCAGGCCAAGCCCGTACTCATGATCATTTTTAAAAAACCCCTGTATTTACGATTGGCCAACTCGTTTTATTCCTAATGCTAAAGCCAATAGATCTGTCGAAAAATTTAAGCTACGGTGGCTCGGTCCATACCGGATTGTTGAACAAGTGGGACCCGCAAATTTTCGGTTGACAACTTGAACAGGTGTCCTTCTTCCAAAAGCGATTAATGGCTCCAAACTCTGCCCCTATCACCCGCAGTCTACTAACTTATCAGGTGTACTTGGTTTTTTTTTCTCTTTTTCGTTGGTCACTTGATTTTCTTTTCTACCCCTTGTGTTTTGGTTGACCAACTATCGTAGTCCTTCCGTTTTGCTAATTTAATCATGATTAATAGCCACCTCTGTGTCGCTGCTTCTGTTCATGCATGCATGTCACCATTATGAAGGATATTTCCAATACTGCGTTATGATTAGGATTCTTGCCGCCTAATTTTCCATGTGCTCTTACTTAATCTTGTTTCTTTCATTGATAATCGCTATTGTGTTTTTGTGTGCTTGTGCTTGTGTGTATTCTGTGTCTTTGTTGTTCTCTGCACATGCCATGGAAGCTCTGGCTCACATAGCAACCTTCCGTGCGGGTCTCACTCCAGATGTGAGTGAGTACTTGCGTGCTTGGGGATTGTTGGCCTTTGTTGAACTACCTTGGCATTTAGTGGAGTGTCACCCCTTCCATGCACAGATCATCTGTGCCATTGCCACCATGACTGCTACAGAGTAGTGGTGGCCATTAACGTGTTTAAACCCCCGTAACGTCGTTACTCTCAACACGGTTGCTGAGGGATTCCGTCTCCCTCAGGAAGGGTTGGAGAATGGTCCACTCCTCCCTCTCGCCACCATGAAGAAATTGTTTCCCCGGCACTCATCTAATGAGTTTGCCATCCTTTGCCAACCTTAAACAGAGCGTACTGCTCTGCAATTCCTTGTCGCTGCGTTAAACTTGCAAAAACACACCTATGGTATTTCCCGACCTTTTTACTCAATGATCGATACCGCTTCCCGCAAACCCGTTAATTTCACCTCCTTTTTCTTTAGGCGCATTCACCGTGAATGCATAGTGGTTACAAAACAGATAGCCAAGAATGACATCCCTTGTACTTGCTTACCCCATCTCCTAACCTTTCTCTTTCCGGTGCTCCAAGCCGCGCAGCAACCACCTCCCTCGACCACCATGCTGCTACATGAAGAATCTACACAAATGCTGGAAGACGACAATGATGGAGATTTGCTTCAATTCTTCCAATGCAAACGCAGATGTATTAGTCCCTCACAAAGCCAGGTATAGGGTTCCACTGCAGGACAAGAAGCTAAAGTTTTCCACGATACTGCCACCTCCTTACAGTTCGAGTCCCTTCCATCTCCTTCTCTCAAGCAGCCGGATCAAGATGCTATCATGGAAGATGTAGCCGAAGTCTCATCGTGGGAGGAATCTCACCAAACGCATGTTGCCACTGTGAAGGAGATCCGCCAACTACCAGTTCTGAGCCTGTTGCAGTTCTTCCTGGTGCACCCTCCACTGCCATTCGCGAGGCATCAACACATCAGTTATCCTCTCCCGATTACTCTCCACCACCCTCCCCTCATCTGCTCTCCGCCTCATCATCACAACCCCCTCCTTCTCTTCCTCCCCCAGAAGTGATGTTCACCGAACTAGCATCCATGGGTCAACTTCTCATCCAGTTCTCCTGGCAATTACCCCTCCAGATAAAGATCACAACTTAAAACATTCAGCAGTAGTTGTAGAGTCAGGTGGACTTGCTCGAAGCCGATATTGCCCCCCTCCAAGAAGAAGTTCTGGCCGCCAAAGCAGAGAGTCATTCATTGCATGATCAAATTCAGCAACTTCAACAACAATTAGCGGAAAAGGATAACCTGATTTCTCAGCGAGACAACGAAATCACTGGGCTGAAGTAAGAACTTACTGACAAAACAGATGCTATGACCGCCTTGGGTAATGAGCTCCACAATACGCGAGACGCATTCACTGTTTTAGAGGAAGCCTTGCAGTCTCTTCCTGCCAATGTACTTAAAGCCGAAGTTGACCTGCATAATGTCACTGAAAGATTGTTCCAGTGCGATCAAGAGTTCACTAAAGAGATTGGCAGGACTATTCAGTTAAAGAAAGAGATGGGAGCAATTAAAGAGGAGCAAGAAGCTTATTATAAGACGATGCAGTTTCAAGCTGAGAAGCTAGAAAGACGAGAAAAACAATTAGGCGCTCAAGCAGATAGATTATCCTGGATTGATGAAGAGATAGCTGATATGAAGATGCGAAGAGATGCTACCCTCGCCAACGAGTTCTACCTTCAAGAAACATTTTTGTAGATGCAGACAAAATTGTTGATGAGTCAAGTCGTTGCTGCTAGTTCGGTTCGAACTGATGCACAACTGATTGAGCCGGACATTTTGAAAGATATGCTAGATTCTCTAAAACAGAAAATTACCCGAACCTTTAAATTAGCCAAAACTTTGTATATCCAGGGCATTATTGATGAGCCTTGATTGTAATTTTCAGTTTTGGGTTCGAGTCCACCGTGCGTGCCAGTGATAGCCGCCGGATTGGATCTCCATGTAATTTTACTTTTTCTATATTCGCACGCACCGAAAACGCGTGGCAAAAAGATGTAACCTTCTTTTGAGTAATGAAAAGGCAAGCACGGTATTCTTCGGGCAGAGGAGGAATCGAAAGCACTTTTAATAGTAGAAATCCCCTTTCCCACCCCACCTCTCCCATGTTCACGCCCACCATTGACACACCACCCAATATTCCAGTATTCACAATTCACACTTCACACACAATCACCTCCGATCCCATGGACATTTCACCCTCCACAGAACCACCCACCACCACTTTCGTCTCAACATCACCACTTTTTACTTCACTCACATCACCACTTACACCCACTGTAAGCACAACATCCAGCTTTCCCTTTCCCATTTCCTGACCCCTTGCATCCTCCACCACTACCTCTGCATCCACTTCATTTAGTCATGCACTAGACACCATGTTTGAAGCTTCCACACAATTGAAATAGGAATATCGATTATTGGAAGAGAACAACAAAGAATTATGTAATCTGTCTGCCCACCTCCAAGCACGTGTCGATGCTTTGCAGTTGTGTAATACTGAATTGCAACAAGAGTTTACCTCCCTCCAGTAATCTTATGCGGAGATTGAAGCCAAATATACAGCGACAGGTAAGGTGACTGAAGAGCAACTCAGAGATCAACTAGCTCGCAACGCTCGATTACACAAGAACATGGCATTACTTCGCCAACACCTAGCAGCTGCCCAAGAAGAGAATAGATGGCTACAATAACAAAATCAAGACAATCTAGAAGCGGCCATTGAAAACACTCCAGGGACACCCATAGATCCTGCTAAGTTTTAGGCTATTCCCTTAGCAAGTATCGAACAAATATTAGAAAATTATGCAAACCTCTTGGAAGCTCACGAGCAACTTGTAGACGAGGTGAAGGAATTACAAAGACAAACAGTGCCCACACCACATACAACATAACCTCGAGAGATGGTGAGCATCGCTACTTCACCCCTGCCAGAATCTTCAATTGACAATGAGCTCCTTGCACTCCAACAATAGGTCACTGAGCTAAACATGAAGTTATTACAATACGAACGACCACCATCGCCACCCGATCAACCATAACAAGAAGAGGCAGTTACCATTCCAGTTGAAGAGACCTTCAAAGACAGCTATGAACCTCAACCTCTTCCAGGAGGCAGGGTCACCAATGAAGGACAAGACACATATGAGGAAACCCCCTCCTGCATGGATGAAACAAGTAGAAGAGATGGGCCAAACTCACGAAGAGAAAATCGTCACTCAGAGGTTTGCCATGAAAGCAGTTGAGGAGATTGTGTTTCAATTAGAATAGTTCAAGAAACTGGCTCCTAGATTACTAATAACCAGTTTAGAACTACAGTATAAGCCTTACTTTGTGCTATTGGCAGATTACAATGCTGAGATTAAACGAGTCACCAATCAGTATGCTTCATTTGCAATGCAATTCCAACCGAAAGACATCCCTGAAGCAGCCAAAAAAGGTGCCATATTCCAACCCATCTGGTGGCGAAAGCTACTAGAGCCTTATCCAGACATGCTCCAAACATGGGACCATGCCCCCATGCACTTAAAGTATAATCCATGCTTTGGACCAGTGCAACGATGACGATCATGGAAAGCCTTTGCCATAAAAGTTCAGAATAATGCTAATTGCAAAGAATGGCTCAACTACCCCTCCATTGCTCCACCAAAAGGCACACCATCCGTTGCCTACATAATGGCTACTATCAGACACTGGATGCCACGACTATAACCCATGCCCAATGTCGCTGCTCAGATGATGCTAAAGATCTTGGACATGATGCAAATAGTGCTAAAGACTTTCCGCAATGTACGTAACATCTAGCCTTCAATCTCGAGCTTTATAAATGGTAATTATGACTTACTCCATGATATGAGCACAACACCTAGTATTCGGGTTGCTTATACTTGGCATGCGAGGATCAGATATCTCCCAGCTTGCTATAAACAAACATTTGACGATATGTTTACCACTGGGTTTTGGGAGTCTCACTCTCAAGTGTTCATGCCACGACCAACCAATCTTCTACAGCTATTTGCATGTGAACAGACTATGCATTCATAGCTATATACAACACCACAATCTGACATTCCTTGTGCGATTAATTGGGATGCTCTTCAAAGAGATCTTGTCAGGGGACTAAGGATCAAAGAACAGGAGTTAGCAACCGACATAGTCACTACATTGATCACCCCATGGAGTGAAGGTCCATCAGAGATGATAGACACTAGGGGGGGGGAGAGTGTTGGCATCTGGGAAGAAGCAAGTAGGGGCATACATGCAGATCTAGCACTGAGGCAACCAATCAATTTTTTTTCAATCCTCACATTATTTTAAAAGGGATTCTCATCACTGAAAACCATTGTAAATACCGTTTCACCTTTTTGTAGCTCCATTTTGTGCAAGCCGAGGAGTCCTTAGCTTGAGGAGCTTTAGAAGTATTTTCCTACCAAGTTTCATAATTTTCAGAGTCCGTTTGAGCCTCCAATATAACTTAGGGACTTAATTTTTAACTACGCGGGATACTAGGTCTGAACAGGACCAAAGCTAGTCAAAATCTATAAATAGAGATAGAGAGCTCATTTTTGAGGTTAGCTTGTTGTAGATTTGAACTTATATGAGAACTCTTTGGTAATAGAAGTGATTCCATTGTCTCTCTCTCTTTGTTCTTGCTGTGTGTGTGCGTGTGTGTGTATGTGTGTGCATGTTTGTGTGCTTCTCACTCACACACTTGTGCCATCACTTGTTCGAGGTCTTCATACCATCTTCATGTCTTCTCGGATTGACATTAAAGGAGGTGCTACTCATCACTGAGCTACAACAACCCAAGCCAACCCTAGTGGCTAGTATTGCACAATTGAAAGGCGGTACACTAAATACTACACAAGACCATCTGTACAACAAACAAGTGGTCCGACAAAACTACCCACAAGCATATTCCTAACTAGGTAGATCCCCAAGTCAATACAATACTCAACCTCATTATCACGAGCCCCAACAGAACTATTAGGTACCATACAAGATGCAATCAAGACCTCAACCATTTCTAGCTTAGTAGTCACCCCCACAAGCTAATGTAATTTCTATCAAATATGCTATTGTAGAAGACAATCGCAGTAGAGCTTTAGTACCATCATCCCCTTTGATCATAGAAAATGATCCCGATTCCAACAGCTTTGACTCTACCCACGTTGATAGTCCACTAGAATACTACACTCAGTCGCCAGAACAGATGGAAACATGCCAATATGGGAGTCCACTGTTGGAACCCAGTTGGGAGCGAGAATATGCTCATGTCATGTATGCCAACCCCAGCCCATGGCCCCAATTGAGGCAGTTATGACCATAGGGCCCTAAAAGACCATGTTTTAGGTGCCAGGGAGATCATTACATAAAGGAGTCTCCACATCCCCCAATAGCAGGACAACCACTGTATTACAAATTTCAAGGTTTTTGTAGAGAATGTGCTAAAGAGCATGTCATAAGAGAGTGCCCTAAGAACCCCGCTAATGCCTCTAAAGTGTCACCCATAAATATGATAGGCATTTTGCACACCTCATACGGATCCACACTAGTGTTTGTACCTATCCAAGCGATAATGGCCCATGCGCTCTTGCAAAATCAACAACCAAACCATGATAAAATAGTTGAGAATAGGGAAGTTGGAGAGTCAAGTGGAAGAAAAACTAGATCTTGGAAGGATCTAGAGAGAGAATCAAGAGGAAATGGAGTAAGAAAATAAGTGAGTTGGAAGGAATTTTAAAGGAGACTAAAGCCAAAATCTTAGAATTGACTTCACAAGAGTTGAATCAAGAGAACCCAACTTGGAAACCAAGATCAGTTTTAGCCAAACTGATACCCAAAAAGTTAGACATGATGTAGGCAAGATTAAGAGAAGGACCCCAAGTGGCAGAACTTAGCAAGAATTACCCAAGGGAAGGCCTAGAAATCGAGAGGACTAAGCTCTACATGAAAATGGTAGAATTGACTCAAACTATGTTTAAGTCCTCTTGATATGTCAATTGGAGTAACATAGCAAAACCAGAGGTACACTTTCAAGGACTATTAGAGGGACTAGAACACTTGATTTCTAGCCATGAAAAGAGCGAATCAAAGCGGATCCCTATTGTTCATAAGGCATAGGAAGGTGCTACACCATCTCTATCTCAAGTGTCAAATACTGTGGACTGGAAGAACCTTTCTTCCATACACAAGTATTCACAGGGATTTTTGAGGGAAATCCAAGAAGAAAAATGGAGACTAGAGAGAGAAACCCAACCCTTCCTTCAAGAGATAGACGATTCACAGGAACAATTTCCCCAAGACATACCCTCTATATGTGATGAACTAGAGGAAGAGAAACTTAGTGAACAAACAAATTTTGAATCTAGTTCTTTACAAGAATTCCCTCAGTTCATTGGATCTTGGGAAGTTAAGTCTATTAGTATGAGAGCACCCACCATAATAGTTAGAAATAGAGAGTCAATAATCCCTAGAAACACAGATGTAATAAAGAACACTAAAGTGCAATGTCATCTCACTTTAGAATAATTACTGAAAATCAAACCAGAGTTATGGAAGCATGTAGCAAACGAGTTCCTAGAGATAGGGACTACCACTCTCAGGGAGGTTCACACAAGAGAGTTTGAGAAATAACTATGGAGAGGATTGGAGATATGGAGGGAGAGGAAGGTAATACCTATATTCCAATAACCTACCAAGGCTACACCACCAAAGCCATCCTAGATTTAGGTACTAGAGTAGCCATGGTAACCACTTCCTTATGGAAACATTGGGGCAAGCCAGCATTAAGACCCACGAGAATGAAACTACAAATGGTTGATGGTCATATTGAGAAGCAATTAGGTTTACAAGAAGGAATATCTCTCACTACTTGTGGTATAGAATTTGAGCACACCTTTGCCATCTGTGATTTTGGAAGGAATCATGCGTATGACATGATTTTGGGATAACCATTCATGCAACAGTTGCAAATTGTACAAGATTGGGGAACTAATTCTTTTTACCTACAACATCTAGGAGTGACTACCAAAGAAAACATCTAGGACTATTCCCATCATGATGTACCCCCACTACAAAGGAACACCATCCATAGGACACTTGAGGAAATAGAGTTGGTGCAATCTCTAGAGTCAAACCCTTCATGGTTGCACAAGGACACTCATCTATGGATCTGTAAGGTAGCTAAACAAGAGGAGGAATAATTAAAAGCAATAACTTTAGGTTTTTAATGACATCCGTAGACCCTTCACGATCTTGCTTACGCACCTATAGTGTTTCCAGATGAGGAATTTGAGCCTCATGGGTGCAGAGAGATCTTAGCCACCATCAACATAGCAGTAAATGAAGAACAATGGACCCCTCATTGTGATGTGGACAGATACAACATTTCCATCCTTATGATAGAACCCTTAGAGAAATACCATCTCCTAGAAAAATGCAAGGATTTGACTCAAGAACCAGGTTAGACAAGCGATGAGGACTAGAGTTCATTACCATGGAACCCTTCTACTCATCAAAAGAGGAGTATCTCCACTTTGTAGAATCCATCACCCCTAAGGCAAGAAAGGAAAATCGAATTGAACAACCCTATTCACTCACAGAAAACAAGGAGAGTAAGCACAAGAGGGAAAGAAAGAAGTCACCTAAGACAGAAGAAGAGCCCCTCATGGACGTGCCGGAGAACTTTAAAAAAAATGAAATAGAAGATAGAAGCATCATGATACGGATGCCTAAACAAGAATCAAGCATAGGAGAAGCATATGATAATTGAGAAAAAACCAAAACGATAGTGGTCACAACTGAAGAAGGAGAAGGGAAATGCACTTATATAGGGCATGATTTGACAAGAAAAGAGGAAGAAGAGTTAATGGACCTATTGCGAGAATATAGAGACATATTTTCATGGAGCTACAAGGATTTGAAAAGAGTGGAACCAGATATATGCTCTCATAGAATTCCCATCAAAACCTTCTAAACAGAAACCATACACCTATAATGATAATTATGCTACTAAGATTGAAGAAGAGATAGATCATTTAATAGAAGCTTGATTTGTCTATGAAATTGAGCATACTGAATGGGTGTCCCCCATTTTGGTTGTGCCCAAGAAAAACAAAAAATTGTGTGTGTGTATTAACCTTAAAAACGCTAATGCTGCCTAGAAAAGTGTGTTTTCATGGTCAAGCAAGGTAAGATTCTAGGACACATAGTGTCAAAGAATGGCATATCCACAGATGAGGAAAAGTTAGAGCTATTACAGAGCTACCAAGGCCAAAGAATTTCAAGGAAGTACAAGCTTTCATGGGGAATTTCGGCTATTACCGACGTTTCATTCAAATGTATGTGATCATTGCAAAGCCTCTGTACTCCCTATTAACCAACTTTGAGTGGACAAAAGAATGTGAAAACTCCTTTAACGAGCTTAAGTGACGTCTATGTTCAACACCAATCTTGACTACACCAGATTGGAACAAGCCCTTCCACATGCACGTGGATGCATCCAATTACGCAATTGGATGTGTACTAGCACAACCTACTGGTGAAGGTAATATGGACCTTCCAATTGCTTATGCTAGTAAACAATCGAATGCGGCTGAGAAAAATTATACCACTACTGAGAGAGAAGGATTAGGAATGGTATATGTGGTCAAGAAGTTTAGACATTATTTGTGTGCAAATAAGTTTAAATTTTTCACAGACCATCAATCATTACTCTATCTAGTGAACAAACCCTGCAATACAGGTAGATTAGTAAGATGGTTCCTCTTACTAATGGAATATGATTTTGAAGTTGTGGTTAGGAAAGGTAGGACTCACCTTAGGGTGGATCACCTTTCTAGATAACTTCAGAGGAGTCTCCACAGGGAGTATCAGACAAACTTCCTGATGCGTACTTGTTCAATCTAGAAGTAGTGCTTGATTGGGCAAAAGCTATAGTGCCTATTCTCACCTTTGGACCTTAAATCTTGTAGTAAGAACTAAAGACAAGGAAGTAGTCAAATCTCAAAAATACCACATAATGGTAGGCAACATGTATAAGCACACCAACCAAGGCATATTAGCTTGCTATGTAGACGAAGATGAACATGCAAAATGGTTGCAACTAGCACACTTAGGTTCACTACAACAACACCATTCGATACATAGAACTCTATAGACCCTACCAAGATTAGGCATGTATTGGCCAACTATGGAAGTAGATGTCCATAAGTGGTGCAAGGAATGCCTAGTTTGTTGTATTAGACCAGTTGTGGAGCATGCTACACTGTACCAAGTGTCTCTAATACCAAATTGGAGTGAACCTTTAGTAGCCTTTCTGAGGATGAGAAAATTCCCTCAAGAAATGACCCTAGCTAGACAAAGGATCCTAGAACAGGAAGCAATAGACTACGCTCCCATTGGAGATAATCTATATAGACAAGGAAAAGATGGATACCTTAGATTGTTTCCATGAGAGTGAATATCTGAAGATCTTGGAGACTGCCCACCAAGGTGTGGCAGGAGGACACTTTGGACTAGACCATGTGATTAAGGAAATTCTATTCGCAAGGCTTTAGTGGCCAACACTTCACATGGATGCACATGCCTATGTGAAGAGGTGCGACATTTGTCAGTGAACTCAGTATCCGATGCGAAAAGATGACATGCCATTGAAACCCATGATGGGAGGACGGGCTTTCTCTAAGTATGGAATCGACTTTGTAGTTCTTATTAATCCCCCAACTACGGGTCTACATGTTGAATACATTATTGTTGCCACAGACTATATAACCAAGTGGGTAGAAGTAAAGGCCACAACGAAGAATGATGCTCAAACAACAATGAAGATCTTATTTGGGAACGTGTTCACGAGATCTGGTTTGCCCATAGAATTGGTGAGTGATCATGGCACCCACTTCTTGAACACTTGTTACAAGAATTCATGGTTATCCACAAGAAGTCAGCTCCATATCATCCACAAGCCAATGGCCAGGCCGAAAGCACGAATAAAATACTTTGTAATGTGTTAATGAAATTGGTGAATAATAAACGCTCTGACTGGGACAAAGCTACACCATGTTGTTTGGGCATAACGAGTTGCCTATAAAACAGTACTCCACCCCACACCATATCATATGGTATTTGGCTGAAATGTGGTGCTACCATTAGACTTCTTCATATCCACATTGAAAGTAGCACAGTAATATGATTGGATAGGTCACAAACTCTCTTCAAGGATGTTTGATCTTGAATGGTTAGGTGAAATGAGAATAAGAGCATTTGGAGGAATATACACAGCCAAGAAAAGGAAAAAGGCTTACTTTGATGCCCGTGTGAAGGATAAAGGCCTAAAAGTAGAAGATTTGGTCCTAGTGTACACCTTGAAGCAACATGCAAGAAAGCTAGAGAAGCGAGGCTATGGACCCATGATTATTGATAGAATATCAACAAGTGGAGCAATCCAATTAGCCACACTAGAGGGTGACATCCTACCTACTTACATGAGTGGGTGTAGAGTCAAATTATACCAAGAACCCCTAATAGAGGAGATGCTAAACCAACTCAACACTACGAAGAAATGTAAAGAAGAAGAAAAATGAATTCAAGAAGAAGCACAAGTAGAAGCTTTGGAATTCATCCAATGAATGAAATTGAAAAGACAAGGTAGAGATCAGCCTAAGTCAGACACTCAAGAAGTTCCACGATATCATATGGCCATGTGCCAAACATCAGGTGTACATTCCCATAGGATAGTTGATCGAGGACCCTACGTGACCCTAGAGTTAGGGCAAGGAGAGAGTGCAAGGATTTAAAAGCTTTGATTGACCTAGGAGTAGCCACTAGTGCAGTTCAAATTTCTTAATGTCAAAATTTGCAATTAAAAGTCAATCCTATAGAAGTAGGAATGATACCCACTTCTGGTTCCTCCATGAACACACATGATGATAACAATGTTATTCTTGTCCAAGGTTCTATGGTGCAAAAGATTGTCACTCTTCAAGGAGGTGCAGAAGTCAATGAAAAACTCCCTTCTTTTCCAAAGAGGATCCTAGGAAAACAAGGAGGGCAACACACGACATAGAGGAAGCCGATAATCAGGAAGCATAATCAACAATCGGTGCAACATAATCAGCAATCGCAAGGGTGCACAACCCTCTGCTTTGGAGACAAGATCCCAAAGATTGCACCAAACGAACTACTTAGTCAAGGACTAAAATGGAGTATCCTAGGAATCACTCTAGACGGACCATTTCTATTTGGGTCCCAAAGAGGTCAATGAAGGCTGACCCCAATATTAGATAGATTTGGGTGCCCAAGACCTACTTACGAGCTCAAATAGCTTCACTTTAGCTAACAAGATTGAATCAACACTCATAGGAACTCATGGCAAAAATCCCAGGGCAAACATCTACACTCCACTCTGTCACAGCTCTAATGACACCTATGAATATATGGAAATGGGTACACAAAAACTCCCAAATCCAACATGATCTAATCCGAAAACCTTTACATGTTATCACTACCAAAAGCTATGATCCCACAATAATAGTTTGGAGAATTAAACCCTGTATCAAACCCCCTGACCCAATTCTATAAATCAATTTACTCCGAAGTGGATGCATTTTGAGTATAGTGCACATCCAAAGTATGCATCTAAGGGAATCACTAACCTACTAATCGACATTCATGCACATCACGAATACTTCACCCACTAACCCCTAACCACTTTGGGTATCATGTTGGTATTGTGGAGGGAACACCATAACATCATGTTTCCTATGCAATGCTAATATGCTTCTCTTCTTCCATCAAACAAGCATCAAGAAATACGAGCTATATCATGGCAGAGACAGCAGGCCCCAGCTTGCACGCAGGAGTGAGTCAAGCAAGATTTAACATGGACAACCTACCTATTGAAGTGCCACCAACAGAATGACCTGCAAAGCTGTGACACCTCCAACAAATACCCATACCAGACCCTCTCACAAGAATAATAGAGAGAGTTCATGCAAACTCTCACTGGTTCAATGGCATGCCAGGGCCCTTAGGAGAAGCAAAGTACATCTTTGAGTCCAAGTGTGAGTGTGATAAGCCTAGGTACGATTACAATTCTTTTCCAAAGAATTTGAGACCCTCCAAAACACACCAGAACTTCAAAGCATATGGCAATGCATAGGGCTGGTGAAATACTTTGAGGCGCCCTTACCAAAATTAGATTTTTAGCACTGTTACTATTTGGTATCAACATTATAGGCAAGTGAGGTGAAGGACCAACTAGGAACCTTCGTCATTCCTTCCTTAGGGGCAACAATGAGTTGAAAAAGTTTGAACTTACCCTAGAATTGGTAAGTGTTGCTCTGAACATGCATGGCACACATGTGCCCTCTGATAATGATACATTGATACTCGATAATGTGAAGAATCGAAAATTGTAAAAGTTAAAAGATATGGCGGCATTCACACCAAACGTTTCCATCCCTCTCTGCATGTGCATGCAACATTTTGCATTTCTTGGCCAAGATAGATTCACTCAACCCCACAAACGGATCTCGTTCAGTCTTTACTTGGCAGAGACAAGTGCACTAACTTAAGCTCACTGTATGGATCATAGAGGGGTTGTACGGAGCTAATAAGAGGTCCTCTAGGAAGCTAGTGATGAATGGATGTTGTGCAATAACATGCATCATTTACAAATGCTTATCATACGATGTACCCATCGAACACGCATTGACTTGGGCACAACTATAGCTGTTTAAAGGATGCAAAAAATCCACATATCAATCCAAGTGAATGAGAGGCTCAATTCCATGTGTCCAGACACAGGAAGTTCTTATGACTTCGGAAGTCTCACCACGAGGAGATGTCACAGTGCCTTCCTTTATGATTCAAATTCCTAGATCTAGATCTGAAGGCACATCACAAGCTGCCCCATCTGCTCCTGTTCTCCCACTAGAATTTAAATTTGCTACCACAAGAGATGTTGAAGGGATGAGCACCTTCGATTTTGAATCCTGGTTGCAAAATATGCAACTCTCTGACGTCAAATTCTTCTCGGATATAGAAGAACCGGGCGCCTCCTCCGAAGGATGGAAGAAATCAATAGAAGGCTGCCATGTACATGGGGATGCCAATCAATAAAGGACCCTATCCAAGCAACTAGAATGACCAAAGGGTGAAGATGAAGAAGGAGAAGAGGGAGAAGAAGAAGAAATGACTAAAGCCCCCAACTTATAGTGCAGAACTCTGTAGATTACACCAAATCATAGAAAATGTGTGGGTGCAACAGTTACTCTCTGAACAAAACCGAATGCTCATGGCCGAGCTCTTGGAAGAGGCTAGAGTAGACTCTGAGTACAGTGAAACTCTCCTATTGGTGGCAGAAACCTATGGTGTAGTGGAAGCAGTTCGGTCCACATTGCAGAGGCCTCTTGCCCAATACCATCCTTGTAGATTCCAAACACGACCAAGGTCAAGCGAGAACATTCAGATCCCCCTCACAATTGTCAAGGCTGGGGTTACGGCAACTGAGCAGATAGAGACAAATTCCCAAGCAACTAGAACTCCAGGCCATGAAGCCACGATCATCCATGAAGACTCAACAGAACCAGTACCTCCGACTACCCCACCATCACCTCCTCGAACAAAAGTTGTAAATATCATCCCAATTACTAACCCTACATAGCAAACCTTCATCTTTTGTAGTCCTACTTCCAGTTCAACCTTGTTTTCCTCCCTTGACAACCCTTTGTATCATACTAGCACCATTACCACCAAATATCTCATGGAGCCTACCTTAGGACATCTAGCCTCCACGACCTTAGTCATAGGCCACCCAGACATAAGATCAACATTTTTAGGTTTCCTCATATCCAAATGTTAGAGCTTTGAGGTGGTTAACCCCACCTCAAAGCTCTAACATTCCAATCTCTGTCCCATCAATCCTTCAACCCATCCAGACTACTTTCTTGAGAATGTTCTAGCCCATATCTCAACTGTTACCACCATTTTCTTTCTAAGCACCCACTTCACACTTATTCATCACAATCACATACACACCACCTACCATCCCGATGCATATGGTAGACACCACTCTCACCTGCACGGCCAAGAGCATGGACATTTTGCCACCCATACTGCCTCCCCCACCCCCCACACTTCCACCATCCCCCATCCCCCCACCACCAACGTCACCAACACACACCTATCCCTTAAACACAACATCCACACTTCCCATTCCCCAATCCCATTCCCTTGCATCAACCATGATACACACTACATCTTCATCTATAAATAATGCATTTGATACTATGTTTGAGTGTATGTCACAGCTAAGAATAGAGTACATGAAGCTAGAAGAACATAACAACAGATTATACACACATTCCGAGGAGTTATGACAACACATTGCTACATTGGAGGACAAAAATGAAATTCTCCAAATGAAGTTTCATACATTACAAGAGGCACATAGCATATTGGAAAAAAAAAATTGTAGAACGCCGACAAAGAGTCCTTGCAACTAGTCGAAGGTCACCTATGCACACAGATGGAATGAAACTCAAAACTACAATGCAACATGGCACTATTACAGAGCCACCTCGCCACAGCCCAAGAAGAAACTTGTCGGATCCAAACACAAAATCAAGAAAATCTAGCTGCCACCATTGACAATGCACTCGGGGCACCCATTAGTCCATCAAAATTTCAAGATGTACCCTCGGAGAACATCAAAGTCATACTTGAAGACTATGCTAACCTACTAGACACCAATGATAAATTATCAGAACTCATTAGAGAAATACTCTCCCCCTCCATCTGATCTTAGTCTCTTCAACTTTTGACCTGTGATTTTTTCTGCATACATATGATAATGTTTAAATGTATTGAATACCTCTGACTTATCTTTGATCACATAGATAGTGATCCACCTGGTAGCATCATCAACATAAATCACATAATTTCTTGAACCATTGATACTAAAATCCTTTGATGGTCCCCACACATCTGTATGTACCAATTCAAGCTTCTCTGAATACATAAAACTTCTCCATGCCTTGTTGTGTACTCTTCGCCATCACCTTCTCCACGAGCTCTCTACAACCATGCTGGCTGTGATACCATGTCACGAGGAAGGAGATACGGAAGATATCTCACACACACACACACTCTCACTCTCAAGGAGAAGTACACTGAGATTGAGGCAAGGAAGAATAATCTTCCTCTTCTTCTTCTATTACATAAAAAGGAATGTACAAGAATGACCTAAAAACAAGAATACAACAAGTGCAATATATAAAGATGAGTACATAATGAAAAACCTAATGTCCGCGAATGAGTGAGCTGGCAAGGAACAAATGTGCCATCACTCTCGGTAGATAAATCTAATAAACTCAATGAAGTATCCCTGACATATATCAGCATGACCACTATACATGTCAGAGAACCAAAAAACTAGTACGTGTCATCTTGGATCATCACGTTGAGCTTGATACCTCAACAAATTGGTGATTTGGAAAAGTATTGAAGTCAAAGAATAAAGCAAAGATCAACATATGAGGCTTGAAGATAAGTACATGATCAGAAGATGAAGACTTGTATATACATGTATAGTAATCCTCTAATAAGTTCATAAAAACTTTGCATCCATGATGAGTCGTGATGTAAACATCTATATGTACTTAATATAGATGTACTACGAGTATGAGGGATGATGACTGACAAGTTTTAGATGTCATTAGAGACTTTAGAAAGTGAGAAGAACTTGATGTATCACTCATATGTAATTTTTCTATAATAGAAGAAAGTTGCACCTCAATCTTTTGCTTAGTGCTCCTTCTGTTTTTATCTTCTTGATTAATTCTTTTGTACAAGTCTAATTCTATAGTTGAGTGACATTTTTGAAAGTTTTGAGAGTTTAATTGTGATCAAGCTGAGAGAATTTTAAGTAGGAACATTTACATGTGTAAATGTGAAGAAGTGAAGACAGAAACATGTGCAATCTTGTTGGTCAATGTTTTGATCAGATCTCCCCCCACAGTGTAATTTTTTTAGGATGTAGATAGTCATTCTTTAAGTTGAAAGGTAGCCTACTTGTGGCTAAAATCATTTGAATAAATCGGGTCTAATTTTGGAGAACTGTGCATTAGAAGTTGTAGGTGTCAAAGTCGACTACACACGAGAACAGTTTCACACATAGGTACATTGTTTGAAGTAAATCTCAAGATTTACTATATCGTTTAGAGAGATTTAACTTGGAGAAGGTGTGAAAACTTTAGGAGACACCTTGTATAAAGTTTTAATGAAAACATTACATAATTGATCAATCAATGAGTGAGATAAGTGCAGCACACTTTTCTGAATAATTAGTTTC
This sequence comes from Ceratopteris richardii, assembly GCA_020310875.1. Classification (NCBI taxonomy): domain Eukaryota; kingdom Viridiplantae; phylum Streptophyta; class Polypodiopsida; order Polypodiales; family Pteridaceae; genus Ceratopteris; species Ceratopteris richardii. The sequence goes on along the minus strand of CM035409.1, from coordinate 185,571,084 downwards.
TTCACAGTTAGTGCAAAGTTTGATAATTTGGCATTGGTCTTCCAAAAATGGTTGAGGTTTTGAGTTGTTCTTGATATAGAGGTACTCTAACTTCAAGGATAACTTGTTCTTTTGGAGATTAACACTCTCCATTAGTGGTATCAGAGTAGGAGTTATCAAAAGTGAAGAAAGGAGGACCCCAACTGTTGTAGTTATACAGAAATAAATCTTTGAAGATTCAAAAGGTGAAAATTTGAAGTGAAAGCTAGAGAAGGAGGCTTGAAGCTATCAAGAAGATCAAAAGTAACTACATTCAAAGTAAAGGTACATTCTTTATTCACAAAGCTTGAAGAATTTATTGCAGAGGCGAAGAAAGGATTGGAGATTCTCTTTAGATAGAGAAATTGGATAGGGAAAGCTATCCTGCTTGGTCAATGAGGATGGAAGCTCACCATATGAGCAAAGATCTGATAGGATACATCACAGGCAAAGAAGAAAAACCAAACTTTAGGGATCCTAGTGTGCCAACTAGGGAAGAGCTCTCAGATTTGAAGACATGGATGAAGAAGGATGCTCAAGCAAGGAGCATTATCTACATGGGATTCAATGATTACTTGCTACCTCGTATTAGAGGACTTGAAAGTGCAAGTGACATATGGAATGCTTTGGAGGAGCATTTACAAAACATTACAAAGTCAAGAAAGCCATCTTTATGGGCAAAGTTCACCACATTCAAAAAGAAAGATTCTCCATCTATTTCGGATTATGTAGCAAGGATGAAGGACATTGCAGATGCATTAGGAGCAGTTGATGAGGATATTGAAGAGGACAAATTGGTAAGACAAATTCTCACAGGTTTGAGAGGAGATGAGAAATGGAAGCCATTCATTTTATCTACTCAATTATCACTAGATAATTTCACTCGTGATTTGAATCAATCTTGTGAAAGACAAATTGAAGATCAAAGAATCTTCTACATTGACTCAAGGTGTAGCAATCACCTGAGTGGTAATATAGCTTTGATAAATGATTTGGAGAATAAGGTGAGTAATCATGTAGTTCAAACAGGTGATAATACAAAGCACGATGTGAAGTCCATTGGATCAATAAAGGCCAAGGATGGAAGCACTCTTCTGAGCAAGGTTTTGTATGTTCCTACAATCCCAAAGAATCTGATAAGTGTAGGGCAAATTGTAGAGAAAGGTTATGAAGTAAGGTTCACTAATGATGGAGTTTTTGCGGAAGACCCTAGCAATGGATATAAACAAATTGTTTCAGGAAAAAAAGAAGGAAGGCTATTCACATTGAAGATTCAAGGCAATGTTGGTCATGCCTTGTTCACTTATGGACATAAGATCTCTGAGTTAGATCTTTGGCATAAAAGGCTTGGACATTTCAATGAAAGAGGTATTAAGGATATGATTAATAATGTTTCAGTGCTTGGATTACCTAATGTTGCAGGTCAACACATGACATACAGATGTGAAGCATATCAATTAGGTAACCTCATAAGCAATCATATATAAGCATGGTTTCATGTATTCAGAGAAGCTTGAATTGGTACATACATATGTGTGGGGACCATCAAAGGACTTTAGCATTAATAGTTCAAGATATTATGTGATTTATGTTGATGCTCCTACCAGGTGGATCACCATATATGTGATCAAAGATAAATCAGAGGTGTTCAATACATTTAAACATTATCATGTGCATGCAGAAAGAGTTTTAGGACAAAAATTGTAGAGATTAAAGTTAGATGGAGGGGGAGAGTATTTCTCTAATGAGTTCAGTGATTACTTGTGGAATGCAGGTTAAATAAAAAAGGAAGTTACTTGCGGGTACTCTCCTCAACAAAATGGTGTAGCAAAAAGGAGAAATAGAACTCTTGTTGAGTTTGTAAGGTCAATGATGAAGGAGAAAAATTGCCCTAATTATTTGTGGGCTGAGGCTGTAAATACAACCACATACTTGATTAATAGGCTACCATGTAAAGCTTTGCAGGGTATGACACCTTATGAGACATGGTGGGGTAAGAGACCTACCTTAGATCATTGCAAAGTGTTTGGATGTTTAGCTTATGCATATGTGCCATTTTAGTCGAGGCATAAATTGAAACCTAAAGCTGAAAAATATGTGTTCATTGGTTATGATGATAAGCAGATGGGTTATAGATTGTGGAGTCCATCCACAAAACAATTCCTTGTGTCAAAGGATGTTACATTTGATGAGCAAGGTACTTGGTATGAAGGTACAATTAATATTCATACAGCTGATGAAGAAACATTGAACTAGAAGAAAGGTAAATCAAAGGTTCAAATATTTGATGAAGAAGAGAACAATGAAGCATTAGTTGAAGTTGAAGAAATTCCAAGGTTTGATCCAGAATGTGATGAACAAGAAACTTCAAGGAGTGGAGAACTCAAAAGATCATCAAGGCACAAATGGCAACCTACAAGGTATAGCTATGATACTTCATTTTTTAACACTAAAGATTATGCTTATATGGTGAAAGCAGAGGAATACCCTTCTACATATGAAGAGGCAAAAGGTAAGGAAAATTGGGAGAAAGCTATGCAAGAGGAGTATGATGCATTGATGGAGAATGAGACATGGGATTTGGTTCCTAAACCAAATAGTCAGAAGATCATTGGATGCAAGTGGGTCTACAAGACAAAGAGGTATGTAGATAGAAGTGTGTCTAGATATAAAGCTAGACTTGTGAAAGGGTATGCTCAGACATATGGTATAGTCTGAGATGAGACTTATAGTCATGTGGCAAAGATGACAAATATAAGGACTCTCATAGCTATTATTGCATGTAAACATTGGAAGATATGTCAACTAGATGTGAAGAATGCTTTTCTAATGGTTATATTTCAAATGATGTTTTCATGGAGCAACCAGAAGTTTTCAAGGATAAAAGGTATCCAGAGTACGTACATAAGCTCAAGAGAGCTTTGTATGGTTTGAAGCAGGCCCCAAGGGCATGGAACTACAGACTTGTGAAGTTTTTGAAAGAGCTTGGTTTCCAAGTGTCTAAGGCAGAGAGTAGCTTGCTTGTTAAAGCAAGTGATGATGGGTTCATTTACATGTGCATATATGTTGATGACATAATTCTTACAGGTACAGATGAGAAGGGCATACAAAGTCTTAAGAAGCAAATGGAGAAAGAGTTCAAGATTAGTGACTTGGGAGACTTGTCATATTTCTTGGGCATGGAGATTTCCTATACTCAACATGGAGTATATGTGACTCAAGAGATGTATTTGAAGAACTTGCTAATCAAGTTTAAAATGGAAGATTGCAGGGTAGCACCTACTCCAATGGAGGTGAATCACAAATCGAGCAGATATGGAGGAGAAGAATTCAAAGACATGAAGCTATATCAAAGTTTGGTTGGTAGTTTAATCTATGCTACATTAACTAGGCCTGATTTGTCATATGTAGTTGGAGTGTTGTCTCAATTCATGCACTGTCCTAGGAAAGAACATTGGATTGCAGGACAAATGGTGCTAAGATACATTAAGGGTACACTCAAAGAAGGTTTGTACTATGGATTCACATCAGATACAAACATCAAGATATATAGTGATATAGTTTGGGCAAGAAATCCTGATGATAGGAGATCAGCCTATGGGTAGCTATGTTATGTGGGAGATAAGTTAATTTCTTGGTGTTCTAAGAAGAAACATACAATTGCTTTTTCATCCACAGAAGTACAGTATAAAGGCATGGTTGAAGCTGCAAAGGATGTTATATGGTTGAAGATTCTCATGAAGAGTTCTGACATCATTCAGAATACACCCACTATTCATGGAGATAATATGAGTTCATTGTATCTAGCGGCTAACCCTATTTTTAATGCCAGGACTAAACATATTGAGATCCAATATCATTCCTTCATAGAGAAGGTGATTGATAAAGAAATTGAAGTCATACATACTTCTACAAAAGATCAGATTGTAGATATGTTAACCAAAAGCTTGGATGGACATAAGTTGTAGAGGTTCAAAGACATGGTAGGTATAAAGAAGATGGAGAAAATCACAATTGATGATTGAGGGGGAGTTGTTGGTGTAGGACAATCAACAATTGGTGATTTGGACAAGTATTGAAGTCAAAAAATAAATAAAAGAAAAACATATGAGGCTTGAAGATGAGTACATGATCAAAAGATGAAGACTTGTATATACATGTATGTATACTAATCCTATGATTAGTTCATGAAAACTTTGCATCTATGATGATTCTTGATGTAAATATATATATATATACTTGATATAGATGTACTAAGAGTATGAAGGATGATGAGTGACAAGTTTTAGATGTCATTAGAGACTTTAGAAAGTGAGAAGAACTTGATGTATCACTCAGATGTAATTTTTCCAGAATAGAAGAAAGTTGTGCCTCGATCTTTTGCTTAGAGCTCCTTCTGTGTTTATCTTCTTGATGAATGCTTTTGTACAAGTCTAATTCTATAGTTGAGTGAACTCTGTACAAGTTTTGAGAGTTTAGTTGTGACCAATCTGAGAGAATTTTAAGTAGAAACATTTACATGTGTAAATGTGAAGAAGTGAAGATAGAAATAGGTGCAATCCCAGTGGTCAATGTTTTGATCAGATCTCCCTCCACAATGTAAATGGTTGAGCAAGTAAGCACTCATTCTTTAAGTTGAAAGTTAAGCTACTTGTGACTAAAAGCATTTGGATAAACGAGGTCTATTTTGGGAGAACTATGCATTAGAAGTTGTAGGTGTCAAAGTTGACTACACAGAAGAATAGTTTCAGACATAGGTACATTGTTTGAAGTAAATCTCAAGATCTACTCAATCTTTTAGAGAGATGTAACTTTGAGAAGGTGTGCAAACTTTAGGAGATAACTTCTATAAAGTTTATTGAAAAATTTACATATTTGATCAGTGAATGAGTGAATTAAGTGCAGCAGACCTCCACATGATTCTGTTGTTGACCTTGTTCTTGATTATTGTGTCCTCTTCCACTTCTGAATCCTCTACCTCTACCTCTTCCTCTGCCAAAGTAGAATACATGCTTAGAACTAGGTTTTCCTTGGGACTTCAAGTCCTCACCAAGATTCTTTTCTTCAATAATTAGATGGACACTAGATCAGCAAAATTTGGAATATTTTCCCTATTCTAAATAGATGTTTTGAACTGCTTATATGTAGCTCCTAAACCACGAATGCACGCTTCCACATTATCATCATCATCTACATTCACAACAATAGATGCAAGTGACTCAAATATGCTTTTTCTTTTCAAAATGTATTCCCTTACTGACATGCCCTTTTTCTCCAGTGTATGCAGCTTGTTCATGAGTTGCAATTTCCATGCCTTTGTATTGGTCTCATACAATGTGACCATACTATTCCAAGCCTCTTTCGGAGTCTTGGCATCCTATATGTGCCCAATTGTGCTATCTTGTATGCTAAGAGATATCCAATACATTACCTTTCATGCTTCTTGGTTCCATTCTTCATACGCTCTTTACTGGTTCGTAGTTTGATTCCTCTCTTGTAACTATGGAGCATTTTTGTTTTCTCCTTCAATGTACTTCCAGTAGCCTTTTCCCATGAGGAAATTCTTCATTCTGAGTCTCCTAGCATGGAAGTTGTTCTTCTCTAGCTTATCGCTCATAACTGACTTATTCCATTTGCATTTGCCATTTCTGCAATAATTCACAATACTGCAAAAGCACGACAAGTAGTACTTCTACTTGAACACTATTGCACTTTGACGTGAAAGTTCGATCTCAAAAAAACACAGTTTTTGTGTATCAACAATACATGAAATTGCTTGAAATTCTAGATCTGGAATACCATGATGTAGACAAATGATTGTGTCTCAAAAAGTTGAGTAGAACTACCCTATCGAGTTCTACTTAACATGTAGCAGACTTTGAGGTGCTTGTACTAGTGAAACTAAAACTTATATATATGTTTGGCACAAAAAAGATGCAATTACCTACACAAGCACTAGGATAGTGCATTTGGAGGCTGAAATGAGCTCATATCAAAATTTTGACACCATAGAACGAAGCTATTTTGAACTCCTAATCACCCTAAGTATGCTCACCAAATTTAGTGTGATTCTGAGACTATGACCAGAGGGGTATCGATGATTCCCTAGATGAAGCAAGGACTTGCTCTGATACCAATTGTTGGAGTTTGTGGAAGTAGTCGAACAACACAAGGAAGAAGTAGAAGCTTGGAGCACAACACACAATATTGAATCTATTACCAATTGAATGTACAAAGATAAGTAACATGTTAGGGTTATAGCCATACATACAAGCTGGGGGAAAATGCCTCCTAAAGAAGGAAAAAAGTTCCCTGGTAATCCTAAATGTGTCCACACACATCACTACTGAAATATATCAACAGAGTATTGAGGTGTTGCAATGGCGGCACATGAAGCATCATGGCTAGAGATGCTACTTGCATATTTAGGTCACTACAACATATGAGGGGCATACCGACATTGTCCATACCGATGGTCACACCTCGACATCGGTATGATCGTTGAAAATGATTGAAAAACCACGAAGGAAATACCAATAGTCATTTAACCATCCGTATACTTGTTAAAAATCCATAGTCGGTATGCGCATCCAAACCTGGCACTGTCGATATGAGTGCTGGTATAAGCATCAGCATAAGCGTCGCTAATTTATTGGAAATTATCGATGCTTATACTGACACTCATACCAACGCCTATACCAACACAATGTTTTAACCAGATCCGAGAGCAAAAATTCGACATTTACTCGCATTTTGAACCAAAGTTTGCTACTGTCGAGTTTGTGCACGTGAACTACATTCTGAGGATATTATGTACACATATCTCTCTTTCACTCTCTCTCTCTCTCTCTACACACACCTCTCTATTTCTCTAGCTAAAATTTTGGTAAGTATCGCACATACTGTAGCAAACCTTTTCTCTTTCTTTGTCTTTCCCAATTTCTCTTCTCTTTGTTTTTGCAAGAGCTTTTCGGCGTCATTTTTTTGGAATTCAACGAAGGACAACATTAAGTGGACTTTGACGACAATGATCCAATTAATTACATGGATGTAAGTGATTGTTTTGTTTTTTATTGACATAGAGTGAGAAAGAGAGAGAGAGAGAGATAGAGAGATGAAAGAAAGAGAGAGATCTAGAGAAACATAACGAGAGAGAGAGAGAGACAAATACATATACATACACACTCACATATGTATACACACACATATGTGCATACACACATGCATATGCATACATACATACACAAACATTTGCATGTACACACACATACATACATACACACATGCATATTACATACACATGCACATATACATACACACTCACATATGTATACACAACATATGTGCATACACACATGGAAATGCATACATACATACCAACATATGCATGTACGCACACACATACATACATACACACATGCATATTACATACACATGCACATGCATACATACATACACACACATATGCATAAACACATAAACACACACACACATGTATACATACACACATGCATATGCATACATACATACACACACATATGCATAAACACATAAACACACACATATGTATACATACACACATGCATATGCAAACATAAATACACACACATTTGAATGTACACACACACATACATACATACATACATACACATGCATATGGATACATACATACACACACATGTATAGATACACAACATATACATACATACATACACACAGATATCCATACATACATGTACACACACATTATACATACACTCATGCATATGCATACATACATATGCATGTACACACACATACATACATACACATGCATATTACATACACATGCACACACATACATACATATACACACATGTATAGATACACACTCACATATGTACACACACACATATGTGCATACACACATGCATATGCATACATACATACACACATATGCATGTACACACACACACATACATACATACACACATGCATATTACATACACACGCACATGCATACATACATACACAAAGATATGCATAAACACATAAACATGCACACATGTATACATACACACATGCATATGCATACATACATACACACACATATGCATAAACACATAAACACACAGATATGTATATATACACACATGCATAAGCATTCATACATACAAACACATTTTCATGTACACACACACATACATACATACACACATGCATATGCATACATACATACACACACATGTATAGATACACACATATACATACATACATACACACACATATGCATACATACATGTACACACACACATTATACATGCACACATGCATATTACATATATACACATGCCATATACATACACACTTACATATGTATACACACACATATGTGCATACCACATGCATATGGATACATACATACACACACACATGCATAGATACACACATATACATACATACATACATACATACACATATGCATACATACATGTACACACACACACATTATACATACACACATGCATATTACATATATACACATGCACATATACATACACACTCACATATGTATACACACATGCATATGCATACATACATACACACACATGCATAGATAACACATATACATACATACATACATACACACAAATATGCATACATACATGTACAAACACACATTATACATACACACATGCATATGCATACATACATACACACATATGCATGTACACACACATACATATGCATACATACATACATACACACATGCATATGCATACATACACACATACATACATACACACATGCATATTACATACACTGCACACACATACATACATACACACATGCATATGCATACATACATACATACATACACACACATGTATAGATACACACATATACATACATACATACATACACACACATATGCAAACATACATGTACACACACACATTATACATACACACATGCATACTACATATATACACATGCACATATACATACACACTCACATATTTATACACACACATATGTGCATACACACATGCATATGCATACATAAATACACACACATGCATAGATACACACATATACATACATACATACACACACATATACATACATACATGTACACACACACACATCATACACACACACATGCATATGCATACATACATACACACATATGCATGTACACACACATACATACATACACACATGCATATTACATACACACGCACACGCATACATACATACACACGCACACGCATACATACATACACACATGCATATGCATACATACATACACACACATATACATACATACATACATACACACACATATGCATACATACATGTACACACACATTATACATACACACATATGTGCATACACACATGCATATGCATACATACATACACACATATGCATATGCATACATACATACACACATATGAATGCACACACATACATACATATGCATACATACATACACACATATACATACACACTCACATATGTATACACACACATATGTGCATACACACATGCATATGCATACATACATACATACACACACATGCATAGATGCACACATATACATATATACATACATACATACATACATACACACACATATGCATACATGCATGTACACACACGTTATACATACACACATGCATATGCATACATACATACACACATATGCATGTACACACACACATATACATACATACACACATGCATATTACATACACACACACATATACATACATACATGTTGAGAGTTCCATGCTCCACCCTTTTGTCCAAACCTAGAATCATTCTCATGCAAGTTCACTTATCCCACATGCAAGGGAATTCTCCCAAACTCCATATAAGCAAGGCCTCCCCTTCACTCCACATAAGTCATTCCACTGTAGCTCATTGCCAAGAGTGTGCTCCCACTCCTCATGGAGTCTCCATGCTCATAGAGCAATCTTTGTAAGTTCATTTCCATTTTAATTCATTCATCATGTTTTGTTATCTTTTGTTCCTTCCTCCATAGCTTGTTAGATGTGTGCACCTCATTAGAGTAGGAGTAGTGCTTTGTTATTTCAACATGGTATCAGAGCATAGGTTCATTGTTTGTTTACTTTTGTGTTATGATTTTTTTTTATACTCATCTTTAGCATGTATGTTATTCTTAATCCCTCCCTCCCTCCCTTTCACATCTTTCTAATAAAGTGCTTCTAAGCGCTATTTCCATCTTTCTTCTTTATCCTTATTTTTTTCTGCTGCACACTATTATGAACTATAAGGTTCACCACTATGATAGAAGCTTCACTATCTCCCTTAATCATTCCCCATTTGTTGATCATTTATTAATTAAGTTAATTTGTTAACATCTCTGCAATATTAGCCTGTGATTTGCATAGGTTTCTCTTTCCCCTATTTTCTTCTACTCCTGAATCCGTTCTTTGAGTTTTCTAGAGATTTCAGTCCATAGAATCATGGAAGAAGATTATGTTCTCTTTTGCCTACACTCAAATCTATGATGAATGTGCTTTTAAGCACACTAGCTTAAGGACTGCACTACACTCTCCCTTGGTGAATAAATTATGCATCTCAGAAGTTGAGAGCGACGAACAGAACAAAGCTACTGAAAGGAGGTTGTGGACGAAGCAAGCCACTCTCATTCTATGTGCCACCATTGCATCATCTAGCAGAGGTGTTGTTTCACTACGCATATTGGAGAGAAAACAATGACAAGCCAAATTTGGAGGAGATTAAATGTTCAGGTAAGTGGCTACTAGACTCAGGAGAAAGTGAATACATCTAACGAGACGTGCAGGGAGAGCAGTACAGACTGAGTCATTCTTCCAAGAGCTACACCTTGAGGAAAACACAGAACTGAAACATCATTCTTTGGAATAAGAGAAAGAGTGCAAAGCTCTTTGTTATAGCTAACACACTTCAGAGGCAACTACACTATTAGGCATCAGACCTGGCCAACTGCGACAACATAATTCCGATAATCTGATGGGTTTTCCCTTGAGGCAAAGAAGGAGCAATAACCTATTGCATCACCTACAAAAGCATCACTCTTCACTGACCAAGACCCATAGAAATTTGGTGATGGTGCACATGGAGGAGACAGTGAACATAGCAGGCGATTTAAAGGGGAAGAATGCATCTATCCTCATAGATACGACAGCGGATGCATCATCAATGCTTCCATAGAAAGAGAGGGCTATGGAATCCTTTATCAAGTAGCTCTTAACTCTGAGAAAAATACAGCTTCATTCTCCCACTAAAATTTGGCCAGAGAAGATGGCAACTCAAAATTTAGCAGGCAAGACAGAGCACAAAATGGAGTGCTTGCTCTCACTTCAATGCGCGTGTATTCCAAACTGGATTTCATTGTTCGCTTGTACTTGCTTCAATGCCTATAACAACTCATGATAGAGGGGTCTTCCAATTCCAACCACTACGAATGAGTCGAGCTCCTTCTAACATGTGCATGAGCATTGACTCTACAAGGACCAGAAATAGAAATGCCCAACCACTCTACAGATGCGAGATTGCTTCGCGGGATGAGCAGTTTTGCCAGGCCATCTGAGAAGTGCTAAAATGAAGGAGTGATCAGTGGACTCATGACAAATTCAGAATGAACTTGTCACACTTGCACTGCGTCAGAACGTAGAGGTCAGGCCTGAGGCAAGATTCTTCAACAAGATTCCTCAATTAAGTGGATATGTAATATTTCTCTCTTTTCTACTACTCGTCTTCAATGTTTTTGTATTAAAATAAGTGGCACACTCTCTCTATATTTTCACGTGATCAATGACTCGTGGCAGATAGCTATTTGATCGTTTCCAAACTGAACTTGGTAGTTCTTTGTCTACAAACTGAATGTGCACAAGTTTCAATAAGGTCTAGCGGCAAAACCGTTTGCTTTTGGAATCAACTAGGTCAATGACATAATCACCTATGTCATAGTACATGTCTTCACTTGAGTTACTCTCATGCATTTAGTATGAAAAATTCCTTAAGTGGCTCGTGACAATGTTCTTTTAAAAAAATCAAGTATGCTTTATAAATTGTTGCATAGATATAGGTATCATTCAAATAATGGCACACCCATTTGTCATGCTCACTTTGATTGTAATTTGTAAACATACCCTATGAGATACACTTTTATGGCCATTTTTGTAATGGGATTAGACACCACCATGTGCAAACATGGTAGGACCTTCCCAAAGCCATCAAGTCTTGAAGCCATGTATATCCCAAAATGAAAATCCACTCTCTCTCCAAAGAGTTAATCTCATTGAGCTCCAAATCATTCCAAGCCCCATGTAAAGGGACTAGACACTGCTCTTTAAAAGAGTAAGACCTTCCCTATGGCTTGAAAACATCACACTAAAAGCCCAAGGAAATGCTCAACATGAACAACAAGGAGCCCACAAGAAGGAAGAGGACCCTACCAAAGATCCCATCAATGGATACCATGAAGAGTAAAACAAAAAAAAATGAACAATGCTCAAAAGGTGGCAAATGGTTCCATAAGCACCACCTACCCCATGATGTAAACCCTTGTACATGTCTAGGGATCCCATATGTCCCTAGATCCCAACAAAACCACTTGGATCTCAAATGTCCAAGAATATGTCTTGGGATCCCATATGTCCCAAGATCCTAGGGATGCCATATGTCCCATACTTGGATCCCATATGTCCAAGTTATGTCTAAGGATCCCATATGTCCTTAGATCCTAAAAATCAATGGACTAAGTGATCCCATATGTCACTAGTCCCCATATTAAAAACAAAAGGGTCATCACATGGAGGGGGGGTGTTGAGAGTTCCATGCTCCACCCTTTTGTCCAAACCTAGAATCATTCTCATGCAAGTTCACTTATCCCACATGCAAGGGAATTCTCCCAAACTCCATATAAGCAAGGCCTCCCCTTCACTCCACATAAGTCATTCCACTCTAGCTCATTGCCAAGAGTATGCTCCCACTCCTCATGGAGTCTCCATGCTCATAGAGCAATCTTTGTAAGTGCATTTCCATTTTAATTCATTCATCATGTTTTGTTATCTTTTGTTCCTTCCTCCATAGCTTGTTAGATGTGTGCACGTCATTAGAGTAGGAGTAGTGCTTTGTTATTTCAACAATACACACATGCATATGCATACATACATACAAACACATGTATAGATACACACAATTACATACATACATACACACACATATGCATACATACCTATACACACACATTATACATACACACACATATGTGCATACACACATGCATATGCATACATACATACACACATATGCATATACACACACATACATACATACACACATGCATATTACATACACATGCACATGTATAGATAGATACATATATACATGCATATGCACATACATACATACATACATACATACACATGCACACATACATGTACACATACATATGCATACACACACTCACATATGTATACACACATGTATACATACATGTACACATAAACACATCCTAAATAAAGTTTTAGGATTAATATTAAGTTATACAGGGAAATATATGTAAAAATATCTAAAAATAGATCTATAGATTTTTTAGGGTTTGTATATATATCCTAAGATCTCCACATGGGATCAGATGGGATCTCCACGTAGACCTTGGGGAGCTCATTAACATGATGACTCCAAGATATATCGCATACATGATGGAGCTCCAGTCATGGATGCAGCTAGAAAGTGCATGCATCAATGCATTTGATAGCTTTGCTCCATACACTTTGGACATTCTGTCATGTTAAAATGGAGCGAACAGGATAAAGATTCCAAAAATTATATCACATAGTTGATATATGAGTATGTTCATCTAACATTTTGAATATTTATTTATAGGAGTTGGCAGTGGGTCGTCCTCCGACGCGAAGCGAAGAAGCTTATGGATATCGTCATTGATTGCCTACACTGTTGCAGGACTTAGAGGGACGCAGTATGATCATTTCATGGGAGAATCTATGATCAGGTAACTTATAGCTTATTTTAGTATTTTTAGTTGATGTTTATAAATATCATGTCAATTTGTCTCATTTTACGCATATGCTTTGTTGTAGCACTGTACATGTAAAGGTTTTGATTCCCTTGAGCATATGTATGGTAGTGCTTTGCCACAATTTTGTATTACACTCATATATGGCAATTGTGCACCATAATTTTGTATTCGGTTCCTGTATGGAAGTGCTTCATCACATTTTGTATCTGGCTCATATATGGTAGTGATTTGCAACACTCTTGTACATGCTTCATTTATGGAATATATACCTTTTTTGTACATGATTCATGGTTCATTCTGCTCATCTCTTTTATGCCTGACAATATTTTGCTATATGAAATCATGTTTTGGTTGCCATTAGAGTACACATCACATGTACTCGATTTTCTTTGGGCAGAGTGTATTGCCTTTTGCTACACAACATCATGGTCATGTTACTATAGCAAGAGACAACATACTCTGCCTTAAACAGGTCAACTGGTATATTCATCGGTATGAGCATTGGTAGTACCGGCACCCATACCGATGACTATACTGATGATTATACTGATGCCCATATCGGTGTTCTGCTATCGATTCTTATACTGACCCATACACCGACGTCCGGGCAGAAACACGATCGTTCAATTTCCTCGGTATGCACCTTGGTATAACCCTTTTGTGTTGTAGGGGGTACGGAAGCATAGAAGCCTATATTCATTTATTATGATAAACTTAGTAGCATCCAATAAGCATGAAATCCTATTTTTTGTTGGGAAACATGGATGGACACCTCAAGAAATGAGTGGGTACTGCTAATCCCTGCTTTGTACTTGCCCTCTTTCACTTTAGAATTGTGTTGTAGGCCCCTTTAGCTTCCCAATGACACTAAATAAGTGCTTATGTACTTTGGAGATGATGCTTCAAACAATTAGATTAAAACAGATAACTTTATGACTAGGATGTAACCAAAAACTTGCTATTTTGGTCTTGATATCTGTTGGATATTATGCTCAATAATCATAGTACAGTAGCAATCAGAAAAATTCCTTCTAAGGGTGTCTAATTAGCTTAGAGAGATAATGTTTCCAAGTCAAATCACTTAAAATGATTAACTATACATTGAGCAATCAATTTAGCAACTGAAACCTTACCCTCGACTTTTTAGGACATGTGCAGAGAATGATCAGTGACTACTTCGAGGCACTTTTCTCCCAATTGGCTAAATCAAATGCCTTAAAATTTATCAACTTGAAGTAGACTTTGAGCTGGTTCCAACAAGTTATAGATCATTGAAAATGGTGGAGAGATCAATGAGATATGAGCAAGAGAAGTACATTGTTCTGAGTGACAATGGCAGAGAAGAAGATGAACATGATCAATGATATAATGTATTATGTATGAATGTTATACATGATCATTGGCCGCACATTTACAACCTCCTTTTATAATAACTTTTCCAAGTTTGAATTTTGAAATTCAGATAGATCTCCACCTAAAAGTGTTCCACTAAGTTAGGAATGATTCCTCTAAGTGAGATTCGTAGCTTTTAGTTCTCCAAAATCCATGAAGAACATGGGATTACAATATTCTTTCTAGGATTTATCTTTTACAAGAAGTGAATGATATAACTTTACAAGCAATGGATCATGTGGTCCTTCAAGTATTTGCATATAGCTTCTTCAATGCTTAGCCAAGTGTGAAGGCTTGACATTTGCACCAACAGCTCCCCCTCAAGCCAAACATCTTGGCTTGTTTTTCTTCATCAATCCTCTTGAATGTCATGCAATCCAATCATAGCTTTAAACCTATAAAGTTTAGTACCATCAAGTGCTTTGGTCAATAAGTCTCCACATTACATATTAGTTGATAGATATGCAAGTTGAATCTCCTTGCTCAATAGATTCTCTCTCACATATGATACTGAACTTCTATATGCTTGGTCTTAGCATGATAAATAGGATTGGTTGCAAGATGCAAAGAACTTGTATTATCACCAAAGATCATTGGTGAGTTAGAATGTAGTCCCAAATCTGCATATAGCAATATGATCCATATGGCTTCTTGTGTAGCATTGGCTAATCCTCTGTATTCAGCCTCAGTTGAGGATAAAGCAATAGTAGGTTGCTTCTTGGAAGACCATGAGATGGGCTTATCACTTGCATCTGAATAAAGTTTGATGTCCAAATATGAAGTATACGGAAAGTATAATCCTTGATTTTGAGTACCCTTGAGATACTTCAAAATTCTCTCTATAGCTTCTAAGTGAGGTTCTCTAGGTTTATGCATGAATTGACTTACACCATAAGCAATATCAATCCTTGTCAATGTTACATAGTTTAGGCTTCCTACTATGCTTTGATATCCTACAATGTCTTCAAGCAAATTACCTTCATGAGCACTCAACTTTTGGTTTACCTCCATAGGAATGCTAGCTATCTTGGCATTCTCCAAGTGGAACTTCTTCAACATGTCCTGTGCATACTTTCTTCAAGTAATATAAATTCTAGAATCTGTATAGACCAATTCAAGTCCAAGAAAATACTTTAGAAGCCCTAGGTCACTGATTTTGAACTCTTGCATCATTTGATTCTTGATATGCTTGATGTCATTGGCATCACTACCTATAAGTATGATATCATCAACATACACACATAGGTATATCACCTCTGAATTACTTCTCTTGACAAACAGAGAAGTATCTACTTTGCTTATGATGAATCCTTGATCTAGAAGATAGGTAGTCAACCTATGATTCCATGCCCTAGGTGCCTGCTTCAAACCATACAAAGCTTTGTTCAATTTGCACACATAATTTACCTTTCTTGGGTCTTCATAACGAGGAGGTTGAGCCATGTAAACCTCCTCTAAACTCCAGCCATTAAGGAATGCATTTTTTACATCCAATTGGTACATATTCCATTTCCTTGATGCAACCACACTTACCAATACCCTGATGGTTGGCATTTTGGCTACAGGTGAGAAAGTCTCTTCATAATCAACTCCTTGGGTTTGCCACAAGTCTAGATTTATACCTATTTATGGATCCATCTAAGTTTCTCTTGATTTTGTAAATCCATCTAGAACCAATTACCTTCATTGATTCCTTCTTTGGCACGAGCTCCCAAGTATCATTCTCCTTGAGTGCTTCTATTTCTTCATCCATAGCTTCCTTCCATTCTGCCTTAGTCTTTGCCTCTTCATATGAATTAGGTTCTTCAAGTGATAAATCTTTAGCAAGATAAATGGAATGCTTGGTAACTAAGGAAGTGTCATACCCATATCTGATTGGCTTCTTGCTTTCCCTTTGTGATCTTCTTACTGCTTGGTTGGATGATTCAGGTATGTCTTCCAACCTTTTCATCTTGACTTCGCCCTTTGTTTTCCATGCCTTGAATTCTTCTAGGTTTATGATGTCCTCATCATCTGATTTGATGTCCTCAACTTGACTTGGCTCCTCCTTGGTGAGGCTTGGAAACTCTTCGAAGTCATATGGCAACTTGACCTTCCTGCATTCACTTTCAAACCAAGAATCATTCTCATCAAACACAACATATCTACTGACCATAAATCCTTCATTGGATGGATTATAAAACCTGTATCCTTTCTGGTTTAACTCATACCCTATGAAGATGCACTTCTATGCCTTAGGGTCTAGCTTATCTCTGATCTGAGATGGAACATGCATATAAACAACACTCCCAAAGACTCTGCAATGATCAAGTGATGGCCTTCTACCATGCCATGCTTCATATGGGGTCATCCCATCAAGTGATTTGGATGGAAACGTATTAATAAGATAAGTGGCAGTAGATACACTCTCTGCCCACAAATAATTAGGTAACCTTTTTTCATTTAGCATTGACCTAGCTGTTTCAACAATCAACCTATTTTCCTCTGTGCCACCCCCTTTTCCTCAGGGGTATACCTTGTATTAATCTCCCTTTTGATTCCTCTATCCTACAAGAATGCATCAAATTTATTTGAGAAGTACTCACCTCCTCCATCTGACCTTAATCTCTTTAGGCTTCTTCCTGTTTGGTTTTTTACAAGTGCAAGATACTTCTTAAAGCAACTAAACACTTCATCTTTGTGCTTCATAAAATACAAGATAGTCCACCTACTGAAATCATCAATGAAAGACACATAATACCTTGAGCCAGAAATTGAAGGGTCCTTGCTTGGTCCCCACACGTGTGTGGACACGCTCCAAGTAATCTTCATGCATGTAGCCTTTCTTTGAGAAGGGTAACCTGTGAGACTTACCAAACTGACATGCACCACATTTATAGATCATATGTTGTTTGGATACATTAGGTATCCCAAGCACACATTGATCTCTACATATTTTCTTCAAGGTTCTCTCACCAATATGCCCTGATCTTTTATGCCAAATCTCAAGCTTTGACAATGTTTGATCCTTCTAATTATAAAGTGCAATATTCCTTCTATCTTCAAGTTCAAATGTAAATAGTCTACCTGTCTCTTATCCCTTGGCAATTCTCTTGAATCCATGTTGGGGATCCTCCACAAATGCTCCATATTTGTTGAACCTAACCTACAAACCCTTTTCCACAATCTATCCAACACTCATCAAATTCTTGGTGATTGTAGGTACATAAAGAACCCTGCTCAACAGATTTCTATTCCCATCACAGGTTTTGACATTTCCTACCTTGACCACTGAATGCTTGGTGTCATCACTTGTTTGTACTTGGTGCTTTCCCTTGGGTTCCTCAAGGTTAGAGAGAAGAGCTACATTTTCTGCCACATGGTTTGAACAACCTGAGTCAATATAGAAGAGGTCTTCATCATTCATACCTTGCTTTGATGTCATATTCATGATGAGAAGAGAATCCTCTTGATCCTGTGTGTGATTGTTGTAGTCCTTTCTTGATTTGTATCCTCCTTGGTAGTTGTTATTGTAATTGTTGTTGTAGATGTTGTTATAGCCATGGTTGTAGCTTTTATTGTGGTTGAACCTTCCTCTTGATTGTGTGTAGCCACCTCTTTGATATCCTCTTCCTTTCCGATTCTTGAAGTTCCTATAACACTCATCTATAGTGTGATTAGACAATCCACATATGTTGCATGGGGAAGAGTTGAAAGGTCTCCCCCTACCTTGCTTACCTCCTTTGCCCCTACCTCTTGAGTTCCTACCTCTTCTTGCATAGTTAGCTTGAGAAGTACTACCTTCATCTTCTACTTTCTTGCTTTTCCTTTTCTTTTTAGACTTGCCTTTATCTGTGTATAGGGCAGAAGAGCTATTGCCTCTTGATGATTCTCCATTTTTGTTGAGCTTGGCTTCATGGGTAAAGAGTTGCCCCATGAGCGTGGTAAGATCTGGAATCTGCATGTCCATGTATAAGTCCATGGCAGTTGTGAATGCTTCCCATTTGTCATCTGCCTTGATGTCATTGATCACTTGTCTCACAATTTTCTCCTCTTCAATCTCTTCTCCTATTCTTGCCAATTGGTCATCCACATCTTTGACTTTGGTCACATACTCTGAAACAATTTGCTTTGGTTGCTTCCTTCGAGTGGTAAACTCAATCCACAATTGATTCTTCCTAGCTCTTGTGTTGAAAGAAAAGTATGAAGATAATGTATCCCAACTCTCTTGAGATGTTTTACAATTCCTAATGTGTGGAAGAAGGAAGTCAGAGACAGAGTAAAGAAGATATGACCTTGCTAATGCATCTCTGGCACACCATGAGTTGAATCTTTCAAGCTCCTCTCTTGTAGGTTGTCCTTTGCTTCTAAAAATGGGCATCTCCTCATCTCCTAATATGTATCCATACAAACTCCTTCCTTCTAGGTATGTCTTCATCCTCAAGAACCATGCTTGGTAGTTGTTCATGTCCAATTTATCAATAAAAGAAGGGAAACCATCTCCCATTTTACCTCAAGTTTCTCTGATACCACCGTTGGGAAAGATGGATGGACACCTCAAGAAATGAGTGGGTACTGCTAATCCCTGCTTTGTACCTGCCCTCTTTCACTTCAGATTTGTGTTGTAGTTCCTTTTAGCTTCCCAATGGCACTAAATAAGTTCCTATGTACTTTGGAGATGATTCTTCAAACAATTAGATCAAAACAAATAACTTTGTGACTAGTATGTAACCAAAAACTTGCTATTTTGGTCTTGATACTTGCTAGATATTATGCTCAGTAATCATAGTACAATAGCAATTAGAAAACTTCCTTCTGAGGGTGTCTAATTAGCTTAGAGAGATAATGTTTCCAAGTGAAATCACTTAAAATTATTGACTACACACTGAGCCATCAATTTAGCAACTGAAACCTTACCCCCTACTTTTTAGGAGATGTACAGAGAACGACCAATGACTACTTCGAGGTGCTTTCTCCCAATTGGCTGAATCAAATGCTTTCAAAAATTTTAAGCTTGAATTAGACTTTGATCTAGTTCCAAGAAGATATAGATCATTGAAAATGGTCGAGAGATCAATGAGATATGAGCAACACAAGTACACTGTTTTGAAAGACAATGGCAGAGAAGAAGATGAACATGATCAATGATATACTGTATTATGTAACAATGTTATACATGATCATTGGCATGAATATGATGCCCAATGATGGTGATAGGAGTAGGCTATAGTGTAAGCCTCTCAACTTCAACAAATGATCTACGATATGCTCAGTAATGAGGTTCTTGTGGCCGCGAGTTTACAACCTCCTTTATAATAACTTTTCCAAGTTTGAATTTTAAAATTCAAATAGAGCTCCACCTAAAAGTCTTCCTCTAAGTTAGGAATGATTCCTCTAAGTGAGATTCGGAGCTTTTGGTTCTCCAAACTCCACGAAGAAGATGGGATTACAATATTCTCTCTAGGATTTATCTTTTACAAGAAGTAAATGATCTAACTTTACAAGCAATGGGTCATGTGGTCCTTCAAGTATTTTCATATAGCTTCTTCAATGCCTAGCCAAGTGTGAAGGCTTGGCATTTGCACCAACATTTTTCATGCTACATCAAAGCATATAGAGGTACATTATCACTTCACCAGAGAAAATGTATTAGCATGTGATATTGATCTTGTTTATGTGAGGATAGATGAGCAAGTTGTGGATATTTTCACCAAAGCACTTGGAGCAGAAAAGTTGAAGAAGTTTTGAAAGATGTTTGGATTAGAGGGCATGAAATTGAGATTGAGGGGGAGTGTTGAGATATCAAGCTCAACATATGATGATCGAGGATGATACGTACCACTTCTTAATCTCTCTGACATGTATCAATTACATCGATATATGTCAAGGATAAATTTTTAGTGAGTTGTACCAGATTTATCTATCGAGGGTGATGGCACACTTTTCTTCTTGCCAACTCACTCATTTGCAAATATTAGGGTTTTCTTTATGTAACGTTCTTTATATATTGGACTGATTGTATTGTTGTATCAGGTCATTCTTGTATATTCCCTTATGTAATAGAAGAAGTAGAAGAAGAAGAAGAAGAAGAAGATCACTTTTCCTTGCCTCAATCTGTGTGTGCTCCTCTTTTTGTATGAGTGTGTGAGAGCTCTCTTCCTTTCCACCTTTCTCTTGACAATACATACTTTAATCGATGGCATATTTAGTCACACCTTGTGATTCGACACATGTGGTTTTTCAAACCACAATCATCCACCTCAAACATCCCATGCCCAAAGGATTATATATCTCCTTTATTGAAGTGGTAATAGAGTAGGACAAGCCTCTTTGTGAAAGATCCATGTGCTCATCGCACAACTTTGTCTCTTGCATATATGTTTAGATCATTTTCACTTCAAGTATGCATCCAATTAGGGCAATATCACATGGCCTTGCATGGGGCACAATTGTGATATCACTGGCATGCAAGAGTAATAAATCATAATCTAAGATCATCTATCATATGTATACTTTGATTTATGCTACTGATATTTCCTTACATGTAATTCAATCATCTTTGTAGAGAAGCAACTTCTATGTGGTTGCTCATGGCTGTCATGAGGAAGGAGATAAGGAAGAGAGCTCACACACACACACTCTCACTCTCAAGGAGAAGCACACACATAAATTGAGGCAAGGAAGAATGATCTTCTTATCCTTCTTATGTTACATAAAAAAAGGAATGTACAAGAATGACCTAAAAACAAGAAAACAACAAGTGCAATATATAAAGATCAGTACATAAGGAAAAACCTAATGTCTGTGAATGAGTGAGCTGGCAAGGAACAAATGTGCCATCACTCTCGATAGATAAATCTAATAAAGCTCAATGAAGTATTCCTGACATATACCCGCGTGACCACTATACATGTCAGAGAAACGAAAAACTGGTACGTGTCATCCTTGATCATCAGATGTTGAGCATGATATCTCAACACTCCCCCTCAAGCTCAATGCCATATCTTGTAATCCAAGGATCTCCCAAAACTTCTTCAACTTCTTAGCTTCAAGTGCTTTGGTGAAAATATCAGCAACTTGCTCATCTGCTCTCACATAAACAAGAATTATATCACCTGCTTATACCTTCTCTTTGATGAAGTGATAATGTACCTCGATATGCTTTGTTCTAGCATGGAAAATAGGATTCCGTGCTAATTGTATGCTGCTAAGATTATCGCAATAAATAGTGATAGGCTTTCCCACTTCCACACCTAAATCTACAAGTAGCATTTCTAGCAATGATTACTCACATGCTGCCATTGCAGCACCTCTATACTCAACCTCTATACTCGACAAAGAAACAGTGGGTTGCTTCTTGTTGCTCCATGTAACAGCTGCACTCCCAAGTGAGAATAGAAAACCACTAGTAGATCTTCTATCTGGAATGCTACCAGCCCAATCTGCATCAATGTATCCATAAACCTACAAATCTACACCAACCTCATAAAACAATGCATAATCCAAAGTAACACTCACATGACGTAGAGTGCGCCTCAGAGCATCGAAATGTGGCTTCATGGGAACCTCCATAAACTCACTTTCAAGTCCAACAGTATAACTTAGATCAGGTCTTGTAATTGTGAGATATATAAGACTTCCCACAATTTTCCTATACATAGTAGCATTTTCCAATGCTTCACCGGATGTAGTATCCAACTTCAAATTATGATCTAATGGAATAGAAATTGGCTCACAATCTGTCATACCATACTTTTGCAGCATATTCAAGGCATATTGCCTTTGCGACATCCATATACCTGTTTCTGTATGTATAAACTCAATGCCCAAGAAATAGCGCAGCACACCAAGATCTTTCATGTCAAATTCCTGCATAAGAAGTTGCTTTACCTCTTTGATGCTTCCTTCATTATCACCACCTACAATTAGATCATCAACATAAATAGCCACAATAGTGATGCCATCATCAGCCTTCCTTGCATATAGTGAGTGATCTACATCACACATAGAAAACCCAATGTTGGTTAAGTAATCAGCAATCCTTGCGTTCCATGCACAAGGGGCTTGCTTCAGCCCATACAAAGCCTTTTGCAACCTGCAAACATATTCTGGATGCTTTGAATCTTCATATCCTTGTGGATGGTCCATATAAACTTCTTCCTGTAACTCACCATGTAGGAAAGCATTCTTCACATCCATATGATGCAAAGTCCATCCTTTTGTTGTAGCTAATGCAATAAGTGTTCTGATAGTAGAAATTTTAGCTACAAGGCTGAATGTTTCCTCATAATCAATGCCATAGGGTTTGTGCATATCCTTTCGCTACGAATCGTGCTTTATACCTGCTTATGCTACCATCAACATTATGCTTTACCTTGTAAACCCATTTGCAGCCTATGGGTTTCTTTCCTTGCAGCAATAGAACCAGCTTCCATGTATCATTTCCATAAAGTGCAGCCATCTCCTCATCCATAGCTTTTTCCCAATCTACAATTCCAATTGCATCTTCAAAGCAAGAAGGTTCAACATCTTGTATTACCTTGGTCATGTAGGCACAATGAGGAGCCATATAACTATCATACGTTAATTGTTGCACTAAATTCCACATCCTCCCAGATCTTCTTGGTCGTGGGTCACTTCTCCTTGTATCATCAGCATATGCCCTTCTTACTCTTGGAGTCTTCACAGAGGGTAGTCCAAGTTCCTCATCAAGAATCTTTTCTAAGCCGCTTGAATCTCCATCATCTTCAAAACCTACACATGTCTTATGACCTACAGAAACCTTTTCTTTACCTTTCTTGGATGTATTTGATGAATTTGCTAGACTGAAATTTCCATGCATACTTCCATTCCATAGATTTGAGTTGGAACTATTGCTTGGTGATGCATCTGGTCCACTCAAAACTTGAGATTCTCCACTTGATTTTTCAACATTTTCTTTGTCATTTGGTTCAAGATTCAATCCTTCTTTGGCATCTGCATAGAAGCTTGACATTTCATCAAATACCACATCTCTGCTCACCTTTACCTGTCATATGAGTGGCTTATAACATTTATATCCCTTTTGCTCAAGGGAGTATCCAATAAAGACACACTTTTCTGCCTTTGGATCAAGCTTCGTCCTCAATTCATCTGGGACATGTTCATATGCAATACAGCCAAAAACTTTCAGGTGTGATAAGTTTGGCTTTTTACGTGTAAACTTCTCTTCAGGTGTAACTTGACGTACAACAGCAATCAGAGTTCTGTTCATGATGTATATAGCAGTATGCAGAGCTTCTGTCCAATAACAATGAGGCATATTCTTCTCAGCCATCAAGGCTCTTGCTATTTCTGCAATATGTCTATTTTTGCGTTCAAAAAGGCCATTCTGTTGTGGTGTGTACCTGCATGAAAAGTGACGCCGAATTCCATGATTTTTTAGAAAACTACTGAATGCATTTGACATGTATTCACCTCCTCCATCAGATCTTAATGTCTGAATGTACTTCTGTGTCTCCTTTTCCACCATAGCTTTAAAATTCTGGAAGTAAGTGAACACCTCGCTCTTCTCTTTCATAAAATAAGCCCATACTTTGTGTGTATGGTCATTAATGAAAGTAACATAAAACCTACAACCGCCCATAGATGTGGTCTTTGCTGGACCCCAAACATTTGTATGTACTACTTCTAGGACATTCTCACTAATATGCTTGTCATGTGGAAATGATGCTCTTGACTATCTACCAAATTGACATGCTACACATACCTTTTGCATTTTTGCAACTTTGGAATTTGATAGTCCATGGACAATCTCCTTTGATTGCATCAATTTTAGCCTTTGCAAGTTTGCATGTCCAATCGATTTGTGCCACATATCTATATCTGCAATAACTCCTGTACCTTTTGCAAACATGGCTACATTCATTTCAGGAATCTTCACATTTAAGTTGAACATCCTACCCACTTTGTTTCCTTTGGCAACCAATCGTCCATCCTGCTTGTACTCTTCTACATATAATCCATGAGCGTTGAACCTGACTTGCAATCCCTGGTCAACCATGTGTCCAACAAAAACTAGATTCTTTGTTATATTTGGAACATCCAGCACATCAGCAAGATGTTTTACCTTTCCATCCTCCATTGATAGTGCTATGTTTCCTATATGCTCAATAGGATGTGATGTGTCATCACCTGTTTCAACATATCCAAGAATTGGCAATTATTGCAAAGTACTAAACCATTCCACATGACTGGTCATGTGATTTGAAGCACCTGAATCACCATACCAGACATTATCATTTGATTTTGAAACACCAGCGGACATCATATTCATCATGTGATGTTGAACCATGAACAGCTTCTCAGAATTATTGGATGCATAGTTATTCTACTGCCTTCTGTTATTTTAATTCTTCAACCTGCAATCACATTCAAAGTGTCCAGGTTTACTACAATTCCAACATCCTTTACTGTCATTACCTGAATCATTTCTTTGGAAATTTCTATGGCCTCTTTGGCTCCCCCTGCCTCGAAATTGTCCTCTTCCTCCTGCATGATTTTGTTGTTGACTTTGGTCTTGGTTACTATTTCCTCTTCCACTTCCAAAACCTCTACCTCTTCCTCTACTAGAGTAGAATACCTACTCAGAAGTAGATTTTCCTTAGGAGTTTGAATCCTCACCAAGATTCTTTTCTTCAATAATCAGCATAGATACCAGATCAGCAAAATTCAAAATATTTTCCCTCATCTGTTTAGAAGTTCTGAACTCCTTATATGCAGCTCCTAAACCATGAAGACACACTTCCACCTTATCATCATCATCTACATTCATGCCAATAGATGCAAGTGACTCACATATGCTTTTGATTTTCAAGATGTAGTCACTTACCGACGTTGTATGCAGCTCGTTCTTGAGTTGCAATTTCCGTGCCTTTGTATTGGTCTCATACAATGTGACAAAACTGTTCCAAGCCTCGTTTGGAGTCTTGGCATCTTGTATGTGTCCAATCATGCTATCTTGTATGCTAACAGATAGCCAATACATTAGCTTTCGTGCTCCTTGATTCCATTTCTCATATGCTCTTACTTGATCAGCAGTCCAATTCCTTTTTGGTAACTGCGAAGCATTTTCATTCTCTCCTTCAATGCACTTCCAATAGCCTTTTCCCATCAGGAAATTCGTCATTCTGAATCTCCAAGCATCGAAGTTGTTCTTGTCCAGCTTATCACTCATAAGCTGACAGATTCCATCTGCATTTGCCATTTCTGTAGCAATTCACAACATTGCAAAACACTACAAGCAACACTTCTGCTTGAACACTGTCATCACACTATGACGTGACAGTTCGATCTCAGGAAAACACAGTTTTCGTGTATCAATAGTACACGGAATCTCTTGAAATTTTGGATCTAGAATATATAAGTGCTGTCTAACAGAATGCAAGTCACAGTTTCTGAAATTGACCTGGTTTTTATGCGAGCCCCACCTTGGTTTGTGAATCACATTTTCTCCATGCCTTGCTGAATACTCTTCATCGTCGCCTTCTCCACGAGCTCTCTACAACCATGCTAGCTCTGATTCCATGTCACGAGGAAGGAGATAATGAAGAGAGCTCACACACACTCTCACTCTCAAGGAGAAGCACACACACAGATTGAGGCAATGAAGAATGATCTTCTTCTCCTTCTTCTATTACATGAAAAAAGGAATGTACAAGAATGACCTAAAAATAAGAATACAACAAGTGCAATATATAAAGATCAGTACATAAGGAAAAGCCTAATGTTCATGAATGAGTGAGCTGGCAAGGAACAAATGTGCCATCACTCTCGATAGATAAATCTAATAAAGCTCAATGAAGTATCCCTGACATATACCTACGTGACCACTATACGTGTCAGAGAAACGAAAAACTCGTACATGTCATCCTTGATCATCACATGTTGAGCTTGATATCTCAACAATGGCATCAGCCAAAGTTCTAATGGAAATAATCTTATTCATACAGATGGCATAAGATTCACAACACAAGCTATATAAACCACCGATGGAACCATCATTGAAGATCCAACCATCATTGGTTATGATTAGAGCAAGCATGATGTGTAGCTATCTTGGAAAAACTCTCAAAGAGTGAACTAAGGAAACTCCTATCGGTGTTTTATGTATCCACTTTTTAGGTCATAAAGACATTGATACAATTCATAGTTATTGTCAAAGAATATCAAGAGGCACAAATAATGTGCAATAGTGGGCAACTCTGTCAGCAAGTCCCTTGAAGTTACGTGGCCTCTACATTCAATCTTGACACCACATGGAGCTATCATCACTAGATCAAGGTTAACCAAACATCCTCGAGTGAAATCCTTCTAATCTTTAGAAAAGGATGCCTCATCAACAACCACCCTTTGGGCACTTTTCTTAAGTATCTCTTTCCTTTTTTTTTCACCATTTCTTTTTGTTTGCATTGTACATATGCATGCACAAGGTCATCCTACAAGCCATGCATATACACTTTTCTTTTTATTTTTTTCCCATGCACTACACTTAGTAGTATGCCCATACTATCTTCAAAAAAGAACCCAAGAAATATCACATGCACTATCTGTAAAATCATGTTTTGTAGCAACTTGACAACCCCAATGTGCTTTAACACCCACACTTCCTAATGGCCAAGTTGTATTGCTTATCTCTTAGGGATGATAGACTCTAGGATGGGGGAGTGCTGGGGATAGAGACTCATCTGAAGCTATTTTCAAAATCCAAAGAGAGGGAAGATAACTAGGTTTGTGGAAGAGCTGAAGCTAGAAGCATGGTGGATGCATTCAAGCGATGCAATAGGCTTATGGGAACCTCAAAAATCCAAGAACTATCCTCCAAGTAAGTTTTAAGACCTATTTTTAACTAGGCTAGACACTAGAGTGTGAAAAAGGTCACTTTTTAAAGCTCAACTATAAAAGTGAGCTAACTCTCATTTGTAATGGTCTTCTTGTTTTTGTTGTTCATTCTCTCTTTTAATCAAGTGTGAGTTCTTGAGAGCCCATGTATCTTGTCCATGAGCGAGGCTTGCTTGCATGCTTGTGCGTATGCATATGTGCATATATGAGACTCCTTGTGTGTGTGTGTGTGAATGACTTTTAGCATGTTGAAGGTCTTCGTACCTCTTATTCGTCTTTCAAATTGGCATTTTATGAGTAAGGGTTCAATATTGCTTGATATTGGTTAGTACACGTGTAATGCGAATGGTTCTAAATGGAACAGACACAATAGAGAGAGAGATATATACACTAAGAAATGAAAAGAGTGAGAGAGAGAGAGAGCGAGAGAAAGAGGGAGAGAGAGAGAGAGAGAGAAAGGAGAGTGAATAAGAAAAAGGAGGGTGAATAAGACTGAGGGTGGGTAGATGGAGATAGAGATAAAAAGAAAGAGAGAAGAAAGGAGATCAAAATGCGTAGTATAGTAGTATTTGTCATTCTTGGTTTCGAATTCCTCGCCGTTGTGTGTAGGCTCAAAGGTACTGTATGGAAACATCGATCGGCCTTTTTTTTCAAGCATCACTCTAAAATCAACATTTGTAGACGTCAACAAAGAGGCATAAAGCCTTTTTATAGAGTTTGAACGTTTTATCTTTGGTTTCAAAAAGTATTGATGCACATAGCTATGGATATGGCATAGTGATGTGTAAAGGAAGGGGCATCACGATGCACGTAGCGATGAATCCAATAAAATTTACTAAGAAATATATAATTAATGGTCCTATGCATGACATAGCAACACGAATACAAATGAAAGGAAAGGGTTCGTGCATGTTTTTTACTTCTTTCTTAATAATTATTTATGGACGAAAAAGATGTCACTGAAAATCACTCTATATATTGTAACTCTATATATGGATTGCCCCTCGAAATGCAGTTGTAAGCTTGGGTTTTGTATTACGTATACATAGATCCACATTATCTAATGGATGTTTGACTAGGCTTTATGTGGATAAGATTGTGATATACCATCTTTATCAATCAAATAATCAAAACTCTTATTTAATCATTGTTCAATCATTGTCAATTGTGTGCTTAATATTTATATGAGAAATATCTAGTCATCCTCTACCTCCTACTCAACCCTCATATGCATCTATGTCTCTTGGCCAATGCCTTTAATGCTTTGATTCTCCTATTGAGTTTTCAAAAAGAAGAAAGAAGAGAGTCACTTTCAAGTTCATGAGTCCAAGACAAACCTTGTAGAAGAGAAGCATTTTGAACTTTTATTGACATGCATTTTCCCCCCCATCCTTGAGGTGAGGGACTGCGACATGGCTTGATCTATTATCCACTTGAACAAACACTTCTGGGTGCTCGGATTTCACACCTTCACTTAGCATTGCTAGCACTCATATAAGAGATGACATGTCATTGTGGGTTCCAGCTTGGGGCTGCACTTTCCATAGCTAGCCCTTGTCTCGTTGTTACATTCTAGAGGCTTGCGCAAACCACCAACCCGCTCCGGCTTGTACAGGCAAAGCTTGTCTCCAGCGTCCAAAGCTATCTGACATGGGTATTTGGCGTTGCACATTGTTTTCTCGTGCAATCCGTGTGCCCTCGCTTCCCAGTCAAGGAACCCAGACTTTCAAGCGCATGTGATGGCTTTTCGAGCTTTTTTTGCTTTTTTTTTTTTTTTGTGATTCTTATTGGAAGAGAGACACTGAAACAATAGCAGGAAAAAGCGACTCCCGTGCTGAGTGCTCGAGAGCGATGTGCGAGTCGGCCTGATGAGTCAAGAAAAGCACCAGTGCAACACTCGGCGAGTCCGCCTAATGAGTCAAGAAAAGCACCAGAGGCTGCTTACAAAAATGTAAGGAGTGTACGGAAAGCAACGATGGGAAAAAACTTCAAGAAAAGCAAAAGCGAATGATTGGCTATGGAATCCCTGCCAGTCCCTGGCTTCCCTGCCAGCCTGTAGATAGAGCACTTGGAACGTGGCTGCAGCTCATTGCTTGCTAACATCGCGCCGAAAACGCTGCCACGGCAGAGCTTTCAGATGACGTCATCAGGATTGCTATCATCTGACTCTGCAAAATTTAATGTCGTGGCCCACAACCCCCTCAAGCCTTAGCCGTTTCGTTATCCACTCGAGGTAATGGCAGACTGCAGAGCAACGGAAAGAAAAAAAAAAAGCTTATCCATGTTTATGTTTATGAGCTAAATAAAAGTGGTAAAAAATAAAAAGGCGATTCGGACCATTTTGCCTCTTTTTTGTTGGGCAAAAGCATTCTCATCATATATACGGATTGTTTACCTTCATTGATATTTCTATTTTCGCATCTTATCTTTTTTTTATATAATTTTAAATGGAGGTTCGACAAGCGTCTACTCCTCCGAGGTCTAATTTTGAAAGTTGTTTTACTCCTTCGAGCTCCCACTCCGAGTTCTAATTTTGAAAGTTGTTTTACTCCTTCGAGCTCCCAATGTACAGGCGAATGAGCATAGTATCTGCAGGATCCCTTATCTCATAAAGTAAGGGTTAAACAAAGTTACAACTAGCTTAGACTAATCAAAGCCATTACATGTCCAATTCGGGGGTTGAACACACGACTCCACCTCAAGAGGCTAGTGCCAAACCAACTCACCTATGGGCTTCACCTGTTTCTTCTCCAGAGCGTCGCTTTGCTTGATGCTGCTCTATTGATCAAGCTGTTCATAACTCCATTCAGGAAGGTGAAGTTGATAAAGCGATTTTCCATCTTTGGAAGAAGGCTTGTATATATGAGACATCCAATCCTTTGGTGGTGATCGGTGTCTCCTTTCCATAATTCATGTGCCACGTCTAGTCCTTTGGTTGCACCACATTCAGAACTACTTTGACCCAAAAACTTTGTGTGAGGCTTCCAAGGTGTAGCATTGGAAATAAAGTCTCCTAAATAGATCAAGCCAACTCCTCTACTACTCCATTCTAGACTTGTATGTATAAGAAAATGTATGCTTCAATCTAGTGACTTTATGCAAATTGTATTCATCACCATTATCAAAATGCATTACCTTAAGGTTCTTTCACCTTTAGATCTCTGATATTCAATGCCATTGTGAAAATTTAGGAGCATCCTTGAATTTCAAGTGGTAACCCCCATATATTTCTTATGGCGTCACCAACATGGCTAACATTGATTGCATTAATACTAAACGTACATGACGTTTCTCTTACAAATACGATGGATAGAGAGAACTATGTTTGTTGATAGTCTTATTGTAGCTCACCACCCTACGTAGCCACAACCAAACATGGGTTTTAATATGAAGTCAATTTCGAAGCTTACTTATTTCCTTTCATTTGCATGGTAAGGAGGAAAGAGAAAGGGATACGCAGAGAGGATGAGAGAGAGGGAAAGAAAATCTGGGATTTTTTACAAAGTTATAAAGGTTTTGCAAATTTATCTCTCTCCTGATGAGTTCTTGTCAAAGGGCTTGTCACATCAAGTGGTTTATCTCATACAGAACACCCATACAAGTGCATCTTTTGCACATAGGTCAATTTTTTTATCACATAACAAACACCTAAACAATGGTATAACAACTATGAACCCAATAACTTCAATCTTCTTCTCTTCTAGATTGTTGTTTCATAGAGGTCACTACAAGTATGAACTTAAGAACTTAAAACTTTTGCTTCTCTAGTTTGTTATTTAGTAGAGATCACTAGCTAGTAAGAAGCTACTCAATAGGAATAAGAAGAATTATCCCAAACAATCTAAAGCTTAGCACCTCTATCTTTAAGATGAAGAGGAATAAATGCAAGAACATTCCTAAAATAAAGATCAAGCTATAGAGATCCAAACCCGTCAACATCTTATCATTTGCATAGTGATGGTTTCCATTCCCTTGCTTCTTGTTGAGGAAAATCCATCAATCCCATCTCATGCACATGTAGTTGTAAACCCATTTCATAGAACATGGGTGAGCTTTTTTTATGAAGAGAAAGGGAATATGTCCTAGCATTGCAAGATGCTACTATGCTCTTTTTAGCATTAATTATTGGGACCATAACACATTGAACATCCTCACATGACATAAGGAAGGGACTTGACCATGAACTCTTTTGCTTCATATGGAAAATCCATGCAAGCATGGTAGAATTCCTAATAATAATACAAGAATGCACTCTAGGGACAACAACAAGCATCATTGTAGGTGTAAAAGGGAGATAACAACCCTCAGTTGCAACATACTTGTTAGATGACTGACTATGGCCAATGGGTAGGCCTGATGCCTACCTATAATCAACATGGAATTGCAGAAGTAAAAAATCATCATCTGCACTGAGAACAACTATCAAAAGAAGAGATGATGCCACTTCACTTGTAATGTTTATGGCTATATGAGTGATGGTCACTTGAAAGAAGAATGTGAGGAGAAAAATAAAATATACATGTGAAGTATCCTCACATACAAAGTATCACTTTTGTGCGTAGGAATTGAAGAACCAGCTCTTATGCAACAAGGCCATGCAAGGTGAACTTATATTGGATGCATACTTGAAGTTTAATGAATCTAATGTGGTTCAAAAGATAGGGTTTCTCACATGGTTATTGCATGAAGAGGTATCTACTTCTTGATAAATGAGCTCGATCTGCCTGATTTCCTATATCATTTGAACTTGAGGTGCTAGATAGCTAGTGTTTATTTCGAATATAGAAAAGAAAGGACATTTTCGTGTATATTGTATATATATATATATATATATATATATATATATATATATATATATATATATATATATATATATATATATATATATATATATATATATATATATGTATATATATATATATATACACACAAAAATGTATATGTGCTCGTTCAAAACATATGCATGAATTACGAGAGCATGAGATGCAGAGTTATCCTAAAGATGGAGAAAGTATTGCTTTTAAAGCTTGCGCGCACTTCTTGATGGTGAATGACTTCTTTGGTGCAATGATACTCGATGAACTAGTTATGCGGTTTAGAAAAGGAATGGGAATCTCTTTGGAACCCACCTAATATGCATGCTTTTCTTCTCTTGTTGAGGTTGTGGCTTTTTGGATACCCAACTTTGTATCGTCCTAGTTGTTGTGGGAGTTGTTTTTCTTAGTTGCATGAGCCCCCTTTTGTTTATGCAACCTAGGGTTCTTGGTATTCTTTAGGATCGATGTAGATTGAGCCATAAGGATAAATTTGGGAACCCATACTTGATTGTATTGATTCTAAGTGGCTTCTTATGGGAGGCATGTTTCTTCTTGTCTATATGAGAAAAATCCCTAGATTGTGTCATTCGTCTCTTGGGAAAGCATATTTATTTGTGAGATGCTTGTGGGGCCAGAAGTGAATTGGGTAACCAATGTTTTTCTCGAGTTCTTTGGTTTTTGGTGTACTTGTCTAGATTTTGTTCTAGTTTTGTGTTGATTGAGGTGGCTATTTGCTGTAGGTTTTGCTTCAGAGAAAGAATCACGAACCTGTGGACTTTATTGTGAAATAAAACCATTGACCAAAGGAGAAGTGAGACGAGGTACATGGACGTCTTTTCCTTCCCACTTGAGGATCATTGTTCCCTTGGCTAAGTTTAGACGTACTAAATTAGAATAGCTATCTTTCTCAAAGTATGACTTATTCTATTAGATCATCATCCTCACATACTAAAATTTTAACTAGTAGTTTGGTCTTTCAGAAATGCATGAGAAGTGTAAATTTTGCAATCCATGGGTTTGAGTACCTCCTAATCCCATCAAGTGGGCTTGAATGGATCTCATCTTTTCAAATCTCATCTTTTCATTCAATGTGTATACGAATGAAAATCAAATTATGTTAGTTGTGGCATCCATTCAATAAGGAATGTTACCATATGTTTAGGAGAGTGCTCGAATTCAATAGCTATGAATGGCCTTGTATCCTTGATTGGATTTGCATTAGAATGCACTTGACACATAACCATAGAAACGACTTGTGGTTGAATGTATGACTCCATGGGTATTTCTCTATGTACATTAGAGCACATTTTTTGATCCACTTGCCTCAATAAAAACCTTTTCTTATGTATACACTCTAAGGCTTATTGCCAAGCTTTCCCTTTGATGAATTGTTCTTCTTTTTTTCTATTGTTAGCTACTTGTAATTGTCTTAAGTCGTTTTGCAATCTGAGGTTCTTGGTAGAATTCGACTCTATAGACATTAATATAACTGCGAAAACCCTAACCTTCTAGTGTGTTAGCTCGATGGATCCATTGTGCGATGTGCAATGTATCACATAGATTCCATGACCTTTTCTTGTAGCTTCTTAGCATGTTTTTTCAAGGTGCAAACAAGTACACGGTCACCTTCTTGGAGCTTCTATCCTTTATATGGGCATAAAAATATGCTTTTTGCCTCTTTTTATGAGCATAGATGCATGTAGCACCCTTGAGATGTGTCATCCTTGAAGTGCATTGAATTTATCTACCAAGGTAGATAGCTTATGAACATTCCATTCATAATCCCTTCCTAATTTTTGTTGGAGTTTGAGGTTTGCAAAAGCACACGAACAACACAAGGAAGAAGAAGAAGAAGAAGAAGAAGAAGACGAAGAAGAGAAGAAGAAGAAGAAGAAGAAGAAGAAGAAGAAGAAGCAACAGCTTGGAGCACAACACACAATACTAAATGTATTATCACGTGAATGGAGAAAGATTAGTGACCTTTATGGTTATAAATGTATATACAAGCCAGGGAAAAAAACCCTAAAGAGGGAAAAAAGTGCCTCATCTGTGCTAAGTGTGTTCACACTTATCACTACTAAAATATATCAAAAAATCCCCCCTAGGAGTGATGTGGTGAACAAGGAGCTAGCACTCATGTATAAGGAAGTGCCATGCTATGTAGAA
Organism: Ceratopteris richardii; assembly: GCA_020310875.1. Classification (NCBI taxonomy): domain Eukaryota; kingdom Viridiplantae; phylum Streptophyta; class Polypodiopsida; order Polypodiales; family Pteridaceae; genus Ceratopteris; species Ceratopteris richardii. The sequence goes on along the minus strand of CM035409.1, from coordinate 185,535,791 downwards.
AGAGATCAATCCACAAAATGAAGTAAACCATAATCTTTGCAGAAAGCTTCAAATTTCTCCCTGAGGTAGAGCCTTTGTGAAAAGATCTGCAATGTTATCATGTGTGGGCACATATGCCAAACTAATCTCTATGACAAGGAACCTCTCTTTGACATAATGATAATGCACCTCAATGTGCTTTGCATGAGCATGAAACACAGGGTTCCTTGCAACTTCCAATGCACTTTGCTTATTAGTGAAGATGGTAGTGGAAGAAGATTGACCAACACCCAAATCAGCCAAAAGGCATCTAAGCCACACACACTCAAGAATCGCTATGAAAGCTGCCCTATACTCAGATTAACACCTAGACTAGAAGTGGCCACAATAGCTTACTTCTTGCTCAATGTTGGCAGTAGCCAGAGGCACAGAAGACGGGGAAGCATGTAAAGATAGAGCAAGTAGTCAGTGGAATCAATTTTTCAAAGATTTATGTTCTATAAATATTCTTCAAAACCTCCAATAGTGATTTTCATCACTTTTGTACCATATGTAAATAGAAAAACCCCTTTTTGTAATTTATAGCTCCATTTTGTGCAAGCCAAGGAGTCCTCGAGCTTGAGGAGCTTAGGTAGAATGAGCGTACCAATTTTGGTTATTTTTAGATACTGTTTACCCATTCAAATAGCATCTAGGACCAGTTTTTTAACTATGCCGATCACTAGATGTGAAACCGGTCAAAACTAGTTTAGAATCTATAAAAAGAGCTAGAGAGCTCATTTTTGGGGTTACTTAAGTTGGTTAGTGTGAACTTAGAGCTACTTTGAGCTTGTAACTGAGATATTGAGCAATAGAGTTGATTTCTCGCCTTCCATTGTGTCTTGCTTGTCTCTTCGTGGTGTGTGTGTATGTGTGTGTGCATTTCTATGCTTCTCACCTTCACTCTCACTTCATCTCACATTCACGATCTTCATATCACTCCTATCTCTTCCGCGGATTGACATTAAGGAGGTGGAGCTTCTTAACGTGGTTCTCACCATTGTGCTATAGCAACACCAAATTTGGCGCCATTGCCGAGGATCGAGTCTAGGACGAATGTGTGATGGTAAGAGTATAGCAAGAAGTGGCGTTGGAAGGTAAAAATTTCAGTTTTGTTGTTGTTTTTACCTAGTTTTTAATGTTTTTCACCTCCCCCACACTCCATCTTCATCACCGCATCATCATCTTCCACTCCAAAAAAATCAGAAAATTCACCATATCCACCCATTCTCCTCATTTCCCCTCATTTGTGCATGTGCAAGAGAGAGAGAGAGCTTTTGTGCTTGTGTGTACTTGTGTGTTTTTGAGTTTTCTTGCAGGTACAGAGCTCCAGAGCATCAAGAAAGCTGCAAAAAGGTAAGGAATGTACTCTCTGTTAGAAATTGCCGACTGTGTCAGACCATCGTGATGGTCTGCAAAGTTCGGAATTGGAGGTAGGCGACCACACCAGCGTGTAGAGCACACTTGCGCACATAGGAATCCATATTTGCAATCAAAAAATTTGCATTTTGGTGGACCATCACGATTGGCTCAGACCATCATGATTGTGTCACACCATCGCGATTGGCTCACACCATCGCGATTGGCTCACGCCATCGCGACGGCTCGGCCGATACACCTGGAAAGGTTGTATACCTGGATGAGACTTCAGAAAGAGTCTTTGTGGTACCAGACCACGCAAGAAATACTTACACATGGAGAGGTGAATTGGTATTCCCTCCATCTCGAACAAACGTAAACGCAAACCAACAAGGGGTAGGAACATCCTCAGCCCATGGCATGCAAAGAGAAAAGAACAAAGAGAGACCGGAAGTAAGCTTCACTCATCCCATAGGAAGAGATAGAACCACCGTATACATAGAGAGAGTGGAAAGACAAAGAATGCCAGGTGGTAGAGATGATTTTCCTCTGCCTAGACAACGTGAACATGCAAGAATACTGAGACCCACTCAGTTAGTGAAATCCATGAAAAATTATTTTGATGAGACAGGAGATCCCTATGATCATGTTGCGGAATTCAAGCAAGTACTAAGAGCAGAGCAAGTCGAAGACATGTTCACACAATATAGTGCATTTGGACTAACGTTAAAGAATACAGCTTTAACATGGTTCCAACCATTGCAACAAAGGCAATTTAGAGACATCCATCACTTTTTAGAGTCGTTCATCACTGAGTTCTCTAAAAGTGGGATCAGGCATGACACGTCCTTGTTGATTCATAGTTTCAAACAGACCCCTCAGGAAACAGTTAGACTCGCAGGACGTAGGTTTAGACAATATGTTGAAAGATGTCCTATGCAAGAGCTACCCTCACAAGCCAAACAAGTGTGATTGTTTCTAGACGGCTTGTTGAGCTCTAAACTACGCTCCTATGTGTACTTGAAGGAACCCAGAACGCTAGAGCAGTGTGTAAGAATTTGCATAGACATTGAGGACAACTTGGGAGATGAGTTGGAACTCTCAAAGGTCTATAAGGACTCGGACTGTTCATCTCTAGCATCCACAAAATTGTCTAACTCGATAGAGGACCTAGTAGAAAAAGTGGCCCAGAAACTAGGAGTTTCTAGCAAACAGATGCCCAAGTTAACAACTAACGTACGTTGTTACACCTGTGGTGGAAATCGTTTGGCAAATGTGTGTCCCAATGCAACACACCCGCAAGCCAACCTTAGTGGCCAATATTTCACTATTGAGAGAAGATACACAAATCATACAGCTCAGGACCGCCCATTCAACAAACAGGCAGTGAGACAGAACTACCCGCAAGCATACCCACAGCCAAGTAGGTATCAAGGTCAGTACAATGCTCAGCCTCATTACTATAGGCCTCCTCAGAACTATGCTTATCAAGCACAACAAAGACCTCAACCTGTTTTAGCTCAGCAGCCACCCCCACCAGCTAATGTCATCTCAGTGAAATACGATGTTGCAGAAGAAAACCTAAGTGGGGCTTTAGTACCTTCTTCACCCTTGATCACAGAGAGTGATCCAAACTCAAACAGTTTTGACTCTACTCATGTAGATAGTCCAGTCGCATACTACTCAGAGTCACTAGAACATATGGAGACATATCAATATGATAGTCCACCAGTGGAACCTAGTTGGGAGCCCGACTATGCGCATGTGATGTACACGAATTCGAATCCACGGCCCCAAGTAAGACAACAAAGACCACAGGGCCCTAGAGGACCATGCTTTAGGTTCCAAGGAGATCATTTCATAAAGGATTGCCCACATCCTTCGATATCAGGAAAATCACAGTACTATAACATACAAGGCTTTTGTGCCGATTGTGGTAAAGAGCACATCATAAAAGATTGTCCTAAGAACCCTGTTAATGCTTCAAATGTGACACCGATCAACGTGATAGGTATTGTAAATAATGCAGATGGATCCAACCCTACATATGTGCCTATCCAAGCTATAACAAGAGCCCAGTCGGTCTTACAGAACCAACAACTTAATTAGGAGAAAATAACCGGAAGTAGTGAAGTTGGAGAATCTAGCAGTAAAAAGACAAAATCTTGGAAAGATTCCAGAGAAAGAATTAAGAGAAAATGGAGTAAAAGGATAACTAAGTTGGAAGGAAGTCTCAAGGAATCTAGAGCCAAAATTCTAGAATTGACTTCACATGAATTGAATCAAGAGAACCTAGCTCAAAAATCAGGATCAGTTTTAGCGGAACCCATACCAGAAAACTTAGACATGATGTTTCGTGTGTATCAGGCTAAAATAAAAGAAGGACCTCAAATAGTTGAAATGAGTAAGAATTACCCACGAGCAGATCTAGAAATTGAGAGGACTAAACTTTGCATGAAGATGGTAGAGCTAGCGCAAGCTATGTTTGAAGCCTCTAGATATCTAAATTGGAATAACATGGCAAAACCGGAACTACACTTTCAAGGACTGATGGAGAGGCTCGAATATTTGATTGAAAGCAAACAGAAAAAGGATTGGCATAGGAACCCTACTGTCCCAGAGACACAGGAAAGGAATGCACCATCCCTGTCTCAAGTACCCAACACAGAAGGTGAAGACAACCTGTCTTCTATACATAGATATTCACATGAATTTTTGAGAGAAATCCAAGAAGAGAAGTGGAGAAAAGAACAAGGAACTCATCCTCCTATTCATGAAATAGATGACTTGCAGGAGAAATTTCCCCAAGACATTCCCTCTATTTACGATGATGTAGAGGAGGATCAACTGAGTGAACACACAGGTTTTGAATCCAATTCTTTACAAGAATTACCTCAGTTCACAGGAGCTTGGGAAGCTAAGTCTATTAGTATGAGAGCACCCACGATAATAGTGAGGAATGAAGAATCAGCAATCCCTAGAAACACGGAAGTGATAAAGAATACCAAAGTTTAATGTAATCTCACGCTTGAGGAATTGTTGAAGGTTAAGCCAGAGCTGTGGAAGCACGTAGCAAATCAATTCCCTGAGCTTGCTACTACTCCCTCACAGATAGGAACACATAAGAAGGTACCAGAGATACCCGTAGAAAAGATTGGAGATATAAGTGAAGGAGAGGAAGGTAACACTTATCTTCCAATAACCCATCACGGCTACACCACGAAAGCCATCTTAGGTTCAGGAGCCGGAGTAGCCATCGCTACCACCGCTTTATGGAAACGTTGGGGTAAGCCAGCATTAAGACCTACCAGGATGAAGCTACAAATGGCTGATGGACATATAGAAAAACCATTAGGCTTACTAGAAGGCATATTTCTCACTACTTGTGGTGTGGAGTTTGAGCATACCTTTGCCATTTGTGATTTTGCAAAAAATCATGCTTACGAGATGATATTAGAACGACCATTCATGCGTCAGTTGCAAATTGTACAAGATTGGGGAACTAATTCTTTGTACTTGCAACATTTAGGAGTGACTACCAAAGTCAATCTCAAAGACTATTCACATCGAGATGTACCCCCAATACAATGGAATACCATCCATAAGACACCAGTAGAAATAGAATCGGTACATTCATTAGAATCAGACCCCTCATGGTTGCACGAGGACACTCATTTATGGATGTGTAAGGTAGCAAAACAAGAGGAAGAAGGGTTAGAAGCCAGGACTTTAGGTGCCGAACAACACCCAAGAACCCTTCAAGACCCAGCTTACACACCTGTAGTATTTCCAGACGAAGAATTCGAACCCCATGGTTGGGCAGAAATCCTAGCAACCATGGATGTAGCCATCAATGAAGAACAATGGACACCCCACTATGACGAGGATGGCTATGACATTTCAGTTTTTACGATAGAGCCAATCATGTGTGATTCAATTTTAGAAGAATGTGAACCTAGCACTAATGCATTTGAGGATGCAAGCGATTTTGATTTAGAGTCAATTATTATGGACCCTCCATTTGCGTCAGAACAAGAATATTTCTACGAAGTAGAGACTTACCCTCAGAGACACGGAGAAATTATGAATGATGTGAGATTAACCACACAAGTGACTGACAAAAGTGAAGGTAAGAAGAGAAAGAAGAAAGAAACCATGTCAGAAGAAGAGGAATCTTTGTTTGAGGTTCCTGAGAACTTCAAGAAATATGAAATAGAAGATAGACGAATCATGGTACGAATGCCTAACAGAAAAGCTGACATTGGAGAAGTATATGATAATCGAGAGAAAACCAAGAAAATAATAGTTGCCATAGAAGGAGAAGAAGAAAAATGTACATACATAGGGCATGATTTGACGACAGAAGAAGAAGAGGAATTAGTTGCCCTATTGTGAAAATATAGAGATGTGTTCGCTTGGAGTTACAAAGACCTGAAAGGAGTAGACCCAGATATATGTTCTCATAGAATCCTGTAAGCCACCGGATTGGCATTTGTAATTTTTTACTTTATATGTTTTTCGTCGTCGTTGTTTGATTACCTTAACTTGTGGTTAGCACTTTTCCATTAAGTTAAGTGTTGTAAGTCTGGGTTATGGTAATGTTTACTTTTTGCGTTATGTACTGAGAAAGTCTTAATCGGTGTACGAACCGGAAATCTATGAGAGAACGAACCAGAGTAGTGATAGTAATTCGTGTTAACAGAGTTCTTTGAACACTCGTGTACTGTGGTGTGAGTGGTTAATTGGGAAAATCAAGGATAGGGCCTCTGATTATTCAGACCCCTTCCACTCCCAAGAACCCGAAAAGAGCTTAAATGCGTCTCTGACGGCAACGCGCGTTTAACACTGGCGCCGTCTGTGGGAAGGTGGCAACAGAGTGTTGCAAAGTGATTGTGGGAAAGTGGCAACAGAGTGTTGCAAATTGATTGTGGGAAGGTGACCATAGATTGTGAATCGACAGTAAGGTAGAGTAGTACGTAAGTGTTGCAAAGGTGATATATGTCGGTTACTCGGTCCGGCGAGTCGTATCCGAAGTATAGGCGAGACCGACAGCCTTGGGCGGTACCGAATTTGTTAAGGACACCCTCAGGAGGCAGAAGCACAGATCGGTTAGGTCTGGTCATCGAAGAGCGAAGCACGTTAGTAGTGATTCTGGTAGCATTCCGGTGGAACATAATGCAATTTTGGTAGATTTCGGTGTAATTTCGGCACAGTCTGCAGAAGATACACTAACTTCGGAGTCTACAAGGACGCAGTGTGTAGTTGATCCGACACCGTCTGGTCAGGATTCGAACCCGTCTGAGGATAGAGGTGTCTTGCCCAGAGAGATCATTGAAGGTGAAAGAATACTTTGGGTTGTGGAAAGTTCCACTAATTCCGGTGGCAGTTCGGTCCCAGTTGGAGAGAATTTCCAAGTTTTCGGTGACAGTGTGATATTTCCTGGTGAATCTTCATTTCGGATACCACTGTTCGGAGTAAGCTTGCCTACGTTTGATACCACAGAAGAGGATAGGCTATTCGAATTAGAAATTCGTAAAAGGTTGAGCGCTATTTTCGAACCGGAAGGTGAGTAGTCTGATCATACAGACTCTGAAGGACCGGAAACACATCCTCAGAACTCACGAAATAGTAACAGTACCACCACTAGCACCATGAGTGGGCAACAACAACAACAACAACAGCAGCAAAAACAACAACAACAGCAGCAACAACCACTCCCACCTTGACTGGTTCCAACAAGAGTAACTTACACCAAGTTCGGTGGATTTCCAGGTGATGATCCTGATGCTCATGTACGCACCTTTGAAATAAGTTATGCAGTACTAAACCATCCTCCCGATCCGGCATACAAGGCCATAGTATTCCAGTCAACATTAGTTAATGAAGAAGCGAGGTGGCTTACAGAATATGATATCAACCATTTCGGCACCTATGAAGCGATAAGGGATGCGTTTTTATAGAGGTTCTGACTGAAGAAGAACCCTGCCAAAATTTTCAATTACTTGCAGAACAATAGACAGAAGCTGAACCAGACTATGCAAGAATATGCCACCCTGTTTAGAACTCATTTGAGACAACTACCGCCGGCCCATGCCAACCAACATGGTCTATATTTCACCAGTGGAAACTCAAGCAGCAGTAACTCAAACAAGATCTGGTAAGCAGTTACAACCAGCAGCAGAAGTGTTTGAACCTGGCATCCATGAACAGTAGAGTATGTATAACAAAGCTAGCCAATGGACCACCAAAGAGCATACAGTGTTCCCAGATCCGATTCCGGTGACCCAAGTTCCGCTGCCAAAGGAAGGATCACAGGAACAAGACTCTACCCCAGTAACAGGCGCATCTTCTTCAGAATCGGTGAAAAGTACAATTCAAGCAGATCAGGCATGGGAAATTTTATCTAAGGCATCCATTACTCTCCCTCTTGGACAGTTACTTGCATTAGTGTCGGGAGTTTGGCAACAATTCCAGCAACAGCTCAATCCTCGGTCTTCCTGCATTCCAACGACGGCAACGATACAATCGAAAGCTGATTCTACGGTGGATCATTCGGTCCCCTTAATTACGGTATGGTACAAAAATCACAAGATTACTCAAGTACTAATTGATGGTGGGTCTGGTGTAAACATCACCACTGTAGCACTTTGTAAGAAGTTGGGCTGGATGCAAATCGAGCCTGTCCAGTTTTTTGTAAGAATGGCCGACCAATCCCGAGTCCATCCGATGGGACTCGTACGAAATGTCCCGATAACTTTGCAGGGTACAACGTTTAAGATGACTTTTGTAGTCTTAGAACTACCGGAGTCTAGTCTTGACTATAATCTTCTTTTCGGATGACCCTGGTTAAAACAGGCTAAAGTCATACATGATTGGTCCGCACAGGAATTGACTTTTAAGGAAAATCACCAAAAATATGTTGTTAAACTAGATGCTATTCAGCCCTGTGAACTCCATGCCAGGCCATATGTAGCAGAGCCGGTCCACATGTTGGATGGCTTATCTGACGATGAAGAAGAAGCGTTTCTGAAAAACAATGAAGATCTGATTTCCTTAGGTACTGTAGATCTGCAATCTGTTGTAGACAACTGGAGTCCGGCAGCGTGTACGGTGGTGCCTATGACCGAAGAAGTAGAGACAGAAGATACTGTTGCTATGGATGAAGCCGCTCTACAACAACTTTTACAGTCAGCTGACGATCCAAGGAAACCTTGTCAATTCTATGTTCCCAAAGATCAGTTAATCAACTATAATTTGGGAGATGAAGTAAATCCACGACCTGTCAAGATAAAGGAAGGATTGTCTGAGGCATTTCAAGCAGATTTGATCCAGCTTCTTCGTGAGTTCTCTGATGTTTTTGCATGGGACTATCGTGATATGAAAGGTCTAGATCCTCGAATCTATCAGCATCGGGTTGTGCTCAAGCCAGAAGCAAAGCCGATTAAACAACCCAGTTACCGAATGAATCCCAACTATGCAGCACAGGTTAAAGCAGAACTTAATCGCCTATTAAAGGTAGGATTCATTGTACCCATTGAACACACTGAATGGATTTCACCGATCATAATTGTCTCGAAGAAAAACAAGCAGCTCAAAATCTGTGTGGATTACCAGAAATTGAATGCAGCCACCGTACCTGATCCATTTCCTCTTCCATTTCTTGATACAATGCTGGACAGAGTGGCTGGGCATGAGATGTATTCATTTCTTGATGGTTATAGTGGCTATAACCAGGTCAGAATGGTTGAGCAAGATATACCGAAAATAGCATTTATTACGAATTGGGGTGTTTTTGCTTGTACAGTCATGTGGTTTGGGTTGAGGAATTCTCCTAGTACCTTTCAGCGATGTATGTAGGAAATCTTCTCACCTTATCTCACTTCTTTTATGCAATTATATCTAGATGACTTCTCTTTATTCGGTAAGATGGTAGCACACCTGTATCATTTACGGTGTTGCTTTGAGAAATGTCATGAATACCGACTCTGCCTGAACCCCACCAAATCTGTCTTTGCAGTTTCTTGTGGTAAGCTCCTTGGCCACATTGTATCTGCACAGGGCATACAAGTTGATCCAGACAAAGTTGCAGCTGTATTGGAAGCACCTGTGCCTACTACGCCGAAAGAAGTGATGCGCTTCATGGGTCAAGTCAGGTGGCATGGTCGACCTTTACGGTGGCTTGCCCATTTGGCAATACCCCTAAATCGGCTATTAACTAGTACTCCTCGACAGTTTGATTGGACTCCGGAATGTCAAACTGCATTTGATCGTCTAAAAGGATTATTTATGCAGGTTCCAATTTTACAACCTCCTGATTGGGAATGCCCATTTCATGTTTTTGTAGACGCATCAGATATAGCCATTGGAAGTGTTTTAATGCAACAAACTGATAAGTGGTTCTGGCCTGTCTATTATGCAAGTCGACGGCTTGCTCCGGTTGAAAAGAATTATTCAGTAACTGAAACAGAATGTCTTGGTTTGGTGTATTCTGTAAAGAAATTCCGGCATTATTTGCTAGGCGGAAAATTCATCTTTCATGTAGATCATGCTGCGCTGGTGTATCTGGTTAGGCAACAGCATTTAGGTGGTCGATTGGCACGTTGGGTTTTACTATTACAAGAGTTCGATTATGAAGTGATTCATCGTCCCGGTACTGCACATGCATTAGCAGATTTTCTCTCTCGGTTGGATTCCGGTGAAGCTCTAGTCGGTGTTGATGACACCATACTAGCAATTTATGTTACTGAAAGGACTACTGATGAATCTGTAGAACCCCCTGTGACACCTACTTACTATGATCGGTTATTAATCTTTCTTACTGATGGATGTCTCCCCCCTCAAACTTCTCCTGCAATGCGTCGGAAAATTGCAGTTTACACTCACAGATTCCGGTTGATTGCCGGACAGTTGTATTATATGGATCACACTGGGATCTTGCTTCATTGTATTCCTCCACATGAACTAAACTCGGTTATTGCTATGGCACACTCAATACCTTCTGGTGGACATTTTGCAGCAGATTTAATGCACCGGAAAATTCTGCAAAGTGGGCTCTGGTGGCCTACTATGTACAAAGATGTATCTCAGTTTGTGCAGCAGTGTGACAATTGTCAGCGATCTAGACAACCTTTACAACACCACTTCTTCCCTCTACAACCTGTATTACCCTTGGAACCTTTTCAGAAATGGGGTCTTGATTTTATTGGACCAATTACACCTCCAGCAATCTTTAGCAACAATCGATACATTCTGACATGCACAGATTATGCTACCAGATGGGTAGAAACTTGGGCCTTACGGTCCACCACAGCTGTTTCGATGGCCAAATGCCTGATGAAGGACGTATTCCCACATTATGGATTACCTTTGGAACTTGTCACAGATCAAGGCACACACTTTGTCAACAATTTAATGCGCATGCTCACACACACTTTTCAGATTCTGCATAAATTTAGTTCACCGTATTATCCACGTGCTAATGGCTTAGCTGAAAGTACCAACAAGACCTTGCTGAGTATGCTTTGAAAATTGATTGTGGAATCACCAGAAAGATGGGATCAGTTATTACCTGCAGTATTATGGGCATACCGGACCACATACAAAGTCGCAACCAGACTGACTCCTTTCAAGCTTGCATATGGGCTGGAGGCAATTGCACCAATGGAACTTCTAGTACCAAGCTTACGCGTGGCCATCTCTCAGAAATTGTTACCTGAAGACTCTTTATCATTTCGGTTGGACACACTCAGAGAACTAGATGAGCATCGCTGGGAAAGTTTTCTGACCCTTCAAGAAGTTCAGTTGCGGCAAGGTCGTACTCATGATAGATATCTAAAAACTCCAGTTTTTTCGGTGGGACAGCTTGTGTTATTTTACAATGCTAAATCAAATCGTGCGACTGGAAAATTCTAATTATGATGGTTTGGTCCTTACCGGATTAGTGAACAAGTGGGCCCAGCTACTTTTTGGTTGACTACCTTGACCGGAATTCCTCTTCCTAAAGTGATCAATGGTTCAAAGTTGCGGCCGTATCATCAAGCACCAGATTCTTGCTGACATGTTCTCCGATTTTTCGTGTGTTATTTGCTTTCTTTTTATTTTTTGTGTGTTAATTAAATAAAGCCTGTAAATATCCTTGTTTTGATATCTAATTATGATCAGCATCCACCGTGCATTATCGATTCTGCACATGCATGCACGCCATAGTTATGAAGGTTATCATCTCAACACCACACGATGATTAGCATTTTCGATCGCCTCTCGTTACCTAGTATCTACTTAATCTTCTTCTTTTCGTTGTTAATTGCTATTGTGTCTGTGTGTTTTGTATGCTTTGTGCTTTCTGTAATCCCTGTGTATTCGTGCTATTTCGTGTGCGGATCATGGAAGCTTTAGCAAATTTTGCTACCTTCTGTGATGGAATTCCTCCGGACGTGAGTGAATTCTTGCATGTCCGAGGTTTGTCCAACTTCGCTGAATTGCCCTGGCATTCAGTGGAGTGTCATCCATACTATGCTCAAATTATCGCTGCTATTGCCGCCACACCTGCTACGAAGCAGAGTTGGCCTATTACGTGTTTCCCCTCTCGTGTCGTAATCACCCTTCAGTCATTTGCTACGATGATTCCATTGTTTCCCAGGCACTCTTCGAATGAGAATGCCATACTCTGTCGCCTTGAGCCTGAACAAATAGCTTTGCAATTTTTAGTAGCCATACTGAACTTACAAAAACGCACTTATGGGATTTCTCGCCCACTCTACTCGGTGATTGATATGGCTGCTAGAGAGCCTATCAATTTTGCTTCTTACTATTTCCGGCACATTCACCGTGAATGCGTTACGGTCATAAAACACGTTAACAAAGGTGATCTCCCACGTTCACGTTTACCGCACATCCTTTCTTTTTTGTTTCTAGCCCTCCAAGCAGTGCAACCGCCTCCACGAGCTCCAATTTTATATCATGAGGAATCTGTTCAAATACTTGAAGATGACGAAGGAGATGATGAAGAAATCTTCCAACTCCTCCGTCGAAAACGCATACGGATTAGTTCTTCTGACAGTCAAGTGCAAGGGTCTGCCGCTAGAAATAACGCAGACAAAAATGAAGAAGAGATTTTCCACGACACTGCTACCTCGATTCACCATGATTCATCTGCTCAGTCATCTCCAAACCAGCAACAAGATCAAAGTGTTACTGCTGATTCTGAAGACAGATCTTCTAAGGAAGAATCTCAGCAGCAGTCCAAACAAGATATGCAAGAAGATATGCAGATTATTGTTGCAGAAGTTTTGGCAGCTTTGATTGCGGCAGTAGATTCTGTAGTTGTCCAACCTCAAGTGTCTACGCAGCAACCCACCGAAAAAGTATTGGTGGCTAACACTCTGCAACCCACTCCTCCACCCATACCTCCACTTAAACCTATTGTCCCCATTCCACCGATTGTACCGGATTCATCATCCTCTTCACCTAACTATTCTCCACCCAATTCCCATCAACTCCTGACAGCTTCTTCATCTCAACCACGTCCTCCTCTTCTGTTTCCTTCAATTCCTATGTTTACTGAGCTCGCATCCATGGGTCATATGTTGATCCAATTATCGCAGCAACTACTAGCACAGATGAAAGAGGTTACTGATAATCTCATAGAATAATTCCAGCATAAAGTCGATGTTCTTGAGGCAGATATTAATCCACTCCAGGAAGAGCTAGATGTCGTAAAAGCAAAAAATCATGCCTTGCACGAACAGATTCGATGCCTTCAAGAACAGCTTACCAAACAAAATTCATTGATTAGCCAAAGAGATGCTGCGTTAGCAGAGATACAAGCCAAGGAAGAGTTATTAAGTGCTGCTGATGCAGAGATTCTTCAGTTACAACAGTTAGTTAAGGATAAAGAGGATGCTCATATAGCATTGGGAAACCTGTTGGAAGAAACTAGAGTACAGTTGGATGAAGCCATGCAGAAAGGACAGGAAATGACAAATTTACTAAAGCAAACCAATACAGAGCTCCAGTTTGGAAATGCAAACCTGTTTGAATCAAATTCTGCTCTTAAAACACAGATGACATTGGTCGCTCAACTTCAGAAGGACGTCGCAGGAACTCGAAGAGAAAGAGATGCTTATTACCGGACCATCCAATTTCAGAATCAAGAATTGGAGAGAAGAGAGAACCAATTGGGTGCTCAAGAAGAAAGATTATCTAGAGTTGATAAAAAAATTCAAGACATGAAAGTGAACCGGGATGCAGCTTTGGCAAATGACTTTTATCTACATGAAGCCTTTCTGCAAACACAGGCAGAAATTTTGATGAGCCAGGTAATTGCAACTAGTTCAGTAAGAACTGATGCTCAACTCGTAGAACCAGAGATTCTGAAAAAAATGTTAGACTCCCTAAAGCAAAAAATTGCTAGAACATTTAAGTTAGCCCGAACAATGTATCTACAGAGTATAATAGATCAGCCATAAAATTTTGTATACCTGCGGGTTCAAGTCCACCGTGCGTGCCAGTGTAAGCCACCGGATTGGCATTTGTAATTCTTTACTTTTCATATTCCGCACGAACTGAAAGGTCGTTGCGTAGAATTGTAACTACTTATACATCAATGAAAGAACGCTTCGATAACAACCAGAAGAATTGCTAGACTGTCTGTCTGGGCGATACGTTCTGTGGAGTTTCTGTAGTGTTGTGTTTGAGAATTCTGAGTAGTACTGTGTTTCTTTTCGTCGTCGTTGTTTGATTACCTTAACTTGTGGTTAGCACTTTTCCATTAAGTTAAGTGTTGTAAGTCTAGGTTACGGTAATGTTTACTTTTTGCGTTATGTACTGAGAAAGTCTTAATCGGTGTACGAACCGCAAATCTGTGAGAGAACGAACCAGAGTAGTGATAGTAATTCGTGTTAACAGAGTTCTTTGAACACTCGTGTACTGTGGTGTGAGTGGTTAATTGGGAAAATCAAGTATAGGGCCTCTGATTATTCAGACCCCTTCCACTCCCAAGAACCCGAAAAGAGCTTAAATGCGTCTTTGACGGCAATGCGTGTTTAACAATCCCTATGACTCCAGATGCAAAACCTACGAAACAAAAACCGTACATGTACAATGATAACTATGCTGCGAAGATTAAAGAAGAAATAGATCATTTGATAGAAGCAGGATTTATTTACGAAATTGAGCATACCGAATGGGTATCCCCCATTATGGTTGTGCCCAAGAAGAATGGAAAATTGCGTGTGTGTATTAACCTTAAAAAAGTTAATGCCGCCACAATTAGAGAGAGTTATCCTCTTCCTATCACAGAACACTTATTGGAAAGAGTTGCGGGCAAGGAAGTTTACAGCTTCCTTGATGGTTTCTCAGGCTACAATCAAGTAGCCATTGCTCCAGAAGATCAACACAAGACGGCTTTTGCCACGGAATGGGGCATTTTTGCATTTCGTGTAATGCCTTTTGGCTTAACAAATGCACCCGCTACTTTCCAGCGACTCATGTGTCATGTTTTGAAGGAATTCTTATGCAAGAATTTGGAAGTTTATGTTGATGACCTATGTGCTCATTCGAATGAGAGACAGACGCATATCCCAGAGTTAAGACAAGTGTTTGACAAATGTCGAGAATATCACGTTTTTTTGAACCCAGAAAAGTGCGTTTTTATGGTCAGACAAGGAAAAATTTTAGGACACATTGTGTCAAAGAATGGAATCTCTACGGACGAAGAAAAAGTGAAAGTAATTGCAGATCTACCTAGACCAAATAATGTAAAGGAAGTACAGGCATTTATGGGCCATTGCGGTTATTATAGACGATTCATACACATGTATGCAATCATAGCCAAGCCATTGTACTCTCTTTTGACCCATTTTGAATGGACAGACGAATGCGAGAATTCATTCAAGGAACTTAAACGACGTTTGTGCTTAGCACCTATATTGACAACCCGGGATTGGAGTAGGCCATTCCATGTACATGTGGATGCATCCAATTATGCCATAGGATGTGTGTTAGTGCAACCCACGAATGAAGGAAATATAGATCTTCCCATAGCTTACGCGAGCAGACAGTTGAACGCAGCAAAAAGAAATTACACCACTACGGAACGAGAAGGATTAGGGATGATCTACGCGGTAAAGAAATTCAGGCATTATTTGTTGGCAAACAAGTTCAAGTTCTTTACAAATCATCAAGCCCTATTGATTTTAGTCAACAAGCCTTGTAATACAGGACGATTAATACGTTGGTTTCTATTACTCATGGAGTATGATTTTGAAGTAGTAGTCAGGAAAGGAAAGACACATCTTAGAGCTGACCACCTTTCAAGATTAACCACAGGAGAAGCTCCTCAAGGAATAGTGGATGAATTACCCGACGCATATTTGTTTAACCTTGAGATAGCACCAGAATGGGCTAAGCCTATTGTCCCTATTCTTACATATGGACCTAAGAATCCTAGGATAAGGATCAAGGAAGGAGAGATTACCAAGTCTCAGAGATATCAAATAATAGCAGGAAGTATATATAAATAGGATAATCAAAAGATTCTTGCTTGTTGTGTAGATAAATCGGAACATGCAAATTGGTTGCAATTAGCACATGTAGGTGCATTAAAGCAGCATCACTCGAAACATCGAACATTACAGACTCTACATAGACTAGGAGTATATTGGCCTTCTATGGAAGCAGATGTCTACAAATTGTGTAAAGAATGCCCTGTTTGTTGTGAAAGACCACCAGTAGAACATGCTACATTATATCACGTGTCTCTCACACCAGACTGGAGTGAACCTTTAGTGACGTACTTGAGGACAAACACATTCCCTCAAGGAATGACCTTAGCACGACAACGAAGTCTAGAGCAGGAAGCTCAAGAATATTCACTTATTGGTGATAATCTATACAAACGAGGACGAGATGTATATCTGAGCATACTAGAGACTGCACACCAAGGTGTTGCAGGAGGTCATTTTGGACCCGATAGGATAATCAAAGCCATCCTCTTTGCAGGATTATGGTGGCCCACTCTTCACATGGATGCGCATACCTATGTAAAGAGATGTGATGTGTGCCAAAGAACTCAGTTTCCTACTCGCAGAGATGAAATGCCATTGAAACCCATGATGGGAGGACATGCATTTTCTAAGTGGGGTATAGACTTTGTAGGACCCATTAACCCCCCTGCAAAAGGTACACATGCGGAATACATTATTGTTGCGACAGATTATCTTACCAAATGGGTAGAGGCAAAAGCCACAAAAAAGAATGATGCACACACGAATGCAAAATTCTTATTTGAAAATGTCTTTACAAGATATGGATTGCCTATAGAGTTAGTGAGCGATCGAGGAACTCACTTTCTAAACCAAGACATTGAATATTTGTTACAGGATTTTATGGTGATTCACAAGAAATCCGCACCATATCATCCTCAGGCCAATGGTCAGGCTGAAAGCACTAACAAGATCCTATGTAATGTACTGACGAAACTCGTGAACAACAAACGTTCAGATTGGGACAAACAGTTACACCACGCTGTTTGGGCATATCGAGTGGCCTACAAGAACGTACTCAATGCAACTCCCTTTCATATGGTTTTTGGTCAAGATGATGTGCTTCCTTTGGACTTCTTGATACCGACCCTTAAGGTTGCACAAGAACATCAGTGGACCGGCCATGAATTATCAGCAAGAATAATGGACTTGGAACGATTAGGAGAAACCAAGCTGAGAGTAGTAGCAGGCAAAGTCAAGTACACACCCTAGCATAGTGGACAGGAGACCATTCATTACAGTCAGGCTAGAGCACGGTAACCCTTGCCAAGAACTCAGGGCTTTAATTGACTCAGGTGTTGCGACTAGTGCGATTAGATAGTCCCACTATAAGGACTCAGGAATAGAAATGCGGCCAATTGAGGCATACCTCATAGGGCTAGGAGGCATGGAAACCCCTTGCATGGGTGAGGTGGATCTTCCTATCCTCATAGACGAAGTGACCTTGACAGTGAAGCTAAGACATTGAATATTTGTTACAGGATTTTATGGTGATTCACAAGAAATCCGCACCATATCATCCTCAGGCCAATGGTCAGGCTGAAAGCACTAACAAGATCCTATGTAATGTACTGACGAAACTCGTGAACAACAAACGTTCCGATTGGGACAAACAGTTACACCATGCTGTTTGGGCATATCGAGTGGCCTACAAGAACGTACTCAATGCAACTCCCTTTCAGATGGTTTTTGGTCAAAATGCTGTGCTTCCTTTGGACTTCTTGATACCGACCCTTAAGGTTGCACAAGAACATCAGTGGACCGGCCATGAATTATCAGCAAGAATAATGGACTTCGAACGATTAGGAGAAACCAAGCTGAGAGCAGCAGCAGGCAAAGTCAAGTACACACCCTAGCATAGTGGACAGGAGACCATTCATTACAGTCAGGCTAGAGCACGGTAACCCTTGCCAAGAACTCAGGGCTTTAATTGACTCAGGTGTTGCGACTAGTGCGATTAGATAGTCCCACTATAAGGACTCAGGAATAGAAATGCGGCCAATTGAGGCATACCTCATAGGGCTAGGAGGCATGGAAACCCCTTGCATGGGTGAGGTGGATCTTCCTATCCTCATAGACGAAGTGACCTTGACAGTGAAGCTACTAGTGTGCCATGACGAGGACTTGATAGAACCCCTAATCCTTGGCCAAGATTGGCTATACAATCACTCAGTGGACCTATGAAATGCATGCAATGGAAGACTGGAAGATCTTTGGTCAGATCAGTCACGTCACGTCTACACCAACCCATGCGGGCTTGGCTATGGATAATTGTCAATCAGAAGGACGTCAGGAGATTTTCCCTTGGGCGTCCTGCAAATTAGAAGGGCCAGCCACCCAACCGCTTGGTCAAATGGACACCCTCAGCGGTCAGGAGGGTTACATGAGTGGCCACATGGGCAAAACACCCTGTAGTGCCCATCCTTCCACACTTACTGCGGACTGGCCTAGATTAATAGTACAAAACGGAGCACCTCCTAACAGGCAGGTTTCGCAAGTGTTGGACCTCCCTTCTTTTCCAAAGCAGAGTGTCCATCGGACCTCTCAACCTCAACCACAAAGGAGTCAACCACGGAAAAGGAACCTAGGCCGACGACAATATCAGACGACACAAAGAAAGCAGCAATATCAGTATCACAAAGCAAGCGGCACGAGACAGATATGGGTGCCAAAAGGACATAAAGCACTGACTGATTTCAACAATGCAGACATTGATACGAAGAAGTTAAAGACAAATCAGAGTCAGTAATCAAAGTCTACTCGACCTTCTTCTACGAGTACAAACACTCGATAAATTTGGATCGCCAAGAAGTACCTTACAAACCGACCCACCCCCACGCAGATTTGGGTACCCAAAGAGTGTATTATAGCTCAACCCTCAAGCCATGTAATATATAACCCTTAGAAATCTCTTCACCCTTCAACCCCACCAAATCCGATCTCATCTTTTGTCCCTCAACAGAAGCCTATCACCCGCACACGAACTCTTAGGAAGTGGATACCGAAACGTATCCAGACACCCTCTATGACTCCCTTAGCTAACATAAATCCCACCCCAATTAATCTACAACCTTGTAATAACTCATTCACAACTAAACCTTGTACGAATCCACACACTATAACCCAACAACGCTTGTAATAACATCTCATCAAAGCACTGCATGCAATATCTGAAAACATATAGGTGTCTAGAGACCTGCACTAGTTCTGCAAGAAGTATTACATCAATCACATCACAACACTTGGCTACACGGGTTACATATCGGCTATGGAAAGGGATTACGGTCTCACTTTCATGGGATCATGATTAATTTCCATACTAATGTGTTAATCTTATGTAGCAGATCTACTATGCATTTGCACCATTCATCATGCAGGCAGAACAACCATCGGAAGCTAGCCCCAGTGCACCAATGGCCAATATTGGAGAACTACTAGCGGAGCCCCATCCTACGGCTCAACTACCCGAATTTCAAGGTTTCCCAGGGCCCATGCCAATTGACGATCCCCCCAGGGGTTATACTGAGAAGATTCATCGCAATTCTCACTGGTTTCAAGGGCTTGTAGGACCATTGGTGGATGTTGATTTTATATTTGAGGCCAATTTGACTTTTGATGACCGTACCTGGGGCAAATATCAGTTTTTCTCAAGAGAGTTCGAAGAACTACAGAGCACAGAGGACCTAACGCATGTTTGGGCAAGAGCAGGGTTTACAGAGTATTTCAGCGACCCTTTGCCTAAACTTTACTTCTATAGATTCTATTACTTAGTCACAACTTTGACAGCTTCTGAGAACAAGGATCTGCCCGGCACTTTTATTTTGCCATCCTTAGTGAACGATCCACCATATAAAAGATTTTATCTTTCTAAAGATCTGATTCGAGCTACCATCAAGATTCATGGAACCCACACTCCAACGGAACGAGAAAGGCTGGTTCCAGAGCCAATGAAACGTGGTGACGTTACTAAGTGGGAAGAGATTTCGGCGATCACACCTGAGCTTTCAAAACCACTGCGGATATGCATGCAGCATTTTGCTTTCCCCGCTTAGGACAGATTCACAATGCCTCACAAGCACATATGGTTTGGTTTATATTTAGCATGTACTGGATCCCAGACAGTTGATCTCGCAAGCTGGATCATTGATCAGTTGTATTTAGCACAACACAGATGGGAAAGAAAGAAGGTCATCAATGGATGTTGCACTCTCACGCGCATCGTATATATGTGTTTGGCCTACGATTTACCTATTGAGCGAGCAATGACAAGTGAGGAGCTGAAAGGCTTCAAGGGAACAACAAAGAAAGCTAGGAAGCCTAGCAAAGGAAGAGCAGGAAAGCGAATGAGAGGAAATATCCCCTGCCTTCAGGTGCCAGAATCACCCTCACCACAACCCTCTCCAGAACAGTCTCCTAACTAAACCCCCTGTACAACCTATTCGCATACGGTTATCAAGACCGATTATAACAGAGCCCACCACCAACACAGTTGCTCCTCAAGCAGCCACCGTCCCCGGACTTGCCACCACTACAGCAGAAGTTCCCACCACTATTGGTGTGGAAGATTTTTCTTTCCCGATACCAAACATGGAAGTAGAGCCACTGGATACAATGTTTGATTTCGAAATGCAAGATGCTTTCTCCAATGAATTTCAGTTTTCAGAAGGCTAGATTTTCTCTCAGGAATACGAACGACCTAGCTATCCGACCACGCCCTGAGACCAACCACAAGGACAAGTAGTGTCTAGCTCCGAGGAAGAAAGAACAGAAACCGATGAAGATGAAGGTGACGACGAAGCTAGCCAGGGCACTCATGAATCCCAAGAGCATGTACAGACAGATGAACAAGGACAGCACACCGACACCCAAGGTGATACCAATACGCATGAAGATGAAACATTCGAAGCAGCAGCTTATACGCTAGCCATCAAAAAATTGTATCGCACCATGGAGAAAGTTTGGGCGCGCAAGAAATTGATTGAGGAAGAGAGTCAAGCACTTATAGAACAGGAACTTGTCTCAGGCGGATTCAAAGAAGTATACATCAGAGGCTTCCGAGAACTTGTCAAATCAGTGGGATCCACAGAAGCCTTACGATATTTGCAGAGGAAACCGTTACCGCAGTATGACCCCCACAGAATCCGTCTACTAACCAAACCGGGTGAATATATTCGGGTACCCACCGGTGGTCAATCTTCAGAACAGGCTAGGGAAGCGCGCCTTATCCCTGAAGGCTCATTGGCAGAAGACACCATTATCATCGACTCCCCACCCCGTACTACTACTGTACATACCACCACAGTTGTTGCAGTAACTTGTTAAAAATAAGGAAGTAAGCTCGTATATATTTTTGCAAAAAGGATTTTCTTCAAGTAGAAGAAAAATACAAAAATGAAAAATAGAAGCATTTACTTCAGCAAGTAGTGGAGACCAAAAGAGAATCATTCAAAAGAGAATCAAATCCAAAAACTGAACTGTAAGAGGAGTGGCTGTCCAAAGTAGTGGAGAAATGATGGAGAAGGGCTCTCAAACTCGTCATGAGAGTTTTTGGTCACTTGGCTATAAAAAAGGCAAGGGAGGACACTCAAGGAGAGAGGAAGAAGGCGTGGAAGCCCCCTTATAGCTACTTCAATTGTTTTGAGTCATTTCGTTCACTTTACTCTCGTAGAGTATGTCCAGCCACACACCCATTTTTGGGTAGTCTACTTGTAAGAGTCATATCTCTCAATATATGTATCCAATTTTAGTGTTTAAACATTCCGTGGAAAGCTTATCTTGAGTACTTCCTTTATCTAGAACAGTTTTATGAAATTCTTTATGCTCTGTGAGTTATTCAGGTTTTAGTGAACTCTAGTTTTCAGCCTAACTGAGTGAACAGGTAGTCTGTTTTGAATTAAATAGTTGCCAACCCAAATCTACTGCAAATTGAGTGTTTGATATCTCATTTAAAAGATTTAGGTGTCTAGTTTGAGTGACCAAAGTTTTAAGTTCATTGGATATTTCAGTTTGTACCAGTTTTCATTTGAAGGTTCTGCTATTGGCAAGAGTCTTGATCCTGAGAAGGTCTTCTACACTTTCCACTACGATTAGGAGAGGAATTCTCCAACAATTGGTATCAGAGCATTTGATTTTGAAGAGGCAAAGCATTGGAACTGAAGTGAAGCAAAGGAGAAGCTAAAAATCAAGGGGGAGCTTCGTAAAGTCAAGGAAGAGCGCCACACAATACTTGAGGTAAACTTCAATCTTGGAAGTTTTCAATGGCTGATTTAGGACAACAGGTTGAGAAGTTAGACAAAGAGAATTTTCAGTCTTGGAGGTATAGAATGATAAATTACCTTAAAGGTAAAGGTTTATGGAGTCTAGTTAGTGGAGACGATCGACAACCGGTGGACCTTGAAGATCTCAACATTACTCCGGCACAAAGGAGACAATTTGCTGATTGGGAAGAGAGGAATCGAAGGGTGATGTTCCTCATCTCACAAGTTATTTCTAACACTATGATTGGTCATGTGCAAAGCTTAGAAACAGCCAAGGAAGTTTGGGAAGCATTGGAGAAGGTGTATGCTACCTCAACAAGGTCTCGGAGGATGCAACTCAAGAACGAGCTCAACAACATGAAGAAAAGCTCAAACCAAAGCATTAGTGATTATACATTGAGGATCAAGGAGCTTCGAGATCAGCTAGCATCAGTTGGATGCAAGATAGAAGAGGAAGACATCATACAAACAGCCCTCAATGGCTTGAGGAGTGAAGAAAAGTGGAAGCCCCTCATCACACACATTCTTTATAGAGATCCTCTACCAACATTTGACGAGATTATACGAAATCTTGTGGCTGAAGAGGTAGCTCAACAAGGAGAACGCAACAAAGGTAAGGACAGCCATAGTCAAATGTTATATGCAGGAAGAGGTAGAGGAAGGAACTCAAAAGGAGGCTCGAGAGGAAGAGGAAGAATCTACAACAACACAAATTTCAGCCAACACAACTCGGAGGACAACAATGACAACTCAAATGACAACACACATGGAAGAGGTCGAGGAAGAAATAGAGGAAGAGGTCGAGGTTCATACAATCCTCATAAAGGTATAACATGTTATCATTGTGGTAAACTAGGACATTATGCAAATGATTGTTGGCAAAAGAATGGAAGGTTGAATGGAGGCAACCAAAGGAGCCAAAATAACTATGCGAGTACATCAAGTGAAGGAGACAAGCAAACCATGCTTGCCATGAAGCATGACTACAACAAGTCGAGAAGTGATGACCAAAAATGGTTCATAGATTCAGGTTGCAACAACCATATGACATGCCAAGGAGATTTATTCACAAAGCTACAAGCTCCAAGTGGAAAAGGATGTGTGGAGATCGGCGATGAAACTCAACACGCAATTGAGCATGTTGGAGATATCAAGCTTGGAGATAGAAAGGTATTGGCTGATGTTCTTCATGTTCCTACTATTGCAAAGAATTTGATTTCAGTAGGAAAAATGGTAGAGAAAGGATATCATGTTATCTTCAATGAAAAAGGCTGCTTTATAAAGAATCCAAAAGAAGGATTCAAGGTCATTGCTCAAGGAAGGAAAGAAGGTAGGATGTTCACCTTGGACATTCAACAACCACATGGGAAGGTGATGTATATTCAGTTTGGAAACAAGAGGATTGCTGAAATCGATTTGTGGCACAAAAGGTTTGGACATATCAACATTCCCAAGCTCAAGGACATGAGCAACCATGAAGTGGTAAGAGGTCTTCCAAGATTCAATGATGCTGGACTACATGAGTTTTGTGAAGCATGCCAACTAGGAAAGCAAACTCGACAACCATTCAAGAAGAGCAACTATGTGGCAAGGAATGTCCTCGACTTGATACACACGGATGTATGGGGACCATCACAACAACCATCAGTGGCTGGTAATAGATATTTTGTCACTTTTATCGATGATCATTCAAGAAAAGTATGGATGTTTTGCATAAAACAAAAATCAGATGTGTTCTCCATGTTCAAGAGATTTAAAGCACAGGTAGAAAAGGAAATAGGACGCTACATAAAGACCTTGAGGTTTGATGGAGGAGGAGAATATTTCTCCAAAGAATTTTCGGATTTTCTTTATGAAAATGGCATCAAGAGACAATTTACATGTAGGTACACACCTCAACAAAATGGAATAGCTGAAAGGAAAAATCGACATATCACAGAAGTTGCAAGATGCATGCTCAACGAGATGAAGATGCCACTAAACTATTGGGCTGAAGCAACTAGTACGGCCGTTTATTTGATGAACAAGTGCACAACAGCTGACTCCCGAGGAGGTTTATTCCGGTAAGAAACCTGACCTTACACATCTCAAAGTTTTTGGATGTGTGTGTTATGTTCACATCCCTCAAGAAATAAGGACAAAGATAGAGGCAAAGTCCAAAAAATGTATTTTTATTGGATATTCATCGGAGCAAAAGGGATATAGGTGCTACAATCCGGTGACAAAGGAGCTATGAGTCTCACGAGATGTGGTATTTGATGAGCTAAGACCATGGTTTGGAGACAAAGGGAAAGAGAAGATTCTTGAAGAGGATTGCGAAGATGATGGAGGTGTTGTTCAAGAAGAATTTCAGCAAACGATAACTCAAATGTCAGGTCCAGAAGCTTCTACATCACTTGGAGAAAGCTCAACATGGAAGGGGAGGCTAAGGAGTCATTCCTCATCACCAACATCAGCTTATGAAAGATCTAAAGCTGAAAGTGCTGCCCAAAATAGTGATTCAAATGCAAGTGAAGAAGAGTATGAAGAGGTGATCACACCAAAGGTAAAGTTGAACCGGTTGAAGAGGCAATGTTCAAAAGGAAATGAAAGGAGGTCTTCAAGAGCAAGGTATCCAATTGAAAGGCTGAGCTATGATAGTTTTATTGCAAAGCATTTTGCATATATGACAGAGGTGGTCAAAGACAAAGAACTGGATGCATATGAAGAAGCATGTACACAAAAAGAATGGTAAGAAGCTATGCAAGAAGAGATAAAAGCTCTCAAGGACAATCACACATGGGAGCTAGTTCCAAAGGCTGAAGGTATGAAGATTGTTCCAAATAAATGGGTGTTTAAAATAAAGAGAAATACTGATGGTTCTCTAGCAAGGCATAAAGCTAGACTAGTAGCAAAAGGATTCAATCAAACTCACGGCATCGATTATGAAGAAACTTTCAGCCCGGTTGCAAAGATGGGAACAATTAGAACCTTGATTGCAGTGAGTGCAGCAAGGAGATGGCCATTGTACCAACTTGACATAAAAAATGCTTTTCTCAATGGTGAACTTCAAGAAGAGGTATACATGAGTCAACCGATTGGATTTGAAGACAAAAAGCATCCAAATTTTGTTTGTAGATTGAAGAAAGCTTTGTATGGGCTGAAGCAAGCACCACATGCTTGGAATCAAAGATTGGTCGAGTACCTCACAAGGTGTGGGTATAGTCCAAGTAATGCAGATCCCTCTCTCTACATGAAGAAAGAAGAAGGCAAGCAAGTATATATTTGCATATACGTTGATGATCTCATCATAACAGGAAGTAATGTTACAGGAATACAAGAGATCAAAAGAAAACTCGGTAAGGAGTTTAAAATTTCAGATCTTGGTGAGCTGAATACTTTTTAGGCACTGAGATAGTCTATGGGAAAGATGGAATTTACTTAATGCAAAGAAAGTACCTATTGGATGTTCTTTTCAGATTTGGAATGAGTGAATGCAAACCACTCACTCAACCTATGGACACAAATGTGAAGCTATGCTCAAATGATGGAGAGAAGTTACATGATGTAACTACATACAGGAGTATTATAGGTTCATTGATCTATGCTACGATCACAAGACCAGATTTGTGTTATATTGTTGGAGTTCTTTCTCAATTTATGCAAGCTCCAACAAGTGAACATTTAAATTCAGCCAAACGAGTGCTAAGATATGTGAAGCACACAGTCAATCATGCTCTGTTTTATGGATATGATGAAGAATTGCAGGTAAAAGGCTTTAGTGATGCTGATTGGGATGCTTCGAAGGAAGACAGAAGATCCACTTCAGGTTATGTGTTCACGATAGGTAGCAAACCTATCACATGGAGCTCAAAGAAGCAACCTACTGTTGCACTATCATCTACAGAAGCTGAATATAGAGGTTTAGCCTTTGCAACTTGTGAAGCTATGTGGATTAAGAAGCTCTTGGATGATCTTGATGTGCAGGTGGAGACCATTCCAATTTATGGTGACAACATGTCAAGCATTCACTTGACAAACAATCCAATGTTTCATGCACAAAGCAAACACATAGACGTGCATTATCATTATGTTCGAGAAAAGGTTTTGAGCAAGGATGTGGATATAAAGTTCATTGGAACTAATGACCAGGTTGCAGACATGCTTACAAAGTCCCTAGATGCTTCTAAGCTCAAGAGGTTCAAGGACGACATCAACTTGCAGGATATGGCTGAAGGTGCAAGCTCACATGTGAGCTTGAGGGGGAGTGCTAAAAATAAAGAAGTAAGCTCGTATATATTTTTGCAAAAAGGATTTTCTTCAAGTAGAAGAAAAATACAAAAATGAAAAATAGAAGCATTTACTTCAGCAAGTAGTGGAGACCAAAAGAGAATCATTCAAAAGAGAATCAAATCCAAAAACTGAACTGTAAGAGGAGTGGCTGTCCAAAGTAGTGGAGAAATGATGGAGAAGGGCTCTCAAACTCATCATGAGAGTTTTTGGTCACTTGGCTATAAAAAAGGCAAGGGAGGACACTCAAGGAGAGAGGAAGAAGGCGTGGAAGCCCCCTTGTAGCTACTTCAATTGTTTTGAGTCATTTCGTTCACTTTACTCTCATAGAGTATGTCCAGTCGCACACTTTTTTTGGGTAGTCTACTTGTAAGAGTAATATCTCTCAATATATGTATCCAATTTTAGTGTTTAAACATTTGTTGGAAAGCTTATCTCGAGTACTTCCTCTGTCTAGTTTATGAAAGTCTTTATGGTCTATGAGTTATTCAGGTTTTAGTGAAGTCCAATTTTCAGCGTAACTGAGTGGACAGGTAGTCTATTTTGAATCAAATAGTTGCCAACCCAAATCTACTCCAAATTGAGTGTTTGATATCTCATTTGAAAGCCCTAGGTGTCTAGTTTGAGTGACCAAAGTTTCAAGTTCATTGGATATTTCAGTTGGTACCAGTTTTCATTTGAAGGTTCTATTGTTGGCAAGAGTCTTGATCCTGAGAAGGTCTTCTACACTTTCCGTTGCGATTAGGAGAGGAATTCTCCAACATACCTACCACCCCAACCGCTCCTATTTCACCTGCCATCCATCCAGTCTCCCCCGTACACCCTCCTTCTCCCAGAACTACATCCTCCTTCTCCGGCGGAGTAGCCGAAGTCGTCCTTACTTCCATTCATCCCACAATTCCCGCACCCACTCAACCTAGTCTACCCCCTAGCACATCCACCTTTCTATCCAATCCAATTCTCCCTCCATCCTTCCCGTCCTTCCCCACACCTCCAAGACCCCTTTTCCCATTCCCACCTCCATTAACCTTCTCCCCAGTCTCACCTCCCCGACCCACCGTAACTCCTCTTTCCCCTTTCCACCAAGCCGTCCAAGACAACCCCTCTGTAAATTACTCATCAACCTTTGTAAATCCTGTATTTACACCCACACACTTACCCACGATCACACCAGTATTCACAGTCACTGCACTCGACACCACATCCAGCGATATGGATATATCACCACCCACTGCACCTCCACTCACTTCATTTGTGGCACCACAATATTTAAGCACACCACAATTTTCCACAATCACCACAACATCCACTTTCCCACCCCCATTCCCCATTCCCTTTGCATCTACACCTACTGCATCTTTGCTTAGCACACCATTAATATTATCACCCACTGTAGATAATGCATTTCGACAGATGCTCACCTATATGAATCAAGTAAGAGATGAATTCACATCTCTTGGAAATAATTATCAGATGCTACAGAGGACAACCAACGACTTACAGTTGTAGCTTTATTCATTGTCGATCGAGAATGCCTCATTGAATACTCGCTACCAAGAACTACGAGAGGCATATCATAAACTAGAACTAGAAAGTGAAGAGAAAACCAAAGAAGCCACTACTGATCTTGATAATTTGTTAAGGACCCAGACAATTCGCAATGCGACGCTTACACGGAACATGGGCTTGCTCAGAAGACACTTGGCAGTAGCAAAAGAAGAAAACCAGCGCTTACAAGAGCAGAACAGAGAAAATTTAGAAGCTGCCCTTGATCAACCTGACCAACCATTAAGCCCTAGTCGCTTGAAAGCCGTGCCCTCAGAATCAATGAAAATGTTGTTAGAAGATCATGTTAGACTGTTGGATGACTACGACAATATGAACGAGGAGTTACAAAAGCTCAAAGAAGAAGTTACTCCAGTTACGAGCACTAGCACAACAAGAACTACCAGCTCCTACGGACCCATCTCCTGACATCCTAGAGGAACTTAATGCATTACGGGTCCAGGTATCAACTCTTGAATCACGGATAGCTATATATGAAGCACCACCAAGGCCAGATTCCCCAGTCCTAGCTGATGAAGAAAATGTAACTATTCCGGTGGAGGAAACTTTTGAAGAAGCCTACGAGCCCCAACCCATCCCAAGCGGACGCGTCACGGCTGAAGGCCAAACTACTTTCGAACTTCCAACTCCCGCATGGATGAAGATAATTGAAGAGCTTGGAACAACCCACTGAGCACGAGTAGAGGTGCAGTTGCACGCAATGGCAATGATTGAGGAAAGAATTTTACAGTCGCCCTACTTTGCTCACTTGGCCCCTCGCAGATACATATTAGGGCATGAGCTACATTATAAACCATATTTTATGTTAATGGTGGAATATCAGTTGGCCATAGAGAAAGAAACAGGCATGAAGCCCTCTCATGCGACACAAGTTGAGCCGGAAGATTTGCCATTAGATGCGCAACAAGGAGAGATCTATCAACTAGAATGGCGCAAGGATCTCTTACAAAATTATCTAGAGATGATGAGTACATGGGCCAAGGCACCACTAGACTTAAAATACAACCCATGTTGGGGACATGTGCCACGTCGGCAATCCTGGAAGGCCTTTGCTATTAAAGTACAGAACAACAAGCAATGTTAGGATTGGTTAAATTATCCATATTTCAGGCCACCAACAGGACCACCTACAATCGGATACATGATGTCCACGATTCGTCACTGGCTCCCTTGCTTGAAACATATGGATGATATAGCAGCACACATGACTGTCAAGATATTTGATATGATGCAGATGGTTTTTAAAGTCTTCAGACGCGTCAAGGCACCACATGTAAACACCGCGGGCTTCGAGCATGGCAATCTAGATCTTGCACATGATATGAGTACAACGCTATCGCTACGGGTGTGTTATGCCTGGCATTGCAGAATCAAATATCTACCGGCATGCTACAAGCAGACCTTCGAAGAAATGTTCACAACCGGTTTCTGGGAATACCATTCAGAAGTGTTCATCAGCAGGCCCACACATTTGCTTCAATTATTCGCCTGTGAACAGATGGTTTATTCCACACATTATTGACTCCCACCACCCGATGAACCACAACCAATTGATTGGGAGAAACTCGAGGCAGATTTCGCCTGAGGCATTCGAATATCAGAACACACCCTCGCTCAGGAACTACTACAAAACTACATCCGACAGACCGCACAACAAGGTTATGTCGAGGACGACAGAAGCGAGAGGTAGGGGGGTGTTGGCAGTAGCCAGAGGCACAGAAGATGCGGAAGCATGTAAAGACAGAGCAGGGAGTCAGTCGAATCAGTTTTTCAAAGATTTATGTTCTATAAATATTCTTCAAACCATCCAACAGTGATTTTCATCACTTTTGTACCATATGTAAATAGAAAAAACCCTTTTTGCAATTTATAGCTCCATTTTGTGCAAGCCGAGGAGTCCTCGAGCTTGAGGAGCTTAGGTAGAATGAGTGTACCAATTTTGGTTATTTTTAGATACCGTTTACCCATTCAAATAGCATCTAGGACCAATTTTTTAACTATGCTGGTCACTAGATGTGAAACCGATCAAAACTAGTCTAGAATCTATAAAAAGAGCCAAAGAGCTCATTTTTGGGGTTACTTAAGTTGGTTAGTGTGAACTTAGAGCTACTTTGAGCTTGTAATTGAGATCTTGAGCAATAGAGTTGATTTCTCGCCTTCCATTGTGTCTTGCTTGTCTCTTCGTGGTGTGTGTGTATGTGTGTGTGCATTTCTATGCTTCTCACCTTCACTCTCACTTCATCTCATATTCACGATCTTCATATCTTGTGCCTTTCCAATCTCACATGCATCACACCTGTTGATCATGTGTTGCTTTGATATGTTTGGCAGTCCAAGAACACTTTGATCCCAGCATATATCCTAAAAGAAGATGATCATTTGTAGAACAAATGATCATCTTCTTTACCTTCTTTGTGGCTTAGATTCATTAGAAGTAATGAGTCTTCGTGTGCTTGATCTTTTGAATAATTTTTGAAGTCCCTTCTTGTTGTGAAACTATCTTCCACAAGCAAATAAATCAACTAGCAAGACTACACTCCTAAGAGAGAGCACGTATCCACCCATCCAACTCCACCCATATATATACCTCAAGGCCAAGGGAGGAAATGTGAGGAGAGCTTGCCAAGTGCCCTGTCCACATGGATTCTAATTCAAGGCCTTCTAACCTTGGAAATCACATGGAATCTCATGGCCCTCACATGGATTCTAAAAGGATTTCTCCCAAGCTTGTACGTACAAATCTCAAGGCTTGAGAGGCCTCCCTAAGGGTTAAATACCATACCCTTAGGAAATATCAATCCTAAGGGTCAAAACCCTTCACTTGGGAGTAAATAAATTCAAATGATTCAAGGGTTCACACCACACTCTTGGAGATACTTTCCCAAGGGTTTCCCCATAGAATCCAAGGGTTCTCCAAGTGGTTTTGGACCCTCAAAACCCATGTCTTTGGCCACTTTGACCCATAGTTATACAACATTCTTCCCCCCTTTAACATTTTCTTCCTCAAAAATGTGGGTAGGTATAATATGTGAAGTATTCCCCCGTGCACCATGATCTATACTCTGAGCATGGTCATCTCTCTCTTTAGATTCATTTCTAGTAATCAGATAAGGGTTAATCCCTACCTTATTCTAAAAAGAAATGAAAAAAATCCCTGCCCAAATCACTTTCTCTTAGTCCACCTGAATGTACATGCATGCCTTGTACCTATGGACTAGTGAAATGGGTGGACTTCATTAGTGGTCTTTTTCTTTTGGCACTTTCACAAACCTTGAGCTCCATAAAATAATAAATTTCAGTACACTTTGTATTTCCCTAGAAATTTATAATTTTAGGAGTCTATGATAGAGATCCTATCTCTATCTTGAAAGGGCCAGAAACTAGATTCATATTCCACTTTCAACAGAAAGGAGAGGAATCTTCAGATGTTCTGAACTTAACTTATTTTTTTATAGTCCTTTTTAAATACAAATATACTTTATTTGTATTTTCCAGGACTTAGCTAAAGATATGAACTTAGCAAAGTGGGTCTAGTGAGTCCCTGCCAAAACATGCTCAATAAAATGAGGAGAAATACTATCTTCTCATTCATTGGCAACTTAGGTGGACTTATTTCAATCATCTAGATTTTCTTGAAACATAAAGTTCAAGTATTCTAAATGACAATATACCCAATTTTGAAAGTTCATGTCTACAAGTGGATCCTTATCTTGATCATGTTTGATTTTCCCTGGATTAATTCTCAGAATAGAGTTTAATCCTTTTGGAAGTTTTAACATTCAAGACTTAGATCCAAAGATGACTTTAGGAATTGGAATTATTTGGTAGACCATTCTCCTAGGTCTCTACCCCATTTGTTCGTCTTAGCTTAGCATGTTCTTCCAATGAGAATCAGTACTAACTATCTTGAACCAACTATGGTTTAGATACTTATGTATACTAACCTCAAAGGCCATCAAAGCTTTGCAAAGAGAAAGAGAGCTTACTAAACCAATTCCTTCGAATCCTCAAAATAATTGAGGAATAATGCTTTATCAAGTCATCAAGATACCCTCTAGATTTTTGATTGGATGGGGTTGAGATGATTCAAGTTTTGCAGCTTCAATTCCAAGGACTTGCAAGAAAGATACCTGTTTCTAGGCATCATATCTCAGATCTTGCGAGGAAAATTCTTGAATCACTTGTTCTCACCAAAGATTCAAAAGAAAATCTTTTACAGATCATTCTTTCATTCAAAGTTATTATACTTGAATGGGCTTGACTTTACTTTTGGAGTTTAACTTGGTAAACTCCCAAAATTCTTTACCCTCTTACTTATCCAATTTTATTTTTCCACATAAAATTTGGTTATGCATTTTATTAAGAAAAATGCATCTGCTTAGGAGGATAAAGGATAGCCTTTTCTAGGGTAAATGTCATGTTCATTCTATTTACCCTTTTGTTCATACAACTAGGTGTATTAAATTGGTTCAAGGAGGTACATTTCTACACCTCATAATGAACCTAGGACCTTAATCTAAATGGTCTTATCTTTAAGGCTTATCGTGATGTTTCCTATCAGATATTGAGCCTATTTTCTCTCTCGCCATCAGAGAAAAATCTCAATGGGAGTTAGTTCTCACTGTCCCATACCAGTGAGTTCTTTCTCCAATCCGTAGAATGACATCCTTAACCTTTCCACATTCTTTGCCCTTATCTTTTCAATGCTCTCTGATCATTTACCATGATCTTGAATTCCATCTTGGAACTCCTTGGCATCATTTTCAAGAGAGCAAAGACTAAGGTTTCTAATGTCAATTAATTCAAAGGTCTATTTAGGTTGACCTTTGAACTTTACTTGGTATCGAACTATAAAAGGGTTTGATCTTTTTGACCAATTTAGGCCTCTTGAATTATCCAACCATAAAAGGTTTGATATATTTGACCTAATTAGGTCACTTGGCTTTCTCAAAATTCCTCTAGCTAATTTAATAGGAGATAAGATCGAGCCTTTGCTCCTTTAGATCCCTTTTTCAATTATATTTACCCATGGGATTTTCTTGGGATCTTCAACTCATACCTTCACAAGTTGATATCGCTGCTTAAGTCTTCAACATCATGTTGATGTTTTTCAAACCATTAACTATTCTCTTCTTAGGGATCAGCAATTATATGTCCCTTTTGACTTAAGCAAGTTGCCATGCATATCGATCCAAACTTTGGATCCATCTTTATCCATTCGAAAATGCCCTACTCTGAATATGCTTCAAGTCTTTGGCTAGCTTACCTTTGTTTGCTTGCCGAATTGGAATTCTTTAATGAATTCCCTTCTAGCATATCTGGTTCTTACTTTGTTTGAGATTTAACTCAAACACACTTGGGTATTTGGACATCCAATGTACTCCTTAACTTTCATGAAAGAGTTAAGGAATATCTTTTGCTTAGAAGTATCATATTGATGATACCTTTCTTCCCCCCTTTAAGGAGTTTTCGTCCTCGAATATTGTAGGAAATTGATGTTCATTTAATTCCTATCCAAATGGGAGGTTCATTTATGCTCAAACCTTGATTTAAAAAAAAAAACTGTCAAATATCCTTGAGCTCAAGCTTCCATTATCCTTAAGTTCAGTGTCCCATACCACTGAACCCACTTAAGTGATATTGTAAACCTAGACGTCCATACCATCAGATTTACAATCTCACCTTGGTGTAGACAATTTTAGCTCTTACTCAGGGATTAAGCTCCATTTATTTTAGTCTTATCAAATATAATCAAAATCTTTGTAAGTTACATTCTTATAGAGTCTTGATTTGTTCTTGAAAAGACTTTGAAAATTGAGCTTTTATTGAACTATTTCCTTCATCAGATGTAATCAAAGTTATTTTTGTTTATATCATTTGATAATAGAGCTAGTATTCTCATACTAGATATTATCTATTGACATAAGTAGGCATCTGTATCAAAGGATATAGTCAATCATAAGTTTTGCTAAATGATTACCTTGTTAACAATCTTAATAAATGGTTTCTTACTCATAAAGCACATTTTGGAGTACAATTCTTAAGGGTTTCTTTCATCCCTTTTAATCTTCCTCTTCTCTAAATATGCTTAATGAGTTACAATTCTTCATTCTTGAAGCAATTTTCTCAAAGCTCAAAATGGATCCTACCGTTTGTCAATGAAGGAAGAAGCTTATTGGGGAAGAAATGAATGTTTAAAAGAGTAAAATGGTTCAATCATTTTTTCCCTAATATATCATTTGAGGACATTTTCTTCCCCCTTTTAGTGTGATCATTGTCCTCAATGATCAGATATTGAAGTTCCTCTGAACTTCTTAACATCGTTCACAATGAAAGATTATCCCATGTGTGTAGGGTCTCACATAGGCTTCTAGTTTCTCCTTTGGAATTTTCAATCCAAGTTCTTATAACTACCATTTATGGTTTAATAAGAAGAGAAACTTGTTGGATTTGAAGCTTAAGTGCTTGGCCTTGTTGATCAGGCATGCCATGTGTATTATGGAACTTGGGGGTCCATAAGTAGGACTCGAAGTTTAAAGTTCCTCTTCCTAAGTTGAGTTTTGTTGGCTTTTGAATTAAGCCAACATATAAAAAGCACAAAAGTTAATGGCTATTTGATTTACATAACATCACTATACCATTAGGCTTTTATGATTTGACTTCTCATAAAGAAGTATTACCTAGTTTAAACCTTAAACTTATTGAACTTACTTCTTTCTCATGTCCCATCAACCCATGCATACATGATCCCATCAATTCATGCATATATGATTGAATTTGTGTATACATAATGTATGCCAAGATCAAATACATCTTTGCTTAAAGATGCTTAGCATGCATAAGTCCAAATATCGAACCCCTCTTTAAAGCATGCATGGAACTCATACTTAGAATTCCATTTAATGCAAGGATCTATGCTTAAAATATCCATTCATGCCATGCTCTATGATGAACTTGATATGCTCAATATCTCATTATCTTTCCAAAGATGAGTCCATTCCATGCCAATTAATTCCTTCAATGAACCATTAAAATGAATCATTCTATGCACCATTCCATGTGCATTAAGAATTCACATACTGCATTTGAAATGCATTCTTTATAGCATGAAAAAACAAATATGAAAAAACATTTGGTAAGTAACACTTACCTCCATCAAAGCTACGTTCATGCTTGGATTCATTACAAGATGAGGTTTTTCCTTCCATTCACCTTTGATGTTGGAAGCTTGGGGCATTTTATACTTATTTGTATGCCCAGGTATTCCAAAACTCTACGGATCTTTGGATGGATACGTACATGTTCTATTATGAACAAACAACTACATACGAACTTCTTTAGCATATGCCATAAGAAAATTCATTCAATGAATTGCAACATTCGTATCTAAATTTCAATACTTAAATGAGTACTTCCCCAGTTTATAATAACACAAATACTCCATGGACTAAACATCATGCATCTCATGCATTTTATGCTCTTTTGCTTTAGAGCTAATTCAAAAAAGTGGATCATAATGATAAAAAATCATAATAGTAAAGTATGAAAAAATAGTAAGAAGCAATAAATATTACTTCCCCAATTTTTGTAATGAAGAGTCATGACCGTCCATTCATGGGTGTCCACTTTTTGATGGCCATATCTGTTTTCTCGAGTTCGATGCTTCCTCTTAGAGCTTTGACTTACCCCTTATTCCCCATATATGAAGCTGAACGTGATTGACCTGCCTATATAAACAAGCTCAAGAGTGTACTTACTGAAGGAAGAGACTCCAGGAACACGTTCCCGGCTGAGGATCTCAGACAGAGCACTGTTGAGCAGACCCCTATGGCTTTCCCACCCTCGAGCTGCTCCTAAAAGACTCCAGTTCGGGCTGCTCCTCAGTGGCTGCTGTATGCCCAGTTCTGGAATCCTATAAATCGATGCAAAACTAGAGGAACACTCTATATATATAGAAGTATTCCCACCGTCCTGTTATCACTTCGTCGAGTTCCTAGTGAACACTCAGCGTGCTTGACTCACGCTTCGCATGCGCGTGGTCTGCTGGGTATCCTATATCTGAAGCAAGTCGTGCGTGTGTATAACCTCCATGAGTGTGAATTTGGCCGCTTGCGAGCTCCTTCAAAGAGGAAAGGGTCACACGCATATGATTTTGCAAACACTCCCAACCATAGCAAATAGCTCCGCCGACCCAAAAGGGCTCGTGAACTCACACGAAGACATAACCGGCCTCATGAATTTCAAGGGACTACTCTTCCAAGAGATCTAATGGCTCTGAGTACCAATGTTGTGAAACTATCTTCCACAAGCAAATAAATCAACTAGTAAGACTACACTCCTAAAAGAGAGCACATATCCACCCATCCAACTCCACCCATATATATACCTCAAGGCCAACGGAGGAAATGTGAAGAGAGCTTGCCAAGTGTCCTCTCCACATGGATTCTAATTGAAGGCCTTCTAACCTTGGAAATCACATGGAATCTCATGGCCCTCACATGGATTCTAAAAGGATTTCTCCCAATCCTAAAAGAGAGCACATATCCACCCATCCAACTCCACCCATATATATACCTCAAGGCCAACGGAGGAAATGTGAAGAGAGCTTGCCAAGTGTCCTCTCCACATGGATTCTAATTGAAGGCCTTCTAACCTTGGAAATCACATGGAACCTCATGGCCCTCACATGGATTCTAAAAGGATTTCTCCCAAGCTTGTACGTACAAATCTCAAGGCTTGAGAGGCCTCCCTAAGGGTTAAATACCATACCCTTAGGAAATATCAATCCTAAAGGTCAAAACCCTTCAATTGGGAGTAAATAAATCCAAATAACTCAAGGGTTCAAACCACACTCTTGGAGATACTTTCCCAAGGGTTTCCCCATAGAATCCAAGGGTTCTCCAAGTGGTTTTGGACCCTCAAAACCCATGTCCTTGGCCACTTTGACCCATAGTTATACAACACTTCTATTATGGCCTCTATTGTTATTGTTGAAGTTGTATCCACCTCTACCATCATTGTTGCCATATCCACCTCTTTCACTGCCTTTTTGGGTCTTCCCATTGAACCAACAATTCTGAATGGTGTGGTTGGTATTATCTGTTATAGATGGCACAAGGTTGAACGTTTTGACATCTGGATTTGTCATGCTTTGGTCCTTTCTTCTTCCCTTTCCACTTGCTCTTGCTTGCAAAGTTGGCTTGGGAAGTCTCCTCTTCATCTTCCTCCCGCTTTTTTCCTTTCAGCTTCTTATCCTTCTTATCTATATATAGAGCACTAGTTGAATTACCATGATAGGAGTTACCTTCCTTTATGCTATTGCTGGCCTCTAGTGCAACCGAGAGTAGCCACAAGCATCGATGTAGAGGCAGCATGTGAATGGGAATTGCAGGAAGTACGAGGGACCAAACCCATTATTTTTTCAAAGAAAGTTGTTTTCATTCTCTTGGAAAAACCATTAATAGTTATTTTAATCACTCATGTAACATATGTAAGATATAAAACCCAATTTTGTATCAAGCAGCTCCATTTGGTGCAAGCCAGAGTCCTCAAGCTTGAGGAGCTTAGGTAGAATGCTCATACCAAATTTTGTAATTTTTAGACTTCATTTGGACCTCCAAATGACCCTTAGAACCTATTTTTTAACTAGGCTCGAGAATAGGTTTGAAACCGGTCAAAATTAGTCTAAAAACTATAAAAAGATCTAGAGAGCTCATTTTCGAGGTTAGCTTGTTTGAGATTGGCTAGTGTGATCAGTTTTTGTAAGAGCTATTTGGAGTAATACAAGTGTGATTCTCACTTTCCATTGTGTCTCTCTTGTCTATATCATGTGTGCGTGTGTGAACATGTGTGTGCACTTGTGTGCTTCTCACCTCCCCCTTCATGCACATCACTCATTTAGGATCTTCACATCATCCTAACTCTTCCACAAAACTGAAAATTAAGGAGGTGGAACTTCTTGACATGGTGCCTACCCTTGTCTAGAACAACAGACTCTAACTTTGTTCTCACTTCACTAGGGACATGAACAAAGCATACACATCCAAATACCTTGAGGTGCCCTATGGTTGGTTTCTTTCCATAATAGATGTTGGGTGGAGTCAACTTGTGCACACCACCTATTGGAACCTTGTTTATCAAGTAACAAGCTATATTCATAGCCTCATCCCAATAAGACAATGGTAACATACCTTCATTTATGAGACATCTAGCTATCTCAACCAAATGCCTATTCTTCCTCTCTGCAACACCATTTTGTTGAGGAATGTATCTCCATGTAAAGTGCCTCTTTATGCCATTGTCCTACAAGTAATTTGTGAAATCCTTGGAGAAATACTCTCCCCCCCCCTCCATCTGACCTTAGAGTCTTGATGTGTGCATCACATTCTTTCTCAACAAGGGACCTAAACTTTTGAAAGCATGAAAACACTTCTGACTTTTCCTTGATAACATATAGCCATACCTTCCTTGAGTGTTCATCAATGAGACTGACAAAGTACCTAGCTCCTCCCAATGAAGCCTCTCTGCTAGGCCCCCATACGTTTGAGTGTAAAGCTCCAAGAGCTTAGAGGATGTGTACTCACTCTTTGGAAATGGCTTCCTTGCTTGCGTACCTAGCTGCCAAGCATCACAAAACTCATGTAGACCTTGCCCTTCAAGATTTGGTAGTCCATGCACTGAACCTGCTTTGCACATGCTTTTTAACTTGGGTAGTCCATGCACATGCTTTTTAACTTGGGAGTATTGATATGTCCTATCCTCTTGTGCCAAAGATCAATTTCTACAATCCTTTTGTTACCAATCATCACATAACATACCTTGTGTGTAGGAGCAACATTTAGTGTGAACAATCTATTGTCTTTCCTTCCCTTGGCAATGAGCTTGCCTCCTTTCTTCACCATGCACCCTTTTGCATCAAATATAACTTACATACCTCTCTCTACCATCTCTGCTACAGAGATAAGGTTCTTGGAAATAGATGGAACATGGAGCACATCTTTAAGAGTCTTGAAAAATTTACCTTCACATAGCTTCACATCTCCCACATGTGTAATTGGATGCTCGGTGTTATCTCCTATCTCCACACAACCTTTTGAGCTTGGGACCTACATATGAACAAACGATTCCTCCATACATGACATGTGATTAGAGCATCCAGAGTCTATGTACCACTTTGTGTCCTTGGGATCACTAGTGTAGCCATGTCTCATGGCTAGGAGGGTCTCCTTCTCATCATCCTTCTTGGAGTTGTTAGCATAATTCCCTTGCTCCTTCTTCTTCTTGCCTTTTTCATCCTTGAACCAACAATTTCAAGAAATATAATTATGCTTACCACATATTAAACCAGTTTTACCTTGATGAGGGTTGTTCTTCCCTTTGCCATTCTTGCCCTTCCTTGAAGATGATGCCTTGCTATCTCCTTTGGAATCTAAATCTTCTTCCTTGGATTGCTTCCACTTGATTTTTCCTCCTTTCCCCTTCTTGCCACTCTTGCCTTTGCCTTTGCTAGCATATAGGACCTGTGAGTGACCATCCTTCTTGGATGTGTCTCTTATGACAACCTCTTCTGCCACTAGGTGTGCGATCAACTCCTCAAGAGTTGTTAGAGGATCTCTGTACAAGATGGTAGTGATGAGGGGTTTCCACTTGTCTTCCCCTCTCATCCCATTGAGAGTAATCTACACAAGGTCTTCCTCATCTACTTTGCACCCAATGGATGCCAATGGCTCCCTCAACTCCTTCACCCTCAAGGTGTATTCAACAATAGATTGACCACTACCCTTCTCCACAGAATGGAGTTCATTCTTAAGCTGCATCTTTCTACTTCTTGTGGAAGTGGTAGATATCTTTTCAAAGGCCTCCTAAACATCTATCATGATCAAACTCTCATATATGATCGATCATAGTGTTAGAGATTACATGTGATATGTAGAAGGTAGCTCTCCTATTCCTTTCCTCTTAATCCTTCAACAACTTCAATCCTTGATTGGTAACCGTTGGATCTTTGGGATCCACATCGGGCTTATCTTCATCTCCACACACAATAGACCATAAACCTTTTCTCATGAGGTAGTTCATGACTCAGAACCTCCATGGCTGGTAGTTGTCTTTGTCAAGCAACTCCACTGTTTGACCTAGATTTGCCATAATGAATGGGAAGTTAGGGTTACATTGAAAAGTACCTCTTAGCCTTGATGTCCAGGATTTTGTATCCTTCTCCGAGAGTCCCTTCATACACCTTTTTTGCTACCTTGCAACAAAACTCTGATTCACCTACCTTACACTCATCCAAATCACCTAATCTTTTAGCCACACTTAGTATGAAAGTTCATAAGCTTTCCAACAACCTATAGAGCGCCTCAAATGGATCTGTTTAGGTTAGTCAACAACTCTATACAAAGTTGATTATGCAAAGATGTAGGATATTCAAAAATTAGGGTTATAGAGGTACACCAATTTCACTGCACATAAAACTGATTTCAAGACACCCTCTTAAGGAAAGTAAGATACATATATAATCTACAGAACACACTTTAGTTACAACTATTATAAGCAAAGTATGTCTATACCTACAAGAGACTACACAGGTTGTGGGCTTGATACCTACTCCTCTGTGCATATAACACCCTCCTCTATGTTTTTCCTAGCTTGGACTGCTACGTTTAAGCTCTTTGATCCTTGGATGACTCTCTCCTTGAGCCTCCTTGAGTATATGTCTCCTAAACTTCAATGACCTACAAGATGTCCATGCATTTGATGACTCTTCACCTCCTTTTATGGCATTCGGATGCCTATCCCGACTTTTCCACCACCTTAGGACTGCCTTGCTTGATCTTGCCTGACCTTGCCTGACCTTGAGACCACCCTAAGTGATTGAGTCATGAATTTTGTCCACATTGAAGCCTTTTGACCCCTTTGTCCACCTAAAGCTTGCATAGTTCACATTTTCAACAACTTGGACCTTGCATAACACTTTTAAAGCCTTAGAAACCCTCAAAAAGACCTTTTAGCGACCTACATTTCACTTTCCTCTAAGACCCTTGTGGACAACTATTTGTGCACTACCTGTGCACCCATGTCCTTAGCCAATTGTGGACCACCTATGTGCTACTTTGTGAAGTCATCACTTTGATCGGCTCAACAATTACCCACCAATTAATTGGCTTTTCTTCTCGAAGAGAAAATATCCAAACCACAAGCAAAGATGTACCACCTCAACACCATATGGGGTAAAACCTTGAAAAGGGCACATGGTGATTCAACATTTGAAGGAAAGAAGATAGTTGCAATGAAACAACAAAATAAGACACCATATTAATGAAAATGGAGGAGGAAGTAGGATTGATGGAGGGTTTAAGAAGGAAAGGGCGGGTAGGGTTGAGGGGCTAATGAGGAAAATGAAGGGATGTGTAAGGGTTAGGGCTAGGTTTAGGTATAAAGGGAGTGGCAGGGAGTAGGATATGGGGTTGGTGACATGGAAAAATAACATTAAATTAGAAGAGACATATTTTACATATGAAAAATGTGGAACATGTGCACAAACAAAGAGCTAATGGACCATGTGGAACATGTGAAAGTGAGAAGTTGCATGTAAAATGTGTGGAAATCATGTGGTTTGACCAAAAGTAGGAAAACTTGATAAATTTGGGAAACTAATGGTAAAAATCTATTTAGTGCTATGTTGAAAAACATGAAAATGACTCCAAGTTTGAAAAAATTGGATACATGAAGTGCAATCTAAAGCCACGAAGCATTTATATGTAAAAAAACAAAAAAAAAAAGACAAACCATAGGACAAAATTGTATCCTATGGTCTCAAGGGGTGTTGGAGTTAGACGCCTGTGGAAGCACGCGAACAACACCAGGAAGAAGAAGAATCTTGGAGCACAACACGCAATACTGAATGTATTACCACTAGAATGTATAAAGATAAGTAGCCCGCTAGGGCAATAGGCGTATATACAAGCCGGGGGAAAAGAACCTCCTAAAGAGGGAAAAAAGTGCCCCGACAGTCCTAGTGTGTTCACACAGATCACTACCTAAATATATCAACAAATCCCCCCTCGGAGTGATGCGACGAACAAGGAGCTGGCACTCATGTATAAAGAAGTGCCAAGCTATGTGGAAATCACTCCACAAAAGGAAGTAAGCCAAAAGCATTACGAAAAGCTTCAAACTTC
The DNA here is from genome assembly GCA_020310875.1 of Ceratopteris richardii. Taxonomy (NCBI): domain Eukaryota; kingdom Viridiplantae; phylum Streptophyta; class Polypodiopsida; order Polypodiales; family Pteridaceae; genus Ceratopteris; species Ceratopteris richardii. The sequence continues at coordinate 185,493,599 of CM035409.1, read as the reverse complement.
TCCCTAGGCAGAGCCTTCATGAAAAGGTCTGCAATGTTCTCCTGCGCGGGCACATATGCCAAGCTGATCTCCCCAGCAGAGAACCTCTCCCTGACATAATGATAATGCACCTCAATGTGCTTAGTGCGAGCATGGAACACAAGGTTCCTTGCAACTACCAATGCGCTCTGATTGTCAGTGAAGATGATGGTGGCAGAAGATTGATCAACACCCAAATCAACCATAGGCGTCGGAGCCACACACACTCAATAATTATTGTGAAAGCTACCCTATACTCAGCCTCACAACTGGAAGTGGCCATAGTAGGTTGCTTCTTGCTCAACCAAGATATACATGAGCTACCAAGCATGAAGCAAAAGCCACTAGCGGACACATGAGTGTCATAGCAACCAACCCAATTAGAGTAAAAAAAACATGCAAATCTGGCGGTAGTGATCCCCCCTTGGGATAAAACAACCCAAGTAGTCGAGCACCACTCAAGTAGTGAAAGATGTGCTTAATTTCCTGCCAATTCTTGACTGATGGGCAATGCATAAATCTACTCATTTGTGAGACAACAAACTGAATATCTCGTTGAGTAATGCATAAGTAAATCAATCATCCAATAGCCTACTGATAGAGAACAACATCAAATGCCTCTCCGGCATCATGAAGACTCAATCATAAACCTGTCTCCATAGGAGTGGAAATCAATTTATAGTGATCAAGGCCAAAGCACTGCTATAATGTTTCAATATATTTTATTTGACACAAAGCCGTTCCACCATCAATGTGCATAAACTGAATGCCCAAATAATGATGTAAATGCTAGAAATCAGACATCTCAAATGAGGCATGTAAATCAGCCTTGAAATCAGCAATATGCTTCTCATGAGGACTAGTGACCAGCATGCCATCAACATACACCACAATGATCATAAGTACATCATTAGCACGCTTGACATATAAGGTGCTTTCAGTTGGATTGTTCTCAAAACCATGTGGAATCAGATAGACATGTATCGTTTCATACCAAGCACGTGGTGCTTGCTTTAAACCATATAATGCCTTGTTTTACCTGAACACCTGGTTTTCATGCCCTTTTTGCACAAAGCTATGGGACTGAAAAACATACACTTCTTCATGCAAGTCACCATTCCCCTTTCAGCCAGAAATGCATTAAAATTAGAAGACATATATTCCCCCCCCCCCCCCCCCCCCCCGATCAGAACGGAGGGTGCCCATTTTACATGCTAACAGATTTTCAGCCAAAACCAAAAACTGTTTGAAGCACATGAACACTTTGAACTTTGCTTTCAATGGATATACCCATGCATGCCTCAAAAAAGCATCAATATGTACAAGTTGCAATTTCTGAGTAGCCCGAACTGAACCATCTTTTGAAAATGAGAAAGTTGCATTTTGCCCACAACCTTCACAAACATGTTTTCCAGGTGCCTCAAGTTTGGACAAGGAGGACACCATTTTAGATTTCTACTAGCATAGGAAACTAGCAAAATTCAGATGACCAAAGCATGCAAGCCAAAGCTTTGCATCTGACATAGCCTAAGAATCGTGTATTGCACATGTTGAATCATCCATAGATCTTTCATAGTCTATGAGCTTATATAGCCCACGACATGAAATGCCAGAAGCAATAATCACATCGCCATTTAAGAGATCATGAACTGTACACCTATCATCAACAAATTTCACAACCAAGCCAATCTTGGCTAAAGCTAAAACTGATAACAGATTCTTCTTGATCCTTGGCACAAATAAAGCATTTGAAAAAGTAAAAGAACTACCATCAGTAGTAGTCAAAATGATCTTAGCAAATCCCATGACAGGATAAGAGGAGTTGTTGGTACATGTGACAGTATTCCCTGTAGGGGCACGCTCGAGTGAAGTGAAGAAACTACGTTGCGAGGTGATATGTTTGTTTGCCCCACTATCAAAGAACCAAACATCTGAGTCTACTGCAAAAATGCACTGCTCATGAGAAGATGGGTCAAAACTGCAAACAGTAGTAAACGCCCATTCTTCTTCGTGCACAAGTTTCGCAGACTCTATTTTTGGTGTAGAGGCCTCTACAACAACCATTCCAGCCTCTTTCTTCTTTGCCTCTTTAGGAGCCGATTTTGGATAGTTCTTTATAATATGATCATTTCCTTTACAGTACTTGCAAAACAATTTTTGCTTTTGTGATTTCTTTTCATCTTTGTCTTCCGTCTTCGATTGTGAAGAATTAATAGATTTTTGCTTACTAATTGAAGAGCTCCATTTTTCTTTGCCCTTCTCACTAGCCAAGAAAGCTTGATCTGCAGCATAATGGACTTGTTCTGTAGCATAATGGACCTGTTTTGCCTGGACTAATCTTCTTGCACTAGAACAGAGACGAACTCCTCAAATGACAAGGCATTTGGATTGCCTTTCATCATCAAACAAAGAGTAGAAGCAAAACTTGGATATGAATCAGGAAGACCATTCAGAACGGTCTACACAAGTGAGCTATCTGGTATAACCTCATGAGCAGAAATCAATTGTTCCTTCAAGTCTTTGAGCTTTGTTAGAAAACTATCCATAGAATCACCTTCATTCATGTGCTCACTCTCTTACTATTTTTCGAAGGTAAGCAACACGAGCCTCATTCCTAGCTTCGTACAATGTGGTAAGTGTATAACAAGCATCCTTAGCTATTCTGCAAGAGCATATGTGAGGAATAATGGCACGTTTGACAGACAAATCTATCAATGGATGTGCTTGGGCATCTCTGCCATGCCAACAAATTTGCTCTGTAGTAGGTGTAGCAGAAACCGCAGCACGAACAAGAATATACAGAATATCATCATCTTTGACACCTTCTGCAACAGCTTGAGTACCTATAATTGTAACAGTTGCAGGTGTGATAGGATGTTTTTCAACACCTTGAACAATGTTCCACAGTCCATTTGCAACCAATACATGTCACATCATATAAGCCCATAACGGGTAGTTGGTACCATCCAACTTATCCTCAACACCCAACATACGGATACATCACTACTTTCATCCATGGCTAGTGACTAAAATACCTTGATGAAGAAAATTGATTGTATCTCAAAAAGTTGAACAGAACTGCCCACTCAAATTCTGTTAGACCTGTAGTAGACTTCGAGATGCTTATACTGGCGAACCGATCTGTTATATACCTTTGGCACAAAAAGATGAAATACATGCACAAGCACTGTGATAGTGCGTTCAAAGGCCGAAACGAGCTCAGATTGTGATTCCGGCACCACACAGCAAAGCTGTTTTGATCTCGAAAACACATTGAGTATGCTCACCAAAATTGGTGCGATTTTGAGACTGCAACCAGAGAGGTGTAGGCGATGCTCTAGATGAGGCAACGAGTTGCTCTAATACCAATTCTTGGAGTTTGACGTCTGTGGAAGCACGTGAACAACACAAGGAAGAAGAAGAAGCTTGTAGCACAACACACAATACCACTAGAATGTACAAAGATAAGTAACCCGCTAGGGCAATAGGCGTATATACAAGCTGGGGGAAAAAAACCTCCTAAAGAGGGAAAAAGGTGCCTCGGCGTTCCTAGTGTGTTCACACACATCACTACCTAAATATATCAGCAAGGGGGTGGGGGGGAGAGAACACGTGGTGGTGGTGGGGTTTTTCTTTGGTTTAAAGAGAAACAATGGACCTGATTATTTTAAAAATTAATTAATTAATTTATTGCTTTGAAAATGCTATCCAAAAATAGAAAAAATCAAATAAAATAAAAAAATCCAAAGAAATCCAGAAAAGTGCTAAAAAACTAGGGAAAAGTTCTCTAAAAATGGCCACAACTTCAAGAGAACTCACCACACTTGAAACCTCAGAGAGCTTCCTTTTTTCATCTATTTCAACAAGAAAAAGAGCATTTAGAAAAGAAAAATAATTCCCAAAAATCCCCAAAAATAAAAAAAATTCCAAGAAGATTATCATGACTTGGAAAAAAAAAACACCCTCAAATTACATGAAAAACCTTAAATAAAAAGAAAAACATCTAATGCAAATGGAAAAGCTAAATAGAAAAGGGTATGAGAAGGGCTATGTACCACTTGGATATATTTTGTAAGTTCTAGGTGATCCAAAAAAGCTTTAGTTTTGTTGATGATAGACCTTGATCCTGGAGATGTTGACTAGTGGTAGCACCTCACCATCCAAAGTCTCTAACTACACCACACCCCATTATAGCATTTCTCTAATCTTATATGGTCCTTCTCAAATTGTGTCTATAATTTTGGTCTATGTAAGAGAACAAGCATATCAGTCTGCAATTTGTTTGTCCATAAATGTTTACCATGAGCTTCCCTCCTTTTATTTTGTGTCTCCTCCAACTTTGCTACATGTAAGCGAATTTCTTCCAATTTTTTGAGTGTGGATAGCCTAGGAGAGACCCGAGGATCCTTTCTCACCTTTGACAGCATCTTTGGATAATTCCATAACTAGGTGGCCACTAATAGAAGAAAAGGGTTTTTTGTGTTTCCTAGTTGATTTCTTTGACAAGGTTCCAATCCATCAATATGTCCAAGGATTCGTCTTCATCTTTGAATCTTCCATCACTTTATCCCACATAGACTGAGAGTTATATGCAAGAGCACTTTGGATATCAACTTGTTCTTCCTTTTCTTGCATTCACCCTACAAGAATTTCATGAACCATAAAGAAACTTCTTCAATAGATTGCTTTACCTTGCATTTAATTTCCGTAGTTTCCTTCTTAGCATTTGGAACAGCTTCATCGATGTTGCACATAAGAGGTGTCTTCTTCCCTCTTCTATGACCTGTCATTGGTTCACCCAATCCAAAAACTTGTATGTTCTCCTCCTTTTCTTCATAAACTTCTTTTATACTTGAATTGTATGGAAAAACTCCATCGCAAGAAAAAGAGTTACCTACTTGTAGCCATGCCAAAATGTCTTCTTCCTCATATAAATCCAATTGTGGGTTGCCCATCATATCTTTTTCCATACAAACCAACTGTTTGCATCATGCTAGTATGTCCCTATTTGTCCTTCCTCCAAATATTTATGTTTAAGCTCTTTTCCTTCCTCTTTTACCCACATAGTATCCTTGGCCCAATCATGTAAAGAATTTACATGCCTTAGCGAGGGTCTCCTAATCAATAGAGGAAAACCTCCATCTACCTATGGTAGTCTCAATACAACAAAGTCCAAAGTAAATATGTACCTTGTGCCTCAGTTGGAACTCAAGGGACCACTCCCATCGGTCTTAGTGTGCTTTGGTTGATCGGCCAATGTCACAATGAAGTTGGATGTTCTTGATGGTTGAAGTCCAAGTTTTTCCATAGTATGTGCAGGCATCAAGTTAATGCATGAGCTGCCATCCACTATAACTCCTTGTTTGAGTTGTCCTTTAATAGTGATAGTGAGTTGCAAGCTCTTATGATCTATAAGGGGGACTACCCCCATAACTTTACCCTCACTCATAGCATGAGCCTTAACAATCAAAGTGAATGTGAAGGATTCATCAATGATCTGCAAAACTTCTCATCTGAAATTTGCATCCATTTTTAATAGATAAAAAAATACTAAGCTCCTTTTTAATGAATTTAAATAGACTTAAAGCCTCAAATTCCATAGGAGCATGGGTTGTGTATGACTTTTCAATCTGCTTTCAGGCCCAATTGAATGCATATCCAATGGATTCATTTGTGCTTATAAGCTCTTCTTTTGTTTGTGCCTTTTCACTTGGAGTAAGTCTATCCTCAAGTGTCCCCTTTTCCTTGTTTAGTCCATTCTTCCTTGACTCTTGGCACATTTTTGCTTGAGGGGTTTTCCCTTTGCTTCATTTCTGCATAACAAAAGAGTCAATTTCTTCTAGATGTACCACTTTGGAAGATGGTGATGGCATAATGGTTTCTTCTACAGGTCATTCCTTACTCAGAAAAAGCACCTGAATATGAGACCCTGATGTGGATGCCTTGTTCTTTGAGCAACAAATAGTTTAGTGATCTATAGGTCTTGAAAATTTTCTACAAGGAGGAGAATTCTCTAGCAGAGGAAATTTGCTTTGATAATGTCCACATTCCCCCCATCTAAAACAAATGATTGGCCTTGGGCCCATTTCCAAAATTACCTCAAGGACATGGAATCTAGATGTTACCTTGAACTAGTGTAGCAGCCATTACATTTGTTGGTGGTTGGACTCCTCCTTGACCCTAGTATGCTTGTGTATGCATTCCTCTTGAGTGACAGCCATGGGCTTCATGAACAGTTTCCCTGCATAACTAGCAAGTCACACTTAAGAGAGGATAGTCGCTTAGCACATGGTCTTGTTTGCTAGACATGGTGCACCAAATTCCACTTTTGATGCCACTTCCATGAAGTTCTTATAGATCCTATCGAAGATGTGCCAATTCTTCTACTTGGGCCTCCTCATCCGTCTTACTTTAATGCTTTAATTTCATGCCTTAGTTTAGTTATTACACTTTTTTTTTCTTTGTGGGGCTTGTTTCTCCTTAAATTCTCAAGTTCTTTCCTCATTGTGTTACTATGTCTTCAGGTTCCATAAGGCATGGTAAAGTAGAAGAGCCAGTTCCATATTGGTATCTAATTTTCTCCAACCTTGTTGTACTGGTAATGAATTCTTCAATTGTTGTTGTGGGGAGCACTAGTTCCTTGATCTTGCACTATGTGGATATTGGAAGTGGTTTAGCAAGTCACTTTTTGACAAAAAGAGCATGGGAGGATCTGGTGATTTAGCCAAAAGTGCTTTGACTCTAGTAAAAAATTTGAGAAATATCTCCCTTGTACCTAGTTGTAAGTTTTCTAATTCTTCAATGATGTTTTCTGCTTTGCTTCCTTGTTAAAACTGTTCTTTGAAGGCATCCTCTATTAAATCTTGAGCAGAAAAATGGTTATCCATAAATTGGATAAACCATTTGTTTGATAGACCCTCCAATGTTGCTATGAATAGGATTAAAAATGCATCTTCTCTTCCCATTAACCCCCTTGTTTTAAATAGGGCTAAAAGTTGTCTGACATGCTCATTAGGGTCTTCATGTGCTAATCCTCTAAAGGAAGGAAATTTTATATTCAAATGTGAAAGTAAAGTTTCTAGGTCTACTTGAGCTGCCATATTTCTTACTGATGATGTGGATGAAAGAGGACTAACTGAACTATGAGTGACTTTCCTTCTTGTTGCTTTGAAAGAAACTCCTAATGTTTGTGATCCAATTGCAATCATGAGCTGCACATCCTAATCCTTAGGCTTAAGATGAATTCCAAGGAAAAGGAAAAGTTACCTCTTCAATCACACTATCGGAACCTTTGCACTTCTTCTTCACTTTGTAATTGTGGTTCTCCTATGCTCAAGGTGCTTAGTCCCACTAGGTGTTCCGAATTTCCTTGGGGTAATCTTTAGTTGAAAGGGGATAGAGTGTTTGTAGGAGAAGAATGGAGAAGAAGAAGAAATACAATTGCATAGGAAGCCCTTGATTAGAATAAAAGATTACAATAAATTTGTCTAGAATAAGACAAAAATGTTCTCTATGTAAGACAATAGTTATGCAATATAACACAAGAGCAGTAGTAGAGAAGATAACAGATATAGGAGAATCTCAACAATTTTCTACTAATAGCAAGTACAAAGATGATGGCATTGTCCACCCATGCGCTCTCAAGGTAGAGCCTAAATGGTGATCTAGAAAACTCTAGATAGGGACTTGCAAGGTAGAGGTATGTTGGCTCGATTCAATGTCTCAGGTAGTGTAGAAGTCATGTATATATAGGATAATGGGTGGCTTTTTGTGGACAGCTATACATAGGTGGTAGAGCGTGGGTGGCCACTAGCTGCATAGTTGCCATACACGGCTTAGGTCGATTAAACTGACCTAACAAATATAAATGATTTCACAATTTCATCTTCAATTGGCTCACAAACATAATGGTATTGTACTTCTATATGCTTGGCGTGACCACGAAATATTGGGTTCTTTGCAATGGCCATATAACTTTGATTATCACACTTAAGCATAGTCACCATGTTTGATGGAAAGCCTAGATGTACAAGAATTTTCCTTATCCAGACTGCCTCACAAGAAGCAAAACAGGCTACTTTGTACTCTGCTTTAGTGGAGGAGAGTGTGAGAGCTGGGTACTTCCTACTTACCCAAAAACATATTCCTAAACCAAGTGAGAAACAATATCCAGAAACTCATTTTCTAGAATCACAGTCTCCAACCCAATCTAAATCACAATATCCTTGAAGTGTATCACCTATGTTATAAAGAATACCAAAATCCAAGGTTTCTGCAATGTACCTTAGAATTCGCATTCCAGCATTCCAATGACTCTCTTTAGGTTTGCTGGAAAACCTGCTCAACACTCCAACAACATAGCAGATGTATGGCCTAGTGTTGCATAGAAACAAAAGACTTCCAACGAGCTTCCTATACTTCTTAGCATCTACATTAGGCATGTTATCATTCATAGATAGCTTATAATTTACCTCCATAGGTGTGCTAGTTGGTTTGTAGTCCATCATTCCAAATGCCTTAAGAATTTCTTTGGCATACTTTTGTTTTGAGATGAAAATGCCATTCTTTCTCCGCCATACTTCAATTCCTAGAAAAAAAAATGGAGTAGACCTAACTTTGTCATTTCAAACTCAGTTCCCAAGCTAATCCAAGTTTTATTGATGAGTTCTTGATGATCTCCTCTACTAATCAGATCATCTACATATACAATGACAACAACTAGCTTGCTATCCCTTTTCATTACATACAAGACGTACTTCTTTCAAAACCCATATTTTTGAAAAAATTATCTATCCGTTGGTACCAAGCCTGTGGTGCTTGCTTAAGTTCATTCAAAGCTTTCTTCAACCTGCAAACTTTATTTTCTGAATTGGACACCTCAAAACCTAGTGGTTGAGATACATATACCTCCTCCTTGAGGTGACCATTCAAAAATGCAGATTGGACATCCATCTGAAATATAGACCAAGCTTTTTGTGCAGCTACTACAAGTACCATCCGAATAGTTGTCATGCGTGTTGTTGATGCAAAGGTTTCTTGAACATCAAAACCTTCAATTTGTGAAATAACATGTGCAATAAATCTTGCCTTATACTTTTCTAATGTGCCATCTGCTTTATACTTAGCTTTCCAAATCGATTTAGTACCTATTACCTTCTTTTTTGGTGGCAAGTCGACTAGATCCCATGTATAATTTTTTAGTATACTATCATACTCAGACTGCATCACCGCTCTCCAACTTGGATCATCAAGGGCTTCTTCAATGGTGGTAGGTTCCTTTATCAAGCCCATGATATCTACCATTAGAGCCATGTTAACAATGTGTTATGAGGCTCTCCTTTGCTCCTCTATTCTCTTTGATCTACATAATCCATCCAAGGATGATTTTGGTATATCTAAGTGTGGATTGTGATCATCAAAGAGTTGTTGTGCCCACTTCGATAGTGGCTTATGCTGTCTAGCTACAAATGGTTGGCTTTTTACTTAGGAAATTTCACCATCAGATGTTTCCTCCTCCTCAACTTTAACCTATCTTTTGATAGGCACAAGGTGAGATATTTGTCTATTTGATGAGATAGTAGATTTACCTTCATCTTCTACTAAGTGTGGTCCTTCATCAAACACCACATCTCAGCTCACAAAAATCTTCCTTGCCTCAAGATCCTACAACCTATATGCTTTAAACTGTTCACTATATCTTAGGAAGACACACTTTTTGCTTTGCGAATCCAACTTTGATCTTGTTCAATCAGGAATATGTGCATAACAAAAACAAACAAAAATTTTGAACTACAAAAGTGAAGGCTTTTTACCAGAATATGCCTCTTGAGGATTCATCCCCTTCAGTGCTTTGGTGTAGCTTTGATTGAGGATGTAGACTATTATATTGATTGCTTCTACCCAAAATGAGTGAGGCATGTCTTGAGCCTTTAACATACATCGAGCCATTTCAACTAGTCTCCTATTCCTATGCTCAACAACGCCATTTTTTTGAGGTGTATGAGTTGTGCTAAGTTGCCTTTTTACACCATGCTCCTTATAGTAGTTATTCAATTCTGTTGACAAGAATTCACTTCCTCTATCTGTTTTGAATTTCTTCAATTTATTTCCTGATTCATTTTCCACATACTTATGCCATGTTTTAAATTTTTCAAAAGCATCATCCTTCTCTCGAATGAAATAAACCCACATCTTTCTACTATAGTTGTCGACTAACAACAAAAAGTAGAAAGATCATCCTAAAGCAAGTGTAGACATTTTACCACAGAGATCAACATCTACCAACTCTAGAGGAGCTTGAGCTTGATTGCAAGTCTCTCGTGGAAATGCCTTTCATTGTTGCTTGCCCATCATGCAAGCTTCACAAGGTTCCTTCAACTCTGAAAATGCAGGCAAATGAGCAACCATTTCTGTTCTTTGCATCTCCTTCAAAAATGCAAATTTGAGATGCCCAAATTGTTGGTTCCATAACCTGCTTAAATCTTTATCTTTTGTAGTAGTTAAGGCACTTAAATCATACAAGTTATCATGTCTTATGCCTTTTCCTACTACACTACTTGTTGGATCCATGATTTTTGCACCACTCTTATTGAAGTTAACTTCGAGTCCACAATCTGTTATTGCAAAAACTATCAACAAATTTCTTTTGAGTGTAGGTACATGGAGAATGTCAGATAAATTTTTCTCAATACCTAGAGAAGTGCTAAAAGAGATGGTTCTAGTTCTTTCAGTTGGAAACTTGGATTCATTTCCCACCACTACATTGATGCATTCACGTAGAGTCACCAGGGAACTATACCAATCCTTTTAGTTGATCATATGGCAAGAAGCTCCACTATCTAAAATCCATGGTTCATCAACATGAGCTTGAGCAGATGAGCATACCTCTTCAATAGCTACCCATAGTTCTAGCTCTATTTTGTTTGCAGGCTCTTTGTTCTTGTAAGACGATTTTATAGTCCCATTTCATTCATTAGCTTGCTTCTTTCTGCAATCCTTGATGGCATGGCCTTTCTTTTCACAATAGAAGCAAATTCTTGTGAACTTCTTCTTCTTTGATCCATGAGCCTTTTCTTTTTGCATTGGTTAAGAATGCGGCATCACTTGTACTTTGCGGATTCTTCAACCACATCTCCTCTTCTAAGAGCATAACACAAAACTCTTCAAATGGAAGAGGAGTAGGTCTTACCTGAGTGTTAAGGGTTGTTACTAATCCATCATATTTTGCTGGAAGAATATGCACACATCTTTGAGCCAGCTCTTCCAATGTCATGACAACACCAACTGCAACCAATTGATCTTGTAGATGTTTTATCTGTTTGATAAAATCTTCAGCCTTTTCAGAATCAGAATGCTTTTCATTTGCTAATTGGTTTTCTAGATTCTGTATCCTAGTGTGGTTCTTGGCCTCATATTGTCGAGCCAATATGCCCCAAGCCTCATGTGCTTGAGTAGTATTTTGAACTAAAGTAAGCACAGAATCACTTACACTAGTGACAATTGCACATAATGCATCAACAGTCCGCCTCTTCCAAGCTCGTAGAAGATCTGGTTCTTGCTCAATCATCAATCTTGAATTTGTTGGATCTTCAACTGCTATAGGCTCTAAATCTTGTCCCATCAGTCCCATGATAGTGTCAAGTAATTCATAGGAGTCCAAAATTGCAGAAATTTTCAACTTCCAGAGTGTATAGTTGGTTCCATCCAGCTCCACTTCCATGAATGCAGGTGGACGAATTCAAATAGGTGCAGCACTTTAGCTGCAACACCAAGACCAGTGTTTGAGGATGAAGCCATCATGTAATCACTCCAATAATCTATTGATATTCTACTATGCTAGTAGGTTGAAATACTAATACTTCTCAAACTATTCGAACCTTATGGCTCTGATACCATGTAAGACAATAGTTACACAATATAACACAAGAGTAGTAACAAAGAAGATAACAGATATATGAGAATCTCAAAAATTTTCTACTAACAACAAGTATAAAGATGATGGCATTGTCCACTCGTGCGCTCTCAAGGTAGAGCTTAAATGGTGATCTAGACAACTCTAGATAGGGAGTTACAAGGTAGAGGTATGTTGACTTGATTCAATGTCTTAGGTAGTGTGAAAGTCATGTATATATAGGATAATGGATGGCCTTTCGTGGATGGCTATACATGGACAGTAGAGCGTGGGCGACCATCGCTTGCATAGTTTCCATACATGGCTTAGGTCAACTAAACTGACCTAACAAGTATAAGTGATTTCTTACTTTGAGAGGGAATATTCCATGGAACATTCCCTTTACCATTGCATTGGGGGCTTTGCCCCTAGATCCCCACCATGGGCCCACTGGCCCCCTGGGACCCCAGCGAAGGGGTTCCCTTGCCCCCTTTGACCCCCCTACCAAGGCTGATCCCTCCTACCTCAGACCCCACAATTGGGGACCTTGGTAACTCCCTTTCCTTACAATACCTTACATGGTCCAATCATCCAACATGCAAGTTGGGATTCCCATCAATTGGGTAATGCACGCTTGGCTTCTCCTCATAATGGCGGTCTTACAAAATGTGCATTAGTACATACAATCATGATGGGTAGACATTGATCATATACTAACATTGTGCATAGCACTTAAGATAAAGAAGCATACATAGAAGTATACAAAATATCACAATTAATTTTGCAGTCAACCTTTTTGCAGATCCTCCACCTTGTCTAGTAGCTTGCCCTTGTGCACTCCTTGCACTCAAGCTTCCAATAAGGTTGAAGACTTGATCACCTCTATTGTCGATGTGCAACACCTATTTGATGATACTTTGTCACACTTTAGCTACTCTCTTGGTGGCGCTCTATGCACTCTCTTTGCATACTTGTGATCTCCTTTGCACAGTTTGTCTCTCTCATTGCACACTTTACCTCTCTTTGCATGCAATGTTCAAGTGTGTGTCTTGATCTCCCTTGTCTCTTCATTTAGAGTATGATCTTGCTCCTTGCTCATCTCCAAGAATAACCCCTTTGTTGTGTCAATCCCTCTTACATATGCCGCATTAACTACTTGTCCATCTTGATGCTTACTTTGTGTCCCAAGAACCTAATCATGTAAAGACCAAAAACTTTCTATTTTACCCTATGGTGACTTTATGAAGAACAAAAAAATTTAAATGGGGGACCACACATAAGCTCGTGTATCATCTCCACTTCTTATCTTTTCCACTTTTGAACTTGATTTCTACAAAACATCATAGTCTTTAGAATCGCATGAAATTTTGTGAGCATACTTAGGATGATTAGGAGATCAAAAGTACTTCATTTTGGCATGTTGAAATCACGATCTGAGCTCGTTTTGGCCTCCGAGAGCACTATCATAGTGCTTGTGCAGGCTATTTTGTCTTTTTATGCCAAAGATATACAAAGGTTTTGGTTCGCCAATATAAGTGTCTCGAATTCTACTACAAGTTTAGTAGAACTCATCAAGGTAGTTATGTTCAACATTTTTAGATACCGTTATTTTTGTACATCAGGGTATTTTAGGTAGTGGCCATGGCTGAAAGTAGTGATGTATTTCATATGTTTGCTATTGAGGATATGTTGGATGGTACAAATTACCCATTGTGGGATTATATGATGCCTCATGTGTTGGTGGAAAAAGGATTGTGGAACATTGTGCAAGGTGTTGAAAAACATCCTATTACACCTGCAAATATAGGTATTGAAGCTGATGTAGATGGCATTGAAGATGTTGATATTCTTCAGATTCATGTTTGTGTTGTGGTTCATGCTGCACCTACTGCAAAGCGAATTCGTTGGGATGGTTGAGATGCTCAGGCACATGCATTGATAGCCTTGTGTGTCAAATGTGCATTAGTCCTCACATTCACTCTTGCATAACAACAAAGGATGCTTGGGATACACTTACCACTTTATACTAGGCAAGGAATGAGGCTCATGTTGCTTACCTCTGAAAACAGTTGGAGAATGAGAACATGAATGAAGGTGATTATATGGACAATTTTTCGACAAAGATCAAAGACTTGAAGGAACACGTGACTTCTGCTGATGAAGTTATACCAGATAGTTCACTTGTGTAGACCGTTTTGAATGGTCTTCATGATTCATATGAGAGTTTTGCTTCTTCTCTTCATTTGATGATGAAAGGCAATCCAAATGCCTTGACATTTGAAGAGTTTGTCTCTGTTCTATTGCAAGAAGATGAGTCTAGATAGAACACGTCCATTGTGTGTTGCAAATCAAGCTTTCTTGGCTAGTCAGAATGGCAAAGGTAAATGGATCTCTTCTACTAGTAAGCAGAAATCTGCTAATTCTGCACAATCAAAGAAGGATAACAAGCACGACAAGAAAACAAAAAATCAGAAATTGTTTTGTGGCGCAAAAGAGGCAAAGAAAAAAGAGGCTGTAATGGTTGTTGTATAGGCCTCTACACCAAAAATCAAGTCTGCTAATCTAGTGTAGAATGAAGAATGGACGTTTACTACTGTGTGCAGTTTTGACCCATCGTCTCCTGACCACTGTATGTCTATAGTAGACTCAAATGTTTGCCACTTTGATAGTGGGGCAACCAAACATATTAACTCGCAGTGTAGTTTCTTCACTTCACTCGAGCCTTCCCCTATAGGGAATACTATCACATACGCCAACAACTCCTCTTATCCTATCATGGGAGTTTGTAAGACCATTCTGACTACTACTGATGGTAGTTCTTTTACATTGTGGAATGCTTTATTTGTGCCAAGGATCGAGAAGGATGTGTAATCAATTTCTGCTTTAGCCACGATTGGCTTGGTTGTGAAATTTGTTGATGAAAGATGTATAATGCATGACCTGTCAAATGGTGATGTGATTATTGCTTCATGCATTTTATGTCATGGTTTGCATAAGTTCATAGGCTATGAAAGATCTAACAATGATTCACCATGTGGAGTACATGATTGTCAGACTGTCAAATGCAAAGCTTTGGCATGCATGCTTTGGTCATCGGAATTTTGCTAGTTTGCTACGATTTTACAAATTTGAAATGGTGTCCTCTCTGCCCAAACTTGAGGCACTTGGTAAACATGTATGTGAAGGCTATATTTTGGGCAAAATGCAATGTTCCTCATTCTCAAAAGATGGTTCAGTTCGAGCTACTCGGAAATTGTAGCTTGTTCACAGTGATGTTTGTGGTCCTATGCAAACACCCTCTTTGGGGAACTATCTTTAGTTTGTGACTTTCATCAATGATTTTTCCAAGCATGCATGGGTATATCCATTGAAAGCAACGTAGGAAGTGTTTATGTGCTTCAAAAAAATTCTTGTTTTGGCTGAAAATATGTCAACATGTAAAATGTGCATCCTTCATTTTGATCAAGGGGAGGAATATATGTCTTCTGACTTTAATGCATTTTTGGTTGAACGTGGGATAAAACATTAGTGTACAGTGTTGTATACACCTCAACATAATGGAGTTGCTAAACGGAAGAACAGTTCACTCATGGAGATGGTGAGGTGTATGGTCAAAAGTCAGGCTTTACCACATAGTTTTTGGATTGAGGTTGTTATGTGTGTAGCATATGTACTTAGGTGTCCCACTAAAGCGGTGCAGTCTATCACTCCATATGATGCTTGGCATGGTCACAAGCCATCTCTTGCTCATATGCATGTTTTTGGTTCTCTAATATATGCATTAGTGCCTAAGCAACATCATAGAAAATTGGATGATAAAGCAGTGAAATGTATTTTTGTTGGGTACAGTTCTGAAAGGAAAGGTTATCTTGTGTATCATCCACAAACTAAACACATTATGGTTCGCCGTGATTTCATTTTTGTGAAAGATGCTATTCAGCCATTACTTTCATGTACTAAGGAGACATCTGTTAGCTCCAAAGACGTGTATGATAGTTTGCTGCCTCTTTTTGCAGGTGGATAGTCTAGTGCTGGTCCTAATGAGACAACTTCTCAACCTTTACATGTTTCCTGTGATGATGTAGATCATTCCATTTCTGATGTACATTTATATTACGCACTTATTAATGAGAGAGTTGGTATTGAGGAGGCAAAAACTATGCCAAAATGGCTTGTGTAAACTTTGCATGATAGCAAATTAGATGCACCTCTATCATATTGTACTGCATCAAATTGTTATACTATGGCTGCCTTTAGTCTCTATGATGAGAATCAGTCTCCTTTCATTTGATGAAGCACAAAATCCAAAAAATTGGATGGTTGCTATGCAATCTGAATATGATGCTATAATAAAGAATGGTACCTGGTCTTTGTGTGACTTGCGTCCTAGCAAGAAGGCCATTGGCACTAAGTGGGTATGCAAGCTATAAGTGTAAGCCTGATGGAACTATCAACAAGTATAAGGCTATGCTTATTGCAAAGGGTTATGCTTAGGAAAGAGGCATTGATTTTGATGAGACCTTCGCTCCTACTTGCTAAATGACTATTGTTTGTAGCATCTATGCACTTGCAGCTCATCATGGTTGGATGTACATCAGTTGGACATTGAAACTTCATTTTTGAACGTTGATTTGCATGAAGAAGTGTATTTTTTTCCAGCTCGATGGCTTTGTGTAGAAAGGGCATGAAAACTAGGTGTGCAGGTTAAAGAAGGCGTTATATGGTTTAAAGCAAGCACCATGTGCTTGGTATGCAAAGATACATGCCTATCTAATTGCACATGGTTTTGAGAACAACCCAACTAAAAGCACCTTATATATTAAGTGTGCTAATGATGTGCTTCTAATCATTGTTGTGTATGTTGATGACATGCTGCTCAATGGTTCTCATGAAAAGCATATTGCTGATTTTAAGGCTGATATACATGCCTCCTTTGAGATGTCTAATTTGGGGCATTTGCATCATTATTTGGGCATTCAATTTATGTAAGTTGATGGCAGATAGCTTTTTGTAAAATGAAATATATTGACACATTATTGCAGCATTTTGGCCTCGAAAACTGCAAACTTATTGCCACTCCTATGGAGACAGTTTTGTGATTGAGTCTTCATGATGTTGGAGATGCATTTGATGCTATTCTCTATCAGCAGGCTCTTGGATGCTTGATTTACTTATGCATTAGTTGGTTAGATATTTAGTTTGCTACCTCACGGATGAGAAGGTTTATGCATTGCCTAGGTGTCAAGCATTTGCAAGCGGTTAAGTGCATCTTTCGCTACTTGAGTGGTACTCGACTACTTGGATTGTTTTATCCCAAGGTGGGATCACTACCGCCATATTTACATGCTTTTTGTGACTCTCATTGGGCTAGTTGCTATGACACTCATGTGTGCATTAGTGGCTTTTGCTTCACGCTTGGTAGCTCATGTATATCATGTGAAGAGATGGATAGGTATGTGCTTGAAGATGAAGAGGTGTTGCAAAATCCTTGATCTACACCAGCCAAATGAACTCCAGAAGTATATGGTGGGCCCTTTTAGCTTGCCAATGGATGTATGAGACACCCTATGTACCTTGGAAGATCACTCTCAAAAAGATAGATCAAAACAGATAAGTTGGAGTTAGCTCAGAGGTGAAAACTTGCTATTCTTGGTTCACACACCTGTCCAGTGTTTTACATAATTCTCTGAGCACAGCAGCAATTAGCTTAGTTCCTCTTGGGGAAGTCTAGGTAACTTAAAGAGCTAACTTTCAAGAGTAATCGCATAAAAAATAATGAACCACACACTGAGAATGAGTTTTAACAACTCATGACATCATCCCGATTTTCACGGGCTGCTATAGTTTGAGACTAGAGAGCAGAAAAATCAACATAACTCAAAATGTAGGACTCCAATGATTGTGAAAATTTGTATGATTATACTAGACAGTAAGCTGAATCCAACAAGCTTTAAATCACTGAATTTGAATAAGTAACCATTGAGAAACACCTCTGACAAGATGAGTGAAAAAATTGTGTACCTGACAGAGAAGTGAAAATGCACAGACACTGTTGGCTTCAACTGAACATAACTGAAGATTTCAACATCCAAATGACATGAAAATCTGTGAGCGTATAGTAGACTTATAGAGCTAACTTTATCAAGTTAAATCACTGAAAATGATGCACCAAGCTCAGAGAAAACATCTCTGCAAGCTGACTGAGAAAAACTGAGAGTAATGGCAGTGAGTAGTACACTTCACAAGAACATGGAAAGATGAACTCAAATAATCATGAAAATGAAAGTATATTGCTTGTACAATACAATGACTTACTGATACATATGTGTGCCTTGTAATCACACCTTGATATGGCATAAAGCTCAGCTCTTGGAGGTCTTCACATAGGTCTCTCTAACCACGACTAAAACTGCCATCTATTTATAGTTGAGTTTGGGAGGCTAACTTCCCTCAATCACTCTCCAATCAATCAATGATTGATTTGATTCTCTACCTACCACAAATCACAAATTCGTGGCTCCTCTTTCCATTCTTGATCAAGTGGACTCAACCACTTAAGATTCTTTCACTTTTACATTAAGTAAACTCTTCAAAAGTTACAAGAGGTAGTTCACAAGTGAACTTTACATAGTCTTCATTTTAAGGCTTTTTCTATGACTTTGTGGGACTCAAGCCAATACTTAGGCTTGTCATAGACTTGCTCCAACAGCTCCCCCTCAAGCCAAGTATGCTTGAGGTCTTCAATCTTCCAAGATTACCTGCAAACCAATCATAGCCTTGAATTTGCAAAGCTTTGTACCATCCAATGCTTTGGTTAGAATATCTGCACATTGTTGATGAGTGGACACATATGATATTTGCAAACCTTTTCTCGTACATCGTGATAATGAACTTCAATATTTTTAGTCCTTACATGAAAAATAGGATTAGCAGCCAAATGAATAGAACTCATATTGTCACCAAAAATAGTTGGAGTTCCAAACTCCAATCCAAGATCTTTGAATAATGTCTTCATCCACATAGCTTCTTGTGTAGCTATGGCAAGACCTCTATATTCAGCTTCAGTAGAAGAGAGAGCAATTGTGGGTTGCTTCTTGGATGACCATGAAATAAGCTTTGAACCTGCAAAGGTAAGATAACCTGAAGTGCTCCTTCTATCTTCCTTGGAGCCAGCCCAATCTGCATCAAAAAATAGCTTCAAACCTAAATCAGATACATAAGGATAATAAAGTCCTTCATTTATGGTTTCTTTGAGATACTTGAGAATCCTTTTGGCAGCATCCATATGTGGTTTCCTTGGTGTGTGCATAAATTGACTTAGCACACTCACACTGTAACATATATCTACTCTTGTCAATGTGGCATAGTTGAGACTACCCACTAGACTTTGATATGATGTGATGTCCTTTATGAGTTCACCTTCATGTGAGCTCAATTTGTGATTGACCTCCATTGGAGTACCTGCAATCTTACAATCTTGCATTTTGAATTTTGCCAACATGTCCTTAATGTACTTCCTTTGAGTGAGAAACAAACCATGATCTTTGTAGACAACTTCCAAACCTAGGAAGTAGGTAAGTGAACCCAAATCACTTATCTTGAACTCTTCTCTCATCTGATCTTTGATCTTCTTCATACCATCTGCATCATTTCCTGTCAATATAATATCATCTACATATACACATAGGTAGATGACCTCGAAATTACTCTTTTTAATAAAGAGTGAAGGATCTGCCTTGCTTGGTTGAAAGCCTTTGTCTTGCAAGAATGAAACAAGCCTAAAATTCCAAGCTCTTGGAGCTTGCTTGAGACCATACAATGCTTTGTTAAGTTTACACACATAATCAGGATAAACTTGGTTCTCAAAACCAGGTGGTTGTGCCATATATACCTCTTCTGTTATCCAACCATTCAAGAATGCATTCTTTACATCTAGTTGAAGTATCTTCCAATTCTTGGAAGAGGCAATACTAAGAAAAAGAGCTAATCCCTAATAATAGGCATCTTTGTGGAAGGTCTCCTCATAATCAATTCCCTGAGTTTGTGCAAAGCCTTTTGCTACAAGCCTTGCCTTATACCTGTTAATTGAACCATCAGAATTCTTCTTGAGTTTATAGACCCATCTTGAGCCTATTACCTTCATGGATGAAGTCTTGGGCACCAAATCCCAAGTGTTGTTTTCCTTAAGTGCTTCAATCTCTTCCTTCATTGCATGCTTCCATTCTGATTTTGCTTTGGCCTCTTCACATGATGATGGCTCCTCTTGGTTTATATCCTGTGCTATGTAGATAGAGTGTTTAGTTACTAATGAGGTGTCAAACCCATACCTTTCTGGTTTTTTCTTTTCCCTCATAGATCTTCTTAGGCCATGATGTGATGATTCTGCCTCATGTCCAAGTTCCTGCAATTTTGCTTTACCTTTAGACTTCCATGCTTTGATCTTTTCCATCTGAGATTCTTCATCATCCTCTGAGGTGTCTTGTTCTTCAATCTTCGGTTGTTCTCTACCAAGCTTTGGAAAATCTTCTTCAAGATTATATGGTAAATTGACCTTCCTGCATGAATCTTCATACCATGAATTGTTCTCATCAAAAACTACATCTCTGCTTACCAAGAATCCTTTGTTGGTAGGGTTGTATAACCTGTAGCCCTTTTGATTGTTGTCATATCCAATAAATACACACCTTTCTGCCTTTGGATCCATCTTGCCTCTAACCTGTGAAGGAACATGAGCAAAAGCAATACATCCAAAAATTTTACAATGATCTAAGCTTGGTCTTCTTTCATTCCAAGCCTCATATGGAGTCATCCCATCAAGGGATTTTGAAGGCAACCTGTTAATCAAGTAAGTGGCTGTAGATACAGGCTCAACCCATAAGTAATTAGGTAAATGCTTTTCATTTAACATAGACCTTGCAGCTTCAACAATTGTCCTATTCCTCCTTTCTGCCACTCCATTTTGCTCAGGAGTGTACCTTGTAGTTACCTCTCTTTTGATTCCTCTTTCTTGAAGAAAAGAATCAAACTCATGGGAGAAGTATTCTCCCCCTCCATCTGACCTTAGCCTTTTTAGTGATTTACCTGTTTGATTCTCCACAAGAGCCAAATATCTTTTGAAACATGAAAAAACTTCATCTTTGTGTTTCATAAAGAATAGGGTAGTCCACCTGCTGCAATCATCAATAAAGGAAACATAATACCTTGATCCAGATATTGAAGCTTCCTTGCTAGGTCCCCATACATCTGTATGAACCAACTCCAAGAGATCTCCATGCATATAACCTTTCTTCATGAATGGTAACCTGTGAGACTTTCCAAATTGACATGCACTACACTTATAAATCATATGTTGTTTTGACAAATTAGGAAGTCCAAGTACACTTTGGTCCCTGCAGATTTTCTTTAATGACCTTTCACCAATATGTGCTAACCTTTTGTGCCATACTTCCAATTATGTGAGTGTCTGACTACCATAATTAAAGAGAGCAATGTTTCTAGTGTCCTGTAATTCAAATGTGAACAATCTACCTGTCTTTTCACCTTTTGCAATTCTTCTGAATCCTTGACTTGGATCTTCAACAAATGCTCCTGCTTTTGTGAACCTGACTTGCAACCCTTTCTCTACTATCTGCGCAACACTTATCAAATTCTTTGTAATGGTAGGGACATAGAGTACCTTACTGAGTAGGTTGATGTTTCCATCAGGTGCTTTGACATTGCCTATTTTCTCCACATGATGTTTTGTATCATCTCCTGTTTGTACCTCGTGCTTATTCCTTGGATCTTCTAAATCTGATAGGAGTGCCACATTTCCTGCCACATGATTTGAACAACCTGAATCTATGTAGAAAACATGCTCATCAGATTTACCTTGTGGCATAGCCATGTTCATGATCAATAATGAATCCTCTTTGTTTCAGTCTTCTGTGTAGTTATTGTAGTCTCTCCTTCCTTTGTAGCCTCCTTGATAGTTTGAATGATTGTAGTTGTTGTAGTTGCCATGGTAGTTGTTGAACCTTCCTCTTGAGTAGCCATAACTTCCTCTATTGTATCCTCTACCTCTTTGATTCCTGGAATTCCTAAAGCAATTTTTAGTTGTATGATTAGTTAATCCACAAATAGAACATGAGTTGGAGTCTTGGGATCTCCCCCTGCCTTGTCTACCTCCTCTTCCTCTACCTCTGCCATGTCTTCCTCTACCTGCATAGTTAGCTTGATATGTACCTACTTCATCATCCACTTTCTTTGCCTTTCCTTTGTTATCTTTAGACTTGCTTTTATCCGTGTATAAAGCTGAAGATTGATTACCTTTAGAGGTTTCTCCATTTTTGATAAGCTTTGCCTCTTGAGTAAGTAGTTGTCCAATGAGTGTGTTGAAATCAGGTACATGCATGTCCATGTACAAATCCATAGCTGTGGTGAATGCTTCCCATTTGTCATCTGCCTTCAAGCCATTGATGACCTGCCTTACAATTTACTCTTCATCTATTACCTCTCCAATGCTTCCCAACTGATCCGCTATGTCCTTGAGCTTTGTGACAAAATCAGTCACATTTTGTTTGGGAGCCTTCTTGAGAGTTGTGAAGTCTAGCCATAGTTGATGATTCCTAGCTTTAGTACTTGAAGAAAAGAAAGCTTCAAGTGCATCCCACACTTCTTGAGATGTCTTACAACTTCTAATATGAGGCAACAAAAAATTTGAGATAGATTTGAGGAGATAAGACCTTGCAAGTGCATCCTTGGAGCACCATGTGCTCAATCTTTCTTGCTCTTCTTGTGTTGGTTGACTTTTGTTCCTGAAACTTGGCATAACTTCATCTCCAGCCACATAACCATATAAACTTCTACCTTGGGGATAGGCTTCCATTCTTAATGACCAAGCTGAGTATTTACCTCTGTCTAATTTGTCAATTGATGAAGGAAATCCATCTGCCATGTTGTCCAATCTTGCTCTGATACCACTGTGAAGAGATGGATAGGTATGTGCTTGAAGATGAAGAGGTGTTGCAAAATCCTTGATCTACACCAGCCAAATGAACTCCAGAAGTATATGGTGGGCCCTTTTAGCTTGCCAATGGATGTATTAGACACCCTATGTACCTTGGAAGATCACTCTCAAAAAGATAGATCAAAACAGATAAGTTGGAGTTAGCTCAGAGGTGAAAACTTGTTATTCTTGGTTCATACACCTGTCCAGTGTTTTACATAATTCTCTGAGCACAGCAGTAATTAGCTTAATTCCTCTTGGGGAAGTCTATTTAACTTAAAGAGCTAACTTTCAAGAGTAATCTCATAAAAAATAATGAACCACACACTGAGAATGAGTTTTAACAACTGATGACATCATCCCGATTTTCATGGGCTACCACAGTTTGAGACCAGTGAGCAGAAACATCAACATAACTCAAAATGTAGGAATCCAATGATTATGAACATTTGTGTGGTTATACTAGACAGTAAGCTGAATCCAAAAAGCTTTAAATCACTGAATTTGGATAAGTAACCACGGAGAAACACCTCTGACAAGATGAGTGCAAAAGTCGAGTACCTGATAGAGAAGTGAAAATGCACAGACACTGTTGACTTCAACTGAACATAACTGAAGATTGCAACATCCAAATGACATGAAAATTTGTGAGCATATAGTAGACTTATAGAGCTAACTTTACCAAGTTAAATCACTGAAAATGATGCACCAAGCTCAGAGAAAACATATCTGCAAGTTGACTGAGAAAAACTGAGAGTAACGGCAGTGAGTAGTACACTTCACAAGAACATGGAAAGATGAACTCAAATAATCATGAAAATGAAAGTATATTGCTTGTACAATACAATGACTTACTGATACATATGTGTGCCTTGTAATCACACCTTGATATGGCATAAAGCTCAGCTCTTGGAGGTCTTCACATAGGTCTCTCTAACCACGACTAAAACTGCCATCTATTTATAGTTGAGTTTGGGAGGCTAACTTCCCTCAATCACTCTCCAATCAATCAATGATTGATTTGATTCTCTACCTACCACAAATCACAAATTCGTGGCTCCTCTTTTCATTCTTGATCAAGTGGACCCAACCACTTAAGATTCTTTCACTTTTACATTAAGTAAACTCTTCAAAAGTTACAAGAGGTAGTTCACAAGTGAACTTTACATAGTCTTCATTTTAAGGCTTTTTCTATGACTTTGTGGGACTCAAGCCAATACTTAGGCTTGTCATAGACTTGCTCCAACATATCATGGTTGTGCAAGAAGCAGCCTACTGTGGCTACTTCTAGTTGTGAGATTGAGTATAGGGCAGCTTTCATAGCGACTGTTGAGTGTGTGTGGCTCAGATGCCTTATGGTTGATTTGGGTTGATTCCACATAGCTTGGCACTTCCTTATACATCAGTGCCAGCTCCTTGTTCACCGCATCACTCCTAGGGGGGATTTAATGATATATTTAGGTAGTGATGTGTGTGAACATGCTAGGACCATCAAGGCACATTTTTCCCTCTTTAGGATGTTTTTTCCCTTGGCTTGTATATACATATATTGCCGTGACAAGTTACTTATCTTTGTACATTCTAGAGGTAATACATTCAGTATTGTGTGTTGTGCTCCAAGCTTCTCCTTCTTCCCTGTGTTGTGAGTGTGCTTCGGCAATCGTCTAAGTCCAACAAATGCCTTTCCACCCTTCATATTGAGCTTGTGAAGTACTTTGGATAGGTACTCACTTTGAGACAAGTATATGCATCTTTTACTCCTATTACGATTAATGCACATGCCAAGCATATGTTTGGCATCCCCCAAATCCTACGTATCAACTTCTTTTTGAGAAATGAAAATTCATAAGAGGACTTTGTAGTAATCAACATAACATCAACATAAAGTATCAAGCATATCAAGCTTCCATCTTAGCATCTCTTTGTGTACAAACTATTAGATATGCTCAATACTCCACCCTCAGGTGATGAAAAATGATCCATGGTGCTTGAAGTTGTAAGGCCTCCATTATGAGGGAAGCCATTGTGAGAGCCTGGAAATTTGTGGAACCCTAACTTCTAAGTTAGATGAGTTGTATGTGTGACTATTGATGGTTGTAGATGATCTTTGTGAGCCTAGATGTTGACACTCAAGGTCAAGCACAAGGATGGAAGCTCATCAAGGAACTGGACACACAAGAAGAAGGAGCATGTAGGAAGCTCCAAGAAGCACATGTCAAATTTCAAGAAGGCATCCCTATAAAAATAGTGATTTTCATCACTAAAAACCATTCTAAATACCATTTTCCATTCTTGCAACTCCATTTTGTTCAAGCGTAGGATTCCTCGAGCTTGATGAGTATTAGAAGTATCATCCTATCAATTTTTCAGACTCTGTTTGAGCCCCCAAATGAGCCATGGAACCTAATTTTTAACTAGACCGAACACTAGGTCTGGATACTCAAAAAACTATAAACAGGATGGAGAGTTCATCTTAGGGGTTAGCTTGTTAGAGATTTGAGCTCTGGTAAGAGATTTCTTTTGTAATCGAAGTCCTTCTATTGTTCCACTCTTTGCTCTTACCTTGTGTGCGTGTGTGTGTGTATGTGTGTGCATGTTTGTGTGCTTTCACTCACACACTTGTGTTGGAGTTAGACGTCTGCGGAAGCACGCGAACAGCACAAGGAAGAGGAAGAAGCTTGGAGCACAACACACAAGACTGAATGTATTACTAGAGAATGTACAAAGATAAGTAGCCCATTAGGGCAATAGGCGTATATGCAAGCCGGGGGAAAAAAACCTCCTAAAGAGGGAAAAAGTGCCCCGGCGGTCCTAGAGTGTTCACACACATCACTACCTAAATATATCAACAAATCCCCCCTGGGAGTGATGCGGTGAACAAGGAGCTGGCACTCATGTATAAGGAAGTGCCAAGCTATGTGGAAATCACTCCACAAAAGGAAGTAAGCCCAAAGCTTTGCGGAAAGCTTCAAACTTCTCCCTAGGCAGAGCCTTCGTGAAAAGGTCTGCAATGTTCTCCTGCGTGGGCACATATGCCAAGCTGATCTCCCCAGCAGAGAACCTCTCCCTGACATAGTGATAATGCACCTCAATGTGCTTAGTGCGCGCATGGAACACAGGGTTCCTCGCAACTGCCAATGCGCTCTGACTGTCAGTGAAGATGGTGGTGGCAGAAGACTGGCCAACACCCAAATCAGCCATAAGGCGTCTGAGCCACACACACTCAACAGTCGCTGTGAAAGCTGCCCTATACTCAGCCTCACAACTGGAAGTGGCCACAGTAGGCTGCTTCTTGCTCAACCAAGATATACATGAGCTACCAAGCATGAAGCAAAAACCACTGGTGGACACACGAGTGTCATAGCAACCAGCCCAATCTGAGTCAGAAAAAGCATGCAAATCTGGCGGTAGTGATCCCCCCTTGGGATAAAACAACCCAAGTAGCCGAGTACCACTCAAGTAGCGAAAGATGCGCTTAACCGCTTTCCAATGCGTGACTCCTGGGCAATGCATAAACCTGCTCATCTGTGAGACAACAAACTGAATATCTGGCCGAGTAATGCATAAGTAAATCAAGCATCCAACAGCCTGCTGATAGAGAACAGCATCAAATGCATCTCCAGCATCATGAAGACTCAATCGTAAACCTGTCTCCATAGGAGTGGCAATAGGCTTACAGTCTTCAAGGCCAAAACGCTGCAATAATGTGTCAATATATTTCGTTTGACACAAAGCCATTCCACCATCAACTTGCATAAACTGAATGCCCAAATAGTGATGCAAATGCCCCAAATCAGACATCTCAAATGAGGCATGCAAATCAGCCTTGAAATCAGCAATATGCTTCTCAAGAGGACCAGTGAGCAGCATGTCGTCTACATAGACAACAATGATCAAAAGCACATCATTAGCACGCTTAACATATAAGGTGCTTTCAGTTGGACTGTTCTCAAAACCATGTGCAATCAGATAGGCATGTATTTTTTCATACCAAGCACGTGGTGCTTGCTTTAAACCATATAACACCTTCTTTAACCTGCACACCTGGTTTTCATGCCCTTTCTGCACAAAGCCACGGGGCTGAAAAACATACACTTCTTCATGCAAGTCACCATTCAGAAATGCTGTTTTAATGTCCAACTGATGTACATTCCAACCATGATGGGCTGCAAGTGCACAAATGCTCCGAACAGTAGTCATACGGCATGTAGGTGCAAAGGTCTCATCAAAATCAATGCCTCTTTCTTGCACATAATCCTTTGCAACAAGCCTAGCCTTATACCTGTCAACTGTACCATCAGGTTTACGCTTCAGTTTGTATACCCACTTAGTGCCAATGGCCTTCTTGCCAGGAGGCAAGTCACATAAAGACCATGTACCATTCTTCATTATAGCATCATATTCAGATTGCATAGCAGCCATCCAATTTTCTGAATTTTGTGCTTCATCAAAAGAAACAGGCTCATTCTCATCACAGAGACTAGATGCAGCCATAGCATAGCAATCTGATGCAAAGGAGGTACTATGAGAGCCTGAACCAGTACGATAGGACAAAGGTGCATCTAATTTGCTGTCACGCAAAGTCTACACCAGCCATTTTGGCATAGTTTTTGTCTGTTCAATATGAGCTCTCTCATCAACAAGTGCATCATGTAAATCTGCATCAGAAATGGCATGATCTGCATCATCATATGAAACCTGCAAAGGCTGAGAAGTTGCCTCATTAGGACCAGTGCTAGCCTGTCCACCTGTAAAAAGAGGCATCAAAGTATCATACATGTCTTTGGAGCTAACAGATGTCTCCTTAGTACATGAAAGCAATGGCTGAATAGCATCTTCCACAAAGACAACATCACAGCTAACCAGAATGCGTTTAGTCTGTGGATGATACAGACGATAGCCTTTACTTTCAGAACTGTACCCAACAAAAATACATTTTACTGCCTTATCATCCAATTTTCTGCGATGTTGTTCAGGCACTAATGCATATGCCAAACAACCAAAAACACGCAGATGAGCAACAGATGGCTTGCGGTCATGCCAAGCCTCATATGGAGTGATAGACTGCAACGCTTTCGTGGGACACCTGTTCAGTACATATGCTGCACACATGACAGCCTCAAGCCAGAAACTATGTGGTAAAGCCTGACTTTTAACCATGCACCTTGCCATCTCCATGAGTGACCTGTTCTTTCGTTCAGAAACTCCATTCTGTTGAGGTGTATACGGCACTGTACACTGGTGTTTTATCCCACGTTCAGCCAGAAATGCATTAAAATCTGAAGACATATATTCCCCCCCTCGATCAGAACGGAGTGTGCCCATTTTACATGCTGACAGATTTTCAGCCAAAACCAAAAACTGTTTGAAGCACATGAACACTTCGGACTTTGCTTTGAGTGGATATACCCATGCATGCCTGGAAAAATCATCAATGAAATTCACGAAGTAAAGGTAATTTCCAAAAGAGGGTGTCTGCATAGGACCACATACATCACTATGTACAAGCTACAATTTCTGCATAGCCCGAACTGAACCATCTTTTGGAAAGGAAGAACGCTGCATTTTGCCCAAAATACAGCCTTCACAAACATGTTTTCCAGGTGCCTCAAGTTTGGGCAAAGAGGACACCATTTCAGATTTCTACAGGCGTAACAAACTAGCAAAATTCAGATGACCAAAGCGTGCATGCCAAAGCTTTGCATCTGACATAGCCTGAGAATCATGAACTGCACATGCCGAATCATTCACAGATTTTTCATAGTCTATGAGCTTATACAGCCCACGACATAAAATGCCAAAAGCAATAATCACATCGCCATTTGAGAGATCATGGACTGTACACCTGTCATCAACGAATTTCACAACCAAGCCAATCTTGGCTAATGCAGAAACTGATAACAGGTTCTTTTTGATCCCTGGCACAAATAAAGCATCTGACAAAGTGAAAGAACTACCATCAGCAGTAGTCAGAATGATCTTACCAACTCCCATAACAGGATAAGAGGAGTTATTGGCGCATGTGACAGTATTCCCTGTAGGGGCAGGCTCGAGTGAAGAGAAGAAACTGCGCTGCGAGGTAATATGTTTGGTTGCCCCACTGTCAAAGTACCAAACATCTGAGTCTACTGCAGACATGCACTGATCATGAGAAGATGGGTCAAAACTGCAAACAGTAGTAAACGCCCATTCTTCTTCCTACACAAGATTTGCAGACTCTGTTTTTGGTGTAGAGGCCTCTGCAACAACCATTCCAGCCTCTTTCTTCTTTGCCTCTTTAGCAGCCAGTTTTGGACAGTTCTTTATAATATGATCATTTCCTTTACAGTACTTGCAGAACAATTTCTGCTTTTCTGATTTCTTCTCATCTTTATCCTGGTTCTTCGATTGTGCAGCATTTGCAGATTTCTACTTACTAGTAGAAGAGCTCCATTTTCCTTTGCCCTTCTGACTAGCCAGGAAAGCTTGATCTGCAACACGCATAATGGACCTGTTCTGCCTGGACTGATCTTCCTGCAACAGAACAGAGACTAATTCCTCAAATGACAAGGCATTCGGATTGCCTTTCATCATCAATCGAAGAGTAGAGGCAAAACTCTGATATGAATCAGGAAGGCCATTCAGAACGGTCTGCACAAGTGAGCTATCTGGTATAACCTCATCAGCAGAAATCAATTGTTCCTTCAGGTCTTTGATCTTTGTAAGAAAACTGTCCATCGAATCACCTTCATTCATGTGCTCACTCTCCAACTGTTTTCGGAGGTAAGCAACACGAGCCTCATTCCTAGCCTGGTACAAAGTGGTAAGTGTATCCCAAGCATCCTTTGCTGTTCTGCAAGAGCGAATGTGAGGAATAATGGCACGTTTGACAGACAAAGATATCAATGCATGTGCCTGGGCATCTCTGCCATCCCAACGAATCTGCTCTGCAGTAGGTGCAACAGAAACAGCAGCACGAACAGGAATCTGCGGAATATCATCTTCGACACCATCTTCATCAGCTCCAACACCTGTATTTGTAGTACCTGTCGTTACAGGTGTAACAGGACGTCTTTCAACACCCTGCACAATGTTCCACAATCCTTTTGCAACCAGTACATGTCGCATCATATAAGCCCATAATGGGTAGTTGGTACCATCCAACTTATCCTCAACAGCCAACATACGGAATACATCACTGCTTTCAGCCATGGCCGGTGACTAAAATACCTTGATGCAGAAAATTGACTGTATCTCAAAAAGTTGAATAGAACTGCCCAGACGAGTTCTGCAAGACCTGTAGCAGACTTCGAGACGCTTAAAATGGCGAACAGAAACTGGTATATACCTTTGGCACAAAAGGACAAAATAGCCTGCACAAGCACTGCGATAGTGCGTTCGGAGGCCGAAACGAGCTCAGATCGCGATTTCGGCACCACAAAGCGAAGCCGTTTTGATCTCGAAAACACCCTGAGTATGCTCACCAAATTTTATGCGAATCTGAGACTGCAAACGGAGGAGTGTCGACGGCGCCCTAGAAGAATCAATGACCTGCTCTGATACCAATTGTTGGAGTTAGACGTCTGCGGAAGCACGCGAACAGCACAAGGAAGAGGAAGAAGCTTGGAGCACAACACACAAGACTGAATGTATTACTAGAGAATGTACAAAGATAAGTAGCCCATTAGGGCAATAGGCGTATATGCAAGCCGGGGGAAAAAAACCTCCTAAAGAGGGAAAAAAGTGCCCCGGTAGTCCTAGAGTGTTCACACACATCACTACCTAAATATATCAACAACTTGTGCCTTCACTTGCTCACGGTCTTCATACCAGTCCTCATGTCTCCATGGATTGACATTTGTGAGGTTAATGTCCTCACATTGGTACTTACCATTGTGCTAGAGTGACACCAAATTTGGCACCATTTCCGAGGAGAGAGCTTGGAGGATGAGCATGTGACAGTATGACATAGAGTAGTGACATTGGAAGGTAAAAGAAAATCACCATTTTCAGTTCAGTATCTGAGTTTTTCTTCATCTTCATCTTCACCATCACCACCATTTCCTCCCACCTTCATCTTCTCATGTTTTTTCCATTTTTGACTATACATTCACTTCGTTTTCACTTGTGGTTGCGAGCAAGAAGCTTAGAGGGAATGCAGAGCTGAAACGTTGAAGAATACTCTTGAAATACACTCATAATACCCCAAAAACTAAGTGACACTCAGACGGCATAAGACGACCTACATCTGCTATCGCCAGTGCAATATCATGGAATAGGTGGGATTTTCTGCATCTACAGACACATAAGAGTGACAAGAAGGGCATAAGGTACACATATCCACAAAGTTTTTGAATTTGGGTGTCAAAAAATCCAAGTATCATGTCCAGTTGAGTTTTTGTATTGCGATATCAGAGCTCTCGTGTATCGCTATACTTGTCGAGTATCATGTATCGCCAACAGTTGGTATCGTGATCGCAGTCCTTCGGTGGTATCGTATCGTGGTCCACCAAGTATCGTATCATGAGCATATCCCATATCATATCACAGTGATCTTAAATATTCTATCGCCATCATTTTGGTGGTATCGTATCATGTCGGTTTGGTGGTATCGTATCGCCTGCATAGTAACTTGGTATCATATCCTCCACCATGTGGTATCGTATTGTGTAGCACAATCAGTATTGTATCATGGGTGGAGTGGTGTCATATCGCGAGCCCGGTGGTATCATATCGTGATCACCTAGAAGGTATCATATTGTGAGAAGTGAGGTATCATCCGATGAGTGGTATCGTATCGTGGATCTTGTGACATCGTATCATCACTTAGTGGTATCGTATCGTGGGGTGAGGTGGTATCATATTGTCATTGTAGAAGTATCATATCATCAGACACTTGGTATCGTATTGTGCCTAGATCTCGTGGTATCGTATCGTCGAGAGTAGTATCATATCGTGGGGACTTGGTATCGCCCTTGGTGGTATCTTTTTTTTGCCAAAGACAAGTATCATATAACGACCATGCAATATGGTACCCTAAACCAGTATCGTGTATCACCTGTTCTAAAGTAATTCCTGAGAGACCTTGTTTCCCTGTTTTAACCCCCAAAAACCTGAATTGGCATAACTTTCTCATTCGAAATCCATTTGTTGTGATTTTGGGTTTGTTGGAAAGCTCGTTTTGGGTTGTTGTAAAGCGAATACGTGGATTTATAGATGTGGTATTTTGAAGTTGACCCTCAGGTGTGACTAAGAAGCAAGGGGTTCCTAAGGATTTTGAGCAATACAAAGGGAAATTTTGGACTTGTAGACAAGGCTTATGAATGTGAGATCAAGTAGACACCTAGGAAAGGATACATAAGGTATCGAATCATCTGAGGCTAGTGTTAAAGTTTAGACTAATTAAAGTTACAGTTATACTTACTCGCGGGTTCTTGGGATGGTCAGGGGTCTGATAAATCAGAGGCCCTATATATATTTTCCCAATTCACTGCTTAACTTCCAACAATCAACTTCATAAATTAATTCCAGCCATTACAGAAGATTTCGGTGTATTTCAGCGTATCACGTTCTAATGATTATCGCACTTTCATATGTAGCACATTCACTTCTTCTTTACAATACCGCCACACTTACTTCAATATAATACAGTAACATAATACCTGATTACTTCACTTCAACTACAGATTCATATAGACAAGTCTGTAATCAATATAACTCCAAATCAAAATCAACTCGAGATTATCACCCGGACCGAATAGGCCGGCGACTCTTCTGTCGTCGCTTCCGTGCATATTCTTTGTATTAGAAAGAAATGATACATGGTTTTGCCACAACCTTTCGGTGCATGACTATTCTAATTACAACGATTTTTCTTAATAATAATATTCTGGTGGCTTACACTAGCAGGCACGGTGGACTCAAACCTAGCTGAGAAAATTACAAGGTTTAGGAATCATCAATGATTCCTTGTATATACATAGATCTCTCTAATTTAAAAGTTCGTGTGATTTTCTACTTCAGGGAATCCAACATTTCCTTCAAAATTTGTGGTTCAACCAGATGTGCATCAGTCCGCACAGAGCTGGCAGTGATGACTTGGGAAAGGAGGGTGTCAGCTAGACTCTGCAAAAAAGCTTCTTGAAGGTAGAACTCATTCACCAACGCCGCATCTCGTCTGAGCTTCATATCCGCAATTTCTGCATCGATGCACGATAGTCTTTCATCCTGGACACCCAATTGTCTTTCTCGGTGCTCTAACTCTTGAGACTAGAACTGCATAGTTTTATAAAAGTCATGCATCTCTTTTTGAACATCTTCGATATCCTTCTTCAATTGAATATTGTGGCCAATTTTAGCTTCCAAGAAACGACTTTTTTCAAAGAGTTCTTTGGTTACTTTCTTTAAGTCAGTGGTGGCTTGGAGGGCTAAGTCCGCCATTTCTTGAGCTTTTTGCTCCACCAGAGTCAGATCCGCTCATGTGGTCTCGAGAAGATTGCTTAAGGCTATCATGGCGTCCTCTTTGTCAATCATGGTCTGAGTCAACCGACTAATCTCATCATCGCGAGCTGCAATGATGGATTCCTTCTCTTTCAATGCTGCTTGAAGACTTAGAATCTGTTTCTTCGTAGGAACTACCTTCTACTTTGGCTATAAGCACCTCTTCCTGAATTGGTGTGATGTCTGCTTCAAGCATTGGATTGGTACTGCTATCGGAGGGATTGTTGGGTAACTTGGAGGTGATGGGGAAGATGGGTGGAGAGATGAATGAGATAGTTACCTATCTGAGCGAGTTGGGTGAATCACTGAGTTACTATAGAGGTGGAGATTCGATGAGAGGAGTTAGCAAAAATGGTGGCGAACGACGAGGGAGGGGAGTAATAAGGGGAGGAAGGAAGAGGTTGGGCTGCCGAATGACATGGGGATGAAGGGGGACTAGGTGGCAAAGGCACTGTTAGATGTATATATTGTTGGTTTTTTGGGCACAAATATGCTTCCATTTTGCAGAGTAACCCTTTTGATTGCAGGTGTTTTTTGCAAGGAAAGTTGTTTATCAATGGTAATAAACTATGAGTAATTGATGTGGCTCAAAGGAGGTAATGGTATGAGAATTTGGTATTCGATTATGAAATGAATTCAGCTTTCCCAGCAGAGATGACAGAGAAGAACCTATATGTCAAAAGAAGCAAAATTTCAAATTGGTGAACTCTTTAATTACAGTATTTTCATTGGCTAATGTGTGTTGGAGTTAGACGTCTGCGGAAGCACGCGAACAGCACAAGGAAGAAGAAGAAGCTTGGAGCACAACACACAAGACTGAATGTATTACTAGAGAATGTACAAAGATAAGTAGCCCATTAGGGCAATAGGCGTATATACAAGCCGGGGGAAAAAAACCTCCTAAAGAGGGAAAAAAGTGCCCCGGCGGTCCTAGAGTGTTCACACACATCACTACCTAAATATATCAACAAATCCCCCCTGGGAGTGATGCGGTGAACAAGGAGCTGGCACTCATGTATAAGGAAGTGCCGAGCTATGTGGAAATCACTCCACAAAAGGAAGTAAGCCCAAAGCTTTGCAGAAAAGCTTCAAACTTCTCCCTAAGCAGAGCCTTCGTGAAAAGGTCTGCAATGTTCTCCTGCGTGGGCACATATGCCAAGCTGATCTCCCCAGCAGAGAACCTCTCCCTGACATAGTGATAATGCACCTCAATGTGCTTAGTGCGAGCATGGAACACAGGGTTCCTCGCAACTGCCAATGCGCTCTGACTGTCAGTGAAGATGGTGGTGGCAGAAGACTGGCCAACACGCAAATCAGCCATAAGGCGTCTGAGCCACACACACTCAACAGTCGCTGTGAAAGCTGCCCTATACTCAGCCTCACAACTGGAAGTGGCCACAGTAGGCTGCTTCTTGCTCAACCAAGATATACATGAGCTACCAAGCATGAAGCAAAAACCACTGGTGGACACACGAGTGTCATAGCAACCAGCCAAATCTGAGTCAGAAAAAGCATGCAAATCTGGCGGTAGTGATCCCCCCTTGGGATAAAACAACCCAAGTAGCCGAGTACCACTCAAGTAGCGAAAGATGCGCTTAACCGCTTTCCAATGCGTGACTCCTGGGCAATGCATAAACCTGCTCATCTGTGAGACAGCAAACTGAATATCTGGCCGAGTAATGCATAAGTAAATCAAGCATCCAACAGCCTGCTGATAGAGAACAGCATCAAATGCATCTCTAGCATCATGAAGACTCAATCGTAAACCTGTCTCCATAGGAGTGGCTATAGGCTTACAGTCTTCAAGGCCAAAATGCTGCAATAATGTGTCAATATATTTCGTTTGACACAAAGCCATTCCACCATCAACTTGCATAAACTGAATGCCCAAATAGTGATGCAAATGCCCCAAATCAGACATCTCAAATGAGGCATGCAAATCAGCCTTGAAATCAGCAATATGCTTCTCAAGAGGACCAGTGAGCAGCATGTCGTCTACATAGACAACAATGATCAAAAGCACATCATTAGCACGCTTAACATACAAGGTGCTTTCAGTGGGACTGTTCTCAAAACCATGTGCAATCAGATAGGCATGTATTTTCTCATACCAAGCACGTGGTGCTTGCTTTAAACCATATAACGCCTTCTTTAACCTGCACACCTGGTTTTCATGCCCTTTTTGCACAAAGCCACGGGGCTGAAAAACATACACTTCTTCATGCAAGTCACCATTCAGAAATGTTGTTTTAATGTCCAACTGATGTACATTCCAACCATGATGGGCTGCAAGTGCACAAATGCTCCGAACAGTAGTCATACGGCATGTAGGTGCAAAGGTCTCATCAAAATCAATGCCTCTTTCCTGCGCATAACCCTTTGCAACAAGCCTAGCCTTATACCTGTCAACTGTACCATCAGGTTTACGCTTCAGCTTGTATACCCACTTAGTGCCAATGGCCTTCTTGCCAGGAGGCAAGTCACATAAAGACCATGTACCATTCTTCATTATAGCATCATATTCAGATTGCATAGCAGCCATCCAATTTTCTGAATTTTGTGCTTCATCAAAAGAAACAGGCTCATTCTCATCACAGAGACTAGATGCAGCCATAGCATAGCAATCTGATGCAAAGGAGGTACTATGAGAGCCTGAACGAGTACGATATGACAAAGGTGCATCTAATTTGCTGTCACGCAAAGTCTGCACCAGCCATTTTGGCATAGTTTTTGCCTGTTCAATATCAGCTCTCTCATCAACAAGTGCATCATGTAAATCTGCATCAGAAATGGAATGATCTACTTCATCATATGAAACCTGCAAAGGCTGAGAAGTTGCCTCATTAGGACCAGCGCTAGCCTGTCCACCTGTAAAAAGAGGCATCAAAGTATCATACATGTCTTTAGAGCTAAGAGATGTCTCCTTAGTACATGAAAGCAATGGCTGAATAGCATCTTCCACAAAGACAACATCACGGCTAACCAGAATGCGTTTAGTCTGTGGATGATACAGACGATAGCCTTTACTTTCAGAACTGTACCCAACAAAAATACATTTTACTGCCTTATCATCCAATTTTCTGCGATGTTGTTCAGGCACTAATGCATATGCCAAACAACCAAAAACACGCAGATGAGCAACAGATGGCTTGCGGTCATGCCAAGCCTCATATGGAGTGATAGACTGCAACGCTTTCGTGGGACACCTGTTCAGTACATATGCTGCACACATGACAGCCTCAAGCCAGAAACTATGTGGTAAAGCCTGACTTTTGACCATGCACCTTGCCATCTCCATGAGTGACCTGTTCTTTCGTTCAGCAACTCCATTCTGTTGAGGTGTATACGGCACTGTACACTGGTGTTTTATCCCACGTTCAGCCAGAAATGCATTAAAATCTGAAGACATATATTCCCCCCCTCGATCAGAACGAAGGGTGCCCATTTTACATGCTGACAGATTTTCAGCCATGTACAAAGATAAGTAGCCCATTAGGGCAATAGGCGTATATACAAGCCGGGGGAAAAAAACCTCCTAAAGAGGGAAAAAAGTGCCCCGACGGTCCTAGAGTGTTCACACACATCACTACCTAAATATATCAACAATGTGTTCCACTGGAATGAGTCATCTACATTTTTGTTACTTGTGTAATTATCATGTATTTGTATGTATACATTTTTGTTCTCGTATATGTTTTGGGAAAAATAAAAAAAATATAAAACAATAAAATAATAAAATAATGAAAAAAAATGTGTGCAGGTGTGCGTGTGGGGGGGTAGTGGTGTGTCAGAGTGGTGGGTGAGTGGGTGGGAGTGGAGAAGAAAAAAGAAAGAATTAATTCTCCCTCTCCTCTCTCTCCCTCTCTCTTCTCCTCTCGCTCTCTCTCACTTACGGGCTCGGGAAAGATATTGTCTGGTGACGAAGACGAAGAGTAGAGGGGGCTCGCTCTGTTTTTCCTATGTCTGTGTAGATGACGAGCTGAAAAAGGGGATAGTCAGCTAGTTTATGGAAGTTTTCATAATGGTGTTGGGGGACTCTTCGATGCTAAGAGCTTGGAACCATGCTATAGACTTGCACCATTGGTTAACTCAGGTATGAAGGATGGTACAGTCCAGGTCATGGAACGTCTGGATTCATAAGCAAGGAAACGATGTGAAATTGGAGGCTCCAGAGTGACGAAGGAGAAGGGGAACGAGGGATGCATAGGGCCTTGTTGGGGGCACATTCTTAGGACCAAAAGGAAAAAAACAGGAGCTCGTGGAAGGAGGGGAACAGAAAGGAAAGTTGAACTCTCGCAAAGTGAATGGTTCAGAATCGCTCGAGGGGGGGGAGAGGAAAAAAACTGAAGCACTAGCTCTGGAGCGACTACTTATTTTCAAAGGGAAGTTTTTTTGTTTTTTCTGTGTTTTTGTCTACGCAAGTAGAGGGAAGTTCAAAAGAAAGGAAGAGCTGGAGGAAAAAAAAAGGAGAACAAGAAGCAATCGGAGACGCATTTTGACAGGGCAGGTGTGCACAGGTGCACAGAGAGGCTATTGGAAGAAAGAGGAGGCACAAGGGATTTGATCGTCAGATCCCTCGTAGTTTTCGGTACATCACATACTTTCAGGAGAAGAAGGTTTCAATTAAATTCTTCCCTTGAGATTGGAGTAGATGGAAAGTTTTGGCAGTGTTTTGACCGCTTTGGTGGAGTTATTATAACCATATGGGGAAGTGATCTTCGGACAAAATAAGAAGAAGATGAAGATGACATGAGAACGAAGGTTTTCTACATATGAATTTGATGGACCTTAAAGAAATGGAAGGATGGATAGAAATGCAAACAGAGATAATGAAGCTGGCAGATTTCATTCATTATGCAACACAGATATCGACGAGGAAGACATCCAGAGTATGGTACAGTTTTGTCCTGATTTTTTCAGAGCTATGGATTGGCATGCGGTGATATGAAGATAATAGATGAAATATAGAAACCTTACATGGATGAAGTTCAGCTTGAAATCACGCTTTTATCATAAATAGTAAAAAGTGAGAAGATATGCGCTTGGGTCATAGAGGTGCAGAATAATTAGATAATGAGAATATATTCAAAAAAGAATTTCTGCCTAATATGCAGGTGTTATATCTATATCAGCCTGGAGACATAAACATAACCCGATGGTTTCCTTTTGATGGATATAAATAGCAGTTCTATCTTCACGTGATGCCTTAATGTGTCCTATGAATAAGGACTCTGATATCTGTTGAAGAGAGGATGCAGACGTTAGGTGATGGCTTCAAATGAAAGAGTTGCACTTGCTTTTCCAATCTAAAGTGCACCACTAGAATAGGAAGAAGAACTATGGACATAATCAGTTGGAATGCATGATCACTTAATGTTACAGGATAGAATCTTTGTTGGTTGTTCTAGTTCCCGATTCAAGTTTGAGGAGAAAGAAAGAGCATTGTTGCAATGTCTCAACGTGCTCAGTGAAAGTAAAAGGGAACAAGGTTTTAATAGAAGAAAAATTCTGTAGCATATCTTCTTTTCTTTTTTCTCAAGCAAAGATATAGGTGGTGAAGGAACAAGGCACAAGGGGGTAACTCTCAGCTTGCTGTGTTACGAAGACATATTTGTTTGCACACGATGAAGGCATGTAATGAGAACATGACAACTCTCTGCGGGAGACTTGATCTGTGAAGACTACTTTCATTTTGTTCTATGTTCAATGGAAATCATGAGCTGGACTTTGAAGATAAAGTGTGATTTTCACATGGACTTGGGCCTGCTTAAGAGATGAAGGGAAATTTGTGTCCTATGTGAAACTCAGACATAACAATGAACAAAGAGTGTCGTGGTGTTTTTCATGGTATGAATACAGGAAACAAGTGAACCTTCAAATACCATGGAGGCTTCATGAAAGTCACATGAATAGTTGGCTACATTGAGAACATATATTATTCTTTATGAAATGAAGAATTGGGTTCATCCAGAGAATAGAGAATTCGGTCCTTTAACAACAATTGTGGTGAGAGACAGGGGATTTGGAAGGGCATGGCTGGTGCTCCGAATGGATTTTGGCTGATGTGCTATCTGGAGTATCTAAAGTCAGGCAATTCCTCACAAGAAGTGTTGAAACTCTGTGATTGAAACTTGAGAATTTGGTGAATGTGTGCTTATTATCTTCTTGTGGAAACACATGCCATTAAGGAGGAAGGTCTTGCCATGTATAGACAAAGGGAAAGGTAATCTTTGATGGGTAGATTCAAGAGGTGCAACCATATGAGCTCCAACAGCCAGACTTTGCATAGGTCAAGGGAAGCTCCAAAGCACTAACAGCCAGTCATGCATAGGAGTTGAGTGTTTCCAAGTGATTCGTGACAAAAAAGAGCAATAGAGTGACAAATTGGAGACCCTACTCGTGCAAGTAGATTTCAGTGCCCACAGGATCATGAAAAGGACTTTTAGTGGAAAAAGTGGGCCATAGAGCCAAGATAGGGTGAGATAAAGCCAAAAAATAAGCTAGAAAAATAGGTTTGTGGCCAACTTATAACTTATCCATTTGGCGATCCTACTAGGGATTGCAAAAGTGAAATATCTATGCCAAATTGTGAGCTCAAAGCAGGAAAAGTTGTGAGAGACGAGAATCCGAGTAAGATATAGTTAGATATTGCTGGTGCTTTCTCACGTTAAAAGATCTTATTTTGGGGCTTAAGACCTTATCCATTTGGCGATCCTACTGGGGATCGAAAAAAGGAGTGCATTGGTGCATGTTCGCGAGCCTAGGGTGAGTAAAGATTCCCTAAATATAGAAATCTAAGCAAATTAACGGTGGAAAAACACCTTCTCTATGGCTTCACAAAAGCCCATCATTTGGCACGCCCGGTGGGACTTGCCTTAGCACATCTCATAGAGATTGCTACGGGTTCGCTTGGTGCCCCGCTCGTGTGGCATAGCCATCCGACCCCACAATTGCCTTGGTTCTTGATTAAAGAGATGGCTGAGAGACACGCAACTGCTCTTGGAGACTGTCCACGCTTTCTAGGTTCCCCCGATGAAGATCCGGATGACCACATTCAATTATTTAAGCTAATATGTGGTGCCCACAAGATAGTGGATGAGGATAGAAAATTGCGTATTTTTCCAGCGACTTTGAGAGATGATGCAAGTGAATGGTATGGAAACTTGGGTGTGCACGAGAGAACAACTTATGATGATCTGAAAACTAACTTCTTGAGGACGTTTAGGGGTTTGGGTTTTGAAGAGAGACTAGCTGAAGAATTGGACCACTTACGACAAGGGGCCAACGAGAGTATTGATAGATACATTGATCGAAGGGATGCCATTGTGAGGAAGTTGAGAAACAGTGCACCTGATAGAGAGACCTTGAAGAGACGATTCCTTATGGGTTTACATGATGAGAAAGTTGAACAATATATTAGATTGAAGAGACCGACTAGTGTAGAAGAGGCAAAGCATGAGGTGAGGATCTAGGAAGAGGTCCAATGTGTGCTTCGATTGCATAGAGATAAATTGAGTCCACACACAAGAAGCATAGAAGAAAACCAAGAGAGCACTATGTTTGTTGATGTCAATGAGAAGAAGGGAGTTGAGCTCTTAGACAAGCTAAAAGCTGATACATTTGCAAGAGTCAATTCCACTTGCTTGTCTATGAATGTGAGAGCATTCGAGTGTTCTCAAGAATCGAGTACACTACAACCAAATGGTGAATGGCAAAGAAAGAGGATGTGTGGTGCAAATGATTGGAATGGTGGTGTACTTCAAGCCCATCAAGAAGATGGAATACTGAAAACAAGGATGAACTGGAATCCACGACCACATATACAAAAAGTGCAATTCACCTTAAGAGGATTGGTATGTTGGAGTTGTAATCAAAGACGACATATGGCTAGAGAATGCCTAAGTTTACGAGGATCGAGGAGTGATGCTCCCATGAATGGATATGATGAGATAAGGGAACATGTAAAGGATGAGTATATTGCAAGGGTGGTAGAACCCACTAGGAAAGATATATCCATGAGCCCTTGTCTTAGTCCAAACTTTGGGGAAATTGAATTTTCTGATGAGTGTAGACCTAAAGTGCAAACAAAGCTACGAAGAAAGTTTGTCGTCAATCAAAGCATTCCAGAGGTAGAAGTGATACCTCGAGCTCAAGCAAGCCTATGCGAAGAAAGAATACGTGAAGATGGGAAGCCCAAGAAGCGAGGACCCATACTTGCAAGGGAGAAAGATGGACACAAGAATAATGCGATCATAATGCCTAAAATTGTTGATGTAGTGGAATGTTACTCTTAAGAACACGTCGGGTTTGCGTGCAAAGTCCAACAGTTAGAACATGACGTGGAGAAGCTAAGAGATGTAATTTCTCACCTAGAGAGGGAGTTGGCACAAGGAAAAGAGCTTAGGTTACAACATGAAGAAAAAGTGAAGGAAATAGAGAGAGTGGCTCATGAGTGGTTTAAGGATACACAAGATATAAGGGATAAGGAAAATAAAAGGATAGATCAATTAGTGTAGGAAATTGAAGGATTTCGAGAGTTGCTCAAGAGATGGGAAATTGATCGAACAAGAAAAGTGGATTCATGGTAGTATGTGTTTGACTAGGTATGCCATTGGCAAGGATAGCTTAGGTCTGACCAGGGTTGGCTTCATTAGAATTGCGAGTTTGAGGTGTGAGGATACAAGGGGCCAACGAGAGTATTGATAGATACATTGATTGAATGGATTCCATTGTGAGGAAGTTGGGAAACAGTGCACCTGATAGAGAGACCTTGAAGAGACGATTCCTTGTGGGTTTACATGATGAGAAAGTTGAACAATATATTAGATTGAAGAGACCGACTAGTGTAGAAGAGGTAAAGCATGAGGCGAGGATCTGGGAAGAGGTCCAATGTGTGCTTCAATTGCATAGAGATAAATTGTGTCCACACACAAGAAGCATAGAAGAAAACCAAGAGAGCACTATGTTTGTTGATGTCAATGAGAAGAAGGGAGTTGAGCTCTTAGACAAGCTAAAAGCTGATACATTTGCAAGAGTCAATCCCACTTGCTTGTCTATGAATGTGAGAGCATTCGAGTGTTCTCAAGAATCGAGTACACTACAACCAAATGGTGAATGGCAAAGAAAGAGGATGTGTGGTGCAAATGATTGGAATGGTGGTGTACTTCAAGCCCATCAAGAAGATGGAATACTAAAAAGAAGGATGAACTGGAATCCAGGACCACATATACAAAAAGTGCAATTCACCTTAAGAGGATTGGTATGTTGGAGTTGTAATCAAAGACGACATATGGCTAGAGAATGCCTAAGTTTACGAGGATCGAGGAGTGATGCTCCCATGAATGGATATGATGAGATAAGGGAACATGTAAAGGATGAGTATATTGCAAGGGTGGTAGAACCCACTAGGAAAGATATATCCATGAGCCCTTGTCTTAGTCCAAACTTTAGGGAAGTTGAATTTTCTGATGAGTGTAGACCTAAAGTGCAAACAATGCTACGAAGAAAGTTTGTCGTCAATCAAAGGATTCCAGAGGTAGAAGTGATACCTCGAGCTCAAGCAAGCCTATGCGAAGAAAGAATGTGTGAAGATGGGAAGCCCAAGAAGCGAGGACCCATACTTGCAAGGGAGAAAGATGGACACAAGAATAATGCGATCATAATGCCTAAAATTGTTGATGTAGTGGAATGTGACTCTTAAGAACACGTCGGGTTTGCGTGCAAAGTCCAACAATTAGAACATGACGTGGAGAAGCTAAGAGATGTAATTTCTCACCTAGAGAGGGAGTTGGCACAAGGAAAAGAGCTTAGGTTACAACATGAAGAAAAAGTGAAGGAAATAGAGAGAGTGGCTCATGAGTGGTTTAAGGATACACAAGATATAAGGGATAAGGAAAATAAAAGGATAGATCAATTAGTGTAGGAAATTGAAGGATTTCGAGAGTTGCTCAAGAGATGGGAAATTGATCGAACAAGAAAAGTGGATTCATGGTAGTATGTGTTTGACTAGGTATGCCATTGGCAAGGATAGCTTAGGTCTGACCAGGGTTGGCTTCATTAGAATTGCGAGTTTGAGGTGTGAGGATACAAGGGGCCAACGAGAGTATTGATAGATACATTGATCGAATGGATACCATTGTGAGGAAGTTGGGAAACAGTGCACCTGATAGAGAGACCTTGAAGAGACGATTCCTTGTGGGTTTACATGATGAGAAAGTTGAACAATATATTAGATTGAAGAGACCGACTAGTGTAGAAGAGGCAAAGCATGAGGCGAGGATCTGGGAAGAGGTCCAATGTGTGCTTCAATTGCATAGAGATAAATTGAGTCCACACACAAGAAGCATAGAAGAAAACCAAGAGAGCACTATGTTTGTTGATGTCAATGAGAAGAAGGGAGTTGAGCTCTTAGACAAGCTAAAAGCTGATACATTTGCAAGAGTCAATCCCACTTGCTTGTCTATGAATGTGAGAGCATTCGAGTGTTCTCAAGAATCGAGTACACTACAACCAAATGGTGAATGGCAAAGAAAGAGGATGTGTGGTGCAAATGATTGGAATGGTGGTGTACTTCAAGCCCATCAAGAAGATGGAATACTAAAAAGAAGGATGAACTGGAATCCAGGACCACATATACAAAAAGTGCAATTCACCTTAAGGGGATTGGTCTCTTGGAGTTGTAATCAAAGAGGACATATGGCTAGAGAATGCCTAAGTTTACGAGGATCGAGGAGTGATGCTCCCATGAATGGATATGATGAGATAAGGGAACATGTAAAGGATGAGTATATTGCAAGGGTGGTAGAACCCACTAAGAAAGATGTATCCATGAGCCCTTGTCTTAGTCCAAACTTTAGGGAAGTTGAATTTTCTGATGAGTGTAGACCTAAAGTGCAAACAAAGCTACGAAGAAAGTTTGTCGTCAATCAAAGCATTCCAGAGGTAGGAGTGATACCTCGAGCTCAAGCAAGCCTATGCGAAGAAAGAATGCGTGAAGATGGGAAGCCCAAGAAGCGAGGACCCATAATTGCAAGGGAGAAAGATGGACACAAGGATAATGCGATCATAATGCCTAAAATTGTTGATGTAGTGGAATGTGACTCTCAAGAAGATGTCGGGTTTGCATGCAAAGTCCAACAATTAGAACTGACGTGGAGAAGCTAAGAGATGTAATTTCTCACCTAGAGAGGGAGTTGGCACAAGAAAAAGAGCTTAGGTTACAACATGAAGAAAAAGTGAAGGAAATAGAGAGAGTGGCTCATGATTGGTTTAAGGATACACAAGATATAAGGGATAAGGAAAATAAAAGGATAGATCAATTAGTGCAGCAAAATGAAGGATTTCAAGAGTTGATCAAGAGATGGGAAATTGATCGAAAAATCCAAAGAGAGAAAATAGTGAGTGAAACAGAGAAACACAAAGAATTAGAACGAAAAGTTGAAGTGTTGATGGAAAAGGTACAAATTTGGGAAAGCACAAAAATAGAA
This sequence comes from Ceratopteris richardii, assembly GCA_020310875.1. Classification (NCBI taxonomy): domain Eukaryota; kingdom Viridiplantae; phylum Streptophyta; class Polypodiopsida; order Polypodiales; family Pteridaceae; genus Ceratopteris; species Ceratopteris richardii. The sequence goes on along the minus strand of CM035409.1, from coordinate 185,448,739 downwards.
AAGGTAGCATCAAAAGAAAAAGGAGAGAAATTGGGTTCTCGACATGTTGAGTCAAAGGAATGTAGGACTAAGAACGAATCAAGATCTAGAGAAGAAGTTAATGGAGATCGAGTGTGTGGGAGTCAGAAAAGAAAGGGAGGTGGAAGTGAGATTAAAAGGAAAATTACCCAAGAAGTCAAGGTTAGCAAGGTAAATATGACAAAACCATCAAGGAAGAATATTCCCAAGAAAATCGAAGCTAAAGACTCTCGAAAAGATTGTAAAGGAAAATTAGGTGATGGAAGCGAGAAAAGAAAAGGGAGTTCAAAGATTCTTGTTGAGCAAATGGATCATAATAAGCATGAATGTGTAAGGAAATGTGACGAAGAACTTAGTCGGGGAGATGCTCTCACAATAGATGAAGGGGTGGTACGAAAAGGTAAATTTTCAAAATAGATGAATGCTTTGTAGGAAGAGATAGAGAGAGAATGTAAGGGTATAGCCAAACGTGAACAAAAATGTTATGATTTGCATAATGGGGTTAGCGACTTAGAGAAGAAGACATTGGGAACTATGTGGTTGTGTCGTATGAACCCGTGTTTTGAAGAAGATGCTCATTTGGAAAAAGATGCACATTTGTAGGGACTTATGAGCTTGTGAAGGTGAAGTGATATGGATGTTAGAGTGTCGAGTGCAAATAAAGAGAGGATGAAGGATATTGATAATGAATTGATGAGTGTGCCTTTTCCTTAGTGGCATGTTAGCGTTGCAGCACTAGAGTAGGATGGATTGAGTTTGTAAGGCATGGACATGAGTGGTTTGTGAGGTGATGATTCTTTTGTTACGGGTGGTTTTGGAGAAGGTTTGGAACGGGGTGGATTCGAGGAGAAGTTAGGGCAAGGGGTGTTTCTGACGAAGAGGGAGATGAAGCTTGAAAGGGGTGGGATCCTATCTAGTGTTTGCAAGCCAATGCCTTGTTGGGAGAAATGAATGAGGAAGCTGATGGAAACGATGTAGGAAGCAGAAAAAAATGAGGTGATGATTGAGGTGGTCAAATATGAGTCGAAGAGATGAGAGTAGATGAAAAAAAAGAGAGCGAGCATTAGAAAAGATCGAGAACGAATACAAGTGGAGGGGAGAGTTCATTTAGAGAGTGAAAAACTTATGAATCGGAAGAGATTGAGTGAAGAACTTGAGAGAAAAAGAAAAGTGGATTCATGGTAGTATGTGTTTGACTAGGTATGCCATTGGCAAAGATAGCTTAGGTTTGACCAGGGTTGGCTTCATTAGAATTGCGAGTTTGAGGTGTGAGGATAGACAGACCAAGTTTTCTTGCAAACATAGGAGACCAAGTGACACTTTTTGAGGTTGCAAATTGATGAGATGGTTAGTATGTGCAGGTCTTAAGGGAAAGAGTTGACCATAGAGTGTAGTGGCAAGATTTTAGCTCGAGTAGCGGTAGAGAGGTGATATGTTTCATTGGGATGTCCACATGGGGGGTTATACGTATGTATGTGATGTGTTGGGATGGTCGGGAAACAATGCCCTTTCTTCTATCTTCTAATTCTCGAGACCTTGGAACTGAAAAAAAAAACACAAAAAAGAAATAATTGTGTATATGTGTGTGTTGTCGGTGCGCTACAGTGGGCTAGTAGGCAGGTGGAATAACCTTGATCGGATGATCAAGGCCACGAGCTGACGCTAGTTTCGTTGTAGGCTCGACCTATATGTGGCTATGTGCCTATGTGGGCCGATAGGTGGGTGGAGTCACTTTGGCCGGGTGGTCAAAGCCACGAGCTGATGTCGGTTTCGCATAGGCCTAGCGTTGTGCATCGCGTGTAAATTAAAAAAAAAGAGATAGAGAGAGAAAGAAAAAGAAAATTCCTCTCTCGAGGGGAGACAGAAGAGAGGAGAGAGAATGATGCTCGGATGGGGATATGTGTTTAGGTGTCATGGGATATGGGCTGAATCCTTATGAAGCATGTCAAATCAAAGCTCAAGCTTGGCTGAAATTTAGCTCGCTACCTGTCTATAGAAGACTTTGACTTGAGAGATCTAATCATACTAGCTATCTTGTTTGTTTGTGAGCCTTTTGGGAGTTGCACACTTGGACTCTTGGGTTGTGCAACGACTTGCAAAATCTTGAATCACATCAATGATGAGTAGTTTTGTTGAAGTGAACACAGGTTAGACCTAAGACGTTCTTGCCGATGCATGTGCATGGTCAGGACATCTTGAGAGAGAAGTGAATGAATTAGTGAGGGTTGGAAAGTTGGATTTGATTGATGAAGAAAAGAGAGTGTGGAGCATAGAAAAGAAAAAGCAAGAGAAGAAGATATAGGTGGAAGGGAATGGGAAACATGTGAGAGATACCCAAGTTAGAAAAGAGAAGAGAGATGAATCAAGGAAGGGTTGATTATGCAGAAGGGAGAAAAATGGGAATATAATATAGAAGTGTGTGTTTACTTAATTGGTTGCTTGATGTGATCCCTGAATTGTTGTTGATCTATTTGTGTTTGATATTTTTGGTATTACTAATATTTTTTTTTTGTTGAGTAACAGATTTCTTCTTGTAAGCGAAATTCCCTCCAATGACTCGAAGAGGGAAACCGAACTTGGCAAAGGTAAGATTGATTAGATCAGTTTTGTGCATATGATAGAAATGTTTTTCTTTTACAGCAACATGAGAGTTGCGTATAACGCTCGTCAAGGACGATGTCACAAATAAGTGGAGGGGAGTATGTTAGCTGTATATATTGTTAGCTTTTTGGGCACAAATATGCTTCCATTTTGCAGAGTAACCCTTTTGATTGCAGGTGTTTTTTGCAAGGAAAGTTGTTTATCGATGGTAATAAACTATGAGTAATTGATGTGGCTCAGAGGAGGTAATGGTATGAGAATTTGGTATTCGATTATGAAATAAATTCAGCTTTGCGAGCAGAGATGGCAGATAAGAACCTATATGTCGAAAGAAGAAAAATTTCAAATTGGTGAACTCTTTGATTACTGTATTTTCATTGGCTAATGTGTTCCACTGGAATGAATCATCTACATTTTTGTTACTTGTGTAATTATCGTGTATTTGTATGTATACATTTTTGTTCTCGTATATGTTTTGGAAAAAAGAAAAAAAATATAAAACAATAAAATAACATAATAATGAAAAAAAAAATGTGTGCAGGTGTGCGTGTGGGGGGGTAGTGGTGTGTCAGAGTGGTGGGTGAGTGGGGGGGAGTGGAGAAGAAAAAAGAAAGAATTAATTCTCCCTCTCCTCTCTCTCCCTCTCTCTTTTCCTCTCGCTCTCTCTCACTTACGGGCTGGGGAAAGATATTGTCTGGTGAAGAAGACGAAGAGTAGAGGGGGCTTGCTTTGTTTTTCCTATGTTTGTGTAGGTGTCGAGCTAAAAAAGGGGATAGTCAGCTAGTTTATGGAAGTTTTCGTAATGGTGTTGGGGGACTCTTCGATGCTAAGAGCTTGGAACCATGATGTAGACTTGCACCATTGGTTAACTCAGGTCTGACGGATGGTACAGTCCAGGTCATGGAACATCTGGATTCATAAGCAAGAAAACGATGTGAAATTGGAGGCTCCAGAGTGACTAAGGAGAAGGGGAACGAGGGATGCATAGGGCCTTGTTGGGGGCACATTCTCGGGAACAAAAGGAAAAAACAGGAGCTCGTGGAAGGAGGGGAACATAAAGGAAAGTTGAACTCTCGCAAAGTGGATGGTTCAGAATCGCTCGAGGGGGGGAGAGGAACAAAACTAAAGCACTAGCTCTGGAGCGACTACTTATTTTCAGAGGGAAGTTTTTTTGTTTTTTCTGTGCTTTTGTCTATGCAGGTAGAGGGAAGTTCAAAAGAAAGGAAGAGCTGGAGGAAAAAAAAGGAGAACAAGAAGTTGTCGGAGAAGCATTTTGAGAGGGCAGGTGTGCACAGGTGCACAGAGAGGCTATTGGAAGAAAGAGGAGGCACAAGGGATTTGATCGCCTGATCCCTCGTAGTTTTCGGTACATCACATACTTTCAGGAGAAGAAGGTTTCAGTTAAATTCTTCCCTTGAGATTGGAGTAGATGGAAAGTTTTGGCAGTGTTCGACCGCTTCGGTGGAGTTATTATAACCATATGGGGAAGTGATCTTCGGACAAAATAAGAAGAAGATGAAGATGACATGAGAACCAAGGTTTTCTAGATATGAATTTGATGGACCTTAAAGAAATGGAAGGATGGATAGAAATGCAAACGGAGATAGTGAAGCTGGCAGATTTCATTCATTATGCAACACAGATATCGACGAGGAAGACATGCAGAGTATGGTACAGTTTTGTCCTGATTTGTTCAGAGCTATGGATTGGCATGTGCGGATATGAAGATAATAGATGAAATATAGAAACCTTACATGGATGAAGTTCAGCTTGAAATCACGCTTTTATCATAAATAGTAAAAAGTGAGAAGATATGCTCTTGGGTCATAGAGGTGCAGAATAATTAGATAATGAGAATATATTCAGAAAAGAGTTTCTGCCTAATATGCTGGTGTTATATCTATATCAGCCTAGAGACATAAACATAACCCGATGGTTTCCTTTTGATGGATATAAATAGCAGTTCTATCTTCACGTGATGCCTTAATGTGTCCTATGAATAAGGACTCTGATATGTGTTGAAGAGAGGATGCAGACATTAGATGAAGGCTTCAAATGAAACAGTTGCACTTGCTTTTCCAATCTAAAGTGCACCGCTAGAATAGGAAGAAGAACTATGGACAGAATCAGTTGGAATGCATGATCACTTAATTTTACAGGATAGAATCTTTGTTGGTTGTTCTAGTTCCCGATTCGAGTTTCAGGAGAAAGAAAGAGCATTGTTGCAGTGTCTCAACGTGCTCAGTGAAAGTAAAAGGGAACAGGGTTTTAATAGAAGAAAAAGTCAGTAGCATATCTTCTTTTATTTTTTCTCAAGCAAAGATATAGGTGGTGAAGGAACAAGGTACAAGGGGGTAACTCTCAGCTTGTTGTGTTACGAAGACATATTTGTTTGCACACTATGAAGGCATGTAATGAGAACATGACAACTCTCTGCGGGAGACTTGATCTGTGAAGACTACTTTCATTTTGTTCAATGTTCAATGGAAATCATGAGCTGAACTTTGAAGATAAAGTGTGATTTTCACATGGACTCAAGCCTGCTTAAGAGATGAAAGGAAATTTGTGTCCTATGTGATACTTAGACATAACAATGAACAAAGAGTGTCGTGGTGCTGTTCATGGTATGAATACAGGAAACAAGTGAACCTTCAAATACCATGGAGGCTTCATGAAAGTCACATGAACAGTTGGCTACATTGAGAACATATATTATTCTTTATGAAATGAAGAATTGGGTTCATCTAGAGAATAGAGAATTCGGTCCTTTAACAACAATTGTGGTGAGATACAGGGGATTTGGAAGGGCATGGCTGGTGCTCCGAATGGATTTTGGCTGATGTGCTATCTGGAGTATCTAAAGTCAGGCAATTCCTCACAAGAAGTGTTGAAACTCTGTGATTGAAACTTGAGAATTTGGTGAATGTGTGCTTATTATCTTCTTGTGGAAACACATGCCATTAAGGAGGAAGATCTTGCCATGTATAGACAAAGAGAAAGGTAACCTTTGATGGGTAGATTCAAGAGGTGCAACCATATGAGCTCCAACAGCCAGACTTTTCATAGTTCAAGGGAAGCTCCAAAGCACTAACAACAGTAAATGAGTGAATGATGAGTAATAAGGACCCATAAGCTCACTAACATTCAGTGAAGGGCAAGGAACTATAGACTAAATGACAAGAGACTTCAAAGAAGGAGTAGCTTGCAGCTGACAAATGGTACAAATAAAGAGGGACCACTCTCGTGAGTAAGAGATGATGATGGCTATAGAAATATATGTGTGAGCTTTGAAGATGGGCATTGTATGTCATCTTTTACTTCGTATATTTCTTTTTATGCTTCCTTATTTATTTCCTTTGAGATTGCGTAAAATTCCTTTTGTGTGAAACCAAAGCGTTGGGGATGGCTTATGTAAACGACTTCAAATTGGTCTTCATGAAAAAAAACCACTATTATTAAGTTATTTAAATGAATGTGAGCATCGTTGCTTTTAATGCACAAAATAGGTGAGAGCAAAATCGAAATCTTTCACGTTTAGTTTACTGTTTTTTTTTTGTTTGCACTCACACAAGAATGGCTATGAAATATGGAATGCATGAAGCTTAGAGTTGCAATAGTCATGTGAGATTCATAATCGGTTCATTTTGTCATGCATAGGAGTTGAGTGTTTCCAAGTGGTTCGTGACAAAAAAGAGCAATAGAGTGACGAATTGGAGACCCTACTCGTGCAAGTAGATTTCAGTGCCCATAGGATCATGAAAAGGACTTTTAGTGAAAAAAGTGGGCCATAGAGCCAAGATAGGGTGAGATAAAACCCAAAAATAAGCTAGAAAAATAGGTTTGTGGCCAACTTATAACTTATCCATTTGGCGATCCTACTAGGGATTGCAAAAGTGAAATATCTATGCCGAATTGTGAGCTCAAAGCAGGAAAAGTTGTGAGAGATGAGAATCCGAGTAAGATATAGTTAGATATTGCTGGTGTTTTCTCGCGTTAAAAGATCTTATTTTGGGGCTTAAGACCTTATCCATTTGGCGATCCTTCTGGGGATCGAAAAAAGGAGTGCATTGGTGCATGTTCGCGAGCCTAGGGTGAGTAAAGATTCCCCAAATATAGAAATCTAAGCAAATTAGCGTTGGAAAAACACCTTCTCTGTGGCTTCACAAAAGCCCATCAGGCACCTTTGATGGCAATAGAGGCAAAGGTGGGTTTTGAGATGAAGAGATCAAAGCAAGAGTTGTTACCACAAGCGGCAAAACATCCGGTTGAGCAATTTCTTCCGCAGGTTGTGCTTTATCTGTGAGTTGTGTGGTGTCCGTGACCGTATCGAGCGCTGGATCCTGTGGATGAGACTGAGGCTGCACGACTGGATTATCAGTGTGAATTTCTTCAATAACAGTGTCAGGATTATCTTGATCTATAGGGGATGATGGAGCAAAAAGAATCTGGGCAGACAAAGCAATATCCTACAACTTCACGGTTGAGGACGACGATGCTTTACTATGAGAGGGGCTCAGTTTGGGATGCTTCCCTTTGAAGAACTACAAAAGATCCTCATCGTCGTCGACCTCCATCATTTGTGCAGACTCCTCATGGAAGAGAAGGGTATTCAATGGAGGAGGTTGTGCTGCCTCAATTTTCGGGAGGAGGAAGGTCAGTAGATGCGGCAAGCGGGTTTGAGGTATCTCTTTCTTGGCCAATTGCCATGAAACCACCTGGCATTCTTGGTGAATGCGCCCAAAAAAAGAATGAAGCAAGATTAACTGCTTCTCATGCTGCGGTGTCGATCATAGAATAGAAGGGGCGAGAAACACCATATGTGCGTTTTTGGAGATTAAGGGCAGCAACAAGAAACTGGAGTGTAGTGCACTCCAGTTCAGGGCGACAAAGGATTGCAAACTCATTGGAAGAGGGGGGGAAATAGTTCTCTCATATTGGACATCGGTAAGAGAGGTCCATCTACCAGACCCTCCTGAGGGAGATGGAATCCCTCAGCGACTGTGTTAAGGGTGACAACAAGGGGGTTAAGGCATGCTAGCGGCCAGCAGGTTCCAGTAGCAGGCGTAGCAGCAATGGGAGATATGATCTGTGCAAAGAAGGGATGGCATTCCACTAAATGCGAGGGCAATTCAGCGAAGGCCAGAAGGCCACGAACGTGTAGAAACTCGCTCAATTCCGGAGCGAGGCCAGCACGAAAGATCACAATGTTAGCCAGAGCTTCCATGGCGAATACGAGAGCATGAAAACAAGAGGAAACACAGAATACTCAATCGCTCAAAGACTCAATAGCGAAAAACAATGAGGAGAACGGAATTAAGTAAAAACACTGAATGAACATGCGGGAAGAAGCATAATCATCACGCAGTGTTGGAGATATACAAACATAATGGCAACATGCACACATTAACAGAATCTTAGACACATAAAGCGGCTACTAATCATGGTTAGGTAAGAAAACAAAAATATTACGATCAGTTAGTCAACTGGAACACGTAGAGAAGAAAGGAACGTCGAGTCATAGCAGTAGGGGAAACCAGGTGGAGAATAAAAAGACCAATGAAACATCACGATGAAGAAGGTGAGGGTAGGGATGAAGCTTCGATCCATTGATCACCTTAGGGAGAATGGTACCAGTGAGCGTAGATAACCGGAACGTGGCGGGTCCAATCTGTGATGCAATATGGTAAGGATCAAACCACCAAAGTTTGAACTTGCCTGCTGATCGATTAGATTTAGCATTATAGAACATAACTAATTGTCCTTTAGTGAACACAGGAGTGCGTAGAAACCGATCATGTGTCTTGGCTTGACATAATTGGACTTCATGCACTATAAAAAAACTTTTCCAACATTGTTCATCCAAGGACCGCAACACATCCAACCGGAAAGGAAAGGATTCCTCCGGTAAGAGTTTATGTTCTAGTGCCACCTTGAGGCTAGGTACCACCAACTCCATGGGTGCAATGGCCTCTAGCCCATATGCCAGTTTGAAAGGTGTATTCCCGGTAGCCACTTTGTACGTAGTGCGGTATGCCCACAGAACTGAAGGAAGGAACTGATCCCAATGCTCCGGACATTCCAGAACTAATTTCTTGAGCATGTTAAGGAGAGTTTTATTGGTGCTTTCAGCAAGACCATTGGCACGAGGGTATATGCAGAGCTAAATTTATGAACAATCTACAGGGTTCGAGTAAGTGCTTGCAATGAGGAATTAACAAAATGTGTTCCCTGATCCGAAACAATCTCTAAGCGAAGACTGAACCGAGGGAACACATTCGTCATCAAACATTTAACCACCATAGACGTAGTAGCGGACCATAGAGCCCAAGCTTCGGCCCACCGAGTAGCATAATCCGTACAAGTAAGTATATACCGATGATGAGTGATCATAGCCAGAGGTGTAATAGGCCCAATGAAATCCAAGCCCCACTTTTGAAAAGGTTCAAGGGGAGCAATAGGCTGCAATGGAAAATGATGCCATTGTAAAGGCTGTCCCGAGCATTGGTAAGCATCACACATTTTAAGAAAAGTAGCAATATCATGTTGCATAGTGGGCCAGCATAAGCCATTGTGCAGAATTTTTTGGTAAGTAAGATCGATCGAAAAATGACCACCAGAGGGAGTAGAGTGTGTTGCGACAATAATCGAAGGAACTTCATGTGGTGGAATACACCGTCATAGTGCACCAGAAGGATCCATGTAATACAACTGTCCCACAATGAGCCGAAACCATCTACTATACATTGCCAATTTAAGACGATCCAAATTAGAAGTATTAGTCGAGGGGCTACCACTAGTGAGGAAGGTCAAAAGAGTATCATAATACGAAGGGGCCACTGGGAGATCCTAGCCCTCAGCTTGGACAGGAGTAGTTGTATAAATAGCAGGGGTGGTATCATGAATTCCACCAAGAGGTTCACCGGAATCAAGCCGAGATAAGAAATCAGCTAAGGCATGAGCAGATCCTGGACGATGTACGACCACATAATCAAAATCTTGCAGTAATAACACCCACCTGGCTAATCTAGGTTTGAAACTAATCCAAAAACTATAAAAAGAGCTAGAGAGCTCATTTTTTGGGTTGGTTAGTGAGAGCAAAGAGGTTTGTAAGACTTATTTGAGTAATGCAAGTGTATTTTCCTCCTTCCATTGTGCCTCCTCTTACCTATACCTTGTGTGTGTGTATGCGTTTGTGCAATATTGTGCTTCTCACCTTCACCTTCACGCACATCACTCATTCATGATTTTCATATCATCCTATCTCTTCCATGGATTGAAAATTAAGGAGGTGGAGCTTCTTGATGCGGTACTTGTCATTGTCTAGAACAACACACACACACATATGTGTGTGTGTGTAAAAAGAACTCTTTTCTTTTTAAATTTGCTGCTTCAAAAGGAGAATAAAAGAACTCATGAATGCTCTTTGGTACCTTCAAAACTATTAAATTCAGCCCATTTAAAAAAAGGGTCTCAAGATGCTTCTCTTAGAGAATGGAAGAAGATGTAAATAAGATAAAATCGGGAAAGAAACTCTGAAATAACTTCTTTGCATTGACTAGACTCTAGCTATTCAATTAGGAAGTGTGCACGTGATATTGAAATATCCCATATACAAAAGTAAAAGCATTAGATAAAGCCTTCAAAAAAGGCATGTTTGATCTACCTAAATATATCTATAGGGCGAGAGAAGGAGAAGAATCTCCTCCTCTTTCATTCCATGTGGCCATACATGCTTTGTGTGTTTGATTTGAAATTTGAAAGAAACTTGTTTTATAGGCGCTAAAAGATAAGGTATCTACTTGGATGCCATCGAGGGGGGCCATGAGCTAAACTTTTGGCACATATGAATCAACAAAAAATACCTCGCAACAGTTAGGAGTGAGGAACCTTTGTGCATGCAATTGGGTTATCTCCATGAGAGGCATAAATACACTTGAAAATAATTCAAAGTTTCATATCAACCTGGCTCAATGTTGTGTGAGGAGCATAGCCTCCACAACAAATGAATTAGTCAACTAAGAAGACTAACTAGTAAACCCCAAACTAGGGAGAGAGATGCAAGTATCCACCCAAACAATTTCATCAATATATATATGCTATTAGGATCTCAATTCATGCTCACACAAAGGATATGGGTGCCAAAAACACACAGAAAAATAGATATGTGAAGAGACAAGACAGAACACAGGATTGGGTGCAATTTCCCCCCATACATGCTATTTCAACAGTCCATAGAGTGCATGTATTAATAGGATTTTTCATTATATCAAAAATAGCAGTTATAGTGAGGCAGCTTCAAAAAGCAACCATGAAAGTAGAACATTGCTCTGTTTTGTGGAGAGACTTTTCTTTTATTAACAGAAATTCAATCTACAATGATTCTTATCCTAACCACTACTTTTATATATGTTTCTAAAAATAGAACCCTCTATGTGGGTTTATTTACAAAATATAAATATGATTATTTGTGTCCAGACATATTCAAAACATCCATGCCCTTTCACACCTTTCATGCCCTAACAAACCTTCAACTGCTATATCAAAACACCAAAACACATTAATAATTTAATAGATTAACACTCCAACAATTTCTTGTTCAACACATTCCATAATTCATTAAATGCCCCTCAGTCAAAAAAGCATCTGGCCTTAGTTAATAAAATAAAATAAACATGGATGGCCAATTGCATGTTCCATCATTGAACAAAAATAATCATGTTCCATGTAAAAACACATGCATGAAAATGTTCATGCAGGCATTAATTTTATTAATATTATTTAAGAGGTTCTAACATAGTCTCTAAGTAAGTCAATAAAAGAACGTATATTACTAAGTATACGATATTTTTTTTTCAATCATTCACAATCTAGGATATGCTCAAAATATTCTAATTTATTTTGGGAAGCATAACTAAAGTATGCTCCTAAATACTAAAATATGTGTGTAAAGTATGAGCTTATCTGTGTCCTCTTGTGTAGGTCCTCCTTTGGACCTTGGAGTACACATAGCTTCATCACCTGCTACAATTCCATAAAGATTTCTACCTTGCAAATAGGCCTCCATTCTGATTTGCCAAGCTGCATAGTTGTATCTATCAAGCTTCTCAATCATTGAAGGAAAGCCATTACCCATCTTGATCTAGCTTTGATACCACTCAGAGAACTTGGAGAAGCTTGTAGGAGGTAGAAAAGTGAGTTGTGAAATGATGAAGTTTGATCTAGCCAACCAGCACAAGACCAGCCCTTGAACTTATGGAGATTCGAATAGGCCTTATATTCATTTGGTTAGTGCAATAAAATCCATGCATCAAGGATAAAGAGTTGATACAAAATAGATAGGTTTGCACATTGACTAGCTCAAGAAACTTGTTATCTTTGGGTGAAATGATCAACTTCAAATGCTCATAGCAGCCAACATGATTACAATTGAAACAATTCTTTTTGGAAGAATTACACACATAGGGTTGAGTGTCTAAAATGCACAAGAGTATAGTAACAAGCAATATATGCTTTTTGAATTACCTTAACACTCAATAGAGGTTACCCCTATTTTTTAGAGCTACGCAAAAATAGACCTTGAGACAATAAAATTAAGATTTCTCCAAACCTAAAAAACCAAATAATTTGAAATTTTGTACACATAGACTAGCAACTAGTAAATTTCCAATGAATGCTTAGGTGCTCCATTTGAAGCTTTGTAGAGAGAGTGGCAGCCTCTACAAATTCACTATTGTTGAAGAAGATGATGCAAAGAAATGAAGGAGCAACAATGATGTCCCAAAGTGTATGTATATTGCTTCAATGTATTGTAGTTTTGAAGTCTTTATATAGACTCTTGAAGTGTTAATAACTTTTACAAGTGAATTTTGAATTCAAAACAAGGCAGGATAGTTTGTTGAAGAGAATCAATTCACTTTCCTACAATCTAAGAAAAGTGAAAATATAATCTGATCTACTTTTAGGTGATTGATTAATTGTCAAGCTAGAACAGCTCAAATTATTTGAATGTGAGCTCTCTATTTCTCCTTTTACATTTGTGAAACTGTAGGCTCTTACATTGCTAAAAGATCCATAAAAAATCCTTATGAAAAATACGAAAAATGTCAAAATTTCATTTTTGTCTTTCTGTAATAATGCAATTCTTTATATGTGTATGCAAGGGATTCTCAAGCAAATTCATACATAGCAAACTCTATCTATGATTTTCCATTACCACATATTAGAGGATGCATGACATCTCAAGAGACTTGGGATGCCATAGTCATATGTGGCTATATGTGATACGTGCTAGTTATCCAAGTATGTAGGCTTGGATTCTTTTGCACCAAGAGCTCCCCCTTAAGCCAAACATGCTTGATCTTCGAGCTCCCCCTTAAGCCAAACATGCTTGATCTTCAATCTTCCTTGATTTTGTACAATCCAATCACCATCTTGAACATGTTGATCTTAATTCCATCCAAAGATTTTGTGAGCATATATGTACATTGCAAATGAGTTGATACATAGGACAATTGGATGTCCTTGCTAAATAATTTCTCTCTTACATAATGATAGTGCACTTCAATGTGCTTAGTCTTTGCATGATATACAGGATTGGTAGCTAAATGAAGTGAACGAGTGTTGTCTCCAAAAATCATTGGAGTATAAGAATGTAACTCCAAATTTGTATAGAGTAGTTTGAGCCACATGGCCTCTTGTGTTACATTTGATAAGACTCTATATTTTTCCTCTGTAGATGACAATGCCACAGTTGGTTGCTTCTTTGATGACCATGATATTAGCTTAGATCCTGCAAAAGATAAGTACCCAAAAGTTCTCCCCCTATCATCCTTGGAGCCAACCCAATCTGCATCAGAATACATCTTGATATCCAAATCAGAAGTAAATGGATAAAATAGCCCTTCATTTATGGTATCCTTTAGATATTTTAGGATCCTCTTGGCAGCTTCCATATGGGGTTATTCCCTGCATATTTTCTTTAGTGTTCTCTCACCTACATGACCTAGCCTTTTATGCCATATCTCTAGTTTAGATAAGGTTTGATCCTTGTAATTGAAGAGTGCAATGTTTTTGGTGTCTTCAACTTCAAATGTAAAGAGTCTACCAGATTTCTCACCTTTTGCAATCCTCTTGAAGCCTTGTTGAGGGTATTCTGCATATGCTCCATGCTTTATGAATCTAACCTGTAAGCCTTTCTCAACAATCTGCCCAACATTGATTAGGTTTTTTGTTATGGTAGGCACGTATAAAACCTTACTCAAAAGGTTCATGTTACCATCAGAATCCTTGACATTTCCAATTTCCTTAACAAAGTGTCTAGTGTCATCACTTGTCTGCACTTCATGCTTTCCTTTAGGTTCTTCAAGATCAGATAGCAATGCTAAATTTCTAGCCACGTGATTGGAACAATGAGAATCAATATAGAAAAGATGCTCATCATCTTTACCTTGCTTGGATGTCATGTTCATGATCAATAATGATTCCACTTGGTCTTCTATGTAGTTGTTATAATCTCTTCTACTCCTAAATCCTCCTTGGTAGTTGTTGTTGTTGTAGCCTTGATTGTAGTTGTGATGATAATTGCTTCCTCCATTGTTGAACCTGCCTCTGGATTGTGCATAGCCTCCTTTATGGAAGCCTCTTCCTCTTTGATTCCTTGTGTTCTTGAAGCATTCTTCTATGTTGTGATTGGTTAGGCCACAATATTGCAAGGTGAAGTGTTGTAAGATCTCCTTTGGCCTTGTTTTCCTCCTCAGCTCTAGTACCTCTTCCTCTACCTGTGAAGTTCACTTGAAAGGTACTAGCCTCTTCTTCATTCTTTTTGCCTTTACATTTATCCTTACTTTTATTTCTATCTGTATAAAGGGCAGAAGATTGGTTACCTCTATAGTTTTCTCCATTCTTGTTGAGCTTTGTCTCATGTGTGAAGAGTTTCCCCATCAATGTGTTGAGGTCAGGTATTTGCATATCCATATAAAGGCCCATTGTTGTGGTGAAGGACTCCCACTTATCATCAGCTTTGATGCCATTTATGATATGCCTTACTATCTTATCCTCTTCTATCTCTTCTCCAATGCTTGCAAGCTGGTCAGCCACATCCATCATCTTGGTTACATAGTCAGCTACACTTTGCTTTGGTTGCTTTTTTCAGGGTTGTTAACTCCATCCATAGCTCGTTCTTCCTAGCTCTTATGTTTGATGAGAAGTATGAAGAAAGTACTTCCCAAGTCTCTTGGGAGTTCTTTCAATTCCTAATGTGAGGTAATAGGAAATCAGATATTGTGTTACATATATAAGACCTCGCAAGAGCATCCTTTGCACACCATGTAGTTAGCCTTTCTTGCTCTTCCCTTGTAGGTTGATATTTGCTCCTTAATGTTGGCATTTCTTCATCTCATGAGATGTATCCATATAAGCTTCTTCCTTGGAGGTATGCTTGCATCCTTAGGGACCATGATGGATAGTTTCTCCTATCAAATTTGTCAATGAATGATGAAAATCCATCTCCCATCTTGCTTGTTGTTGCCTTGATACCACTGTTGGAGGAGATGGTGGATAGATTCTAACGACGAAGTGGTACTGCAAAACCCTACGTCACACCAGCCAAGAACAAGCTATGGAGAGTGTATTAGGCCCCTTTAGCTTCCTATTGATCATAAATCACCTATGTGCTTTGGAACATGATCCTCTAATCAATGCATCAAAATAGATGAGTAGATAGTTCAACCAAGATCATAGACTTGCTATTTTAGTCTCTCCACATGTTCAGTAGAATGAACAGTGCTCTCAAGCTGCTAGCAATTAGCTAAATTCCTTTTGGTGGTATCTAATTAACTTAGATAGCTACCAATCATGAGTTATTTCAATAAAAAAGATGGACTACACACTGAGCATGATGCTTAGCAAGTTAGAGGACTTGCTTGACATTTTTGGGATGTTTCAGTGTGCAGACCAGAGAGTAAAGATATAAAGATGTCTCATGATTGAAGAAATCAATAACAATGCAACTTTGTAGCTATAAAGTAGATAGTATGACAATTCTATAGCACTTTAAATCACATTAAATGATCAACCATGCACTAAGAAAAAGCTCTGCAAAGTTCCCTGTTCTGAGATGGTTATAGCAGAGAGTAAAGTAGAGGAATAATCAATGTATATGTATTAGATCACATAGAAATACAAGGATATTGGCAATGTTCAATAGCAGAATGTGAGGGTAGTGAAGCAACTATGGAATGAGCTAACTAATCACAAAGTATCCCTCTCAAATGATCTCCAAGTTGTGCTATATCACACGAGTCTTTTTTTATCCACTTTTATAGTTGAGATTGGAGCCAAGCTTTGAATTCAAATTCAAATTTTCACCATAAAGTGATTCATAATCATCTACCAAATAACCCAAGATTTGATTCCTCCTAACTCCAGATGAGAGTAGTGCAATAATCATGGGCACTTTTACAAAGATTAAAAGGTAAAGTGACTTTTACAAGGGGATAGTCGTATGTGACTATATGTGACACATGCTAGTTATCCAAGTATGTAGGCTTGGATTCTTTTGCACCAACACCTATGTGGTGCCTCATATTGCTATTAGTATTGAGGTTGATATTGTTGTTGTGGCCTATAATAGGACTGTTGGTATTGGTTGTGATACTTACCCTATTCGTAAGGTTGCTGATAAGTTTGTCTGACAGCCTGCCTATTGTACGGATAATCTTGAGTTGTATGGTTCGTGTATTTTCTCTCAATAGTGCAATATGGAAGATTCAGTTCTCTCAAGTTTTGATTTTGCAATGGGCATATGTTAGCCATGTGGTCCTCTCCGCAAGTATAGCATCGCTTTAATGAGGTGACTCTTGGTGTTTGTCTATTTTGAACTCCTAGCTTCCTTGCAACTTGCTCAGCAATCTCATCTACTTAGTAGAGTGCCTAGAAGTATGACTAGTATAATTGTCAGAATCCTTATAGGGTTTGGATAGTTCTAACTCCTCACCCAAGTTGTCTTCTATGTCAATACACATTCTCAAGCATTGATCTAGTGTGGTTGGCTCCTTGAGATCTACATATGATCTAAGTTTCCCACTTAGAAGTCCATCTAAAAACGAAAACAAACTTGTTTTGCTTGTGTAGGTAATTCAGGTGTGGGCCATCTTTCCACATATTGTTTAAATATGCATCGAGCTATCCAAACTGTTTCTTGGGGTCTCTGCTTGAAGTTTTGGATCAAGGATGATGTGTTATGCCCGATGCCACTCTTGGAAAATTATATGGCGGATTTTTCTAGCGATTGACCTATATTTTGGTAGTTGTGACTGTTTAGAGGCTGAAACCAAGCTAAGGTAGTACCCTTGAGGGTTAAACCAAATGCCTCAAACCGGTTGAACAAATCCTCAACCTGTTCGACTCCTAACACTTGTTTGAACTCGGCCACATGAACATAAGGATCTCCTGATCCAGCAAAGTAGTTTTTGATTGTCTTGACCACTTGAGAGGGTCTAAGGGTTCTTTCATACTCTTGAGGTCTAGGTAATGGAAAATCATGTGCATCTCTCTGACGCCTATGTGATCGGTGTCTCTCTCTTTCACATCTTTCACTTTCAATTTCTGATCTCTCTCTCCCCTAGTGTGTGCAAAGCTTACCTCAAGTCTCTCTCTGGCTCTTTCCCTCTAGTTTACATGATCCTGGGATGATCCTGCTCCTTTGAGGCCATGGAAAATATTAGATCATAGTGGAGGAAAAATCAATTCACCTTGCCAAGTGTATGCATGTCTGTCATGCTTTGTTACCAAGAACATTCTCTCCGATGTGTTATCCAGATAGAAAACTTTGCCTGATATCTGAGGATCTTTGAACTCGTAGATGGTGACTCCGCCTATTTTGCTAAGTTGATATGGCTTGAATCTCCAAAGAGCTTCCTCCATTTCTCTATTCAAGAATAGTTCTATGCTTTTGTTGTCTTGGGGAACCCACTCTAGAGTAATTACCCCGATCAAGATAGATTTGCTTCAAGGAGTCTTGGGTTCTCATCCTAGGTCTCCTTGCTCTAGGTCTCCTATCTCGTTTTTGGGAATGACATTTCCAAACTCATCTATCCTGTATGGTAAGCTTGTAACCACATACATGGTTCCTTGCTTATCAATATAAGAACCCTCTTCGAACTTGACCACTGGGTGTTCAAGTCTAAAGGGTTGATCGGGATTCTTGAGTTGGACAATTAATCTCCTCCAACCATCCTCATAGATGCATGCACCTAATTAATTAGTCCTAATATACTTCAACTACATATTATAGGGACCTTCTAGTGTCTGCAAATAGGTAGTGCCTGAGCTACCTGAAGGGTCTTTCCATGCTAAAAGAAATTTTTGAATCACTTGTGTTCAAACGTAGCATGTAGGGATAACCACTAAGTTGTTGTGCACATGTCCTAGCTATATGGTTGACACTAGCCTCAAAAGATCTAATGCTTTGTCTATCCCTTCCTAGGTGCCTACATGATCTAAGGTTCATAAGCCTTGTCTACTAGTTGCAACTTTCCCCTTTGTATTGCTCTAAATCCTTTGCAGCCCCCTTGGCTTCCTAATGCCACCTCAAGATCAACTTAAAATTACCCTGTCTAAAAATAATGCGCTATTTTTACATAGTTGAGGTTTTGTGGGATTCAAAACGAGCTTTCCAATGCACTCTAGAGCTCAAAAAATAGATTTGGGATGAAGAAGTTATGTCAAATCAAGCTCTTGGGGGTCAAAATAGGCAAACAGAATCTCACGATACACGAGACTTAGGAAGTATCTATGGTACTTAAGAGCAAATGATACACGATGCTTGCAAAAGCAATGATACACAATACTTGATCTTCTAGGATACAATAGTTGAGGTTGGCAATACTTGAATTTCACAATATGATACTTGATGCTACCATGATACACGATACTTATGAAGTATTATCGATACGTGATACTCGGTTGGTCGTGATACTCAACCGGATGATACACAATACTTGGGAAGTATCATCATACATGGAGAGTATGAGGTATTGGCGACACAATACCTACCAAGTATCATGACACATGAGAATTCAGGTATCAGGATACCTTAACTCAACCAGTCATGATACTTGGACTTTTTGAAGTCCAAATTCAAAAGTTTTGTGAATATGTGCACTTTGTGCCCTCCTTGTCACCTCTATGCGCATGTAGAATAAACATCTACATGCAAACTCGTGATACTGCACTCACAATACCTATCACAGGTCATCTCACATTCTATGATGATTAATCTATTTTTGATGTTTTTAGAGCGCAAAGCTCTTCTTCCCCAATATTTCGATGTCGAACTCTCTCGAGAAGCTTTGCTCATAGCTTTGAATAAAAATGAGGTGCAAATGGTGAATGTAAAGTAAAAAAAAGGATGGGAGAAGATGGAGGTGATGATGATGAACGTGCAGAAAAAATCAAAAACTGAAGAGAAAATGACTATTTTTTTACCTTCCAACATCACAACTCTACATCTTATCATCACACACTCATCCTCGAAGCTCTCTTTCCAGCAACGGTGCCAAAGTCGCTGTCATTGTAGCACAATGGTAAGTACCAAAGTGAGGAGATCCACCTCATAAATGTCAATCCATAGATACATGAGGACGAGTATGATGACTATGAGCAAGTGAAGGCACAGGTGCATGAGTGAGAAGCACACAAGCATGCACACACATACACACACACATGCACACACGGTAAGAGCAAAGAGAGGAGCAATGGAAGGGTTTCTATTAGCAACCTCAAAGAAAGTATACAAAGCTCAAAGTCATCTTCAATATCCTACTAGCTAACCTCAAAAATGAGCTCTCTAGCTCTTTCTATAGTTTTTTTATTAGTTTTGGCCTAGTCCAAACCTAGTGTTCGGCCTAGTTAAAAATTAGGTCTTAGGGCTTATTTGAGGGCTCAAATGGAGTCTAAAAATTATGAAAATTAGTATGTATGTACTTCTAATACTCCTCAAGCTTTAGCGCTCCTTGATTTGAACAAAATGAAGTTGCAAAACTGCGAAATGATATTTACAATGGTTTTCAGTGATCTAAACCACTGGTTTTATAGGGATTTCTTCTGAAAATTTGTCACATGCTTCTTGGAGCTCCCTACATGCTCCCTCTTCTTGTGTGTCCACTTCTTTGATGTGCTCCAATGCTCTGTGCTTGACCTTGAGTGTCAACACTCATCCTTCAATTTGATAGGATATACCTAGACTTTTCTAGTAGCATCATCAACAAAAGTGACAAAGTAAAGAGACATGTGTAGAACATCTCAATGGTTGTTAAACATGAGCATTTGCAGATTGATGTGATTGTACATTCTCTTAAACATACCTATGTGTAGCATTTTTATGCATGCTAACTAGAGGAATAGTACCCTCAAACACGACTCTTCTCACTTCCTTAATGGGTTGTTTATGCATCTTATACTCACGAAAAATGACATCACTATTTTTTATCACTGTCTATGTTTGAGGATCCCATGATCATTGAAAAGTAGCGAGGGTATTGGTGAGCCCAAAGGACATCACACAAATGCATAGATTCCCCATTTAGTGGCAAAAGACATCTTGTGTTTATCTTTTGGAGCTATGGACACTTGGTTATATCTTCAAAATCAATTTGGGAAACTATACACTTCCTTGCTTGTTACTCGTTCTAATAAGTGTTGTGTGATAGGAAGTGGATAAATATCTTTGATTGCAGTTGTGTTAACTTTTTTCAAGTTAATACACACATAGCTTACCATTATTTTTGGGCACAATCACAATGGGGGATACCCAATTGGTATGCCGAATTTCATAGATGAATCCAACTTCTTTGAATCTATCAATTCCCTCTTTTATTTTAGTAGCATAAGAATCATTGTAAGTGTAAGGTTTTTGCTTTGTGGGCTTAGGCTCTAATGTCATAGGGACTCCATGTGAAAAAAGTTGTGGATCAAAACCTTTCAAATCTTTGTATATCCATATGAATATGTCTCTATATTCCAGAAAGAGATTTTTCAATTCTTCTTCCTCTTCTTCACTTAAAGTTCTCCTACTTCTTAAAGTTCTCTGGTACTCCAAATAGAGATTCTTCCTCCAATTGTGTGGGTTTCTTACAATTTTTCTTTTTTTCTTCCTGCATTTTATTGGCCAAGAATATATTGTTCTCGATATACTTTTTTTCATTGTTTTTCTTCTACCAAAAACAAGTATTCCTAATCTAAGTCATAGAAGGGGTCTATCAATATGGATTCTAAGTCCTTATCGTCATCGTCATCCTCTATGGTTTCACACATGAATAGGATATATCATAGCCATCCTCATCAAAATGGGGATTCTATTCTTTCTCATTTACTACTATGTGCACAGTGGCTAGTATTTTTGCCCAGCCATGAGGCTTGAATTCCTCATCCGCGAATACCCTTGCTACATAGGTTGGGTCTTGTATAGGTCTCATATTATGTGGCTTCTTCAAATATTAGATATCACCTAAATTTTTTTCATTTACTACTATGCCCACACTGGCTAGTATTTATGCCCGACCTTGAGGCTTGAATTCCTTATTCGAGAGTACCATTGGTGCATAGGTTGGGTCTTGTATAGGTCTAGTATTGTGGGATGTTCTTGTTTCTTTGAATTCTAATCTTTTTCTTCTTCCTCAACTACCTTAGATATCCACAAATGAGTGTCATCATGCATCCAAGGTGGATCAGAAGAGCTCGTCGAGTGTACATATACAAGATCTTCTTACATCTTGTGGATAGAATTCCACTATAAGGGTGGAACATTCCCATATGTGTAGTCTTTGAGATCGACCTTGGTTGTTACCCCCAGATGTTGTAAGTACAAAGAATTGTTACCCCAATCCTATACTATCTATAGTTGTTGCATGAATGGTCTACCTAGTATCATTTCATACACATGATTTTCTCCAAACTTACATATGACAAATTTATGTTTGAACGCTACACCACGTGTTGATATATTTCCATAGTGATGTGTCTGAACACACTTAGGACCATCAAGGCATTTTTTTCCCTCTTTACGAGCTTGTTTTTCCTCGACTTGTATATATGCCTATAAACCTAATGGATGACTTATTTTTGTACATTCACTTGGTAATACATTCAGTATTTTGTGTTGTGCCCCAAGCTTCTTGTTCTTTCTTGTGCTTTTTGCATGCTTCCATAGACCTCAAACTCCAAGAATTGGTATCACAGCAGGTAATCACTTCATCCATGGCATCATCGACACCCCTTCGATCATAGTCTCAAAATCACACAAAAATTGTTGATCATACTTAGGGTGATTATGAGTTCAAAAAAGCTTTGCTTTGTGGCGATGAAATTTTTATCTAAGCTTGTTTTGGCCTCCAAACACACTATCATAGTGCTTGTGCACACAATTTCATCCTTTTGTGCCAAACATATATACAGATTTTGGTTCACCAATACAAGCACCTCCAAGGCTGCTACAAGTTTAGCAGAGCTCAATAGGGTGGTTCTGTTCAAAGTTTTGAGACACAATCATTTTTTTTCCATCAGGGCATTTTAGTTAATGGCCATGGCGGAAAGCAATGATGTATTCCATATGGTGGTTGTTGAGGATAAGTTGGATGGTACCAATCACCCATTATGGGCATATATGATGCATCATGTATTGGTGGCAAAAGGATTGTGGAATATTGTATAGGAAGTTGAAAAATGGCCTACTACACCAGCAAATATAGTTATGGAAGGAGATGTTGATGGCATAGAAGATGATGATCTTTAAATTCTTTTTCGTGCACTAGATCTTGTTGCACCCTACTATAGAACAACTTTGATGGGATGGAAAAGATGCTCATGCACATGTATTGATAGCTTTGTCTATCAAACATGTCGTTATCCCTCATATTTTCTCATGCAAAACAATAAAGCATGCTTGGGATACTGTTAGCCGTCGGTATGGGCTAACCTATTTTTGTAATTCATATTGTGTAATAGGAAAAAGGGGTTATGTTGTAAGAGATCCAAAGAGTTATCTCCAAAAGTGTGCCATCTCATATATCTTGTATATCTCAAAGTGCAAAATGGTGTAACGAAGAGAGAGAGAGAGAGAGAGAGAAGAATGGTGTAATTTGTCTGTGTGAGACAGAGAAGAAAGAGACATTAGTCTAAAAGAACGGAGCAAAAAAGACTATCTTATGGAACTATCATTGATTGCGGAATGTTTTGTAGTGCGGGTCACGTTACTATAAACCCAATTTTGGTATTATTTTTTAAGTCTATTGTATTCACACAAGTCTGTAACATCTCTAGTAATTAACCAGAATCTTGTGGTGTATCATTCATCATTTGAATTGTGTTATTGAATCTTGAATCCTATTAAGTGTGTAGTGGATAATGTATGGAATATAAATGCATGTTATGATTGCTATATTGTAGTCATAATCCCCATTCTCAAATCCTATCCTTTGGAGGTGTGTATTGATCCAAAACCACACCAAACAAATTGGCAACCACGATGGGATGGTGTGAGCTTTTGAGATGTTCTTCTTAAATTGATGCCGTTGCAGAGTGGCAACGAATACTTGCACAGTGATTGACGTCATGACTACTTGGATGACCTTATCAAGGAATCCTTAGAAACTCTGCAATTAGAAGATATTTTGGTTGAGGAATCAATCAATATCCCAGAAGAATTGGTGCTATGACTATATATCACAGTGGAAGAACCAGAAATTTGTTAAAGCTTTGTGGAAAGGGGAATCTTCAAACCAACTAGTAGAGCCAGCACTAGGAAGAAAAGTGTCTTGCAGAGTTGAGTCAAGGTGATGGCAGAAGACCCCAGCCAGAGCCTTCTTTACAACTAGTACCTATCACTCAATTCAGCAAATTGGAGGACTTTATGCAAGATTTGTGGGACTCTACCACCATTAACGAAGAGGATACAAAAGAACAAATTTAGAATCATAGTCCACTTCTAGGGTTACGTTATACCCATTTTTATTGCCGATCGAAAGAAGATCGTGACATACATGTCCGAAATTTTGAGAACTAGTACACATGTAACCACAAAATGGTGCAAGAAACTGAGCACAAACAATAGGTATTCCAAGCTACTTTAGCTGGCAATGCAGTCAAATGGTTAATTGAATTTCCTCCATATTATTTTACATAATACAATGACTTAAAAGAAGCCTTTTTTAAGAGATTTTGGACTGTTAAAAGTGTTTTGGAATTATATGCAACCTTATAGTATATGATCCAAGAGGGTACGATGGAGCAGTACGCTTTAACATGAGACAATTTCCAGATGATGGCCTCCCCTTAGAAGAAATGTTGCAAGAATTCTTCGTGGATGGATTGCAGCCAGCAATTAGGGAAAAAATTTACATGTATACATTAGATCAAACCCGATCTTTGGACCAGATAATTGAGCTAGCAAAATGAGTAGACAAGAAAATACAATTGGAAAATTTGGGTTCCAAAAAAACAAGTCCAATAATAAAAAAGAGTGCTAATCCGGCTCAACAATTGTATTGTCTACATGCAGAAATGCAAGCAATATGTTAAACTAGGTATACTACCCTGTTTGCAACAAAAATATCACAGCTTAGAAGAATGTAGGTTCAATGGTAAAAATACTCTGGTCCCAATGGCACAAGTTGAAGCAACTTCGTGGAAAGATAATTGTACAAGATATAAGCCTTCAATCCAATCAGGATAGTGGACGGAGAGTCAGGATGCAAGATTTTTAGACCAGCTCAAGTTTTTGGATTCCAGCATTTAGAGGATCAGTGGAGGTTCTATTGGCTGAATTTTTAGGATTATGGAAGAGGCCATAGACTTTGGCAACCAAGACCTAGCAATTTTGGGAATCAACCAATTCAATGTCAGATCTGTTTGTAGTAAGGAAACCATCAATTTCAAAGTCAAGAAGCTAAGAAATATTACCAAAGAAAAAAGGAAGATAAACTAAAAGCTCCCATGGCAAATGTTGTAATCCTGGAATAGATGGAACCCTTAGTTGCTATAATCACAAGGTCAGGTCAAGAGTACCAGATAGTATGAAAATCCAAGCACTCACCAGTGGAATAGAAGAAACATTTGGCAAAAGCAGTTCAGTGGATCAAGGAGTACCCACCATACTACATCGAATTGAAACCCATCATTGGGGTGAGCAATATTAAGGGACAGACAAGTAAAATAACAAGTAGAAGACATCTACAATGAGTGCAGAGTCACGAGGATAAAGTTGTAGTACAGGGAAGTGAAATCCCCAAACCCGTAACCAAAACAATAGCAAATGAGTCTATAGTTTTGGGATTTCAGAATTTAAGTTCCAATTTCTAAGATACCAGCACTAGAAAGCCAAACTAGACTCTAGAGGAATCACAGAACCAGAGTGTTCTAGAACAGGTGGTGTTAAAGGAAGGCAATTCTTGGCACTTGTTCTGAAAATCATAGATTCAATCACCACTAGGTGCTTTGCTAGAATTATTCGCGCCCTTTAAAGAAAAGCTATTGATTCATTTACAAAAAGAACATTCTCTAAAACAGTTCCAGGAAGCAACTGTTGGCATGGTCAAGGAAGTACCAAACAAGGTGGTGGATTGTGCAGTGTCCTATTACAGTATGGTACAAAAATAAAGCAATTCCAAAAGTATTGATTGATGGTAGATCTAGTATCAATATTGCCTCTATGGATTACATGCAGACAAATGGGCTCGATCAACATTGAACCAGCTCCATTTTTTGTTCAGTTGGTAGATCAATCAAGAGTGCAATCAATGGGAGTTATTAAGGATAATCCATTCCTAATTTCCCATGTCGTGTTTCCAATTACCTTTTTCATGTTGCAACTCAAAGGAAAGAACCTTGACTATCATCTACTCTTGGGAAGACCATGGTTACATGCTAAAGTGAGGTAGAATTGGGCGCCAAGACCATCGGTTTCTGGAAAGGACATGCTAAATTTTCGGTCCAGTTGGAAGATGAGCAGTTCTGTCTTTCGAAAAATAAACCTGTACTAGCGGAGCTACCTCATACACTGGAAGGAATCAAAGAGGATGAGGAACAATAATTTTTTTGATATATTTAGGTCCAATGTGTGTGAACACACTAGGACTGCCAATGCACTTTTTTCCCTCTTTAGGAGGTTTTTTCCCTCGGCTTGTATATACGCCTATGACCCTAACGAGTCACTTATCTTTGTACATTCAAGTGGTAATACATTCAATATTGTGTGTTGTGCTCCAAGCTTCTTCTTATTCTTCTTCCTTGTGTTGTCCACGTGCTTCCATAGACCTCGATGTTTCGGCCTCCAAACGCACTATCATAGTGCTTGTGTAGGCAATTTCATCTTTTTCTTCCAAAGATATATATAGGTTTCGATTCAACTGTATAAGTGTCTCAAAGTCTACTATAGGTTCAGTAGAACTCGACAAGGTAGTTCTATTCAACTTTTTGAGATATAGTCATTTTTCTACATCAAGGTGTTTTAGGAAGTGGCCATGGCTGAAAGAAGTTATTTATTTCGTATGTTGGTTGTTGAGGATAATTTGGACGAAACCAATTACCCATTATGGGCTTATATGATGTGTCATGTATTGGTTTCAAAAGGAATGTGGAATATTGTGCAAGGTGTTGAAAAATGTCCTATCACACCTACAAACGGAGTTGTTGAAGGTGATGTAGACACTGTTCAAGATCATGATATTCTTCATATTCTTGTTCATGTTGCAGTTCCCACCTACTATAGAGAAAATTCCTTGGGATGTCAGAGATGCTCAGGCACATGCATTAATAGCCTTGTTTGTCAAATATGTCATTATCGCTCACATTCACTCTTGCAGAAAAGCTAAGGATGATTGGGATACACTTACCACTTTATACCATGCAAGGGATGAGGCTCATGTTGCTTACCTCTGAAAATAGTTGGAGAGTGAGCACATGAATGAAGGTGATTCCATGGATAGGTTTCTGACAAAGATCAAAGACTTGAAAGAATAGTTGATTTTTGCTAATGAAGTCTTGCCTAACACTACACTTGTATAGAGTGTTCTAAATGGTCTTCCCAATTAATATTAGAGTTTTGCTTCTACACTTCATTTGATGATGAAAGGCAATCCAAGTTCCTTAATGTTTGAGGAGTTAGTCTCTGTTCTATTGCAAGAAGATCAATCTAGGCAGAACAGGTCCATTATGTGTGTTGTAGATCAAGCTTTCCTGGCTAGTCAGAAGGGCAAAGGTAAATGGAGCCCTTCTATTGGTAAGTGGAAATCTTCTAATTCTACACAATCAAAGAAGGATGACAAACATGAGAACTTTACAAAAAAGCAAAAATTGTTTTGCAAATATTGTAAAGCAAATGATCATAACATAAAGAGTTGTCCAAAACTGGCTGCTAAAGAGGCAAGGAAGAAATAGGCTAGAATGGTTGTTGCAGAGGCCTCTACACCCAAAATAGAGTTTCCTAATCTTGTGCATAATGAAGAATGGGCATCTACTACTGTTTGCAATTTTGATCGATCTTCACATGAACAGTTTATGTTTGTAGTAGACTCAGATGTTTGGTACTTAAATAGTGGGGCAACCAAACATATTACCTTGCAACATAGTTTCTCCACTTTACTTGAGCCTACTAGATGCTTTATTTGTGCAAGGGATCAAGAAGAATTTGTTATCAGTTTTAGCTTTAGCCAAGATTGGCTTGGTTTTGAAATTTGTTGATGATAGATGTACAATTAATGAACTGTCAAATGGCAATGTCATTATTGCTTCTGGAATTTTATGTAATGGGCTGTATAAGCTCATAGAGTATGAAAAATTTGTGAATGATTCAACATGTGCAGTACATGATTCTCAAGCTTTATCAGATGCAAAGGTTTGGCATGCACGCTCTGTTCATCTGGATTTTTCTAGTTTGCTATGCCTGTAGAAATCTAAAATGATGTCTCTTTTGCCAAACTTGAGGCATCTAGTAAACATGTATGTGAAGGCTGTATTTTTGGCAAAATGTAGCATTCCTCCTTCCTAAAAGATGGTTCAGTTCGAGCTACTCAAAAATTGCAGCTTGTTCACAGTGATGTCTGTGGCCCTATGTAGACACCCTCTTTTGGGAACTATCTTTACTTTGTGACTTTAATACATTTCTGGCTAAACATGGGATAAAACATTAGTGTAAAATGCCGCATACACCTCAACAAAATGGAGTTGTTGAACGGAAGAACAGGTGACTCATGAAGATGGCAAGGTGTATGGCCAAAATTCAAGCTTTACCACATAGTTTCTTGCTTGAGGTTGTCATGTGTGCAACATATGTACTTAATAGGTGTCCCACTAAAGCATTGCAGTCTATCACTCCATATGAGGCTTCGCATGGTCGCAGGCTACTTGTTGCTCACCTACATGTTTTTGGTTGTTTGGTATATGCATTAATGTCTGAACAACAATGTAGGAAATCGGATGAAGGTCTTCCTTCCCTAGGTTCGTTGATGTGTGGAATTTGGATCCATTTTCCGAGCCCCTAGTAGACCAAACTTCTGGGTTGCAAACTCAAGACTTGTAGCCCACCTAATCTTCCTCGCCTTGCTTTCTTCTCTTTGCTTCCCCAACCTCCTCTCTTATCACTTCTCTACCCACCCTTCAAATTCCACCTCAACCCCAATTTTACATTCATCTTGCGTTCACTCTCTTACATCGAAAATGAAGGCCGAAGTCATAATTGGATCATATGGATTCAACAAGTCAGGTTGATCTTGTGACTAAGGGTCATCGCAAATTATAGACTCACACGTTGCAACAGATTTGTTAGCCATTTCAAACAGAAGCTCTCAAATGCTAAGGTGAAGTTGTCAAGAAGTTCATGTCTCGTACTCTTCTCTCTCAAATGCTAAGGTGAAGTTGTCAAGAAGTTCATGTCTCGTACTCTTCTCTCTCAAATGCTAAGGTGAAGTTGTCAAGAAGTTCATGTCTCTTACTCTTTCTCTCTCTCTTTCTACAATAGCATATGATCGAAAATAATGCAAGGTATAACCTACAGCAGCAGTCTTGTAGATCATATATGCAAGATCGTAGAGTATAAATCCGTGGTTGCAAACGAAGGTGACCTGTTAATA
Organism: Ceratopteris richardii; assembly: GCA_020310875.1. Lineage (NCBI taxonomy): Eukaryota > Viridiplantae > Streptophyta > Polypodiopsida > Polypodiales > Pteridaceae > Ceratopteris > Ceratopteris richardii. Next base: position 185,420,000 of record CM035409.1, on the reverse strand, counting down.
TACATTCAATTTCTTTTTTGTTTTTTCTAAGATCCATTTTACTTAAATCATAAGACATATAAGCACATCATAATGTGAGCGTTTGAACTACTCTGGAATTCAACACATCGAACGCCCATGCGCAAACTTTGTAAGTTGAATTTTTGAATCAAATCATACATTCAAGAAGATGTTTTTCTTTTTTTTTTCAATTAGAATTTGCATACTTTCCTTTTCTTTTTCATGTTATTTTTTCAATTTTCTTTTTCTCTTTTTTTTTTCGTTTGTTCTTATCCCTTTTTATTATATATATATATGTATATATATATATATATATATATATATATATATATATATATATATATATATATATATATATATATATATATATATATATATATATATATATATATATATATGGTGTAAAATGTTTCCTATTTTTTTCTTTCTCTCTCTTTTTTTTTCAAATATATATATTTTGTGTGTGTTGTTTTCTCTTTCTTTCAGCATTTTTCTTCTCTTCTCTCTATCTCTTTTTTCTTCATTTTTCTTAATTTTATTAATTAAAATGCCAAATAGGTCATCATCAGCACTCAAACACACATATACACAAAAACCGATTATTTAACCACCAAAATTAGGATTGACTTCTCACCGCAACACTACTGCTCGAGTGCAAGTAATAACTAGAGCTCAAGCATTATAGCAGAGCCAAGGCTTAGGAAGGCAATGGTCAAAGAAGATGAGTGAACTTGAGGAAAAGTTAAGAGAAATGAAAGCTAACATAATCGAACTTGCATCTCAAATGCACTCACAAAATTCACCATCCCCATCCATCCCAAACCTTCCCATTAATTCACCACCACCTAGAGCAGGATCACTCTTAGTAGATCTTACTCATGAAGACTTAGACATGATGCTTAAAGCATATCAGGTCACAATACAAGAAAGGCCAAATGTGATAGAACATGAAAAGTGTTACCCTAGGGCTGACCTAGAAATTGAAAGAACAAAGCTCTATGCAAAGATGAAAGAATTGGCTCAAACCATAGTTGAGGCCAGTCATTTGTTCAATTGCACAAATTCAACTAAAACAGAGTTACACTTTGATGGATTATTAGAAAGATTGGGAAAGATGATAGCTAAGTTGGGAAAGCAAGCTACATCACAAGTGAGCAACATCAGAAGTGAAAGGATAAGCCTTCCTCCCAAGGATGCTTACATTCCCAACTCCACCGAGTGAGGAACATATCTGTGTCTGTAAATGAATACTCACAAGAATTTCTAAGAGAGATTCAGGAAGAGAAATGAGCAAAAGAAAGTGGAAATCCTCCTCCCATTGAAATTGTGGATGAGCTACATGATCAATTCCCACAAGATATTCCTTCTATTTATGGAGAACAAGAGGATGCCCAAACCAATGAACGATTAGACTTTGCATCTAACTCCAAACAAGAATTTCCTCATTTCATAGGTCCATGGGAAGCAAAGTCTACCTATATGAGAGCACCCATAGTCATGGTAAGAAACGAAGACTTAGTCATACCTAGGAATGTGCAGGTAGTAAAGAACACTAAGGTGCAATGCAATCTCACTTTAGAGTAGCTACTCAAGGTTAAGCCTGAATTGTGGAAACACTTAGCCAATCAAGTGCCATAAGTAGCTAAATTTCATTCCCAGATAGGATCACATTGAATAGTGCCAGAAATACCTTTAGATAAGATAGGAGACATGAGTGAAAGAGAAGAAGGAAACACCTATCTCCCTATCACTCATCAAGGTTATACAACCAAGGCTATTTTGGACTTAGACATAGGAGTTGAAATTGGTACCACATCTCTATGGAAGCGTTGGGGCAAACCAGCACTCACACCAACAAGAATGAAATTACAGATAGTTGATGGTCACATAGAGAGACCTTTAGGACTGCTATAAGGAATAACTCTTAGTACTTGTGGAGCAGAGTTTTAGCATATTTTTGTCGTATGTGACTTTAGCAAAAACCAAGCCTATGAGATGATCTTGGGAAGACCATTCATGAGAAAACCATAGGTAGTGCAGGATTCGGGAATCAATTCCTTGTATTTGCAACACTTATGTGTTACAACTAAAGTTAACCTCAAGAATTACTCTCATAGAGACGTGCCCCCTATGCACTCGAATCCCATCCATATAGCCATAGATGACACAGATTTGGTGCATAGTTAGGTGTGAAGGAAACTTATAGATCAACTAGAGACCTAGTCTATGCACCACTAGTATTTTCGGATGAATAATTTGAACCTCATGGTTGGGCAGAAATCCTAGCCACTATGGACATACCTATCAATGAAGAACAATTGACAACACATTGTGATGAAGATGGCTATGACATTTCAGTCTTTGCTATAGAACCAATCATGTGTAATTTGGTTATCAAAGAATGTGAGCCTTGTATGGAAAAAATTGAACAAACAAGTGACTTGGATCTAGAATCAATTATTATGGACCCCTTTTTGCATGACAAAAGAGGAATACATGTATGTAGTAGAAGTTCACCCTCAAGGGCAAGGAGGGCTTACAAACGATGTGAGACTAACCACACAAGTAACCACTAAGAGTGAAGAGAACTCCAAACATAAGAGGAAGAATATTTGTTTGAGGTCCTTGAAAATTTTAAGAGCTATGAGGTAGAGGATAGGAAATTCATGATAAGAATGCCTAAATGAGAAGCACTCACAAGAGTCGCCTATGATCACAAAGTGACAACTAAAAAAATCATTGTTACCATAGAAGAAGGTGAAGAACAATGCACATACATAGGACATGACCTAATTGATGAACTTGCATGGAGCTATAACGACCTAAAAGGTGTAGACCCTGACATATGCTTGCACACAATTCCCATGACCTCAGAAGCCAAACCCTCTAAGTAGAAGCCATACACCTATAATGACAATTATGCTGCCAAGATCAAGGAAGAGATAGATTGATTGGTAGAAGCCCGATTTATCTATGGAATTGAGCACACTAAATGGGTTTCCTCCATTGTAGTGGTGCCCAAAAAGAATGGAAAGGTATGTGTATGCATTAACTTGAAGAAGGTTAACGCAACCACCATTAAAGATACTTATCCGCTTCCTATCACTGAGCACCTATTGGAGAGAGTGGCATGCAAGGAAGTATACAACTTCCTTGATGGGTTATCTAGCTACAATCAGGTGGCCATTGCCCCAGAAGATCAGCATAAGATAGCTTTTGCCATGGAATGGGGCATATTTGCATTTCCGATAATGCCATTTGGTCTTACCAATGCATCTGCTACCTTCCAAAGTCTGATGTGTCATATATTTAAAGAATTCTTGCGTAAAAACTTGGAAGTCTATTTTGATGATCTATGAGCTCATTCCAACATTAGACAAACATATATGCATGAGCTAAGACAAATCTTTGATAAATCTAGAGAATAGCAGGTCTCCTTGAACCCAGAAAAGTGTGTTTTTATGGTCAAACAAGGCAAGATTCTAGGACACATAGTGTCAAAGAATGGCATATCCACAGATGAGGATAAAGCTAGAGCTATTGTAGAGCTACTAGGCCAAAGAATGTCAAGGAAGTACAAGCTTTCATGGGACATTGTGGCTATTATCGACATTTCATTCACATGTATGCAATCATTGCAAAGCCCCTATACAAACTTTTGGCTAACTTTAAGTGGTCAAAAGAATGTGAAAACTCCTTTAATAAGCTTAAGCAACAATTGTGTTTAGCTCCAATCTTAACTACACCAGATTGGAACAAGCCATTCCATGTTCATGTGGATGCATCCAATTATGCTATTGGGTGTGTACTAGCACAACCTACTGGTGAAGGTAATATGGATCTTCCCATTGCTTATGCTAGTAGACAATTTAATGTAGCTAAACAAAATTATACCACTATCGAAAGAGAAGGATTAGTAATGGTGTATGTGGTTAAGATGTTTAGACATTATTTTCTTGCAAATAAGTTTAATTTTTTTACAGACCATCAAGCACTATTATATCTAGTGAACAAACCTCGCAATATGGGTAGATTAATAAGATGGTTTGTCTTACTAATGGAATATGAATTTGATGTTGTGGTTAGGAAAGGTAGGACTCACCTTAGGGCAGATCACCTTTCTAGAATAACTTCAAGAGAGTCCCCTCAAGGAGTATCAGATGACCTTCCTGATGCTTACTTGTTCAATTTGGAAGTAGTTCCTGATTGGGCTAAAACTATAGTGCCTATTCTCACCTTTGGACCTAAACATCCTCTACTAAAATCCAAACTCTCATTGTAGATAATATACAAGTGTGGAAGAGATGGATACCTAATACTGTGTGTCCATAAGAGTGAATACCTTAAGATCTTAGAAACTGCTCACCAAGGTGTAGCAAGAGGACATTTTGGACCAGACGGTGTGATCATGACAATTTTATTTGCAAGTCTTTGGTGACCAACACTTCACATGGATGCACATACCTATGTGAAGCGGTGTGATATTTGTCACTGAACACAGTACTCGATATGTAAAGATGAGATGCCATTATGACCCATGATGGGTGGTCAGGCATTCTCTAAGTGGGGAATAGACTTTGTAGGTCCTATTAATCCCCCGACTAAGAGTTCACATGCTAGATACATTATTGTTTCCATAGAATATCTAACCAAATAGGTAGAAGTAAAAGCCATACCATGAACAATGCTCAAACGATGATTAAGTTCTTATTTGAGAATGTCTTCACTAGATATCGGTTACCAATAGAGTTAGTAAGTGATAGAGGTATGCACTTCTTGAGTGAAGTCATTGAAATATTCTCCAAGAATTCTTTTTGATCCATAAGAAGTCCACCCCTATCATCCACAAGCTAACGAACAAGCCAAGAGCACAAATAAGATCCTATGTAATGTTTTGACAAAAGTGGTAAATAATAAACATTTTGATTGGGACAAAGAGCTACACCATGATGTTTCGGCATATCAAGTTGCCTATAAAACGGTACTCAACACCACACCCTTTTAAATGGTATTTGGTCATAATGTAGTATTGCCACTAGATTTCTTGATCCCTATGTTAAGAGTAGTACAAGAGCATCAATGGACTGGTCATGAGCTCTCGTCTAGAATCTTTGATCTATAACAATTAGGCAAAACTAGATTAAGAGCAACTACAGGAATATACACAGCCAAGAAAAGGCAAAAGGCATACTTCGATGCTGTTAGAGGGCCGCCGAACCAGGACGGATGAACCCGGACAGGTGTCGTAAAAAGTGGATTCGTGGAAACATTGTAGCAGATTTCTATTTAAAGCGCATAAAGGAAAGCGGTAAAGATGAGTAGTAGTAGTTTTGTCGGAAGGAGTCTCTGTTCTGTTGGGCATTGTAGCGAGTAGGGTTGATCACATCTCGAACTGAAGTGTTTGGAAATTGCAAGTATCGTATTGTATTCTGTCTGTCTGTTATATTGAATCACTTTGGGAGATTGCGAGCATCATATTTTGAGACTATGTATGAGATATTGATGAGTACATTGAGTTCTGTTCTATTCTATTCGTATCTAACTATTCTGCTATTCTCCTTCTTGAACCGATTTCCATTCGGTAGTCTTGTGTGTGAGTCTGTTTGATGATCAGTTATATACGATTCTGGATCTTTCTGTCGTGAAATAGTGTGTTTGTTATCCTGCGAGAGACTGTGTAAGGTCAAAGTTAATCATCTACATTTAGTATCTTTTCGGTTAAGTGACCAGATTCGATACAATAGTCTGCGTTCACTGAGAATTCGGTAAAGATCTGTATGTGAACAGAAGTATTGGTAAGTTTGTCAATTGCGGTAGGAATTTGTGACTTGAGTCAGTATACGATAAGTTTTGCGTAATCCCGATTATAGTTGTCTGTGTATTATTGTTCGGTGTACTTACCTGTCACATGGAATCGTCATATTGAGTAGTATTCAATTATTGAAAAGTGTGTATTCTATTATTTATAAGTCACAATAGGACCTTTGCTCCATTACCATAGCAGATTCAGTCTAAAAGTCCTAATATTCACCGTGCCGAAGAGCGGTCAGTATTCAGACTCACCCACTGTGCTAAGACGTGATGGAGTATTTATGATTGTGTGAAGAATTGGGAAAATAGTACAGGGCCTTTGTCTAACATACCCCTACCACTCCCAAGAACCCGAGGACCCGATAATACTCTTCCGAAAGTTGGATAGAAGTATTATCGTTTAACATTGGCGATCCTGCTGGGGATGTGGCATTAAGATTGCCTGGTATTTTGTTCGAATTAAATTTTGTTGGATAGACAATAGCAACAGAATCAGATTGTTGCAAGACTGTTCTGTTCGTAATACTATATGATTAGTACGGAAATGCTACATGCCGATTACTCGATCAGGTGAAAAGTATCCCAAGAATCACCAATTAGGGGTATTAAGAACAACTCTGGGAGGTACTAGTGCAATTAGACCTGACCCAGTTGTCGAAAAAGTGATGAACGATAACACTGATTCCGGTGAGATTACGGTAGAACGTAGTACATCTCTAGAACTCTCTGGTATCACTACGGTGCAGACTGTCGAAAATACAGCAATTTTGGAACCTACCAAGACGCAGTTGGAATCTAGTCTAAAAGTTTTCGGAATAGATTCAGATACGATTAGAAACACTTTAGGGAAGGAAATTAACACAGGCGAATCAACACTGTATCCAGTCACAATTTCGAATCCTTCCGGTGGAATTTCGGTAAGAAAAACACAGTTTTTCGGTGACGATTCAGCAGTTTCGGCTGAATCTTCCGCTCAACTACAACGTTTGGAAGCAAGTCCTCCTACTCTGGATATCAAGGAGGAAGGAAGACTATTTGAAACAGAAATTCGCAATATAGTAAGTAAGCTAATTGCACCGAAAAGTGTGCCATTTGGTGAAACAAATTCCGGTAGTTCAGAAACTCAAAACAGAAATACAGAAGGAGTGTATAATACATTTACGATGAATGAACAACCGCAACGACAGTTAGGTCAACCCAGATCGGCTCCAACGGGAGTAACATATGTTGGAGCAGAGCAATCATCAATAGTGATTATATGAAGATCAAAGTGAGAAGATATGTGGAAGAATGAAGATTACCTTCAGAGGAAGAAAATAGAATCAGAAATGTTTCTTTTGTATATTACTCTTGTAAATAGTTCAATGTATTTTGAAAAAGATGAAGAGTTAGACTCGTATATATATCTACAGATACGTATTCATAGTAGGAGAGAGTGATATAGATCAGATAGAGAAGAATAGGTGAAGAGGTGATGAATATTGTATGTATTATCAACCATATGTATGAAAAGTAATGAAGAAGAAAATGTTGTAGAATTCTGCGCGTCGATCTTCTCTCCCATTCTCCTTCTGTGCTTAATCTTTTGAAGAATCCTTTTGCACGAATCTAAGTCCATAGCTAATCTATCTATGGCTAGAATTTGAGAGATTAATTTCAATCAGGCTGTGAGAATTTTGTTTAGGAACATTCATATGTGAAGATGTTCTGAGAGTCGAAAAATCTGGCGCACATTTCATCTTCAAAGAAATGGTCAGTGCTCAGTCCACAGTGTAAAGTTTTACACAAGTGAGGGCTCAAAATCTAAGTTGGAAGGTAAGCTATCTATGGCTAGAAGATCTTGATCAAACGGGTTCAGAGTTGGGAGAATCAGTGCTAAGAAGTTGCAGGTGTCAAAGTCGCCATTGCAGAGAAGCACTTTCAGACATAGGTAAAGTGTTTCACACATTTCTCAGTGTGTACTTAATCTTTTTGAGAGATTTAACTTGGCAAAGTTGCGCAACCTTAAGGCGAAGTGTTGTGCAAAGTTTTATCAAAAACTTTACAGGATTGATTAGTCAATGAGTGACTAATCTGCAGCAGACTTTTCTGAAGAAACTGAATTTTTCAGAATAATCAATTTTCTGATAATTTGGTGAAGATTCTCTAAATTAGGTGGAGTCTAAAGTTGATCTTGATATAGAGGTGATCTAAATTCAAGGTCAACTTATTCTTTTGGAGATTAACACTCTCCATCAGTGGTATCAGAGCAGGTTGTGTCAAAATTGAAGTGAAGGAGACTCCGACTATTGCAGAAGTACAAATCTTTACATTTTGAAGGTGCAGAAGGGTAAAGGTTGAAGAAAACTTGAAGGAAGACATACAAAGAGTATCAAAAGGATCAGAAGGAGCAACATGCGAAGTAAAGGTACATTCATTATCTGTAAAGGTTAAAGTTTTGAGACTACAGGTGAAGCAAGGATGGGAGATAGTCTCCAAATTGAAAAGTTGGATAGAGAGAACTATCCTGCATGGTCTATGAGGATGGAAGCTCATCTTATGAGCAAAGATCTGATAGGATACATCACAGGAGATGAAGAAAAGCCAGAATTCAGAGATCCTAGTGTTCCAACTAGGGAGGAGCTTGCAGATTTGAAGAATTGGATGAAGAAGGATGCTCAAGCAAGAAGCATCATCTACATGGCAGTCAATGACTATTTGCTTCCTCACATTAGAGGACTTGAAAGTGCATGTGACATTTGGAATGCTTTGGAGGAGCATTTCCAAAATACAACCAAATCAAGGAAGGCTTCACTATGGGCAGAGTTTACTACCTTCAAGAAGAAGGCTTCACAATCAATTTCTGATTATGTGACAAAGATGAAGGACATTGCAGATTCTTTAGGTGCAGTTGATGAAGATATTGAAGAAGACAAATTGGTAAGACAAATACTCACAGGGCTAAGAGGAGATGAGAAATGGAAGCCTTTCATTTTATCTACAGAACTTTCATTAGATCATTTTACTCCTGATTTGAATCAATTGTTAGGTCATATGCTAACTTTTGAGAATGATATCAAAGGAGATGTTGATAAGAGTGCAGGGCATGCAATGTATTCTAAAGACAAGAAGAAAGCTAACAAAGGAAAGCAACAATCAGGTGAAGAAGAAGGCACATCAAACCAAGCAAATTTCATAAGAGGAAGAGGAAATGGCAGAAGTAGAGGAAGAGGCAGAAACAACAAAGAGAATGCAAGAGCTTGTTGGATATGTGGTAAGACCAATCATCTATCTCATGATTGTTGGCATAATAATCAAAACAATGGTAATTATCAGAACTTTAATCAAAGAGGAAGAGGAGGTAGATTTCAGAGAGGAAATTTCAGAGGTAGAGGTGGTAGGAATTCTTTTGAAAGAGGTGGTGGAAGAAACTTCCAAAGTCAATCCTATAATAACACCTACTACAACTATGCATCAGATCAAAAGGAGGACTCGACTCTCATTATGAATACATGTGAAACTTCACATGAGGACATGAGAGTGTTTTATATTGATTCAGGATGTAGTAATCATTTGAGTGGAAATATTGCTTTGATGACTGACCTAGATCATAATGCAATTAATCATACAGTTCAGACAGGTGATAATACAAAGCATAAGGTAAAGTCAATTGGTTCAGTCAAAGCTAAGGATGGGAGCACTCTTCTGAGTAAGGTACTTTATGTTCCCACAATTCCAAAGAATTTGATCAGTGTAGGTCAAATTGTGGAAAAAGGTTATGAGGTAAGGTTTACCAATGATGGAGTTTATGTGGAAGATCCTAGTCAAGGGTATAAACAAGTTATTGCAGGAAAGAAAGAAGGAAGGCTTTTCACATTGAAGGTACAAGGAAATGTTGGACATGCTATGTTCACATATGGAGAGCAGAAGGTGTCAGAATTGGATCTTTGGCACAAAAGACTTGGACACTTTAATGAAAGAGGTATCAAAGAAATGATTAATAATGATTCAGTGCTTGGAATGCCTAACATTGCAGGTCAACACATGACATACAGATGTGAGGCATGTCAATTAGGTAAGGCTCATAAGCAATCCTATTCCAAGCATGGGTTTATGTATTCAGAAAGACTTGAATTGGTGCATACAGATGTGTGGGGTCCTTCAAAGGACTTTAGTATAAATGGTTCAAGATATTATGTCATATATGTTGATGATGCTACCAGGTGGATCACAATTTATGTGATTAAGGAAAAGTCAGAAGTGTTTAATACATTTAAACACTATCATGCATATGCAGAAAGGATTACAGGTCAAAAATTGAAGAGACTAAGGTCAGATGGAGGGGGAGAGTATTTTTCAAATGAGTTCAATGATTATTTGTGGAATGCAGGTATAAAGAGAGAAGTTACTTGCAGGTACTCTCCTCAACAAAATGGGGTAGCAGAAAGAAGAAATAGGACTCTTGTTGAGTTTGCAAGGTCCATGATGAAAGAGAAGAATTGCCCAAATTATTTGTGGGCTGAGGCTGTTAATACAGCTACATATTTGGTTAATAGATTGCCTTGTAAAGCTTTGCAGGGTATGACACCATATGAAGCTTGGTGGGGTAAGAAACCTACCTTGGATCATTGTAGAATATTTGGATGCTTGGCATATGCATATGTGCCATCTCAATTGAGGCATAAGTTGGAGCCTAAGGCAGAGAAGTATGTATTCATTGGTTATGATGATAAGCAAATGGGATACAGGTTGTGGAGTCCATCCACAAAGCAATTTATTGTATCCAAGGATGTTACATTTGATGAACAAGGTACTTGGTATGCATGTAAATATAATGTACATGCAGATGATGAAGAAGTAGTGGAACAAAGGAAAGGTAAAGCAAAGATTCAATTACTTGATGAAAGTGAGAGTAATGAAGTGCAGATTGAAGTTGAAGAGAGGCCAAGGTTTGATCCAGAATGTGATGAACCAGAGACCTCAAGAAGTGCAGAAGTTAGGAGATCATCTAGGCACAAATGGCAACCTACAAGGTATAGCTATGACACTTCATTCTTAACTACTAAAGATTATGCTTATTTGGTAAAAGCAGATGAAGACCCTTCTACATATGAAGAAGCCAGAGGGAAGAAGAATTGGGAAGATGCTATGCAAGAGGAGTATGATGCATTGATAGAGAATCAAACATGGGATTTGGTTCCTAAACCTAATAGTCAGAAGATTATTGGATGTAAGTGGGTTTACAAAACAAAGAGATTTGCAGATGGAAGTGTGTCTAGGTACAAAGCTAGACTTGTTGTGAAAGGGTATGCACAGACATATGGAGTGGACTATGATGAGACTTATAGTCCTGTGGCAAAGATGACAACTATCAGGACACTCATTGCAATTGCTGCTTGTAAAGGTTGGAAGTTATCTCAATTAGATGTTAAAAATGCTTTCTTGAATGGTTACATTTCAGATGAAGTCTACATGGAGCAACCAGATGGGTTCAAAGATCAAGTGAGTCCAAATTATGTATGTAAGCTCAAGAGAGCTTTGTATGGGTTGAAGCAAGCCCCAAGGGCTTGGAATTATAGGCTTGTAAAATTCTTGAATGATCTTGGATTTCAAGCATCAAAGGCAGATAGTAGCTTGCTAGTCAAAGCAAGTGAAAATGGATTCATTTATGTGTGTATTTATGTTGATGACATAATACTTACAGGAACAGATGATAAGGGGATACAAATGATCAAGAAGCAGATGGAGAAAGAGTTCAAAATCAGTGATTTGGGGAACCTATCATTCTTCTTGGGAATGGAGATCTCTTATACTCAACATGGAGTATATGTGACCCAAGAAAGGTATCTTAAAAATTTGCTAACCAAATTTAAAATGGAAGATTGCAGGGTTGCACCTACACCTTTGGAAGTGAACCATAAATTGTCTAGGTTTGGAGGAGAAGAGTTCAGAGATATGAAACTCTATCAAAGTTTGGTTGGTAGCTTGATTTATGCTACATTGACAAGGCCTGACTTGTTATATGCAGTTGGTGTGCTCTCACAATTCATGCATTGTCCTAGAAAGGAACATTGGATTGCAGGACAAAGAGTACTTAGGTACATCAAGGGTACACTCAAAGAAGGGTTGTACTATGGGTTTACTTCAGATACAAGAATCAAGATATATAGTGATGCAGATTGGGCAGGTAATGTGGATGATAGAAGATCAACACATGGATACTTGTGCTATGTAGGAGACAAATTGATTTCATGGTGTTCCAAGAAGCAACATACAGTTGCTTTGTCATCTACAGAAGCAGAATATAAAGGTATGGTGGAAGCTGCAAAAGAGGGAATATGGCTAAAGACACTTTTGAAAGCTTTTGATGTGATTCAGAGTACTCCTATTATTTGTGGAGACAATATGAGTTCATTATACTTGGCAGCTAATCCTGTATTTCATGCTAGAACTAAGCACATTGAAATACAATATCATTTTCTGAGAGAGAAGGTCATTGAGAAGGAAATTGAAGTCATACACACCCCTACAAAAGATCAACTTGCAGATATGATGACTAAAAGTTTGGATGGACCTAAGTTGCAGAGGTTTAAAGATATGGCAGGAATAAAGAAGATGCAGGTAATCACAATTGAAGATTGAGGGGGAGCTGTTGGAGCAGAGCAATCATCAATAGTGATTATATGAAGATCAAAGTGAGAAGATATGTGGAAGAATGAAGATTACCTTCAGAGGAAGAAAATAGAATCAGAAATGTTTCTTTTGTATATTACTCTTGTAAATAGTTCAATGTATTTTGAAAAAGATGACGAGTTAGACTCGTATATATATCTACAGATACGTATTCATAGTAGGAGAGAGTGATATAGATCAGATAGAGAAGAATAGGTGAAGAGGTGATGAATATTGTATGTATTATCAACCATATGTATGAAAAGTAATGAAGAAGAAAATGTTGTAGAATTCTGCGCGTCGATCTTCTCTCCCATTCTCCTTCTGTGCTTAATCTTTTGAAGAATCCTTTTGCACGAATCTAAGTCCATAGCTAATCTATCTATGGCTAGAATTTGAGAGATTAATTTCAATCAGGCTGTGAGAATTTTGTTTAGGAACATTCATATGTGAAGATGTTCTGAGAGTCGAAAAATCTGGCGCACATTTCATCTTCAAAGAAATGGTCAGTGCTCAGTCCACAGTGTAAAGTTTTACACAAGTGAGGGCTCAAAATCTAAGTTGGAAGGTAAGCTATCTATGGCTAGAAGATCTTGATCAAACGGGTTCAGAGTTGGGAGAATCAGTGCTAAGAAGTTGCAGGTGTCAAAGTCGCCATTGCAGAGAAGCACTTTCAGACATAGGTAAAGTGTTTCACACATTTCTCAGTGTGTACTTAATCTTTTTGAGAGATTTAACTTGGCAAAGTTGCGCAACCTTAAGGCAAAGTGTTGTGCAAAGTTTTATCAAAAACTTTACAGGATTGATTAATCAATGAGTGACTAATCTGCAGCAGACTTTTCTGAAGAAACTGAATTTTTCAGAATAATCAATTTTCTGATAATTTGGTGAAGATTCTCTAAATTAGGTGGAGTCTAAAGTTGATCTTGATATAGAGGTGATCTAAATTCAAGGTCAACTTGTTCTTTTGGAGATTAACACTCTCCATCAACATACACAAAGTTTAGTGGATTTCCAGGAGATGATCCAGATGCTCACGTACGCACCTTTGAAATCAGTTACGCTGTCCTCAACCATCCACCGGATCCGGCATACAAAGCATTTGTTTTTCAATCTACACTTGTGAATGAAGCAGCAAGATGGCTTACTGAATACGATATTAATCATTTCGGTACTTATGAAGTAGTACGAGACGCTTTTTTGCAGCGATTCAGGCTGAAAAAGAATCCTGCAGAGATCTTTGAGTATTTACAGAACAACAGACAGAAACCAAATCAAACTGTACAAGAGTATGCTACCCTTTTCAGAACACATTTAAGACAGTTACCCCAGGCTCATGCTAATTTACCAGACGATGTTATTACACAGTGGTTTATCAATGGCTTACTTCCTCAACCTAGGCAAATCATGATTATAAGATGTGTAGGAGCCATGACCCTCGATGCAGTGATCGCAATGACCCTTCAGCTGGAAAACAAAGTTGGTGGATTTTCAGAGGATTTGGAATGGATAAAAACAAACAAACATGTGGCTGAAGATATAACTAAGCAAGTATATTGCACCACCTGCAAGAATTCAGGACATACTAGTGCCCAATGTGCGTTAAATCAGACCTATTGCGCCATCTGTAACATTGTTGGACATACCACTGAGAATTGTGCATACAATGCCAGAAGACAAGGAACAGCAACAGTTAATGCAATTATTCAGGAACAAGGGCAGCCAGCCAATCAATATGTACCCCCACATTTGAGAAACAATCAACAACAAGGTTATCGACATTATCGAGGACAGAGGAACAACAACTATAATACACCGCGCTGGCAGAATGGACCACCACCGGAAAATCATAATTTACCACCACCTCGATGTCATTTCTGTGGACAATTGGGCCATATTAGAAGATTCTGTAGAGATGCAGCGGAATATGATCAAAGGAAAAAGGAACGTCAAAACCCAATGGCCAATGTGGTAACAATCACACCTGTAGAGACGCAGGCAGCAGTAGTGCAAACTCGTTCCGGTAAACAATTGCAACCAGCAACAGAATTATTTGAACCAGGGATACGTGAACAACACAGAATGTATCATAAAGCTAGCCAGTGGACCACCGTAGAACCACCTGTTTTTCCAGAACCTACTCCAGTAATCCAGGCCCCGGATACGACACAAGCTCGTGCTGACAATACAGAAGCAGGTACATCATCTGCAGTAGAATTACCATCTTCAGACCAAGCTTCATCTTCAACAGTTAAGGAAGATGCAAATCAATTGCAACCAGCATGGGATATATTGTCAAAAGCATCCATCACACTGCCTTTCGGGCAATTACTGGCATTAGTACCAGGAATACGCCAACAATTTCAACAACAGTTTACTACAAAATCTGCTTGCATTCCGGCTACCGCAACAGTACAACCAGAGCCAGACTCTACGGTAGATCACTCAGTTCCTCTGATTACGGTATGGTTTCATAAACATCAAATCCCACAAGTTTTAATTGATGGGGGGTCTGGCGTGAATATTGCCACTGCGTCACTTTGTAAGAAGTTAGGATGGACTAAGATAGAACCAGTTCAATTCTTTGTTAGGATGGCTGATCAATCTAGAGTTCATCCAGTAGGACTGGTCCGAGATATACCCATAACTGTGCAAGACACAACATTCAAGATGACTTTTGTTGTTCTAGAATTGCCGGAATCCACCCTAGATTACAATCTACTTTTCAGCCGTCCTTGGTTGAAACAAGCCAAGGTAATTCAAGACTGGTCAGCCCAGGAACTTACGTTCAAAGATAAAAATTGCAAATGTGTTGTAAAGTTAGATGCGATACAACCCTGTGAGTTACATGCTCGACCATATTTTGCCGAACCAGTCCATATGTTAGATGGGTTGTCTGATGACGAAGAAGAATAATTTCTGAAGAATAATGTTGATTTAATGACATTAGGAACTATTGATCTACAGTCTGTGGTAGATACCTGGAATGCTTCAGTATGTACAGTAATACCCATTGCCGAAGCAACTAAGGAGGAAGATACCATTTCGATTCACGGTAATGAACTACAGCAACTGCAGAGAAATATCAACAATTTTATGTTCCAGAAGACCAGTTAATTACTTATAATCTTGGAGATGAAGATCACCCTCGTCCTGTAAAGATAAAGCAAAACTTACCTGAAGCCTTTCAAGCAGATTTAATTCAGTTACTCCAAGAATTTACTGACGTCTTTGCATGGGATTACAAAGACATGAAGGGCTTGGATCCTCGTATTTATCAACACAGAGTTATGCTAAAACCAGAAGCGAAACCGATAAAGCAAACTAGCTACCGGATGAACCCACATTATGCATCACAGGTAAAGGCTGAACTTGATAGGTTATTAAAAGTTGGATTCATAGTACCAATAGAACATGCGGAATGGATTTCACCGATTGTGATTGTACCAAAGAAAAACAAGCAATTGAGAATCTGCGTAGACTATCGGAAATTAAATGCTGCAACAGTACCGGATCCTTTTCCGATTCCTTTTTTGGATACTATGCTTGACAAAGTAGCAGGTCATGAGATGTATTCATTTTTAGATGGATACAGTGGATATAATCAAGTAAGAATGGCTGAAGAGGATATACCAAAAACTGCATTTATTACAAATTGGGGTGTCTTTGCTTGTACAGTAATGTGGTTTGGATTGAGGAATGCACCAAGCACATTTCAAAGATGTATGCAGGAGATATTTTCTCCTTATCTCACCTCATTTATGCAAGTATACCTTGACGATTTTTCAATTTTCGGTAAGATGATCGCACATCTGGTACATTTACGATGTTGCTTTCAGAGATGTAGAGAATATAGATTGTGTTTAAACCCAAACAAATCTGTGTTTGCGGTTTCATGTGGTAAGTTACTTGGTCACATCATATCGGCACAGGGTATTCAAGTCGATCCTGATAAAATTTCAGCAGTATTAGAAGCTCCGGTGCCTAATACACCTAAGGAAGTAATGCGGTTTATGGGTCAAGTGAGATGGCATGGAAGGCATTTACGGTGGCTTGCTCATGTGGCAATACCACTGAACAAATTAATTTCCAAGACTCCACGGCAATTCGAATGGACTCAAGAATGTCAGATAGCATTTGATCGACTGAAACAGTTATTAACACAGGTTCCCATTTTACAACCACCAGATTGGGATCACCCATTTCACGTATTTGTTGATGCATCTGATATAGCAATAGGAAGTGTACTAATGCAACAAACAGATAAATGGTTTAGACCAGTATACTATGCTAGCAGAAGATTAGCACCTGCAGAGAAGAACTACTCGGTAACTGAGAGGGAATGCTTAGGACTAGTGTATTCGGTAAAAAAATTCAGACATTATTTGCTGGGCCGAAAATTTACATTTCATGTCGATCACGCTGCACTTGTTTACTTGGTTCGGCAGCAACATATAGGTGGCCGCCTAGCACGATGGGTCCTACTATTGCAGGAATTCGACTATGATGTCATTCATCGGCCAGGTAGTTCACATGTTTTAGCAGACTTTTTGTCACGCTTAGATTCAGGTGAACCTCCGGTTGGTATAAATGATACAACGCCAGCCATCTATACTTCAGAACCAACTACTGAGGAATTGTCAACCCAACCAGTACCAACTACGTATTATGATCAGTTATTGATCTTCCTTTCGGATGGATGTCTACCTTCTGAAGTCCCTACAGCTACACGTCGAAAAATTGCAGTTTTTAGTCGAAGGTTCCGGTTAGTTGCTGGAGAACTCTATTATGCAGATCATACAGGAACCTTACTCCGATGTATCCCTACACATGAAGTAAATTCAGTCATCAATTTAGCTCACTCAAGTCCAACAGGAGGACATTTTGCAGCAGATCTTACTCACCGAAAAATTCTGCAAAGTGGACTTTGGTGGCCAACTATGTACAGAGATGTATTGGAATTTATCAAAACTTGTGATAGCTGTCAAAGAACTGGACAACCACTACAACGCCATTACTTTCCACTTCATCCAGTACTTCCTTTAGAACCATTTCAAAAATGGGGTCTAGATTTTATTGGTCCAATCACACCTCCCGCGGTATTCAGTAATAACCGGTATATATTGACTTGCACAGACTACGCAACCAGGTGGGCAGAAGCATGGCCTTTACGTTCAGCTACAGCAGTTGAAGTAGCAAAATGTCTATTATCAGATGTCTTTCCAAGATTTGGATTGCCACTAGAGCTTGTTTCAGATCAGGGCACCCATTTTATGAACAATTTGATGAAAGCATTAACATAGTCATTCCAGATCAGTCATAAATTCAGCTCACCATATTATCCTCGTGCAAATGGATTGGCAGAAAGTACCAACAAATCTTTGCTGAACATGCTTCAGAAATTGACTAGAGAAACACTGGAAAGATGGGATCAGTTACTACCTGCAGTCTTATGGGCCTATCGCACTACATATAAGGTAACCACCGGCTTGACACCATTCAAGTTAGCCTATGGACTAGAAGCAATAGCTCCGATGGAAATTGTAATACCAAGTTTAAGAGTAGCAATTTCTCAGAAGCTTCTACCCGAAGAGTCATTGGTATTTCGGTTGGAAACACTTAGAGAATTAGATGAGCACCGATGGCTCAGTTTCTTAACTATGAAAGAAATCCAACTAAGACAGGCCAGGACACATGACCGCAATTTAAAGACCTTAGTATTTTCGGTAGGACAGCTTGTTCTTTTCTACAATGCGAAGTCCAACAGATCAGCAGGAAAATTCAAGTTACGTTGGTTCGGTCCATTCAAGATTTCAGAACAAGTTGGTCCGGCAACTTTTCGGTTGACTACGTTGATCGGAAATCCATTGCCAAAGGTAATCAATGGGTCGAAGCTGCGGCCGTATTATCCCAGTACTAATACGCATTAAATTATTCGGCGGCGAACCGCGTTTTGTATAAATTTTTGTGTTTTTCTTTTTTTTCTTTTCTTCCTTTTTAGTAGTGTTTTGTACGAATCTTTATGTTACTAGCCGCCTCTCCCTACCGGTCACTCAAGCACACACGCCAGCATGCAAACAGTACCTTTCACGCACCGAACAATGATACCCATTCCCCTTCCCTCTCCCACCGTGTTCTCCTTATTTAACCCCCTCGGTTGCACCTAAACACTATTGTGTTTTCGAGCCTATACGTATTCCCTTGTCTTCTGTGTTATCTGTAAGAGTGCTTGTAAACACCATGGAAGCGCTAGCCAACTACGCTGCTTTCCGTGATGGTATCCCGACAGACGTCGGCGAATACCTGCGTTGTAGAGGATTGTCCAACTTCGCTGAGTTGCCTTGGCACTCAGTGGAAGCCCATCCCTTCTCCGCACAAATCATCCACGCCATCGCCCAATTCCCCGTCACCGAACGACAGTGGGTCTTCCCTTCTCTCCCATATAGGACCGTCATCACCTTCCAAGCCTTCTCTGCAGCCTACCGCCTCATCCCACAAGGACGCAAAAATGGCCCTAGCATCCCTATCGCTCGCATGACCGCACTCTTTCCCCGCTCCTCATCCAACGAATATGCCATTCTCTGCCGCCAAGAACCCGAACGATCCACCCTACAGTTTCTTGTAGCAATCCTCAACTTGCAAAAACGAACCTACGGTATCTCTCGCCCCTTCTACTCCGCTCTAGAATTAGCCACCCGTGAAACTGTAAACTTTGCTTCTTATTTCTTCCAACGAATCCATAGAGAATCCGTCGCTATAGTGAAACAACTCCAGAAAGGCAACTCTCCGCGCTCTCGCCTTCCCCACATCATCTCCTTTCTCTTCCCAACCATTCTCGCTGCACAACCCCCACCCACAGGCCCAGCACTTAGGCACGAAGAATCGGCACAACCACTCGAGGAAACTGAAGAAGACGACGAAGAGATCAATCAACTCTTCCGCACGAAGCGAATCAGGATCAGCTCTTCAGAAAGTGAAGTCCAAGGATCCGCCGGAAAGAAACACGATGCCGAAGAAGATCAGCAAGAAGAAACTTACCACGACACCGCCACTTCAATACACAACGACACTTCGACAGAGCAACAAGACCAACAAAACCAAGCAGATACAGAGATACTGTCCACCGAAAAGGAGTCTGAGCATCAACAGGACGAACCGGAAACTGCCACAAAAGCATTGGATGAACTTATTGAGGCCATCAATCATACAGAAGCCGAACAACAGAATGTTGCAAAGGTAACCACCATTGACTCTGCTCTACCCATCCCACCTGTCAACCCTGACCTCCCACCGGAACCATCCCGCCGACTCGGTTCTGAACCTACACCTTCCTCCTCTTCCTCCCCTAACTACTCTCCGCCAAACTCCCAAAACCTACTCACTGATACCTCCTCTCAGCCTCGTCAACCACCACCACCACCCACCGTATTTTCAGAACTAGCCTCCATGGGTCAGTTTCTCATGCAGTTATCACACCAACTGCCCATACAATTTAAGGAAGCCACGAACAACCTGAAGGCCGAATATCAATACAAGGTCGACGTACTGGAAGCAGACATCACCCCCCTCCAGGAAGAAATCGAAGCCACAAAGATTGAGAACCATCAGCTCCAGACTCAGTTAGCAGAGCTACAAGCCAAATTTTCGGTAGAACAGACCTTAGTAGAGCAACGAGATGCAGCCCTTGAGCAACTTACAGCCAAAGATCGACTCCTACACGCCGCGCATGAAGAAATCCGCGCCCTGAAGGCCACCCTCCACGAAAATGAAGATATCAACACCTCCCTCGAAGAACTGATCGCAGAGACAAAGATTCAATTGCAGGAAGCAATCCAGAAGAATCAGGAGCAGCAGAAAGAAACCGAACAAATCCAAGAACAGTTACGGAGAGCCGAAGAATGCGCAAATGAAGTAAACAGTATCCTAAAATGCCAGCTGATACGGGAAGGACAATACCTCAAGGATATCGACAGGACGCGCAGAGAACGAGATTCACTGAAGAAAACTATGGATTTCCAAACCCAGCAGTTTGAACGCCAAGACAACCAAATACGCAACCAAAAGGAGTATATTGCAGAGCTAAAGACCAAACTAGACGAAATGAAGACTTCCAAGGACGCCGCACTAGCCAATGATTTTTATCTACAGGAAGCTTTTGTGCAGACCCAGGCCGAGAATGTACTCACCGAAGCCATCGCACTTAGCTTTGCTAGGATAGATGCCCAGCTTCTAGAGCCTGATACGCTAAAACAGCTATTAGAAACCCTTAAGAAAAAGATAGCTCGAACATTTAGATCGGCTAGGAGTATGTACCTCGAAGGTCTCATCGACGAATGAGTATATTCGCCCATCCAAATTCATAATGTATGAATATGATAATCAAATTTCGGATTTCTCACATTTTCGCACATGACAAGTCTTGTTCAGTCTAGCACCAATCGACAATGTAACATGCGGCATAATGATTTTTATTCGGATACAAATATTATCAAGGGAGGGAAGAGTCATGTCATACTGACATACAATCAGTAGAGCAAATGGCCGTTCAAGCACCGGTGTCTATAAAATGCGTTTACAGAGTATAGCTTTCTAAATTAGCATTCTTCAAGATTCAGCACCTGTTAGCAACTTCTAGTATATTTTTTCAGTAGACCTTCACCAAGCATGTCGGAATCTGATATTCTCCGCTGGCAATTCAGAAAGCGCGCCCATACGTAGACCTATGTGGTAACAACAACAGATACCACTCTACAAGATGAACCAGATGATGCAGTAACTTCTGCATCAGAAAAAACTCAGCATAAATTCTCCACCGAATTTAAAATCGAGCTCGACACCAAATCGCCAAAGAATGAAGAATGGCTACAGAAGATAGGGCTCCTCCAGTTTGCCCAATTACCGTGGGAACAGTGGATTGCTAATGATGATGCAGAGGACCAATTACATAGCATGCGACAAACTAGCGGTTTCATACTCAATCAGGTACGATTTTCGCCCCAGCTCGTCTCAGCCGTATTTAAACTACCAATCTATGATGGTGCCCGATATCTTAAATGTTCAAATGAGGATCTGAAGAAGGAATTTGGCAACTGTGAAGGCCCCCGACGGTATTACATGTTGAAAAACGCCACCTATCACCGACGAGAACAATTTAAATGGTATTTAGAAAAGCTTTGTTTACTAGTAAAATTCGACTTAATGTCGAAAGAAAATTTTTCTCCCCTATTGCATGCCGAAGAAGGAGGTCCGGTTAGCTGGACACATTGGCTCTATGACCACCTCTACGCACAAATCATTGTTGGGGATAAGAGAAGATCCCACACCAATAGCAGACTAGCAGCCTATTTAGCTGCTATATTTAATTTTGTCCAATCTGTAAAGGATAAACAGTTACACTGGTCCCCCCCTTTTTACCCCGGTGAATATGATCAAATAAATTCAGAACACCACACAGAGCCTCAGGAAGAAGCCCAACCCTCCACCTCGTCTGCATCTTTATTCCACACAGGTAACAGCGCACAGAATCAGATAGTAGGGACGCCATTTTGGCTGTCCATTAGAAGGCGAATGGCAGACAACTTGCCAACTGCCAGTCCAGAGCAAGTACCGAATGTCCCCCAACCCGATTTTGTTATAAGGATGCAAAACCAACTCCAAGAGGTTTCCCAATATTTACGGCAACAAGAACAAGCGATTCAGCACAAAAACGAGTTATTATTAGCCACGATGACTAAGTCCAACTCAGTAATGACACAGATGCAAAAAGAATTGGATGACAAAGAAGCGTTAATACAGGTGTTACAGCAAAACAACCAGCATATTACGGCCGAATTGATCACCGCAAAAAAGTATGTCCAAGACTTTAATCAGTGGCAGCAAGCTATCCAAACACAAATTCAAACCGAAATGTCTAGTTTTTCTACCATGAATGCTCACCTGCAAGCCGAAAATGAAATTTTGCAGTCAAGGATACAAGTATTGCAGGAGTTCGAAAAGCAGATATTAAAGGATGAGGGTGTAGAACTAAATGCCACATTGATGACAAATGTGGACATAGATTTATTAAAACAACAGTTGGATAGCCGTGTTCAAAATAGCTGGACACTTTTTCGCAGGAGATGGCTGGCTATACTTGTACCGCCACTAGAACAAGTGCGATCAGAAAGGATTGGGGAGTCAAACCCTGGTATGGACCGACAGGCACTGCAAAAGGATATTTCAGCCAGGTGGTGATAGGATACTGTATGGATACATGGCTTCTGCAGAAGACATGGATATTTTCAACAAGCATAGCACAGGCATATCCAAGTTGAAATGGGAACTAAAGCGGTACAAACACGCACAAACTTTCAAGAAGAAGAGGATTCAACAGCACAGAGGGTACTTTGATTCCATAGATGAAGCGATTAAAGCACATGACAAGGCCAATTCACAAGGTCAAGTTGTCTGTGCTAACTCACGAACAGCTTCTTTTGATCTCGAGGCAGCTAACAATCATATCATTGTCTGGCCTCCTATTGTATGTATATATGGACATGCTTTTCAGGATGGCTTAGATGTTCAAGAAGCTATTCAAGTCAAAAAGGAAGAGCTGCAACTTGGGCATATAGAGCGCTGCGAACAACTTGAGAAAAAGCTGGGTAAAGAAGAACAACAGCCAAAACAGGTGAAAATGCAAGAAGACATTGATCGCTTTTGAACTGAGCCTGAGAGAAACTGAAGAATACGAGTATAAAAAGCGTGAGCTTTTGAGGCAACAGCATATAAGAAAGCGGGACTTCATGAAGAGGCAACTAGACCAGCTATACGAGTTTGAGGAAGTTCTGGAGAAAGAGAAGACCTATCACGTACGGTGACACATTCGGGGTTGAAGGGCCAGGCACGCATATGGTCCTCAAGGGCATAGGGGAATGAGCCTGCTTATATTTGCTGAATCACCAGCAGGATATTGGCATGCTGAACGTTTAGCCAGAGCCTTTCTGGATGCATGTAAAGGAAGGGAACATTGGGATAGCCCAGGCAAAAGGATATTACTAACAGTACTGCACCTGCGGGTTCGAGTCCACCGTGCGTGCCAGTGTTAGAGGGCCGCCGAACCAGGACGGATGAACCCGGACAGGTGCCGTAAAAAGTGGATTCGCGGAAACATTGTAGCAGATTTCTATTTAAAGCGCATAAAGGAAAGCGGGAAAGATGAGTAGTAGTAGTTTTGTCGGAAGGAGTCTCTGTTCTGTTGGGCATTGTAGCGAGTAGGGTTGATCACATCTCGAACTGAAGTGTTTGGAAATTGCAAGTATCGTATTGTATTCTGTCTGTCTGTTATATTGAATCACTTTGGGAGATTGCGAGCATCATATTTTGAGACTATGTATGAGATATTGATGAGTACATTGAGTTCTGTTCTATTCTATTCGTATCTAACTATTCTGCTATTCTCCTTGTTGAACCGATTTCCATTCGGTAGTCTTGTGTGTGAGTCTGTTTGATGATCAGTTATATACGATTCTAGATCTTTCTGTCGTGAAATAGTGTGTTTGTTATCCTACGAGAGACTGTGTAAGGTCAAAGTTAATCATCTACATTTAGTATCTTTTCGGTTAAGTGACCAGATTCGATACAATAGTCTGCGTTCACTGAGAATTCGGTAAAGATCTGTATGTGAACAGAAGTATTGGTAAGTTTGTCAATTGCGATAGGAATTTGTGACTTGAGTCAGTATACGATAAGTTTGGCGTAATCCCGATTATAGTTGTCTGTGTATTATTGTTCGGTGTACTTACCTGTCACATGGAATCGTCATATTGAGTAGTATTCAATTATTGAAAAGTGCGTATTCTATTATTTATAAGTCACAATAGGACCTCTGCTCCATTACCATAGCAGATTCAGTCTAAAAGTCCTAATATTCACCGTGCCGAAGAGCGGTCAGTATTCAGACTCACCCACTGTGCTAAGACGTGATGGAGTATTTATGATTGTGTGAAGAATTGGGAAAATAGTACAGGGCCTCTGTCTAACAGACCCCTACCACTCCCAAGAACCCGAGGACCCGATAATACTCTTCCGAAAGTTGGATAGAAGTATTATCGTTTAACAATGCCCATGTGAAGGATAAGGGCTTGAAAGTAAGAGATTTAGTCCTAATGTACACATTGAAGCAACATGCACGAAAGTTGGAGAATTGTGGCTATGGACCCATGATTATTAATAGAATATCAATGAGTGGAGTTGTCCAATTATCCACTCTAGAAGATGACATTCTACCTAGTTACATCAGTGGATGCAGAGTCAAATTATATCAAGAACCTGTCACCAAAGGCATGCTTAATTGACTCAACACTGCAAAGAAACGTAAGGAAGAGTAAAAATGAGTTCTAGAAGAAGCACAGGCAAAAGCCTTAGAACACATCCGATGAATGAAATTGAGGACACAGGGTAGAGATCAACCTAGGTCAGATACTCATGATGCCCCAAGATATCACATGGCCATGTGTGAAGCATCAGGTGTAAGTTCCCCTCGAATTATTGATCGACATCCTTTTGTGACACTAGAGGTAGGAAAAGGAGAGAGTGCAAGGACTATAAGATCCTTGATTGACTCAGGTTTCGCCACTTGTGCAGTTAGATTTTACTATCAAGAATTGCAATTAAGTATCACTCCTATAGAAGCATATCTCATAGGATTGGGATGAGTGAAAACCCTTGGCATGGGCACGGTGGATCTTCCCATCTACCTTCTAGATAATGATACTCAAAGTGCTAGTGTGTCAAGACCAGGATCTCATCGAGCCTCTTGTCTTGGGTCAAGATTGGATCTATGACCATGCAGTCAACTTGAACCTAGAAGTGGACTTCTTCAGTTCTAAGTAAATCAAAATTGCATCATAGTTGCGTTAGAAAATTGAGCACTCAAGGAACTAGGAAAGGCATCCACACCTGCTGCTTCCAGGAGCACACATGAAGATAATGATGATATTCTTGTCCAAAGTTCTATGGTGCAAAAAAAGGCTGCTCATGAAGGACTCGTAGAAGCCAATATGGAAATCCCTTCTTTTCCGAAGAAGGTCCAAGAAAACCAAGCAAGGCAACCCAAGAAGCACATGAAATAGAAAACCAAGTTGTAGGCTTGACAATCGGTGCAAAATAGAGTACCTCATGGAGTGAAGTAGATCTTGATACGCAAGGCTGAGAAACCCTCTACTCAGGAGAGAGAACCATAATGATGCACCAAACAAACTACTCAACTAAAGAATAAAATGAAGAAGTATTCCAGGAATCAACCAAGGCGGATCATTTCTATTTGAGCCCCAAAGTGATCGATGAAGGCTGGCCCCAATGCACGACAAATCTAGGTGCCTAAGGCTTGCTTACAAGCTCAAATAGTTTCACATAGGCTCATAAGTTTGAATCACCACTCACAAACACTCACGTCACAAACTTCATGGAGAGCATTTGCAATCAATACCTCAACACCTCAAATCACATCTAGGATTATCTGGAAATGGGTGCCCAAAAAGTCCCAAATCCAAGAAGACCTATTCCAAAGACATTTAAAAGTCATCACCGCCAAAAGTTGTAATCTCATGCTCAAAGTTTGGAGAATTAAATCTTGTAACAAACCCCCTGACCAGATTTTGTAACTTAAAAAGAGTAGATGCATTCTGAGTAAATTGCACAAGCAGAGTAAGCATCTAGGAAATCACTAGCCTCCTAACCAACACTCACTGACAGACTAAGCATCTAGGAAATCACTGACCTCCTAACCAACACTCACTGACACAGAAAGACCTCACTCACTAACTCACTAACCACTATGAGTATCATGTTGGTATTGAAAATGGGACATGGTATCATCTTCTATTTGATGCAATGATAATATGTTCTCCTCTTCTAACAGATTCAAAAAATAATAAACAGCAACACCATCGCACTCATCGCTGACTAACAAGCACTAGTTCACGAGTAGGGACAAATCAACCAACTAGCAATATGGAAAGTTTTCCTATTGAAGTGCCATCGATCAAGCCACCAATAGAATTATGCTGCCTACATGTAATACCCATTTAGGATCCACCAACAAGATTGATAGAAAGGGTTAGTGGAAACTCTCATTTTTCAATGGAATGTCAAGGCCGTTAGGAGATGTGGCTTACATATAGGAATTAGTTCGGCAACGTGTGGGGATCATTTCAATTTTTTTCAAGAGAGTCCAAGACTCTCTAGAACACCCCCAAACTCCAAACAATTTGGCAATGTGCAGGGTTGTCCGAGTATTTCAAGGCCCCCTTACCCAAACCAAATTTCAAACAATGCTACTATCTGGCATCCACCTTGCAAGCAAGTGGTGTAAAAGACTTCCCGAGAACCTTTTTCATTGCATCTTTGTTGTGCAACAATGAATTGAGAAGTTCAAGCTCACCTTGGAATTAGTAAGAGATGCACTCAACATGCACAACACACATGTCCCTGAGAACATGAAGGGTAGTAAGCTTTTGAAGCTAAAGGATATGGAAGCACTGACTCCTAATATTTCAATTCCACTTCACCTATGCATGCAACATTTTTCTTTTCCAGGTTAAGACCACTTCACGTAGCCACACAAAAGAATATGGTTCACTCTCTATCTAGCTGAGACAAGTTTGCTGACCATCAAGCTTCCCATGTGGATCATCAAACAGTTGTATGAAGCTAAGAAGAGGTGTTCTAGGAAGCCAGTTGTGAATGGGTGTTGTTACATTATTCATATTAGATATAGGTATTTATCATAAGATGTGCCCATCAAGAGCGCTCTGACCTGGTCCAAATCACAACTTTTTAAAGGTCATCGAGCTTCCACGCATAAGTTTAAGAGAATGAGAGGGACAATCCCATGTGTCTAGCCAAGAAAGGTTGTCATGACCCCAGAAATCTCACCAAGTGGAGAAGGCATGGTGCCCCCTTTATGATTAGAACCTCTTGATCTCAGTTTGAAGAAACTTCAAAAGTTGCTCCCTTTGCTCCCCCTATACCATCGCAATTTGAATTCCGCCCCATTGGAGACATTGAAGGGATGAGCACATTTGACTTTGAGTCCTTCTTGCAGACCACTCAGCTCTCGGACATTGATTTCTTTTCTAACACAGAAGGTCCTAGCACCTCAACACAAAGAATGGGAAGATCAAGAGAAATTCATCATGTACACTGGGAAGAAGACCAATAGAGGACTCTCTCTCAACAATTGGAACAACCAAAGCACGAGGAAGAGGAAGAATCCATTAGAGCTCCAGCCTATACTTCACAGCTCTACAGATTATACCAAACCATGGAGAGAGCTTGAACATAATAGTTGCTTTCTAAACAGAGTAGCAGAGTACTCATGGCCCAACTCTTGGAAGAGGCCAGTGTAGACTCTCAATTCAGTAACTATGTGAAACTCCTCTCAGAGACCTATGGTGTAGTGGAAGCCATCAGATACACATTACAGAGGCCTCACGCCCAATATGATCCATGCATGTTACAAACACAACCAAGGTCAAGGAAAAATATTCAAGTTCCCATCACTTTCATGGAGACAATGACTATGGCACCCGAAATGGGAGAGACGACTACCACTCTAGTTTTTGTAACCCGACGCAAGATGGTTTCCCAATCTACTGACATTGCCATGCCAAATCCACCAATACAACTAGTGGGAACTCCTTGTTGAAAATCAAGTCTCAATCATGCAAAGGGGCTCAACCACGAGTTTTGCAAATGGACCAATCAAAAAGGAGGACCCAAATTCATGGAATAAAGCTAGAATCTCCACTAAACTCTATCAAATTCAAATCTCATCAAATCAATCACCAAAAATTGCACCTACACTGATTGGTGGGTGGTTAGCTAGATTTTAGGAAAAGTAAACCTCTATATAAGCATCATCCCACCTTTTTTTCTTGAGTTTTATGCATTCCACAAGTTTCCCACTTAGTTTAGTAAACTCCAGAAATCAGCCCCCTTGCTTGCTTACCTCTTTTTCTCATGACTTTGCTCTCTCTATCTAGAGGTGTAGTTAGGCTTTTCCAAATTTGATTGTACCATATTACAAAGCATTGTTTTCTCTCTCATTGTAATCATTTTCGTTCATTTCAAGATTCATTTGGTCTCTCATATAGTGCCCTAAACTTTTCCAAAGTTTCAAGTTATTTGAGTCAGTGAGTTGTGAGAAATCACCAACTTTGTGAAGGTATTTCTCTACACATAGGCAGAGAGTGTTGCAAACAAGTAGATTGTTTTGCAGAGGTTGTTTCTCCCAGCTGGAATATCCATTTGGGATGATTTAAAGCTTGTTGGGTAGATCCTATAGTCTTCTCTAAGTTTACAAAGTTTCATTTTAATTATCTATACTAGTGCAAAGAAAAAAGCAGAACAGTGGGCATATATCATTGCTTGTGGACCTAGTGGAGGGCAACCATCTTCCATTGTTGCATTGGGGTGTTAGAATCATCTCCCATCAGTGGTATCAAAGCCATTTTTGAGGCTTGGTGACATCACTAGGCATCATATTGAAGACTTGAAGGGATCAAGACAAGTCGTGGAAGCACAAGGAGGACTTATCAAAGCAAGGAGACATCGAAAGGGGGCTACATCGATCGAGATCTCAACTAGTCGAAGGTTAGCAAGGGAGAAGCTATCAAAAGGTAATATCCACATGTTCTAAAGCATACAAACACTTTAGGAGAAGCTAGAGGAGCATCTTAGAGCTCTGTATGGCTGAGTAAAATGCACAAATAGAGAAGTTAGAGAAAGGCAATTATCAACCATGGAAATTTAGAGTTAGCAACTACCTTATGGGCAAAGGATTGTGGGGATTAGTGAGTGGCACGGAGCCAACACCTCATGTAGATCATCCACCACTTCAAGGGCATGTCAAGGCGCTTAATGAATGGATAGAAAGGGATAGGAGATTCATATTCATTCTATCCCAACACATAAGCAATAGCATGATAGGCCATATACAAGACTTGGACACATCCAAGAAGGTTTGGGAGACCTTGGAGAGATTGTACTCTTCATCAACCAAGGTAAAGAAGATTCAGATCAAGAATGAGCTAAATAATCTTAGGAAAGCACCAAGTACTAACATAAATGAGTACGTTTTGAAGGTTAAAGAGCTTGCATATGCCCTAGGCTCAATTGGGAGCCCAATCAAAGATGACGATCTTGTTGCACACACTCTCAATGGCTTGAGAGAGAATTAAAGGTGGAAAGAACTCACCACATTAATTTATGTGAGGGATTTCCTACTAGAATTTGATCAATTATTCACATTGATGGTGACCGAGGAGATGAACCAAGGAGGCTCACAATCAAATGGCAGCCAAGCCCAAGTTTTCTATGCAGGTAAAGGCAAAGGCAAAAGAGGTGGAAAAGACTCCCAAGGCAGAGGAAGAGGAAGGTCAAACTCAAGCTCAAGCAACCAAGAAGGCTCCTACCAAAGCTATGGATCAAGAGGAAGAGGAAGGAGTAGATGAAGAGGAGGAAGATCACATGGAAGAGAAGCATCTAATGGAGGATGCTACAATTGTGGAAAACCGGGCCATTATGCAAGAGATTGTTGGTCCAAAGGAGAAGGCAACGTAATTATTCTAGTACTCCAACAAAATCAAAAAATGAGAATTTGCCTATGACGTATGGGTCAAGTAAAAGAGTCGATTCAAATTTTACATGGTACATTGATAGTGGTTGTAGCAACCATATGAGTTGCAATAAAGATGTTTTCTTTTATCTACACTCACCCATAACTCAAGGACATGTAGAGACAGGGATGACACTGATCACAACATTAAACATGTGGGAGATGTTGCATTGAGTGGATCTCAAAGCTCCAAGGTGTTGAAGGATGTGTTCATCTGCCAACCATCACAAACAATTTGGTTTTGATAGGTCAAATGGTTGAACGAGGTTATGAGGTGAGGTTCAATAATCAAGGATGTTTTTTTGAGGACCCCATGTAGGACTACCAGCTCATAGCAAAAGGAAATAAGCAAGGAAGACTTTTCACCATGGAGGTAAAGCCATCAGCCCCTCGCACTATCTACTTGTCAATTGGAAATAAACAGATTGTAGAAATCCATATATGGCATAAAAGAATTGGACACAAACTTACAAAGGATGAAGGACATGCAAAGGAAGGGCTTGGTGAGTGGTCTACCTGATCTTACATCTCAGAATATGCAACATTTGTGCCATGCTTGTCAATTAGGGAAACAAATCAGATTGTCATTCAAGAAGGGAGCACATGTAAGCAATGAAGTGTTGAATCTCATACACACAGATGTATGGGGACCTACAAGGGATCCATCCATTGGAGGTAATTGATATTTTTTCACATTTATAGATGATCATTCAAGGTTTGTGAAGTCAAAGTCAGAAGTGTTTTACCACTTCAAGAGGTTCAAAAACCTAGTGGAGAAGGAAATATGGAAGTATATAAAGACTCTCAGATCAGATGGAGGGGGAGAGTATTTTTCAAATGAATTTTCAGATTTTCTACATGAGCATGGCATCAAAAGGCAATTCACTTGTAGGTATACACCTCAAAAAAATGGGGTGGCAAAGAGGAAGATTAGATACATAGCAGAAGTGGCTAGAGCTTTGTTAAATAAAATGAATGTTCCTAACTCTTATTGGGCTAATGCAACAAATATAACCATATACATTATGAATAGGTGTCCAACCTCAGGAGTACATGGAGTTACACCTTATGAAGCTTGGTGTGGTAAGAAACCTAACCTTTCACATCTCAAAGTATTTGGTTGTGTGTGTTATGTTCACATACCTCAAGAATTGAGACACAAGTTATACCCAAAGGCAAATAGGCATATATTTCTTGGATATTCCTCACAGAAAAAGGGTTTTAGATTCTAGAATCCTTGCACCAAAGAGCTTAACGTTTCTAGGAATGTAATATTTGATGAGTTTCTACCTTGGTATGGTAGCAAAGATGTGTTACAAGTTGATAATGCATATGAAGCTGAGAAGAAGTTCAAAGAGCAACAACAAAGCATGGAGATGATTGGTCCAACCACTTCAAGCACACCATCAGAGGAGAGTAATACATCATCTTGGCATGGAAGGACAAGGAATGAAGCTCATTCAAGTGAAGGAAGTAGCAAAGGAAAGGAAAAGGCAAATGACAAAGACCATTGATGGGTAGACATGGAATCTACAAGTGACAAAGATATGGAAAAATTAGAAACTCCAAGATTTAAAGCATCTAAACCAAGGAGGAGGAGATTACTACCACCTAATGGTGAGATAAGGCCATCCAATAGGTTTGAATACCCTGTTCAAAGGTTAACTTATGATTCATTCATTACAAGACACTATGCCTACATTAGTCAAGTTATAGCTTGTGAAGAACCTAACTTTTTTGAAGAAGCAAATAAGCATAGGGAATGGATTGAAGCCATGGAGGAGGAATTCAAGGCCCTTGAAGAAAATGATACTTGGTCATTGGTTCCAAGAACAAAGGACATGAAAGTCATTGGCAAAAAATGGATGTACAAGGTAAAGAGGCATGCATATGGGAGCATCTCTAGGTATAAAAGCAAGGCTGGTTTCCAAAGGTTTTGCTCAAACCTATGGCATAGACTTTGAAGAAACATTCATCCTAGTAGCTAAGATGTCCACCGTAAGAAGTTCGGTTGCAATTTCAGCCTCAAAAGGTTGGAAGATGGACCAGTTGGATGTGAAGAATGCTTTCCTAAATGGAGAGCTTGAAGAGGTATTATTCAAGGAGCACGAGGTTTCCACATCATGTATGCAGGCTAACGAAGGCTCTTTATGGACTCAAGCAAGCCTCAAGATCTTGGAACCAAAGACTTGTGGAATACTTGGCAAAATGTGGATACAATCAGAGTCATACAGACCCATCACTCTTTGTGAACAAGGAAGGTGGCAAATTTGTTTTCATTTGTATATATGTTGATGATTTGATCATTACAGGGGATGATGAATTCAACATCATGGACATAAAGAAGAAGCTTGGATGAGAGTTTAAAATCTCATATTTAGGGATTTTAAGGTACTTCCTTGGGATTGAAGTACTATATAAAGAGGAAGGTATATAGTTGATGCAAAGGAAATACATTCTAGATCTTTTGAAGAAGTTTGGCTTGTGGATTGCAAGACCATTTCAAATCCATTAGAAGTAAATGTTAAACTAAGTGCTCATGAAGGTGAAGAAGTGAAGGATGTCACCATGTATAGGACAATAATTGGCTCTCTCTTGTATGCTTCTATGACAAGACCAGATATTGCACATGTAGTTGGAGTGTTATCTCAATTTTTGCAAGCACCAAGAGTACTTCATCTTGTTGCAGCCAAAAGGGTACTTAGGTACCTCAAAGGATAAGTGAATGTAGGTCTATATTATCTATTTGATGATGGATTAAATGTACAAGATTATTGTGATGTTGATTGGGCAGGTTCCAAAGATGACAGGAGGAGCACTAGTGGATATGTTATCATGCTAGTGAAGAAGACCATCTCATGGATGTCAAAGAAACAACCAATAGTGGCACTCACATCAACCCAAGTTGAGTATAGAGGCTTATCACAAGTCTCATGTGAGATTATGTGGCTTCTGTAGGCTATTTTGTCTTTTTGTGCCAAAGGTATATACCAGTTTCGGTTTGCCATTATAAGCATCTCGAAGTCTGCTGCAGGTCTAGCAGAATTTGTTTGGGCAGTTCTATTCAGCTTTTTGAGATACAATCAATTTTTTGCATCAAGGTATTTTAGTCACTGGCCATGGATGAAAGCAGTGATGTATTTTGTATGTTGGTTGTTGAGGATAAGTTGGATGGTACCAACTACCCGTTATGGGATTATATGATGTGACATGTATTGGTTGCAAAAGGACTGTGGAACATTGTGTAGGGTGTTGAAAAACGTTCTATCACACTTGTAACTGTTACAACTGCAGGTACTGAAGCTGATGTAGAAGGTGCCAAAGATGATGATATTCTGCATATTCGTGTTTGTGTTGTGGTTTCTACTACACCTACTATAGAGCAAATTAGTTTGGATGGCAAAGATGCCCAGGCACATGCATTGATAGCTTTGTCTGTCAAACATGCCATTATTCCTCACATTCACTCTTGCAGAACAGCTAAGGATGCTTGGGATACACTTATCACATTGTACCAAGCTAGGAATGAGGATCGTGTTGCTTACCTCTGAAAACAGTTGGAACCAGAAGAATTGGTACCCATAGAAGTGGATGAGTCATATGAAGAGCCATATGTTCCTATGCCAATGTCGGGTGTCCAACAAACCTCTGATGGATTAGACACACTAGAGGTAGAAGCCCCAGAATGGATGCAGACACTCGAAAAAACATCCAATACGCATGATGATATAATAACGGTTCAGATTGAGTCCATGTCCAAGATTGAGGACACCATTATCAAATCAGAATATTTCTGAAGTATGTCTTATCACAGATGGATAGGCACGAATGACGATCAGTATGTGCCTTATTGTGTGCTCTTGGCAGATTACAACACAGAAATTCAACAATGATGTGGCAAGGCTCCAACCTTTGCCACTCAATTTGGCCCTGATGATATCCCTGAGAGCACTAAACAAGGATCAATTCATCAACCTACCTTGCGGCTATGACTCTTAGAAACTTACCCTGAGATGGTCGAACTTGGAATAACATGCCACTATTCATTAAGTATAATCCCTGTTATGCTCCTATACTCAAAAGACACACATGGCTGGAGTTTGCCATCACTGTGAAGAATGTTAAAGGCTACGCAAAGTGGCTCAATTACGTATACTTGGCACCGCCACCACGGGGACAAGCTACAGTGGGCTACATGATCTCCACCATCCGCCACTGGGGAGTCAGAATGCGAAACATCCCAGATGTAATGGCTCAGATGTGCCTAAAGATATTCGAGTTGATGCTGGTAACCTTTAGAACCTTCAAAAATATTAAAGATCCACATTTCTCAAGAGTTGGATTCACAGTAGGTAACCTTGAATTGGTCTATGATATGAGTACAACCCCATCCATTCAGGTGATATGTGCATGGCATGCACGAATTAAATACCTCCCAGCATGCTACAAGCAAACATTTGAAGAGATGTTCATCACAAGATTTTGGGAATACCACTCTGAAATCTTTGTTCCCAGACCCTCCCATCTCCTCCACCTCTTTGCAACAGAACGAACCTTACATTTGGAACAACTGCATTTGCCACACCTAGATGTTCCAGGTCCAGTGGATTGGGATGCCCTCCTGACAGACTTAGCACAGGGGCGACGGCTAGAAGAACACCACCTAGCTTCAGACATGGTTGAATACTATGTCAAACGCTCAGCCAAACAAGGGTCTGTCAGAGACGACAGACGCGAGAGAGGGGGGGTGTTGGCAGCAATCAAGGCACCCAAGGACTCACAAGACAAGGAAACCAAATAAGGGAGCCAGAGCGGAGAGAAGGCACAAGCAAACAAAGTAGCCAACGAAGATCTGGCAAATAGGCCATCCAAATTTTCCAACCAAACCTCATTTGAACAGTGATTTTCATCACTACCTTAACCTTGTAAATACCATTTTTGAATAGTTTCGACTCCATTTTGTGCAAGCCAAGGAGTCCTTGAGATTGAGGAGCATTAGAAGTACCTACCTATCAATTTTCATATTTTTTAGACTCCATTTGAGCCCTCAAATAGGCCCTAGAACCTAATTTTTAACTAGGCCAGACACTAGGTCTGGACAAAGCCAAAAACTAGTCAAAAACTATAAAAAGGGCTAGAGAGCTCATTTTTGAGGTTAGCTTGTTGTAGAACTGAACTTGTAAGAGCACTTTTGAGTAATCTAAAGAACTCCATTGTCTCTCTCTTTGTTCTTTCCTTGTGTGCACGTGTTTGTGTATGTGTGTGCATGTTAGTGTGCTTCTCACTCTCACACTTGTGCCATCACTTGTTCGAGGTCTTCATACCATCCTCATGTCTTCCTTGATTGACATTAAAGGAGGTGCTACTCATCATTGAGCTACAGTAGTGATGTGTGTGAACACACTAGGACCGTCGGGGCACTTTTTCCCTCTTTAGGAGGTTTTTTCTCCCGACATGTATATACGCTTATTGCCCTAATGGACTACTTATCTCTGTACATTCTCTAGTAATACATTCACTATTGTGTGTTGAGCTCCAAGCTTCTTCTTCTTCTTCCTTGTGTTGTTTGCGTGCTTCCGCAGATGTCTAACTCCAATAATGTTTACCAAAGCATTGGATGGAGTAGATACAACACTTCAAGGCATGCATTGGAATGAAGGACCTATGCATTGAGACTTGAGGTGGAGTGTTGAAAATCAAGTCTCAATCATGCAAAAGGGCTCAATCATGAGTTTTTCAAGTGGACCAATCAAAAAGGAGGACCCAAAGTTGTGGAATAAAGTTAGAAGCTCCACCAAACTCAATCAAATTCAAATCTCATCAAATCAACCACCAAAAAGTGCACCTACATTGATTGGTGGGTGGTTAGCTAGATTGTAGGAAAATTAAAACTCTATATAATCATCATCCCGGCTTTGTTTCTTGAGTTATATGCATTCCACAAGTTTCCCACTTAGTTTAGTGAATTCATAAACTCTAGCAAGCAGCCCCCTTGGTTGCTTACTTCATTTTCTCATGATTTTGCTCCTCTCTATCTAGAGATGTAGTTAGGCTTTTCCAAATCTGATTGAACCAGATTGCAAAGCATTGCTTTCTCTCTCATTATACTCATTTTCATTCATTTCAAGATTCGTTTGGTCTCTCATATAGTGCCTTGAACCTAACCAAAGTTTCAAGTTATTTGATTGAGCGAGTTGTGAGAAATTGCAAATTTTGTGAAGGTATATCTATACACATAGGCAGAGAGTGTTGCAAACAAGTAGCCTATTTTGCAGAGGGTGGTTCTCCCAACTAGAATATTCATTTGGGATGGTTTAAAGCTTTTTGGATAGCTGTTATTGTCTTCTCTAAGTGTACAAAATTTTATTTTAAGTCTCTATATTGGGGCAGAGATAAGTTTAGAACATTGAGCATATATCACTAGTTGTGGACCTAGTGGAGGGCACTCATCTTCCATTGTTGCATTGGGGTGTTAGAATCATCCCCCATCACTCCTTGCCCTGTAATGATTGTCATCCATGAAGATACAATTGAACCACTTCTTCCAACACCCCTACCATCACCCTGTCAAATAGAGGTTATAAATATTATACCTATTATTGATCGCATAGAGCAAACCTTGAGCTTCTGTAGCCCAACTTCCATTTCATCCCTATTCTCTTCTTTTGGCAACCCATTGTATCATACGACCATCCAAATGGCATAATCTTTCATCGACCCCGCCAAACATTGTGCTTCCATCACCTCAATGATAGGCCACCCAAATTTTAAGTCTATTTTTCTAGGTTTCCCTATCACTCAACCTTATTCCATGGTGGTCCCACCTCCAGCCTCTCACATTCCAATCTCCATCATAATTCTTCTCCAACCCTTCCATTATTATTTGTCTAACCTCTCCCAAACTTTTGCTTGACCTTTTCCACCATTTTGGCTATCAACAACAACCTCAAAATTATCCACCACCACAACATGCACATCACCTACCATTCCTATGTACATGGTAGACACTACACCCACTTCCACATTTGATAGCATGGACATATCACCAACCATAGCACCTCCCCCTCCCCCACGATTCTGCCATCTCCCATCCCCCTTCCACCAACTTCACCTACACCCACCTCTCTATTAGACTCAACATTCAAACCCCCCACTCCCTTTCCCTTGCATTGACAAGTGTACAAATCGCATCCTAAGCTATAGATAATGCATTCAATACTATGATCAATGTATAACGCTACTCCAAATAGGGTACCACTTTCTCAAAACAAGCAATGACACACTACAAAATCACTCTGCAGAGTTACAACAATGCATATTAATACTCGAAGTAGACAACAAAATTCTACAAGATCAATTTCATAGGTTACAAGAGGTTCATATCACATGTTAGTCCTCTAGAATCTAGAATGACTAAACTAGGGGTTCTTTGGTGGTAGTTCATAGATTAATTTTTGTAAACTATAACTTTTCATTTTGATCTTCATACAATAATACTTTCGCACAATCTTCTATAGTAATTTCCCATAATTATATCATACATGCAACATTAAATTTTTGAAGTTCACATTACATTGGTACGTCCATAATTCATTACATGTTATCACCTAACCTTATCACTACTTCACTTTCAACAGTTCAACACTACCACCTCACTATCGAATAGTAACACTTACAATTTAATATTCAATTTAACTTTCATAGATACTTCAACTTCGTCAAAGTATCAGCCACACTTAATCTTCATAGAAGTTAAACATTAACCACACTCCCACTAACTGTTAATCAACAATTTAACAATAACCAACTGAAGCAACATAGATTAAGGAACTTGGTCAACACGATGATCCTCCGATCGTGAATGATCTATATAGACTCGATGTGCTAGGCTCACACATATGTGACTTTTCATTGTATTAATTCATGGACAAAGGATTACAACAGTTGGCCAATACAAAGCTTCACCAAAATTATAGATAGTTACAATTAATCACACCATCAGCCTAACACTTGCATGCACGGTGGACCCAAACCCTAAGCAAAGAAGTCATCGTCTACTAAGCCTTTAATGCACAGGGTTTTGGCTTCTTCAAAACTGCACTTTATTTTTTTTTATAAGGCCATCAACATTTTCTGTACATGCTCTGCATCTAGCAATTGCGCATTAGGGCTTGAAGAACTCGCAAAAATTGCCTAATCAATTATTGACTTGCTTTGTTCTACCAAAAAGGTTTCCCATAATTAAAATTCATTCTTTAAGGTAGTGTGGCATCAGATTCTACTATCTTCCACCTCTGCTTCTCATTCTTGTTTCTGAAGATCAACTTGGCCCACGAGGCCTCCCCATTGCACCAAGCTTTAATCATCCATTTTGTTGCAAGTTTGTTGGCCAGGCACCAACCATAATTGTAATAAACATGGCGAAGTGGTATGTGGAGGGCAGGTGCCATGAAGGAGTTGCTACAATCAGGATTCCTTAAATGGACTGCAAAATGGTAGTAACTTAGATCCATTAAAAGAGATGTGTAAAGGTTATGTGGTCAAACTAGTAAACCAAAATGTAGCTGAACCAATTTGCACCGCAATATGGTAAGGGCCAAACCATCTGAATTTGCGAGCTTTCTAATTCGCTTTAGAATTGTAGAATAAAACTAGCTGTCGAGCTTGAAACACTAGAGTCCTAAGAAGCCGATCATGAGTGCGAACTTGGGGGATCTGCAGATTCTCCTTTAGAAGTAAAAAACTCTCCAAATGGATTTCATCCAGAGCTTGAAGGTCATCAAATCGATGATAAATTGATTCTTCTGATAAGATTTTTTTTTGGATGGCAACGTGAAGGCTAGGAACCACCAATTCCATGGGTGCAATAGCTTCAATTCCAAATGTCAAAGTAAAAGGTGTGAATCCGATCAATACTTTGTATGTAGTACAATAAGCCCACAAGACTGAAGGGAGAAGCTGATCCCAGCATTTTGGAGAAAACTCAATTAACTTTTGGAGCATAGTGAGTAAAGTTTTATTGGTGTTTTTGGCTAAACTATTTGCCCATGGATAATTAGGTGTATTGAACTTATGAACAATATTAAATTCATGTGTCAAAGCTTTAATTAAATCATTTGAGAAATGGGTGCTACAATCTGAAACCAACTCAAGGGGTAAAACAAAACATGGAAAGACTTCCCGAGTCAAATAGCGAGCTATTAAAATTGCCATAGCATTCGTCAAGGCCCACGTCTCAACCCATTGGGTAGCATAGTCAGTGCATGTCAGTATATATTTGCTAGTAGAGATTTGAGGAGGCAAAATAGGTCCCACAAAGTCCAAATCCCATTTATGAAATGGTTCCAAAGGCACAACCAGCTGCAAGGGAAAATATTTAGCCACAACATGTTGACTAGTTCTTTGATAGGGATCACACATAAGCACATACTCTCTAATATCTTTAATCATGGTGGGCCACCACAACCCACTCTGTAATACTTTATTTAAAGTTAGGTCCACAAAGTCCACCAATGGAATCAGAATGAGCAAAAACAAGGACTGCAAGCACCTCATGGATGGAAACACAATGGAGCTAGGCACCAAAAAGGTCATAATAATACAGTTGATCAATTATAATAGTAAATACAGGAATTTCTGACCAGCATTGGATTATGGTCATAATAATACAATTGATCAATTATAAAAGGCCCCATGCATCTGACACATACACAAAAATGTGAATTTCTCGGACCATCGCAATGGTCTAAGACATTTGGCAGATATGGAGAAAAACCCAAAAATTTACCTGTGGAGAGCTCGAATCTTGTTCTAAAGCACTTTCTTGCAAAGAAAACTCAATAACACATGCAAATGCACACACACACACGCTCTCTCTCTCTCTCATTCACTCGCAAATGAAGGAAATGAGGAGGGAAAAGTGAATATGATGAATTTTTGTGATTTTTCGCAATGAAAGTAGATGATAGATGGATGAAAGAAGTGTGTAGGGGAGGTGAAGGAGGATCAAAATAGCATAAAAACAACAACAAAACTGAAATTAATACTTCCAATGTTGATTCTCCCAATATTGTTACCATCACATGTTCATCCTAGAGCTCTTCCCCGACAAGGGTGTTGTTCTAGACAAGGGTAGGCACCACCTCAAGAAGTTCCACCTCCTTAATTGTTAATCTTAGGAAGAGGTAGGATGATGTGAAGATTGTGAACGAGTGATGTGCATGAAGGGGGAGGTGAGAAGCACACATGCACACACACATGCACACATGGTAGAGACAAGAGAGACACAATGGAAGGTGAGAATCACAGTTGTATTACTCCAAACAGCTCTTACAAAACTTGGTCACACTAACAAATCTCAAACAAGCTAACCTAAAAAATGAGCTCGCTACTCTTTTTATAGTTTTTTAGACTATTTTTGACAGGTTTTGAACCTATTGTCTGGCCTAGTTAAAAAATAGGTTCTAAGGGTCGTTTGGAGGTCCAAATGAAGTCTAAAAATTACAAAATTTGGTATGAGCATTCTACCTAAGCTCCTCAAGTTCGAGGGCTCCTTAGCTTGCAAAAAACTGAGCTACTTGATACAAAATTGGGTTTTATATCTTATATATGTTATATGAGTGATTAAAATCATTGTTAATGGTTTATCCAAGAGATAATGAAAACATCTTTCTTTGAAAAAATAATGGGTCTCGTCATTGTACTTCCTTCAATTCCCATTCACATGTTGCCTCTTTTGGTTGCACTACCAACATAGACCAAGAGTGAAATGTGTGTTCATTGGCTACTCAAATGAGCAAAAAGGCTACAACCCTTTCTCAAAGAAGCTATATGTGTCAAGAGATGTTGTATTTGATGATTCAAGGTCATGGTATGGAGACAAGGGCAAGGCAAAGTTGGATGAAGAGGATCAAGAGGTGTATGCAGACTTTGATGTGTAGATTCAACCTCAAGAGTCAATCACAATCAATGGACGAAAGGCTTCTAAATCTAAGGCACACTCATATGATCACTCTTACACTTATGATTATGAAGGTCCATCCCCTACTTCAAAGTATAGAAGGCTGCAAGAGATAGACTTTGAGAAATTTGGGGAATGATGGAAGCATGACATAAGAATCAGGAGCTTATCCTCTGATGAGGCAAATGTGAGATCTCAAACACCACTTCAAACAACACTACTCTTGAGTATTTGCTCATTTTTTAGATACATATACCACTCATTAATGCTTGTAGTGCTCTCTTAGAAACAAATGATGCAAGCATGTGTTGTTGTGAAAAGATGTGTGCATGGGTGTTATAATTCCCCTGTTGATCCTTCCTTTCCATAAGATTTCAAGTTAAAGCATGTCCTCTTCCATTGAAGGGGAGATTGAGATTTGTTCCCTCCTCTTCCATTAGATGTTCTCTTCTTCAACCTCAATTGTGAAGCTCTTTGCATGAATGAGTTGAACTCCGGCCCCAGTCATACCCTCCATTCAAATTCCTCTCCTCCCCACTCTCTTGCCCAAAGAATCTCTCAACTTTGGTAAGTATCAAAAGAATTCCCTCGTTTGAATGTGGTGAAAATCAAGGCTTGAGAGCTCCTATGGTAAAATGCTAAATATTTCCCCTTATAAGCAATGGATTTGGAGCTTCAAAAATCACTCCTCCTCTTGACTGACACTCTACACCTTGAAGGTTGCTGCTATTGAACATTGACATCATGCCAAAAGATTGTCTCTCTCAGATCTTAGATAGTGATACTTCAGAGGAATATGTCTAATTCATGGAGCTTGTGCCTTCACAAATAGGTTTTGAAGTTGGGAATCCAAAGGCAAAGTTCAGGAGTGAAGACTAGAGATTTGAAGCTTTATGCAAGAAGTAATCGGTTGCCTATGCTTATGGAGCTTGGTTGGAAACTGTTATCATTCTTAAAACATATTTTATATCAAGTTTGCAAGTAATGGGAAGTCCCCTTCTTTGATATTTTGTGAAAAGCTAGCTTAATGCTCTATCAATAGCACTTGAAGTAAACATGAGTTGAGATTCATGCATGTGTAAATTGTCATGAGGAAGGAGATAAGAAGAGAGCTCACACACACACACTCATAATCAAAGATGAGCACAAACACAGATTGAGGCAAGGAAGAATAGTCTTCTTCTTCCTCTTCTATTACATAAAAAGGAATGTACAAGAATGAGATAAAACAACAATACAACCAGTGCAATATATAAAGAGCAGTACATAAGGAAAAATCCTAATGTCCACAAATGAGTGAGTTGGCAAGAAAACAAATGTGTCATCACTCTTGGTAGATAAATCTAGTAAAGATCAATGGAGTATCCCTGACATATACCGACGTGACCACTAGACATGTCAGAGAAATGAAAAAGTGATACATGTCATCCTGGATCATCACATGTTGAGCTTGATATCTCAACACTCCCCCTCAAGCTCAAAGTCATGTCCTCTAATCCAAGCATCTTTCGAAACGTAAAAGTTCCCCAAAAGGAATTAAGTTAATTGCTGATGTGGCCAAAGAATTATTCAAAACACTGAGCAAGTGTATGAACATAAATGGCAAGTTTTTTGTTCTTGAATCCACTTCAACTTATCTGTTTTGATTCATCTTTTGGAGAATGATCTTCCAAGGTACATAGGGTTTCTAATACATCCTTTGGCAATCTAAAAGGGGCCACTACATATCTCTAGAGTTCATTTGGCTGGTGTAGTGCAAAGTTTTTGCAGCACCACTTCATCTTCATCAAGTACAAATTCATCTCTTCATAGTGGTATCAGAGCAAGGTTGGACAAACATGGCAGATGGATTTCCTTCATCAATTGACAAATTGGATAGAGCTAACTACTCAGCCTCGTCATTAAGGATGGAAGCTTATCTTCAAGGCACGAATTTGTATGGTTATATAGTTGGAGATGAAGTTTGCCAAGTTTTAGGAACAAAGGTCAACCAACACAAGAAGAGCAAGAAAGATTGAGCACATGGTGCTCCAAGGATGCACTTGCAAGGTCTTATCTCCTCAAATCTATCTTAGATTTTTTGTTTCCTCACATTAGAAGTTGTAAAACATCTCAAGAAGCGTGGAATGCACTTGAAACCTTCTTCTCTTCAAGTACAAAGTCCAGTAAGCATCAACTATGGCTAGACTTCACAACTCTCAAGAAAGCTCCTAAAGAAAAGGTGAATGATTTTGTCACAAAGATCAAGGACATGGCAGATCAATTGGGAAGCATTGGTGAAGTAATAGATGAAGAAAAAATTGTAAGACAGGTCATCAATGGCTTGAAGGCAGATGAAAAGTGGGTAGCATTCACCATAGCTATGGATCTATACATGGATATGCATGTACCAGATTTCAATACACTCATAGGACAACTACTTACTCAAGAGGCCAAGCTTATCAAGGCTGGAAAGGTCCAAAGATAATCAATCTTTTGCCTTGTATACTGATAAAGGAAAGTCCAAAGAAAACAAAGGAAGAGGAAAGAAAGTGGATGATGAAGCAGGCACACATCAAGCTAACTATGCAGGTAGAGGAAGACATGGTAGAGGTAGAGGCATAGGGGGAGGACAAGGCATGGGGAGATCCCAAGACACTAATTCATGCTCTATTTGTGGATTAACTAATTATACAACTGAAAATTGCTTTAGGAATTCCAGGAATCAAAGAGGTAGAGGCTACAAGAGAGGAAGTTATGGCTACTCAAGAGTAAGGTTCAACAATTACCATGGCAGCCACAGCAATTACAACCATTCAAACTATCAAGGAGGCAATAGAGGAAGAAGAGGCTTCAATAACTACAGAGAAGACTCAAATCAAGAGGACTCATTTCTAATCATGAATATGGCCATGCCACAAGGTAAATTTGATGGGCATGTTTTCTACATAGATTCAAGTTGTTACAATCATGTGGCAGGAAATGTGGCACTTCAATCAGATTTAGAAGATCCAAGGAACAAGCATGAGGTACAAACAGGAGATGATACAAGACACCTTGTGGAGAAAATAGGAAAGTTCAAAGCACCTGATGGAAATATCAACTTACTCACTAAGGTACTCTATGCCCCTACCATTACAAAGAATTTGATAAGTGTTGGGCGTTGCAAGTCAAGTTCACAAGAGGAGGAGCATTTGTTGAAGATCCAAGTCAAGGATTCAGGAGAATTGCAAAAGGTGAAAAGACAAGTAGATTGTTCACATTTGAATTGCAAGACACTAGAAACACTGCTCTCTTTAACTATGGTAGTCAGACACTCACAGAATTGGAAGTATGGCACAAAAGGTTAGCACATATTGGTGAAAGATCATTAAAGCAAATTTGCAGGGACCAAAGTATACTTGGACTCCCTAACTTGTCAAAACAACACATAATTTATAAGTGTAGTGCATGTCAATTTGGAAAGTCTCACAGGTTACCATTCATTAAGAAAGGATATATGCATGGAGATCTCTTAGATTTGGTTCATACACATGTATGGGGACCTAGCAAGGATGCTTCAATATCTGGATCAACGTATTATGTCTCCTTCATTGATGATTGTAGTAGGTGGACTATATTATATATTATGAAATAC
The DNA here is from genome assembly GCA_020310875.1 of Ceratopteris richardii. Classification (NCBI taxonomy): domain Eukaryota; kingdom Viridiplantae; phylum Streptophyta; class Polypodiopsida; order Polypodiales; family Pteridaceae; genus Ceratopteris; species Ceratopteris richardii. The sequence goes on along the minus strand of CM035409.1, from coordinate 185,375,306 downwards.
AAAGATGAAGACTTTTCATGCTTCAAAAGATATTTGTCTCTTGTGGAGAATCAAATAGGTAAAACATTAAAAAGTCTAAGGTCAGATGGAGGGGGAGAGTAGTTCTCCCATGAATTTGACTCCTTTCTTCAAGAGAGGGGAATCAAAAGAGAGATCACTACAAGGTACACTCCTCAGCAAAATGGAGTGGCAGAAAGAAGGAATAGGACAATTGTTGAAGCTGCAAGATCTATGCTAAATGAGAAGCACTTGTTGGTGCAAGTCAACCACCAATTGATGGTTTGGATAAAGACTTGAAGTCAAAGAATGAAGAAAAGATTTGTTTATGAAGCTTGAAGATAGTACATGATCAGTAGATGAAGACTTGTATACATATGTACATTAGTTTGTAGTTAGCTCACATATGCCTTTTGTATGGTCATGAGCTTGTACATATATGCCTATACATACAAGTAAAAAGTCGGGGCAAAAATGAGAGAGCATGAGATGAGAAGAATTAGAAGTCATTAGACACTTTAGAAGTGTAGGAGATCTCTCTTATCATTCAGATGTAAAAATTTTCAGAGATGAAGAAATATTGCACCCGATCTTTTGTTGAGTACTCCTTTTGTGTTTAATCTTTTGTGGAATGCTTTTGTACAAGTCTAATTCTATAGTTGAATGACCTTTGTACAAGTTTTCAGATCCTAGTTGTGATTAGGCTGAGAGAATTGAGAGTAGGAACATTTACATATGTAAATGTGAAGAAGTGAAGTTGCAACAAGTGCAAAATTGATGCTAGTGTTTTGGTCAGTTCTCCTTCCACAGTGTAAAGTTTTGAGCAAGCAAGCACCCATTCTTTAAGTTGGAAGGTATATGGTAAAAGCATTTGATTAAATGGATTGTATTTTGGGAGAATCATGCTTTAGAAGTTGCAGGTGTCAAAGTCGACTATACTGGAGAACTATTTCAGACATAGGTGAACTGTTTGATTCATTTCTCACGATTTACTAAATCATTTGAGATAATTTAAGTTGGAGAAGGTGTGTAATCTATAGGCGACACCTTGTGCAAAGTTTTATCAAAAACTTTATACATTTGATTAGTCAATGAGTGAGTAATGTGCAATAGACTTTCTGAGTATTGATTCATTTCTCACGATTTACTAAATCATTTGAGATAATTTAAGTTGGAGAAGGTGTGTAATCTATAGGCGACACCTTGTGCAAAGTTTTATCAAAAACTTTATACATTTGATTAGTCAATGAGTGAGTAATGTGCCCTATACTTAGCCTCACAACTGAAAGTGGCCACAGTAGGCTGCTTCTTGCTCAGCCAAGATATGCATGAGCTACCAAGCATGAAGCAAAAACCACTAGTGGACACACGAGTGTCATGTAAATCTGGTGGTAATGATCCCCTTTTGGGATAAAACAACCCAAGTAGCTGGGTACCATTCAAGTAGTGAAAGATGTGCTTAACAGCTTGCCAATGCTTGGCTCCTAGGCAATGCATAAACCTGCTCATCTCTGAGATAGCAAACTAAATATCTGGCTGAGTAATGCATAAGTAAATCATAAACCTGTCTCCATAGGAGTGGCAATAGGTTTACAGTCTTCAAGGCCAAAACACTTTAATAATGTGTCAATGTATTTTGTTTGACACAAAGTTATTCCACCATCAACTTGCACAAACTGAATGCCCAAATAATTATGCAAATGCCCCCAATCAGACACCTCAAATAAGGCATGCAAATCAGCCTTAAAATTAGCAATATGCTTCTCATGAGGACTAGTGAACAGCATGTCATCAACATACACAACAATGATCAGAGGCACATCATTTGCATGCTTAACATATAAGGTGCTCTCAGTTAGACTATTCTCAAAACCATGTGCAATCAGATAGGCATGTATCTTTTCATACCAAGCACATGGTTCTTGCTTTAGACCATATAATGCCTTCTTTAAAATGCACACCTAGTTTTCATGCCCTTTCTACACAAAGCCACGAGGCTAAAAAACATACACTTCTTCATGCAAGTCACCATTCAAAAATGCATTTTTAATGTCCAATTGATGTACATTCCAACCATGATGAGCTGCAAGTGCACAGATGCTATGAACAGTAGTCATTCGGCAAGTAGGAGCAAAGGTCTCATCAAAATCAATTCCTCTTTCCTGAGCATAACCCTTTGCAACAAGCCTAGCCTTATACCTATCAATTGTTCCATCATGCTTACGCTTCAGCTTGTATACCCACTTAGTGCCAATGGCCTTCTTGCCAAGAGGCAAGTCACACAAAGACCATGTACCATTCTTCATTATAGAATCATATTCAGATTGCATAGAACCATCCAATTTTCTGAATTTTGAGCTTCATCAAACAAAATAGGCTCATTCTCATCATAGAGACTAGAGGCAGCCATAGCATAGCAATCTGCTACAAAAGAGGCACTATGAGAGCCTGAACGAGTATGATATGACAGAGGTGTATCTAATTTGTTGTCACACAAAGTTTGCACTAGCCATTTTGGCATAGTTTCTGCCTCCTCAATATGAGATCTCTCATCAACAAGTGCATCATGTAAATCTGCATGAGAAATGGAATGATCTGCATCATCACATGAAACATGTAAAGGTTGAGAAGTTGCCTCATTAGGACCAGCACTAGACTGTCCACCTATAAAAAGAGGTAGCAAAGTATCATACATGTCTTTGGAGCTAACAGATGTCTCCTTGGTACATGAAAGTAATGGCTGAATAGCATCTTCCATAAAAACAACATCATGGCTAACCAGAATGTGTTTAGTTTGTGGATGATACACACGACAGCCTTTGCTTTCACAATTGTACCCAACAAAAATACATTTCACCACTTTATCATTTGATTTCCTATGTTGTTGTTCAGGCACTAATGCATATGCTAGACAACCAAGAACATGCAGGTGAACAACAAACAGCTTATGACCATTCCAAGCCTCATATGGAGTGATAGACTACAATGCTTTAGTGGGAAACCTATTAAGTACATATGCTACACACATAACAAGCAAAAACTATGTGGTAAAGCATGACTCTTAACCATACACCTCGCCATCTCCATGAGTGACATGTTCTTTTGTTCAGTAACTCCATTTTGTTGAGGTGTATATGACACGCTATACTGATGTTTTATCTCACGTCCAGCTAGAAATGCATTAAAGTAAGAAGACATATATTCCCCCCCTCGATCAAAACAGAGGGTGCCATTTTACATGCTGATAGATTTTCAAGCAAAAGCAAAAACTTTTTGAAGCACATAAACATTTTGGACTTTGCTTTTAATGGATATACCCATGCATGCCTAGAAAAATCATCAATGAAAGTCACGAAGTAAAGATAGTTTCCAAAAGAAGATCTCTGCATAGGACCACAGACATCACTATGTACAAGCTGCAATTCTTGAGTAGCTCGAATTGAACCATCTTTTGGGAAGGATGAATGCTGCATTTTGCCCAAAATACAGGCTTCACAAAAATGTTTACCAGGTGTCTCAAGTTTGGGCAAAGAGGACACCATTTCAGATTTCTGCAGGCATAGCAAACTAGCAAAATTCAGATGACCAAAGCATGCATGCCAAAGCTTTGCATCTCACATAGCCTGAGAATCATGTACTGCACATGATGAATCACTCATATATTTTTCATAGTCTATGAGCTTATACAACCCACGACATAAAATATGAGAAGCAATAATTACATCGCCATTTGATAGATCATGAGTTGTACCTCTATCATCAACAAATTTCACAACCAAGCCAATCTTGGCTAAAGCTGAAATTGATATCAGGTCCTTCTTGATCCCTAGCACAAATAAAGCACTTGACAATGTAAAAGAACTACCATCAGCAGTAGTCAACATGATCTTACCAACTCCCATGATAGGATAAGAGGAGGTGTTGGTGCATGTGACAGTATTCCCTATAGGGGCAGGCTCGAGTGAAGTGAAGAAACTATGCTGCGAGGTAATATGTTTGGTTGCCGCACTATCAAAGTACCAAACATCTGAGTCTATTGTAGACATACACTTTTCAAGAGAGGATGATTCAAAAATGAAAATAGTAGTAAACGCCCATTCTTCATTCTACACTAGATTAACAGACTCTGTTTTCGGTGTAGTTGCCTCTATAGCAACCATTCCAACCTCTTTTTTCTTTGCCTCTTTTGATCCACATTTGGATAATTTTTTATGACATGATCATTTGCTTTACAGTACTTGCAAAACAATTTTTGCTTTTTTTTTTCATCTCTGTCATTCTTCTTTGATTGTGCAGAATTAGCAGATTTCTGCTTACTAGTAGAAGAGCTCCATTTACCTTTGCCCTTCTGACTAGCCAAGAAAGCTTGATCTACAACACGCATACTGGACTTGTTTTGCCTAGATTGATCTTCTTGCAATAGAATAGAGACTATGTCCTCAAATGTTAAGGCATTTGGATTGCCTTTCATCATCAAATGAAGAGTAGAAGCAAAACTCTAGTATGAATCGGGAAGACTATTTAGGATAGTCTACACAAGTGAACTTTCAGGCACGACTTCATCAATACAAATATTCCTTCAAATCTTTGATCGTTGTTAGAAAACTATACACAGAATCACCTTCATTCATATGCTCTCTCCAACTATTTTCAGAGGTAAGCAACATGAGCCTCATTCCTAGCCTAGTACAATGTGGTAAGTGTATCCCAAGCATCCTTACCTATTCTGCAAGAGCGAATGTGAGGAATAATGGCATGTTTGACAGACAAGGCTATCAATGCATGTGCCTAAGCATCTTTGCCATCCCAACAAATTTGCGCTACAGTAGGTGCAGTAGAAACTGCAACAGGAATAGGAATCTACAGAATATCACCATCTTCAATGCCATCTACATTAGCTTCAGTACCTCTATTTGCAGGTGCAATAGGACATTTTTCAACACCCTACACAATGTTCCATAGTCCTTTTGCAACCAATATCTGATGCATCATATAAGTCCACAATGGGTAATTCGTACCATCCAACTTATCCTCAATAGCCAACATACAAAATGCATCACTACTTTCAGATATGGCCACTCAATAAAATACCCTAATGCATAAAATTGACTTTATCTCAAAAAGTTGAACAAAACTACCCTGTCAAGTTCTGCTAAACCTGTGGTAGACTTTGAGATACTTATACTACCGAACCAAAACATGTATATATCTTTGGCACAAAAAGACAAAACAACCTACACAAGCACTATGATAATGCATTTGGAGGCCAAAACGAGCTCAAATCACCCTGAGTATGCTTATCAAATTTCATGCAATTCTGAGACTATGACCTGAGGGTGTCCACGATGCCCTAGATGAAGTGGTGACCTGCTTTGATACCAATTGCTGGCGTTCAAGGTCTGTGAAAGCACATGAACAATACAAGGAACAAGAAGAATCTTGGAGCACAACATACAATACTGAATGTATTACCACTAGAATGTACAAAGATAAGCAACCCATTAGGGCAATATGCATATATACAAGCTGGGGCAAAAAATCTCCTAAAGAGGGAAAAAAGTGCCCCGGTGGTCCTAGTGTGTTCACACACATCACTATCTAAATATATCAACACTAACCACTTACCCCAAAAGCCATGGTTGAGGATTACTTCCTAATCCTCCCTCTTAGGGTGTGGTTCAACCATCTCCTGCTTGTCATTTCTTGAGGCTAACACTCTCTTCCCCTTCTAGAGATCATTTTTCTCAATGATCAATCGTTGATCTCCCCTTGAATTGATGTCGTCAACCTTGCACAGTCTCTTGAACCATCTTGTTCTCAACCTTGGTCTCTTGAACCCTTGCTCTCAACCTTGGTCTCTAGAACCTTGCCTTTTCGCTTCTTGGCCACTTGCCTATGGATTTGCCTTGTTCACAACCTTCGTCTCTTGAGCCCCTTGTTCTCAACCTTAGTATCTTCAACCTAGTTCTCACCCATGCTAGGTATCTTGGATCCCTAATCTAGTGTTTCCATTGGAAACTTCATTCAAAGAGCATTCCAATGGTATCTTACATGCCTATATCTAACCTATGCATTGGGAGATACACTCTATTCTTTGGGATGCCATGATGTACCTTGACAAGATGTACCCTGGCGAGATGTACCCTATGATGTGCCATGCCACGACATGCCGTGAATCCACCTTGCCCAAGCTTGATCCCTAGGCTTTGATACCAATTGTGGGAATTGAACTCATGACCTACCGGATAGGAGTATGATGGGCTAACCACTTGCCCCAAAAGCCATGGTTGAGGATTACTTCCTAATCCTCCCTCTTAGGGTGTGGTTCAACCAGCTCCTGCCCATCCTTTCTTGAGTATAACAAGGGCAAAATGATCCAAGGTGGCAAGTATAGCACACAATTTTCCTTACAATCCCTTGCTATATCAATTGTCTTTCAAGTCTTCTTCCTCTTAAGCTTTATCACAAATGACAAAGTTTAAGGGGGGGGAAGGGTGTTGCCAAGCTAGGCATGGCTTGAGGCTTTTTTGTGAGGACCCATTTTTTCTTTGTATAATGTGGAAACTTCTTCTTTCCAAGCATTTTTTTGATGATCCAACCAAAGTCTTATTTCTCCTCTCTGCAATTCCATTCAATTGAGGAGAATACCTAGTAGTCACTTCCCTATCAATGCCTTTATCCTACAAATTCATCAAATTCCTTGGAGAAGTATTCTTCCCCTCCATCAGATCTCAGTTTCTTCAATGTTCGACCTATATGATTCTCCACAAATGTTAAATACTTGAAGCAATCAAGCACTTCATTCTTACTCTTAATAAAGTACAGAATGGTCCATCTACTATGGTCATCAATAAATAAGACATAATAACTTGATCCTTCCAATGAAGGTTCTTGACTTGTCCCCCATACATCTATATGTACTAAGTCCAATAAGTTGTTGTGGATGTAGCCTTTGTGAATGAATAGTTGTCCTACATAGGAACTCCCCTTTACCCACTTTTTGAGAAAAATCATAAAAACCCATCCTTATAAATTAAAACACTTGTTTTTGTAAAGGAATTTCCTTATAGATTTTAGTTTCCTTTTATATATTTGAGCTCCTTTTTGCATACGTGCAAGAGCTCTCTCTCTCTCTCTCTCTCTCTCTCTCTCTCTCTCTCTCTCTCTCTCTCTCTCTCTCTCTCTCTCTCTCTCTCTCTCTCTCTCTCTCTCTCTCCCTCCCTCCCTCCCTCCCTCCCTCCCTCCCTCCCTCCCTCCCTCCCTCCCTCCCTCCCTCCCTCCCTCCCTCCCTCCCTCCCTCCCTCCCTCCCTCCCTCCCTCCCTCCCTCCCTCCCTCCCTCCCTCCCTCCCTCCCTCCCTCCCTCCCTCCCTCCCTCCCTCCCTCCCTCCCTCCCTCCCTCCCTCCCTCTCTCTCTCTCTCTCTCTCTCTCTCTCTCTCTCTCTCTCTCTCTCTCTCTCTCTCTCTCTCTCTCTCTCTCTCTTCAAGATTCCTTTTTTATTTTCCTAACTTCCCACTATCATAGCATATCTTCTTTTTAATGTCAAGCATATGTGGTCTTTTGACCACATGTTGTCAACGGATTCCTTATTCTCTCTTGTATAAGGATGAGTTCCTTTTATAATCTTGGTCTCTTGGCCATGGTCCTTTTCCATATGAAGAATAGAGAAGGTTTCATTTGTTATTCTTCTTCCTCCTTGTGTACAATGGCATTGGTCTTGGTGCATGGATTCGCATGTAGGTGTGCTTGTATGAGAGGATGTCCACCCTTGCTCCTTGTGACATTGGGCTTGGATCCATTGTCCATGAGTGTGGGTGTGTCTCTCCTTTCATTCCTTGCCCCCACCTTGGAGGAACCTCTCGCTTCCATGCAAGATGGTTAGGGTCATTGCTCCCCTTCTCTCGACAATTTCTACCTCCAGTTATACTCCAATGTTTGTTGGACCCTTGTAGCATTCAGTCACTCCAAAATGGAGCTACAGAGGGTTTCTTGATGATATGAGTCCATCTACTTCATTTCCATTTGTATCCATATGAGTGCATCTTCATTTTGTATTTAAAAGACACTCCATTTCATATTACTTTAGTTGTATCTCAATGTATTTGGGTACCTTGCCATTTGCTTCTACCATTGTAATCATTCTCCTTCAAGGGGAATCATCCCTAATGTGATGTACTTTGGAGAGCCCCCTCCAACTCTATGTAAGGAGGGCTCCTCCCCGACTTTGTACTTAGTTACAAGCTTGTAGAGTCTACTTCATGTTCTTGGCAAGGTCATTTCTAATCCGTGTGGATTTATCCATTTCTTGGTCTACTCACTTTGGGTCTCTCGCACTCTTTCATCTTGTGAGTGCACTCTTCTTTTCATCTTTCTGCCACATGTGTACTCTCTACACGATCGAACCACATAAATATATGTGAATGAGATCTAAGGATTTCCTAGAAGTTTCCATTGAAGCATTATGCTTGCGTCAAGTTTATTTCCCGAATTGACAATGCTCACAAGTTGGAAAAATTGCAAAGGATAGAGGTGGTATACGTCCTTTTTAGGACAACACTTCCATCTTGTGGCAGGATTTATGATACATTCAATTATGCCACAAATTTGAGATAGGAATCTCAGAAACTATGAGCAATATATCATTTTGGTGGAAGAATAGAAATTGAATATTACGTACCTTGATACCTCTCACAACAATCATTCCACTTTTGGTAATCTTGTATGACTAAGCATAGAAGGTTACCTTGTAGCCTAGAACATCTAGCTAGTGAACTGACATGAGACTATGCATAAGTTGTAGTACATGTTGAACATTCTTTAAAGTGAAGACCACACATCCGCAATCTAGATTTGAACATCTTCAATTCCCACCATGTCACATTCATGTGAGTTCCCATGCCGAACTCTTAGAAGAAGTATTTTTGAAGTATTTTTTATGGAAAATAATTGTAAAATGCCAAAAAATTGTAAAAATATTTATGCAAATGATGTAAAAATGAGGAAGAGTCTTCCTCATGTAGATTAGAATCATATGTATTTTTTCTAGAATTTTTGGAAACTCCTAGATAGCATATTTTTAGATTAAAAGAGAAAAGGACCAAAATTCAAATGTGAAAAGGGACACTTGAAAATGTATAAAAGACAATTTCCTCTACTATGAGAGGGTTGGTTATTTGTATTCCATACTATCCAAGCAAAGAGAGAGAGTTTCCTGCAGAAAATCGTGTTTCTTCCTTTTGTGTGATTTCTTTGATTTGTTGAGTCTATTCTATGTGTATCCATGGAGATTTGTAAGCTTCTATTGTGTATTTCTGATGTATATGTATGAAGAGAGTTGATTATTGATGTGTTGAGTAAGAAATTGATGAATAATGGTGCTGGAGATGAAAATTGTCTGATTTCACAGAATCGCGATTGTCTCGTCTGAAGGTTATAGGTATCATTTTTGAGTTTTGACTTTATGAATGTATTCTGCTAAGAAAATAACATGCTTTAGACACCAAAACTATTGAAAATGATGGAGTATAGCTCAAGATAATCCAAACCCTAGAAATTCCTCTTCATTTTCATTAATTCTCAGAAATCCAACCAATTTTCTCTTATTTCTTGGATTCTATCATCTAGAAGGGGTTGTGGTCTCTTGTATACTTCCAGAATTGACAAATATAAGATGTATTGTTAATTCTTTATGCTAAATGATTGGAGAGGACAACTCCAAAGGTTAACAACAAACATTTTTTGGCGTCGTTGTCGGGGAGTATATCAAAAGCTTCATTGAAGTTGGACCTTGTTGGATCTTCTATTGTTGATGGTATTGAACACATTGAAAAGGTAATACTCTTTAATCAAGAATTGGAAACATGAAAAGGTAGATTTCTTTGTTTGTCTTTTGGGAAAAGAAATTAATAGATAATCTTTGAGAATAGGAAGTGTGAAATTTTTGCAAATTGATAGTTGCTCATATCATTTTTTTGGAAGAAAAGTGCAGGTGTGTGAAAAACTGAATCAAGAAAGCTGAAGATAAGGTAAAATGTGTCTATCTTTGCATTTGTAGAGTGCTTTTTGACCAATTACCAAGCAAAATTGTTGATCTTGGGAAGATGACATGATTGCATTGAGAAAAGTCAAGTAAAGTAGCTAGATGCAAGTAGATAAGATCCATTTGTTAACCAAGTCAAAGCAATAATCTTGAGAAAAAGTTGATTTGCATCTTGAAAAGAAAAATGTTTGAGTTTATCTTTGCAAAGATTGATATTTGCATTTCTTAGCACATTTTTCTTTGGGAAGTTTTGCTCATGAACTGTTTTTTATAGCAAATCATAAAGGAGTATAACCAATCAAGAAACACAAGATCAATAGATCACTAAACAAGAAAACCTAAGTGAAGTGTTTACCTTGATTTAGGGCAAAATACTAAAAAAATTCATAAAATTCATTAAAACAATAAAACAAATTTCTTTTTCCCTTAGGAAGTTGGACTGAAGTTTTGTTGTCAAAAGTAAAAGAGACCAGGTGGTAGGAAAGCAAAAAAGTGCCAAAAACTGGAAAATCAGAAAAAACACGATTCTCTTCACAGGATCGCGATTCTCTGGATAATTCTTTGTTAATGATATAAAACTGCAGGTGACAGCTGAATTGGAATTGGTAAAGGGTATTGAAGGGAAACAAGAGAAAAGAAGACTCTAAATTGCAAAAAACAGGAAGTACAGGAAAAATACGATTCTCTGCACAAAATCGCGATTTTCTGAAAGAGAAATTTTTTTTTGGAATTTTGCGCATATTGGCGTTTTGAGATAGGTAATTGTAAGAAATTTCATTAAGTTGACTAAGTGAAGGAACTCAAATTCCAAAGAATCAGGGAGGATTGAGTAGCAAGTGGAAGAAGTGGAAAAGAAGTACAGAATCACGATTTCCACCAATAGGATAATGGAAGTGACTAATGATTAAAAGTTAGGAATTGAGGATTAAAACCATAAGATTGTTGAAGAATAAAATTGGACAAGTGAAAAAGTGAAAAATATGAGGAAATTGCACAGGATCGCGATTGTGTGGACACTATAAAACTCTGGAAATTCAGAAAAAACTCACTTGAGAGAGAGAGAGTGAGAGCAGGAACAGGATCGCGATCGTCTGCAACCATAAAGTTTTGGAGATTTCTGGATCTAGCAAGCAAGGTAAGGAGTCCTCAATACAATTTTTTGTATTTCTTTAAACTTACATGATGATTAAAGCACAAAAAAGCACAAAATAGCCAAAAACGCGGAATCGAGATGTTCTGATTTTTTGAGTTTTCTATGGAAAAAATAATAAATTTGAGTAAACTCTTTCATTGCATGTTAAAAAATAATTAAGGCGATTCTATTGAAGAAACAAAAATTTGAAAATCAATACCTTAAAAATTTTCAAAATCTGAACAGAATCGCGATTCTGTAGTCAAACACAAAATCGCGATTCTCTGAAACAAAGCACAAAATCACGATTCCCAGAGCACGATTTTCATAAGAGAATCGTGTTTCTAACAATTGTGAGCAATCACGATTGTCTGGGAACAAAATCGTGGAAAACACGATTTTCTTCACAAAATCGTGGAAAACACGATTTTCATCACAAAATCGTGAAAAACACGATTTTCATCACAAAATCGTGGAAAACACGATTTTCTTCACAAAATCGTGGAAAAACACGATTCTCCCACAAAATCGTGATAAACACGATTTTCATCACAAAATTGTGAAAAACACGATTTTCATCATAAAATCGTGAAAAACACGATTTTCATCACAAAATCGTGAAAAACACGATTTTCATCACAAAATCGTGGAAAAACACGATTCTCCCACCAAATCGTGAAAAACACAATTTTCATCACAAAATCGTGAAAAACACGATTTTCATCACAACATCGTGAAAAACATGATTTTCATCACAAAATCGTGGAAAAACACGATTCTCCCACAAAATCATGATAAACACGATTTTCCTCACAAAATCTTGAAAAACACGATTTTCATCACAAAATCGTGAAAAACACGATTTTCATCACAAAATCGTGGAAAACACGATTTTCATCACAAAATCATGGAAAACACGATTTTCTTCACAAAATCGTGGAAAACACGATTTTCTTCACAAAATCGTGAAATTTATTGAATGATCCTTAGGTCTGGTAATAAATTATACTCACATTCCAAGCAAGAACTGGGAAGGAAGGAAATAGAGCCAGTGGTAGGGGAATTGCAAGAAAAAGATTTAGGGCAAGAAATCAACATGGAAAATCTAAATGAAACAAATGAATCGTCTGAAACTGGGGACTATAGAAACATCCTCAAATACATATATACAAATAGGTTTGGAACCTATGTATATCAGTATGGAATGCATAAGTTTCTCATTAGATTGAGAAATTTAGAAGTTCCCCTGAACATAACACCAGTAGCACAATTTAAGGATGGTAGATATGAGGATAGGGAGGGATGTGTATACATCTTCTCACAAGACCCAGAAAATTCTAATGACCTAGGGCAATGTGCGGACAAGAGACCATGGGAACAGAACTTAGGGCAATTAGACTTGCCAAGACCACATGAAATTCACAATAATGGTGAACAACAACAAGGTAGGAGAACACATACTTCCCCAAATCCTTTTGAAAAGGAACCAGAAGGATTTAATGATTTTCCTCTGAGAAGAAGACATCATTGGCAAAATCAAGGAAGAATGCTTAGACCCTATCAAGTAGCCAAATGCATGAAAAATCAATATGAAGGATATCCCGATCCTCATGCTCATGCTGCTGAATTCAGACAACTAATTAGAGCAGAAGAGTTCGAGGATTACAAAGTACAATTTGAGGCATTTGGTCTAACCCTAACAGGACCTACATTGTCTTGGTTCATTCCCTTGAGAAAGTAAATGTATCTAGATATTGAATCCTTCCTAGAAGCCTTCATTGGGGAATTCTCAAAAACTGGAATAAAACATAGCACAGCTACATTGATACATAGCTTTAAACAACAAAAAGATGAAAATGTCAGAGAGGCAGCCAGGAGATTCAAGCAGTATATTGACAGATGTCCCAGAGAAGAAGTACCTTCCATGGCAAGACAAGTATCCCTATTCATAGAAGGATTAAGAAGTGCCCAATTAAGAACCCTGGTGTATTATAAGAGATGCCCTGACCTAGGAGCATGTGTGAAGGAGGCAATAGATTTGGAAGACAATAGGGGACAAGACCTGTTAGCATTTGACCAACCTAGAACAAATGAAGATAAAATTCCACCAGCAGAAGAATTGGCACAAGCCATTGCTAAAGCCCTAGAAGTAAGCACCAAAACCAATTTGATAAACACCAAGATAACTACAAATAAAAAATGTTATAAATGTGGAGAAAATCATTTGGTACAACAATGTCCATATCAAAAACCACCACATTTGCAAGATAGGAAAACACTCAAATACTGTACACTAGAGAGAAAATGGACAAATCATACCAGAGAAGAATGCTTCTACAATAAACAACCCATTAAGGAGAGAGATTATGCAAACCAAAGAGAATCTGGGTTTATTGAGCAACCAAGACCTATACTTGGGCAACAACCTCCATTACCAACAAATGTGGTACCTGTTAAATACACACCAATAGAGGAGGGGAACTTAAGAATAAGATCACCTTACAAGGAAGATTACCAATGGAATGAAGGATATCAGGAAGAGTGGGAAGGATATGAGTTGAGAGAACCAGAACTACAAGCCCTAGATTTGGGAAATGGGAGAATAGAGATGGATATAGCTACATTCATGTATATAACCAATCATTATATGTCCAATCAGAAACCTCAGTTCAAAGGGAGCCAAAAGATAACTTGTTATAGATGTGGGGGAGAACATTTCATTAGAGATTGTCCACAACCTCCTACATTAAGAATAGAAGGATCTTATTGCAATGATTGTGGCAGGGATCATTTAATAAAGGATTGTCCAAAAAATCCTCAAAAACAACAAAACACATCTAATAACATACCATTGAAAACAGTCAACATCATGGAGCAAGAAGAATTGAGTGACATTGACCAAGTAAATGTAAATGCTATAACAAGGGCACAAGCTAAACAACAAGAAACAACTAAAGAACAAAATGAGGGTTCAGTTTCAAAGGTGAAGAAAAACAAACAAAAAGGGAAATGGGAAAGGAAAAGAAGAATGGGTAAAAGCTTGGAAAAAGAGAATAGGGAACAGTCAAACAGTACTCCTCCTCAAAAGACACAAACCCAGTCACAGATAAGAAATTCACAGAGTCTAGACACCTGGATAAAAGCATACAAGGGAAGAATTCAAGAGGGACCAAATCCTATAGACCATGTAATGGCTTATCCTATGCCAGATATAGAACATGAAAGGATGCAAATATGCAAACAAATCATACAAGAAGCACAACTTAAACTGGGGGAATTAGACAATTCTCAAACAATAGTTGGGGATTCAAAGGCAACAGGAACAGGAGAAACAATTAATCAAGAAGATAACCCACAAATTACATTCCAGGTAAATATAGATAAACAATGTACAATCTTATACCACACCACATTGGAGGAATTGGTAAAACAGAATCCTCACTTACAATACAAAATGGAAAAATGGGAAGCAATACCAGAAAATCTTGATTCACAACCACAAGAGTTGGAGGAATTGTGGTACATTCCTATTGATAAGATAGGTGGATATTGTGAAGGAGAAGAAGGGAACTCAATCTTGAGAATACAATTTGGTACAAACCATGCCCAAGCCATATTGGATAGTGGATCAGGTGTGGCTATCATGACTAAACAAACTTGGGAAAGATGGGGAAAAAGTGAATTGATACCCACTAAAATGAGATTGCAACTTGCAAATGGACATATAGAAAAAAACCCTAGGAATATGGGAAAAGGAGATTGTGGATATATGTGGAATAGAAATAGAGCATAATTTTGCCATAGTTGAATTTCCACAATCCACTTCATATGAAATTATCCTAGGAAGACCATTTATGAGACAGATGCAAATTGTGCAAGATTGGGGTAATGATTGTCTATATCTTCAGAGCAAAGGGAGAATAACCAGAGTGAATCTAAGAAATGGCCATTATTGTGACATATCCCCCCAAGAATGGTTCACGATACATCAAAATCAAGATTTAAGTGAAGAATCAGAGTTGGAAGATCAAAATGAAACAGAATCATCAATATGGAAGTGCAATGTGTTAAGAAACATTACAAATGGAAAGAGGAGATTAAGAAGAGAAGATTGTGTAGAAGGGAGAAAATTACAAGATGAGAGCTATGTACCACAAAAATTCAAAGATGAAGAATTTGAGCCATATGATTGGAACCAGATTCTGGCTACTATGGATCTAGCCAGTGATGAGTATGTAGGAGTAGAATTTCAAAATGAAGAAGGGTATGATGTTTTTCACATTGGAATACAAATGATAAGAGTATCAAAAACAGAAGAGGACTAGGAAAAAGAAATAATATTGGAAAATGGAAAAACACAATATTTGGAAGAAGTAAAAGTTGAAGATGCAATAAAAGATAAAATCTCAAGCAAATATAAGAAAAACAAACACAAGGAAATAGAAAAAGACCAAGAGGATGGAAAAAATGAGAAAATGACAAACAAAGATCAACAGTTTGATGTACCAGCAAATTTCAAGACTTATGAAGTAGAAGACAGATTACTTCTAAAAATGAAACCAAAGAGAGAAAAGAGAAAAGGGGAGGCATATGACAATGAAGAACAAACTAAGAAGGTTATGATCACTCAGGAAGATGGGGAAGAAAGACATATTGCAATAGCTGATGACATGACAAATCAAGAAGAGGAGGCATTAAGGAATTTGGCCAGAAACTATAGGGATGTGTTTGCCTATAGCTATAAGGATTTGAAAGGTATTGATCCTAAAATCTATGAGCATAAGATACCTATCACACCTAATGCAAAACCTAGCAAACAGAGACATTACACATTCAATGATAAATACTCTGCAAAAATAAAGGAAGAAATTGATAAGTTGTTGGCTGCCAATTTCATCTATGAGATTGAGTATACAGAATGGATATCTCCTATAGTTGTGGTACCAAAAAAGAATGGGAAACTTAGGGTATGCATTAACTTGAAAAAGGTGAATGCAACAACTATAAGGGATAGCTATCCATTGCCTATAACAAACCATCTTTTAGAAAGAGTGGCAGGGAAGGAGGTTTATAGTTTTTTTTATGGGTTTTCAGGATACAATCAGGTACCTATAGCATTGGAAGACCAACATAAAACTACCTTTTCCACAGAATGGGGAATTTATGCTTTTAGGGTTATGCCCTTTGGGTTAACTAATGCCCCAGCAACTTTTCAAAGATTGATGTGTCATATCTTCAAAGAATTCCTGAGGAGTGTAATGGAAATTTATGTAGATGATCTGTGTACTTTTTCATTAAAAAGACAGGATCATTTGAAAGATTTAGAAAATATATTCAAGAAATGCAGAACATACAGAGTATGCTTAAATCCAGAAAAGTGTGTATTCTTTGTAAGACAAGGAAGAATGCTAGGACACATAGTATCCAAAAATGGATTTCAACTGATGAGAAGAACATAAAGGCCATAGTAGAACTTCCAAGACCAACAAATGTAAAGGAACTTCAAACTTTTATGGGACATTGCGGGTATTATAGAAAATTTGTACACAAGTTTGCTGACATAGCTAAACCTTTGTATGCCCTGATCACAAAATTTGAGTGGACCAAAGAGTGTGACCAAGCTTTTGAGACTCTAAAAACTTATTTGGTTACAGCACCAATTCTGAAAACACCCCAATGGGATAAAATTTTTCATGTCCATGTGGATGCTTCAAATTATGCTTTGGGATGTGTGTTAGCACAACCAATAGAAGGGAGCAAGTTAGATTTCCCAGTGGCTTATGCTAGTAGGAAACTGAATTCAGCAGAGAAAAATTACACAACCACTGAGAGGGAAGGGTTGGGAATGATATTTGCTGTGAAAAAATATAGACATTACCTTTTGGCCAACAAGTTTAAGTTCTTTGTGGATCACCAAGCTTTACTTTATTTAGTAAACAAACCTTGTCACACTGGTAGAATAGTCAGATGGTTTCTTTTACTGATGGAGTTTGAGTTTGAAGTGGTGGTAAGACAAGGAAAAACACATTTGAGAGCAGATCATTTGTCTAGAATCCAGGCTAAAGACCCAAGTTCAACTTTAGATGATGACCTGCCAGACACATATCTATTCAAAGTAGAAAGTGTTCCCGAGTGGGCCATGCCCTTAATACCTTTGCTAACCATGGGACCTTGCAGAACATTTGGAAACAACACACATTTAGTATTACAAAGTAGAAACTTTATGTTGCTAGTTGGGCACTTGTATCACCTCAACCATACAGGCATATTGGAATATTGTACTCCAGAAGAGGAGCAACAGGAATATCTGAGAAGAGCTCATTGTTGGAACCCTTGTACTCATGCTTCCAGAATAGTTACCCTAAGTAATCTCAATAGGATGGGAGTACATTGGCCTAATAAGACTCAAGATGTAACAAAATATATTGCTAACTGTTGGGAATGCCAATCATTGCAAAATTCAGAACTTATAACTCTATATTGGTTTCAGAAAAATCCAGAATGGAGTGGAAACATCATTGAGGATTTGAAAAGGAAAAAGAAAGGAAAACAAGTAATAGCTGGTGCAGATTCAAAAAATTTACAAGTGATCTCAAAAGAATATCAACTGATAGGAGAACAATTATATAAGAGATGGATGGATGGATATTTAAGAATTTGTGTTCCTGAAGATAGATATTTGGAAATGTTGGAAATGGCACATTCTGGAGTGGCAGGAGGACATTTTTCAAGTGACAGAACTGCTAAACTCATATCATATTCTGGCTTTTGGTGGCCAACCCTATTTCCTGATGCAAGAACATACGTGAAAAGATGTGACATTTGTCAGAGGATGAGTCAACCAAATTAAAGAGACAATATGCCATTAGTTCCATTAATTTCAGCCAGAGCATTTAGTAAATGGGCGTTGGATTTCATTGGACCCATACATCCTCGAGCAAGACAATCCCATGCTAAATACATACTAGTAGCTACAGATTACCTGACAAAATGGGCTGAGGCTAAAGCTACAAAAAGAAATGATGCTCATACTACTGCTAGATTTCTCTATGAAAATATCATCACCAGATTTGGACTTCCAATTGAATTGGTAAGTGATAGGGGGACTCATTTTTTGAACCAAATCATAGAAAACATAACTGAATATTTCATGATTAGTCATAGAAAGTTAGCCCCATATCACCCACAAGCCAATGGGTTAGCAGAAAGTACTAATAAAGTACTTTGTACTGTATTGTCAAAATTAGTAAACACAAACAGGAATGATTGGGATTTACAACTTAATCATGTCCTATGGGCCTACAGAGTGGCATACAAAACTGCATTAGGAACCACACCATTCAACTTGGTATATGGACAAAATGCAGTTCTGCCCTTAGAATTCCTTATTCCAACACTGAAGGTGGGTAGTCAATACAATTGGACTCGACATGAATTGTCTAAGAGAGTAATAGAATTGGAAAAACTGGGAGCTTCTAGACTCCAAGCAATCATGAGCATCTATGCAGACAAGAAAAGACAAAAAGCTTATCATGATGTTCATATTAAAGAAAAAGATCTACAAGAAGGAGATCTAGTTCTGGCATATACAATAAAGGAACATCAAAAGAAATTTCAGAAAAAAGGACATGGGCCTTATATTATACATCAGATCAGTAATAGTGGATCTATCCAACTAGCTAACATAGATGGGGAAATCATGCCAAACTTCGTAAGTGGATGCAGAGTTAAAAGGTATGACCTTCCATTAACTGCTTCTGAATGGAGAAGATTACACCAAACTCAAAATAGGAAAAAAGAAGAGGAAAACATTAGAAAAGAGGCTCAACAAGAGGCAAAGGAAAGGATAAGAAAAACCAAAAACCTTAGAGAAGTCCTTCTGTGTGAAACACCTTTAAAACAAAAAGAACATTTGCCTGTGATAACAATGGATTGTCAAGATGAAAAAAATCAGGGTTTTAATAGATTCAGGTGCACAAGTGAATTTGATTAGTTCAGCTTTGGTGAATAAATTTAACCTAAAAAGGACTAAAAGAAAAACCTTTATCAAAACTTTGGAAGGACAAATGATACAAAGCATGTCTTCATCTTCTCTTAAAGTTAAGTTCAATACAGAATCTATGAAAATAGATTGTGAAGAATGGCCAGATCACTTGATGACTGAAAAATTGATTTTGGGACAACAATGGTTAAGGCAAGGTAAAGTAATACTGGATTTTGAAAAAATGAAACTCAAATTAACAGTAAATGACAAAAGGTTTTTAATCTTCTTATGGAGCTCTGAAAAGCAGGAAGATCAACAGGAGCTTCATGATTCAAAACTGGAAGGATTTACTTTTTCATTAGAAGATACACAGACATTATCAACACAATTACTAAAGGATCAAGCTTCATTTAATCAAAACCAGCAACAAATTGAAGAAGCAATAGAGGGTGAAGAGATAGAAGCAAGGTGGCAATTAGGGTATAATCAGAAATATCAGGACATCAAAACAAGAAGGATGTGGAAACAAAGTACACACAAGGCCTGCTCATCAAAACAAATTTCCATAACAAAATGGATATGGAAGCCAAAAAATTTCAACCACAGCTCATCAAATGAAGACGGGTGTATTCCCAGAATAGGATCAGCAAAGATTAAATATTATTGGGTTAAAAAAATCAGAGCTGATTCAATGGAAAAGGACATGAGTATCTGAGATGCAGTTAGGATCTTGGATAAGAAAATCAGAGTGTCACATAGAAGAAATTTTGACAATTTTTGAAAAAAAAATTTACCTGTTCCTGTTTCTGAAAAAAATAGGAGGGGAAGAAAGGAAGTTGGAAAATTTTTTTTTTTTTTAAAGAGAAAAATTACCCATTTCATTTTTCTCTTATGAAAAAAAGAGAAAAGAAAAAGAGAAGAGAAAACTATCCATTTTTCCTTTTATGAAATATATAGCACAAAGCAAGATATAGGTAGAAGGGTAGCAGGTTTCTATTTATTAATTTTTATGTTTATTTTTTATTTTTTATGATTTTTTTTATTTTTTATTCATTTTTCTTTTTAAAATATCTTCTTCCTGGATAGAAGTTGTCAGAAGAGAAGAGAGCACTAGACATCTTGCTACACATGTAATGATCACTTTAATTGAGTCTTTTAAGGAAGTCAGGATTTTAATTAAGATTTTACTTTCATTCTTCTTTCATTCCATTTCAAAACAAATGTCATTCTTTATTTTTCTTATGACTCATGTGGGTGGAGTTTCTTTTTCTTTTTTGTGTGATGCTATATTTTCTTTAGAATGGTGAATCCAAAGGAGCTACCAATTCATGAGTTCAAAGCAGACTCAGTCACCCTGTCTAGAGGACATTGGTTCTTAGACAATGAAGCAACAACGGAGACAGTAGAATTAGAATCGGATGAAGAGCAGGAGATTCCAGAAGCAGAAAAGATAGTCAAGGAACTCAAGGAAACTCTAGGTATTATTGGCCAGCACATATTTACAGTGGGACTTGGAGGTTACAAGACACTATGCTGTGTCAGGAGTTTTACAAATTCCAGAAAAGTGCAGTCAACTACAAAAGGTGGAAAGCAGTGGGATTACACAAGTTGCTGGATGAACCTATATTTTTCATAGACTTTGAAAGAGTGGCACAGGTAATGAACAACTTGTTCGAAGTTGGGAAGGGCAATGAGGCATATTTCCGGTGTAAAGTCAAGGACAAAGAAAACCAGGAGGTGAATATCACTATAAAAGTAGAGCATATCAGGGCAGCCCTTCAGTTTTATCCAATGGGAACTAAGTTGGATAACAGCTTTGTTAAGAAGAATAAAGAAACATATACAGGATATTCTAAATTTCCTGATTTCAAAGGAAGAGAAATTGAGGAATATGCCATCAGAATGTTTTTGCAATATTTCTGTTTCACAAAACTGCCGAGATATACCATGCCTCAGAAATCAGTAACACTGATTATGTTTAACAATAAGGACAGAACTAAGCCCTTTGGAATAATGGATGTATCACCATATATACATGAGCAATTGAAAGAAGCAGCTAAACACTAGGAGCAGAAAAAGTATATGAATGGAGCTCAATTTTTAACCAGGATTATATATCATGTACTTGGACTGGAGGATCAGTTGAAGCTAGCTCCAGCAGCCCAATATTTCAGAAATTTGATGGCAGGAATCAAAAGTCCTTCAAGGAAGATATCTGTAAGAGAATCGGAAGGCCAATCAAGCATGAGGGGAGCAGAGAGGAAAAGCAAGGGAATCTTCCTGTCAAGAAAAGGAGATTGGATCCAAGAAAAGTTGAATTGGAGCAGGTAGAAGCAACTAAGGAAGAGCATGAAGCTGCTTTGAAGCAGGTACAATCTTCAAATGACCCTCATCCACCTCAAACAAGCAAAGAACAGTTGTATACCTATTTGACTCAAGGTAATAATAAAAGGGCAGTATATGAAGCTCAATATCAAAAGATGTTGGAGGATTACTCTTGCAAAGCAACAGATTGGGTTCAAGAGGAAGTAGAACATTATGAAGAATTGCATGATCAGATGATGGCAGCTGAGACAGAGGAAGTATTTGTCAAAAAGGAAGTGGAACTATTAGCATACTTCAAAGAACTACAAGGACCTCCTGAAACAAGAAATACAGTTGTAGCAAAGAAGAAGGTTCAGAAGAAACCTGTACCAAAGAAGAAGCTAACTAAGAAAAGTAAAGGAAAATCAGTAGCAGAACCTGTACCAATGATGGAAGCTGAAGAAGTGTTAGTAAAAGAAAGGAACCAAAAGAAATCTACTGTTGTAGAAGAGTTAAAATTGGAAAAATCAGGAATAGCAGGCTCTTCACGATTCTCTTCAGACTCTGAAAGTGATATTGAAAACTTTTTGTTAAAAAGTTTGAATTTCTCAGTCCCTAGTACACCTAATGTGATAACACAGGTCACTGAAAAACATAAAACACTAGAAGACTTGAGAGAGAAGTCCCAAGAAAAGCAAGTCCAAGAAGAAGCAGCAAAGCAGGTTAGCCCTGAAGAAGAGAGAAGATTACTAAAAGGAAAAGCAGTGATGATGGAAGAGGAGAGTGAAGTAAGAAAGGAAGTTAGCTGTGGATTAATGGACTCGGGATTAAAGTCAATATGGACAAAACCTTCACAACAAATCAATTTCAAAGTGGATGAAGGAAAAGTAGAGATAGCAAAAGGAGTTCAGTTATGCAGTTTAGTACAAGAACAAAAAGAGACAGATCAAATCAAGGAAACAAAGGAAGTAGTGGTGAAGAAGAATGTTCAAGAAGAAGAAACACGAGTTACAGACAAAGAGATCAATCAAAGCATAGAAGATATCTTGTATGACTTGAATCATAATGAAGAATTTACAGCTACAAAAGATCAAGGACAAGAGGAGGAGCTGGATCTCATGGATATAGAGGAGCAAGAGGAAGGATAGAAAGAGCAGACAAGTAATGATCAGATAAAGATTACTGAGGAATCAACCCTAGTCCAGGAAAAGGAAGTACAGGTAAAAGAAAGACATTTCTTTGAAGAGGAACAACAAATGATGGAGAACAAGGAGGTAGAAGACACAAAGATAACTGAAGATACATCAGAACATGAGAATAAGGATGAGCAGATATTGGAATATGAAGAAGATGTTGCAGACCAAGAAAAGATGGAAGCAAATAAGAGCCATGAAGAACAAAAGACTCAGGTCATAGAGTATGAGGAAGAAGATGAAGAAGAGAATGAGTGTAAAGAAAACACGCAGATAGAAGTCAAACAAATAGAAATAGAAGTTGGGTTGGAAAGGATACCTAAAAATATAAGATCTGCTTGCAAGATCATTATGAGCAACATAGAGTAGTTCAGACCATCAAGCAGAAACATGATTATATCAGGTATGGTAGCTGAATCTGAGTTTGAAAAAGGCAGTGGTATCATTAAAGAGCACAAGAAGGAAAAGGAACAATTGGCAGAACAATTGAGGATTGTAAAGGAGAAAAATGAGGAATTAACACACAGAGTAATTTCCTTGGAAGACTTAGAGGTACAACAACAAAACAAAATTCAATATCTTGAAGAAAAGTGTGCAAAACAGACAGAGCATAGTAGTAAAATTGAGATGGAGCTGAGAAAAATTGAAGGGAGATACAGAACCTTGCAGAATTCATATCAAATTATGGCCAAGGCGAATGAGGAAATAAACAAACTATTAATGGAAGAAGGCCAGTTGAAGGAAGAAAGCAAGACTGTTCAGGTGACACAGGAGGAAAAGGAAGAATTACACAAGGAAAAGGAAGAATTACACAGTTGAAAGAAGCCAAGGAGTTGGAAAAACAGGCTAGTATACATGACGCTACCTCAATGAGGGGTTACAACAAATTACATATGGATATAGAAAAGGAAAGAAGTGAGTGGGTAGCAGAAAGAGAGATATGGGCATCTAAAAATAGAAGTTTAATGTTAACAATAGAAGAGCTACAGAAAAAGCTGGAAAAACCTCAAACTCAGGTGGAAGATCAGATAAAGACTACACATACAGAAGATTATGAAGTAGGAAGTGATGACAGAGCTCAACATGGTAGTGAACCAAAAAATAAAGCACCAGAAGAAGAGTATTCAGAGGAGTTTGTCCAGAAACTTCTGACAGACAGAGAATCCAGAATGGATTTCATTAGAAAAATGCATGATGAATACAAGGAACAGATTGTTACATTTGCTTTAAATAAAGGGATAAATCCTGATCAACATCATTGGGCTGCAGATGGATTAGGCATACATTTGTGCATGATCATGGAAAGTATTAAAAACTATCAGTTGGCAAGGGTGGGATTACCTCCAAACAAGTATCTAGAATATGAGGAAGATATCAATGTGACCAAGGAGTTATTTGAAAAAGCTAATCCCAAATGGAGGAATAGATGGTTGGATGCAAATAAAGAGTGCAGAAAAATATGGAAGGAAGCACCTATTCAGCTGAAGATTAATCAAGCATACTGCCCAGTAGCAAGGAGAAGAGAGTGGACAGTTTTTTGGGAAAGAAGGAAAGAAGGAAAAATTCCATCCAAATGGTTGAATTTTCCAAAGATAGCAGGTCCGAAGGTAGGTACATGGCCTACAAAGAAGTATATGGTGGACACAACTGAATTTGTCATAGCCACATACGAGGATGTTAATGACCTAGCATGTATTTTACTAATCAGAATAATGAGACTCATCCTGGCATGTATAGAGACTTATACAGATACAGATGTCAGAATTCTAAATTACATTGGCTTCAATTCACCTACTGACGCTTTATTATTTGATCTAAGTGAAACACCTGACAGGATATGTTTGATGGCTTATTATAGCAGAATAATATTTTTGGGCAGCCATTATCTCCAGATTTTTGAAGATGCATTTGATTATGGGTTCTTTGAAAGGGAATCAGAAATATTTGGAAACTTGTCAGTAGTAACAAAGTCTCAACTTACTGCTTATGAAGTTGCATATACAGAGTACCTAAAAAAAGATATAATTGATAAACCAGAGGCTGCTATGCAGTGGAGGAAAGCACTATTTGAGATGGTAAACAATTTGAACATTACAGAAAGAAAGAGCCATGACCTACTGTCACAGGTGTATCAAAGAAAGAAGAAGTGAAGAAAGCTTTTATGGAATATCAGCAAGAATGTCTTTTGTCAGGAGCCAAAAGGTCTAGGAGGGGAAGAATGTTAGAAGAAGTATTTTTGAAGTATTTTTAATGGAAAATAATTGTAAAATGCCAAAAAAATGTAAAAATATTTATGCAAATGATGTAAAAATGAGGAAGAGTCTTCCTCATGTAGATTAGAATCATATGTATTTTTTGTAGAATTTTTGGAAACTCCTAGATAGCATATTTTTAGATTAAAAGAGAAAAGGACCAAAATTCAAGTGTGAAAAGGGACACTTGAAAATGTATAAAAGACCATTTCCTCTACTATGAGAGGGTTGGTTATTTGTATTCCATGCTATCCAAGCAAAGAGAGAGAGTTTCCTGTAGAAAATCGTGTTTCTTCCTTTTGTGTGATTTCTTTGATTTGTTGAGTCTATTCTATGTGTATCCATGGAGATTTGTAAGCTTCTATTGTGTATTTCTGATGAATATGTATGAAGACAGTTGATTGTTGATGTGTTGAGTAAGAAATTGATGAATAATGGTGCTGGAGATGAAAATCGTCTGATTTCACAGAATCGCGATTGTCTCGTCTGAAGGTTACAGGTATCATTTTTGAGTTTTGACTTTATGAATGTATTCTGCTGAGAAAATAACATGCTTTAGACACCAAAATTATTGAAAATGATGGAGTATAGCTCAAGATAATCCAAACCCTAGAAATTAGTCTTCATTTTCATTAATTCTCAGAAATCCAACCAGTTTTCTCTTATTTCTTGGATTCTATCATCTAGAAGGGGATGTGGTCTCTTGTATACTTCCAGGATTGACAAATATAAGATGTATTGTTAATTCTTTATGCTAAATGATTGGAGAGGACAACTCCAAAGGTTAACAACAAACATGAACCATACCCAAATTTTGGTTGTCACAATTTGTGAGCCACCCTCGATGCAGTGCCACGTGAAACAAAGCTCCAAGGTCAAGGAGCCGAGCATGAGAAAGAGATTCTAGTGAGAGGATTCTGGTGATAGTCTCACCATCTAGTGCAATCACTTCATCAAACAAGATCTCATTGCTGGATCTCTCATTATAAACAAAAAAAACCTCGAGATTATTGAGATCACACCCACGAAACTCTTGGCTTCTTCCAAAACTATATTATTTTCCTCCGTTTTCCCATTTTGAGTTTGTTTGGCATTTGAATTTGTATTATGCCCATCACCATTCCCACTAGCCTTTTCCTTGCTTTGGAATTATTTAGGGCTTACAGTCTTTCTTCATGTGTCCCATCTTGTGGTAGTGGTAGCACTTTACTTCTTGGTCTTTGGACTGTTCCTTCTATGTTGCTCATCCTTCTTGTTCTTGTCTCTGCCTTTATGCCAAGATGACTCTTGTGATGATCGAACTATATGAGCTTCCACATTGAAGCTACAATTTTGGATTTCCTCTGAGTTTCCTCACTTAGCAATGGTATGAGAAAAACCTTGTATGAGTTTGGCTTCAAGTGCACTATTGTTGATTGTTGTGTAAAATGTGTGCGACAACCCGGATAACATACAGAAACAAGATAGAGATGTTGACTTTTTGTGCCTCTATATGCATGAGTAGGGCATCAAAATTGTGGATAGGGTTCATGACACCATCTTTGTCTTACATTCAAAACTCATACAATCTCCTCATGAGATATAAAATGTTAGATGCTATGTCTTTCTCATACGTATTACAAAGCTCCTACCACACACTCCCAATAGTCTTATACTTGAGTAGACATTATCAACTAGATGTAGCATGATAGTTTGCCTATCCATCAGATCAAGTTCCTCCCAATCATTTTTATCCATGTTTGCAAGTTTTCTTTGCCATGCCTTCTATCAGTCTCCATCGTCTCCTTTGAATCATCACATTTATTATCGATTCTTCTAGAGTGCAACATTAATCCATTGAACTTTTATCTTGTGGATTTCCTTACCCAGAGTAAGATAACCCTTTCTCAAGCCATGCGATCCAGAAACACATATATATAAAACAAATGGGAAAGACACACATGCCCAACCTCATAGGGTAGATGCACCCTTTACATCTCACAGTTAAGAGGTCAGCAACCTTATTCCATATACATATGACGAGCTCATACTTTCTAAGATATGCTCAAGGGGGATTTGAACCTAAGACTTCCTCCTAGATAGTTCAAGACATTCTCTGTTCTCTAGTAGACTTAGCTAGAAACCCTCTTGAGAACTTGGAAACAAAGACTTGTGAATGATGTGTGTGCCACTCTCCTCCCATCCAATATATCCTCTTGCATCCAAAATAGTAATGCTATGAAATGATATAGTGCTGCCATGTGACCATCATGCAACACTCATCCCCATTACCATTGAATACCTTGGTATATCCCTCGAGCTTGGGACCTTGGCTATGGTTGGCTCTTGTCCTAGACACACATGGAGTGGTCTCTATAGACCAATGTCTAACACTCTCCCCCCTTCTAAAGATCATTGTCCTCAATGATCAATGAGGGAAAGTACTTGCGAACCAGAGCTTCTGATTCCCAAGTGGAATTTGTAAGCAATAATCCTCTCCAAACTACCGGATCCTGGATGACATGATTTCTGAATGGTTTCTATCTTCCATCTAGTATCCTATTTAGGGAATGATCTATGCTATCACTTTCTTGCAAAGAAACAATACCCTATATTAGATTATCCTCCCTAGAAATATACTTTCTAAGTTTACTGACATGAAACATTGGATGGACTCTACAATCTAGAGGAAGCTCTAATCGATATGCAACATCACTAAGATTCTTAACTATCTTCCAAGGTCCACAAAACCTTGATGAAAGCTTAGTACATTTCACTGTGGATAGTGAAGTAGACCTAGCTGGCACTTGAAGAAAAAGTTTATATCCTTCCTCAAAGACTCTAGGAGATCTCTTCTTGTCAGCATATTCCTTTCCTCTATCAGCTACTTGCTGCATCTTGGCTTTAGTTATTTCTAAATTTGCTCGGAGGTTTTTTAGGAACTGCAAAGCACTAGGAAATTTCTTTGGCATTCCTACAGTACCAGGGGTAGTGGGATTCATGTCATAGTTCATATCAAAAGGAGACATTCCTATCACTTTATGAGGTCTATTGTTGTAAGAAAACTCTATGAATGGCAAATAACTATCCTAATCCGTCTGCCTTTTAGACATATATGCTCTTAACATGTCCTCTAGAATCTGTTTGACCCTCTTGATCTGACCATCTGTCTGTGGATGATCACCACTACTCATTTTCAATGACACTTTTGGTTTGTCAAATACAAACTTCGAGAAGTGCCTTATGAATCTAACATCCCTATTTGAAACTATGGATGCCCTTAACCCGTGCAATCTGAAGACATGCTAGATAAATAGCTCTGCTACCTATATAGATTCTATCATCTCCTCCATGGGTATGAAATGATCCATCTTGCTCAATCTATCTACCACAACTAGGATAATATCCCATTCCTTTGGGTCTGCGATAATCCCAGTATCAAGTCCATGGATAGACTATCCTAGTTGTGCTCTAGAATCTGTACAGGGTGTAAAAGACCTAGTATCTTAACCCTTTCTACCTTGTTGACCTAACACATTTGGACATCTTTTGCTAATCTACACCACCAAAATTTTATTCTAACAAGTTGAATGGTCTTGTCAATACAAAGATTCCCTGCACAAGGAACATCATGGTTATCACGCATGACTTTTCTTCTCAAATCGTGAGAATGTGGTACAAAAACCTTTCTTTTTGTTTGACTATTCCATTCTCCATCTAGAAATTTGAATATGGATTTGTCTTGTTTGCTTTACTAGGGGAAGAAACAACTAGAACTGCCTCGTCTCCTATAATAGAGTCATCACTGATGGCTCTAATGATCTGCAACAAATGTGGATCTTCCACCTGTGCTTCCTTTATATCTTGAAGCAATGAGCTTTCTGGAACTGTAAAGCTCATTTGATACACTATCTGTGTTAATGCATCAACTACAATATTCTCTTTCCCTCTTATACACAAGTTTTCCATGTGAAACTCATGCATGAGCTCAACCCAATGAGGATGTCTGCTTTGAAGATCTGGCTGACTACAAAATTACTTGAGTGTATGGTGATCTGTGTATACCTTAAAGTTTTCACCATAAAGATAGTGTCTCCAAATTTTAAGAGCATGCACCACTACATACAACTCATGTTCATACACTGGCCAACTGGGTTGTGCACTACTCAACTTTTTACTTTGAAAAGCTATTGGCGTATCATCTTGGCTCAAGACAACCCTTATGCATATGCCCCTAGCATGTGTCTCTAACTCAAATGGTTTCTGTGGATCTACCACTTTGAGTATAGGAGCCTCTGATACAACTTGTTTTAGAGAAAATGAATTTTCGATAGAAAATAGAAAGTCCTAGAAATGACAATAACTACCTCTCATCTTGAGGAGTAGGCCGAGCTAAAATAACTAAGACCTTCTTAGGATCCATCTAAACCCCATTGACCGATACCACATGCCCTAAATGCTCTATCTTTGGAAGCAACAACTGAGTCTTATCTGGATTTACAAACAATTCATTTTCTTTTAACCTGTTTAACACTAATCTTAAATGACTTTCATGATCATGTACAAACCTAATATACACCAACAAGTCAGCTACAAAATCCACAACAAACTTTCCAATGAGTGATTGCAGAATATCATTCATTAATATCATGAAAGTAGTCGGTGAATTAGTCAAGCCAAATGGCATAACTAAATACTCATAATGCCCAAACCATTATATACATCTTGTTCCTTTAATATGATGGTAGCCAATTTTTAAATCTATCTTACTATATACAATGGATCCAACTAGAGCATCTAAAAGATCATCTATCTTGGGCATGGGATATCTTTGCTTGATGGTAATCTTATTGAATGCTCTATATTCAACACACATCCTATAAGATCCATCTTTCTTCTTCACTAGAAGAAATGGTGCTACAAAGGGCAAATAGTTGGTTCTGATCAACCCTTTCTGCAAATACTCATCCACAAGCTTATGGACTTCATTCTCATCCTAAAGCTCATTCGAAATGGTGGTCAAACATTCGGAATTGCTCTTGATACAAATTCAATTCTATGCTCAATGTTCCTGCAAGGAGGTAAACCCAAAGGTAATTCTTAAAAAAAAACCCTTGGAATTCTACTCTTACTTTATCTGAAACTACGTGAGCATTCCAACTAGAGTTTCCTTGACTACAAGAATCCATCACAATATACGATGAATAGAAAAAATAAAGAAAGTAAATATACTTATAATCAATCTTGAGCAACTCGATTGCAGTCGCCAATCATGTCTCTTGGAGATTTGGCTCTCCATGAATCATTAATCGCCTCCCCTCATGCTCAATTTAATAAACATGTGAAGCAAAGTCTATGACTGGTTATTTCCTAGCATGCCACTTTTTACTTAGGACTATATCAAAATGGGTCAATCATACCAATCTGTCCTCATAGGACTAGATCTGAATGGGTAGACCTACTACTCAATGGTTCCATGTCTTAGTTCCCTTCCCACCATCTAACTCCACTATATAGGCATACTCTGACTACATAGTGTCTAAGTGTAACCTCGTAACTAATCGAGAACTAATGACATTATGTGTAGAACCAGTGTTAAAGAGGATCTTGATAGGCTGTCCTGCCACGACTCTTGTCATAACAATGATTTCTGTATCTCGAAATTGATATCCTTTCTATGCCACTGGCAAAAGCACAACGTCTGGCATGAAAGGAAACTTCTTCATGAGTGTCATGGCCACTATGGGAGATGATATATGAGATGGGGAATCACCAAAATCATCATCTACATCATGTTGACATATTTAGGTAGTGATGTGTGTGAACACTCTAGGACCATTGGGGCAATTTTTTCCCTCTTTAGGAGGTTCCCCCCCCTTGTATATACGCCTATTGCCCTAACGGGCTACTTATCTTTGTACATTCTAGTGGTAATACATTCAATATTGTGCGTTGCGCTCCAAGCTTCTTCTTCTTCCTTGTGCTGTTCACGTGCTTTCGCAGACGTCTAACTCCAACAATTGGTATCAAAACATGTCGCCATTTTTTCTAGGGTGTTGTATACACCTCTTCGCTTGCAGTCTTAGAATTGCACAAAATTTGGTAAGCATACAACTGTTCCAGAGATCAAATCGCCTTCGCTTTGTGGTGCCGAAATTACGATCTGAGCTCGTTTCGGCCTCCGAACGCAATATTTCAGTGCTTGTGCAGAATATTTTGTCTTTTTGTGCCAAAGGTATATATCAATTTCGGTTCGCCAGTATAAGCATCTCAAAGTCTGGTACAGGTTTAACATAATTCATTTGGGCAGTTTTGTTCAACTTTTTGAGATACAATCAATTTTCTGCATCAAGGTATTTTAATCATTGGCCATGGTTGAAAGCAGTGATGTATTCCGTATGTTGGCTGTTGAGGATAAGTTGGATGGTACCAACTACCCATTGTGGGCTTATATGATGCATCATGTATTGGTCGCAAAAGGACTATGGAATATTGTGCAGGGTGTTGAAAGATGTCATGTTACCCCTGTGAATACAGGTACTCCAAATACAGGTGTTGTTTCTATTGCACCTACTATAGAGCAAATTCGTTGGGATGCCAAAGATGCTCAAGCACATGCATTGATAGCTTTGTCTCTCAAATGTGCCATTATTCCTCACATTCGCTCTTGCAACAAAGCTAAGGATGCTTGGGATACACTTACCACATTGTACCAGGCTAGGAATGAGGATCGTGTTGCTTACCTCCAAAAACGATCGGAGAGTGAGCACATGAATGAAGGTGATTCCACGGATAGTTTTCTCACAAAGATCAAGGATTTAAAAGAACAGTTGATTTCTACTGACGAATTTATATCATATAGCTCACTTGTGCAGACAGTTCTAAATGGTCTTCTTGACTCATATTAGAGTTTTGCTTTTACTCTTTGTTTGATGATAAAAGGCAATCCAAAAGTCGTGTCATTTGAGGATTTAGTCTTTGTTCTGTTGTAGGAAGACCAATCTAGTGTTGATATATTTAGGTGGTGATGTGTGTGAACACACTAGGACCGTCGGGTCACTTTTTTCCCTCTTTAGGAGGTTTTCTTTCCCCTGGCTTGTATATACGCCTATTGCCCTAATGCGCTACTTATCTTTGTACATTCTCTAGTAATACATTCAGTATTGTGTGTTGTGCTCCAAGCTTCTTCTTCATCCTTGTGATGTTTGCGTACTTCCGTAGACGTCTAACTCCAACAATTGGTATCAGATCAGGTCATCGCTTCATCTAGGGCACCATCAACACTCCTCTGGTTACAGTCTCAGAATCACATGAATTTTGGTGAGCATACTCAGCGTGTTTTCAAGATCAAAACGGCTTTGCTTTGTGGTGCCGAAATCACGATCTGAGCTCGTTTTGGCCTCTAAACGCACTATCGTAGCGCTTGTGCAGGCTATTTCATCTTTTTGTGCCAAAGTATATACCAGTTTCTGTTCGCCAGTATAAGCATCTCGAAGTCTGCTACAGGTCTAGCAAAATTCGTCTGGGCAATTCTGTTCAACTTTTTTAGATACAATCAATTTTTTGCATCAAGGTATTTTAGTCACTGGCCATGGCTGAAAGCAGTGATGTATTCCGTATGTTGGCTGTTGAGGACAAGTTGGATGGTACCACCTACCCGTTATGGGCTTATATGATGCAACATGTGTTGGTTGCAAAAGGACTGTGGAACATTGTGCAGGGTGTTGAAAAACATCATATCACACCTGCAACTGTTACGATTGCAGGTACTGAAGTTGATGCAGAAGGTGTCAAAGATGATGATATTCTGCATATTCCTGTTCGTGCTGCGGTTTCTGTTGCACCTACTATAGAGCAGATTCATTGGGATTGCAGAGATGCCCACGCACATGCATTGACAGCTTTGTCTATCAAATGTGCCATTATTCCTCATATTCGCTCTTGCAAAACAGCTAAGGATGCTTGGGATACACTTACCACATTGTACCAAGCTAGGAATGAGGCTCGTGTTGCTTACCTCTAAAAACAGTTGGAGAGTGAGCATATGATTGAAGGTGATTCTATGGACAGTTTCCTAATGAAGATCAAAGACTTGAAGGAACAATTGATTTCTGCTCATGAGGTTATACCAGATAGCTCACTTGTGCAGACCGTTCTGAATGGTCTTCCTGATTCATATCAGAGTTTTGCTTCTACTCTTCGGTTGATGATGAAAGGCAATCTAAATGCCTTATCATTTGAGGAGTTAGTCTCTGTTATGTTGCAGGAAGATCAGTCCAAGCAAAACAGGTCCATTATGAGAATTGCAGATCAAGCTTTCTTGGCTAGTCAGAAGGGCAAAAGAAAATGGAGCTCTTCAACTAGTAAGCAAAAATATGCTAATTCTGCATATTCGAAGGAAGATAAAGATGAGAAGAAATCAGAAAAGCACAAATTGTTTTGTAAGTACTGCAAAGGGAATGATCATATCATAAAGAACTCTCCAAAACTGGCTGCTAAAGAGGCAAAGAAGAAAGAGGCTGGAATGGTTGTTGCAGAGGCCTCTACACCAAAAATAGAGTCTGCTAATCTTGTACAAGAAGAAGAATGGGCGTTTACTACTGTCTGCAATTTGGACCCATCTTCTCATGAGCAGTGCATGTCTGTAGTAGACTCAGATGTTTGCCAGTATTTTGACAGTGGGGTGACCAAACATATTACCTCGCAGCGCAGTTTCTTCTCTTCACTCGAGCCTGCCCCTACACGGAATATTGTTACAAGTGCCAACACTCCTGTTATCCTGCTATGGGAGTTGGTAAGATCATTTTGGCTACTGCTGATGGTAGTTCTTTCACTTTGTCAGATGCTTTATTTGTGCCAGGGATCAAGAAGAACCTGTTATCAGTTTCTGTATTAGCCAAGATTGGCTTGGTTGTGAAATTTGTTGATGACAGGTGTATAGTTCATGATCTGTCAAATGGTGATGTGATTGTTGCTTTTGGCATTTTATGTCGTGGGCTGTATAAGCTCATAGACTATGAAAGATCTGTAAATGATTTGGCATGTGCAATAAATGATTCTCAGGCTATTTCAGATGCAAAGCTTTGGCATGCACGCTTTGGTCATCTGAATTTGGCTAGTTTGCTACACCTGTAGAAATTTGAAATGGTGTCCTCTTTGCCCAAAGTTGAGGCACCTAGAAAACATATCTGTGAAGGCTATATTTTGGGCAAAATGCAGCATTCGTCCTTTCCAAAAGATGGCTCAGTTCGGGCTACTCAAAAATTGCAGCTTGTACATAGTGATGTATGTGGTCCTATGCAGACACCTTCTTTTGGGAATTATCTTTACTTTGTGACTTTCATGGATGATTTTTCCAGGCATGCATGGGTATATCCATTGAAGGCAAAGTCCGAAGTGTTCATGTGCTTCAAACAGTTTTTGGTTTTGGCTGAAAATCTGTCAGCATGTAAAATGGGCACCCTCCGTTCTGATCGAGGGGGGGAATATATGTCTTTTGATTTTAATGCATTCCTCACTCAACGTGGGATAAAACACCAATGTACAGTGACGTATACACCTCAACAGAATGGAGTTGCTGAACAAAAGAATAGGTCACTCATGGAGATGTCGAGGTGTATGGTCAAGAGATAGGCTTTACCACATAGTTTTTGGCTTGAGGTTGTCATGTGTGCAGCATTTGTACTGAACAGGTATCCCACTAAAGCGTTGCAGTCTATCACTCCATATGAGTCTTGGCATGACTGCAAGCCATCTGTTGCTCATCTGCGTGTTTTTGGTTGTTTGGCATATTCATTAGTGCTTGAACAACATCGCAGAAAATTGGATGATAAAGCAGTAAAATGTATTTTTGTTGTGTACAATTCTGAAAGTAAAGGCCATCGTCTGTATCATCAATAGACTAAACGCATTCTGGTTAGTCATGATGTTGTTTTTGTGGAAGATGCTTTGCATTAAATTTATGCAAGTTAATGGTGGAATGGCTTTCTGTCAAACGAAATATATTGACACATTATTGCAGCGTTTTGGCCTTGAAGATTGTAAGCCTATTGCCACTCCTATGGAGACAGGTTTACGATTGAGTCTTCATGATGTTGGAGATGCATTTGATTCTGTTCTCTATCAGTAGGTTGTTGGATGCTTGATTTACTTATGCATTACTCGGCCAGATATTCAGTTTGTTGTCTCAAAAGCGCATCTTTCGCTATTTGAGTGGTACTCGGCTACTTGGGTTGTTTTATCCCAAGGGCGGATCACTACCGCCAGATTTGCATGCTTTTTCTGACTCTGATTGGGCTAGTTGCTATGACATTCATGTGTCCACTAGTGGCTTTTGCTTCATGCTTGGTAGCTCATGTATATCTTGGTTGAGCAAGAAGAAGCCTACTGTGGCCACTTCCAATTGTGAGGCTGAGTATAGGGCAACTTTCATAGCGATTATTGAGGGTGTGTGGCTCAGACGCCTTATGGCTGATTTGGGTGTTGGTCAGACTTCTACCACCACTATCTTCAATGACAATTATATCACATTGCCACTTGCGAGGAACCATGTGTTCCATGCTCGCACTAAGCACATCGAGGTGCATTATCGGAGATCAGCTTGGCATATGTGCCCATGCAGGAGAACATTGCAGACCTTTTCACGAAGACTCTGCCTAAGGAGAAGTTTGAAGCTTTCCGCAAAGCTTTGGGCTTATTTCCTTTTGTGGAGTGATTTCCACATAGTTTGGCACTTATTTATACATGAGTGCCAGCTCCTTGTTCACCGCATCACTTCCAGGGGGGATTTGTTGATATATTTATGTAGTGATTTGTGTGAACAGACTAGGACCACCAGGGCACTTTTTTCCCTCTTTAGGAGGGTTTTTTCCCCCCAGCTTGTATATACGTCTATTGCCCTAATGGGCTACTTATCTTTGTACATTCTCTAGTAATACATTTAGTGTTGCGTGTTGTGCTCCAAGCTTCTTCTTTGTCCTTGTGATGTTCGCATGCTTCCGTAGACGTCTAACTCCAACATCTAGGTAGAACAGGTCTATTATGCATGTTGCAGATCAAGCTTTCCTAGCTAGTCAGAAGGGCAAAGGTAAATGGAGCTCTTCTACTAGTAAGTAGAAATCTGCAAATGCTGCACATTCAAAGAAGGAAGACAAAGATGAGAAGAAATCAGAAAAGCAGAAAGTGTTTTGCAAAAACTGTAAAGCAAATGATCATGTCATTAAGAGCTGTCCAAAACTGGATGCTAAAGAGGCAAAGAAGAAAGAGGCCTAATGGTTTTCAAAGGCCTCTACATCGAAAACGGAGTCAGCTAATCTTGTGTGGGAAGAAGAATGGGCGTTTACTACTGTTTGTAGTTTTGACCCATCTTCTCATGAGCAGTGCATGTCTGCAGTAGACTTAGATGTTTTGTTTTTTATAGAGGGGTGCCCAAACATATTACCTTGCAGTGTAGTTTCTTCTCTTCACTCGAGCCTGCCCCTACAAGGAATACTGTTACATGTGCCAAAAACTCCTTCTATCCTATTGTGGGAGTTGGTAAGATCATTTTGACTACTGCTGATCGTAGTTCTTTCACTTTTTCAGATGCTTTGTTTGTGTCAGGGATCAAGAAACATTTGTTATCAGTTTCTACATTAGCCAAGATTGGCTTGGTTGTGAAATTTGTTGATGACAGATGTACAATTCATGATCTGTCAAATGGCGATGTCATTATTGCTTCTAGCATTTTATGATGTGGGCTGTATAAGCTCATAGACTATGAAAGATCTGTAAATGATTTGGCATGTGCAGTACATGACTCTCAGGCTATGTCAAATGCAAAGCTTTGGCATGCACACTTTGGTCATCTGATATTTGTTAGTTTGCTATGCCTGCAAAAATCTGAAATGGTGTCCTCTTTGACCAAACTTGAGGCACCCGAAAAGTAGGTTTTTGAAGGCTATATTTTGGCAAAATGCAGCGTTCTTCCTTTCCAAAAGATGGTTCGATTCGGGCTACTCAAACATTGAAGCTTCTACATAGTGATGTCAGTGGTCCTATGTAGACACCTTCTTTCGGGAACTATCTCTACTTTGTGACTTTCATCGATGATGTTTCTAGGCATGCATGGGTATATCCATTGAAGGCAAAGTCCGAAGTGTTTATGTGCTTCAAACAGTTTCTGGTTTTGGCTAAAAACCTATCAGCATGTAAAATGGGCACCCTCCATTTTGATCGAGGGGGGAATATATGTCTTCTGACTTTAATGCATTTTTGGCTGAACTTAGGATAAAACATCAGTGTATAGTGTCGTATATGCCTCAAGAAAATGGATTTGCTGAACAAAAGAATAGGTCACTCATGGAGACGGCAAGGTGTATGGTCAAGAGTCAGGATTTACCACATAGTTTCTGGCTTGAGGCTGTCATGTGTGCAACATATGTACTTAACAGGTGTCCCACTAACGCACTGCAGTTTATCACTCCATACAAGGCTTGGCATGGTCACAAGCCATCTGTTGCTCATTTGCATGTTTTTGGTTGTCTGGCATATGCATTAGTGTCTGAACAACATCACAGGAAATTGGACGATAAAGCAATAAAATGTATTTTTGTTGGGTACAGTTATGATAGTAAAGGCTATCGTTTGTATCATCTACTCACTAAACACATTCTGGTTAGCCAGGATGTTGTTTTTTTGGAAGATGCTATTCAGCCATTGCTTTCATGTACTAAGGAGACATCTGTTAGCTCCAAAGAAATGTATGATACTTTGCTTCCTCTTTTTATAAGTGGAGAGTCTAGTGCTGATCCTAATGAGGCAACTTCTCAGCCTTTACAAGTTTCATGTGATGATGCAGATCATTCCATTTCTGATGCAGATTTACATGATGCACTTGTTGATGAGAGAGCTGATATTGAGCAGGCAAAAACTATGCCAAAATGGCTGGTGTAGACCTTGCATGACAGCAAATTAGATGCACCTCTATCATATCATACTCGATCAAGCTCTCATAATGCCTCTTTTGCATCAGATTGCTATGTTGTGGCTTC
The DNA here is from genome assembly GCA_020310875.1 of Ceratopteris richardii. NCBI lineage: Eukaryota > Viridiplantae > Streptophyta > Polypodiopsida > Polypodiales > Pteridaceae > Ceratopteris > Ceratopteris richardii. The sequence goes on along the minus strand of CM035409.1, from coordinate 185,337,396 downwards.
CTCTAGTCTCTGTGATGAGAGTGAACCTGTTTCGTTTGATGAAGCACAAAATTGTGAACATTGGATGGCTGTAATGCAATCTGAATATGACATTATCATGAAAAATGGTACTTGTTCTTTATGTGACTTACCTCCTAGCAAGAAGGCCATTGGCACTAAGTGGGTATACAAGCTGAAGTGTAAACCTGATGGAAGAGTTGACAGGTATAAAGCTAGGCTTGTTTCAAAGGGTTATGCGCAGGAAAGAGGCATTGATTTTGATGAATGGCTACTGTTCGTAGCATGTGCACTTGCAGCTCATCCTCGTTGGAATGTACATCAGCTGGATATTAAAACAACATTTCTGAATGGTGACTTGCATGAAGAAGTGTATGTTTTTCAGCCCTAAGGCTTTGTGTAGAAAGGGCATGAAAACCAGGTGTGCAGGTTAAAGAAGGCATTATATGGTTTAAAGCAAGCACCACGTGCTTGGTATGAAAAGATACATGCATATCTGATTGCACATGGTTTTGAGAACAATCACATTGGCAAGCGGTTAAGCGCATCTTTCGCTACTTGAGTTGTACTGGGCTACTTGGATTCTTTTATCCCAAGGGGGATCACTACCGCCATATTTGCATGCTTTTTTTTTACAGTGATTGGCTAGTTGCTATGACATTCGTGTGTCCACTAGTGGCTTTTGCTTCATGCTTGGTAGCTCATGTATATTTTGGTTGAGCAAGAAGCAGCCTATTGTGGCCACTTCCAGTTGTGCGGCTAAGTATAGGGCATCTTTCACAACAATTGTTGAGTGTGTGTGGCTCAGACGCCTTATGGCTGATTTGCATGTTGGTAAGTCTTTTGCCATTGCCATCTTCACTAATGTTTAGAGCGCACTAAGCACATTGAGGTGCATTATCATTATGTCAGGGAGAGGTTCTCTGCTGGGGAGATCAACTTGGCATACGTGCCCATGCAGGAGAACATTGCAGACCTTTTTACGAAGGTTCTACCTAGGGAGAAATTTGAAGCTTTCCACAAAGATTTGGGCTTACTTCCTATTGTGGATTGATTCCACATAGCTTGGCACTTCCTTATACATGAGTGCCAGCTCCTTGTTCACCGCATCACTCCCATGGGGGATTTGTTGATATATTTAGGTAGTGATGTGTGTGAACACTCTAGGACCATCGGGACACTTTTTTCCCTCTTAAGAAGTTTTTTGCCCCGGCTTGTATATACACCTATTGCCCTAATGGCTACTTATCTTTGTACATTCTAGTGGTAATACATTTAGTATTGTGTGTTGTGCTCCAAGATTCTTCTTCTTCCTTGTGCTTTTTGCATGCTTCCACAGACGTCTAACTCCAACACATCACTCCCTCCCTGTGTAGGATCTATGACAATGGTCATTACTATCTTTTTCTTCTTAGGACAGTGCTTGAAGCGATGTTGTCCTAGGCATCCATCGAATAATCCTTCCTTCATTGCCTTCTCTTTCTGCTCTGGTGAAGCTAGAAGTGGACGTGGAAAAGGGCCAACTCATCTTAGTCCATGAGGATCTTTGATCCGAGGAGCCTATTCCCCTGTGGCCATGCTCGTAAACTAGAGCCATCTCTATAGCCTGTGCCAAAGAGTGACACCTCTCCTTTCTAACTAGAGTTTGGATAGCTTCTCTAAGACCCAAGGCAAACTTGTGAAATTGGAGAAACTCTGGGATAGATTCAGGTACTTAAGAAGTACCTCCCTATACTTATCTGCATAATCCTGAACGGTTTGGCTTTTCTGACCAATGAAAAACCAAGTGTCTAGTACTCTAGACCTCTCGTTAGGTGGTACAAAATTGTTATAAAACACTTTAAATTGTTCCCATGTAGTGGGTTATTTCTTATCTTGCTCAATCTTATGCCACCACCTATGGGCAACATCCGTAAGATTATATGCTGCCTGCTGAATCTTATGCTTATCATCCACGATATGGCATAGACAAAAGCATTGCTCCCACTTGCTAAGCTACTGCTCAATAGCATCAACAGTCCGTGCGCTAGTAGAGCCGTGATATCTTGGTGGCTTAAGATCCTTAAGCTGCCATCGGGCCTCTCTTACTAGAATACCCTTGCTAGGAATTTTTGAGGTTTGATGCTCGCTTGAAGCATCCAACTCCATTCCTGGCAGGTCGGTCTCTGGCACTACTTCCTCTTTCTTGGAGCTATGTACGTGTTGCAAGATATCATGAAGTGCGCTATCTAACTATGAGATTCTTGCACTCTTGGTCTCTAGAGCATTTGATGGGCAATTAGCCATGTGTGTATCAGTCCTAATTGGTGAAGAAGGTCTTGAATCCATGCTAGAGAAACATGAAATTCTTTTTATGTTTTTGATGGTTTTATGTTTTTTTTTTAATATTTGTGTGTTTTATGTACACCTAAAGTAACAAAGCGGTAGTGGAAAGTAAATATTCACAAGAATTTGCATGAAGAGATGCCAAAAAAGAAAACTTTTTAGTATGCATTCCTACTTTTATGCATATGCATGCAAAAATTATAAATTTTTTGGCAATATTTTGGTAGGAAAATGAGAATTAAAAAATATATTACTAAGTGCACTACACTCACTTCCAAGCAAAAGATATAGGCAGACACAATATAAATACAATGAGACCAAAGGGCACTACACACCCTTGTATAAAACCTTGTGCTTGTAGTATGGTATAAAAGATGATGCATATACTATGCATTATGCTTGTTCTAAGTGCAAAACAATGCCTAAAAAGAGTAGGAATGCATAAAAATCACAAGAAAACTTATCTTGGGGTTTAAAAACTTTGATGCACACGTGCTAGAAATAGTCGATATACACTCCTCTTGAGTCTCCAAGTGAATCTCGATTGTTGTTGCATCAAAAAGATGTTTGTATGAGGGTAGTTTGTGTTGGACATCCAACTTCAAAGCTATGTACATGCTTGTAGATGGATCCAATTGGTAGCTTGCATCCACTTAATTGATAGCTCTTTCAAATAGGATTCTATAAAGAGTGGAATCACTAAATTTGGTTTAGGTTTGAGTGAGATATGAACATTTTAGTGAAGCTAGGTAGTTCAAACATGCAATTGTAGAGAGACTTTGGCTCTCTCTCTCTCTCTCTCTCTCTCTCTCTCTCTCTCTCTCTCTCTCTCTCTCTCTCTCTCTCTCTCTCTCTCTCTCTCTCTCTCTCTCTCCCTCTCTCTCTCCTCCTCCTCGGGATGCCAAAGATGCTCAAGCACATGCATTGATAGCTTTGTCTCTCAAACGTGCCATTATTCCTCACATTCGCTCTTGCAACAAAGCTAAGTATGCTTGGGATACACTTACCACATTGTTCCAGGCTAGGAATGAGGATCGTGTTGCTTACCTCCAAAAACAATCGGAGAGTGAGCACATGAATGAAGGTAATTCCATGGATAGTTTTCTCACAAAGATCAAGGATTTAAAAGAAGAGTTGATTTCTACTCATGAAGTTATACCATATAGATCACTTGTGCAGATAGTTCTAAATGGTCTTCTTGACTCATATCAGAGTTTTGCTTTTACTCTTTGTCTGATGATAAAAGGCAATCCAAATGCCGTGTCATTTGAGGATTTAGTCTATGTTCTGTTGTAGGAAGACCAATCTAGTGTTGATATATTTAGGTAGTGATGTGTGTGAACACACTAGGACAGTCGGGTCACTTTCTTCCCTCTTTAGGACGTTTTTTTTCCCCCGTATATACACCTATTGCCCTAATGGGCTACTTATCTTTGTACATTCTCTAGTAATACATTCAGTATTGTGTGTTGTGCTCCAAGCTTCTTCTTCGTCCTTGTGATGTTTGCGTGCTTCCGTAGACATCTAACTCCAACAATTGGTATCAGAACATGTCATCGCTTCATCTAGGGCACCATCGACACTCCTCTGGTTACAGTCTCAGAATCGCATGAATTTTGGTGAGCATACTCAGCGTGTTTTCAAGATCAAAACGGCTTTGCTTTGTGGTGCCGAAATCACGATCTGAGCTCGTTTGGGCCTCCGAACGCACTATCGTAGCACTTGTGCAGGCTATTTCATCTTTTTGTGCCAAAGTATATACCAGTTTATGTTCGCCAGTATAAGCATCTCGAAGTCTACTACAGGTCTTGCAAAATTTGTCTGGGCAATTCTGTTCAACTTTTTGAGATACTGTCAATTTTTTGCATCAAGGTATTTTAGTCACTGGCCATGGCTGAAAGCAGTGATGTATTCCGTATGTTGGCTGTTGAGGACAAGTTGGATGGTGCCAACTACCCGTTATGGGCTTATATGATGCAACATGTGTTGGTTGCAAAAGGACTGTGGAACATTGTGCAGGGTGTCGAAAAACGTCATATCACACCTGCAACTGTTACGATAGCAAGTACTGAAGTTGATGCAGAAGGTGTCGAAGATGATGATATTCTGCATAGTCCTGTTCGTGCTGCGGTTTTTGCTGCACCTACTATAGAGCAGATTCATTGGGATGGCAGAGATGCCCACGCACATGCATTGATAGCTTTGTCTATCAAACGTGCCATTATTCCTCACATTCGCTCTTGCAGAACAGCTAAGGATGCTTGGGATACACTTACCACATTGTACCAAGCTAGGAATGAGGCTCGTGTTGCTTACCTCCGAAAACAGTTGGAGAGTGAGCATATGAATGAAGGTGATTCTATGGACAGTTTCCTAATGAAGATCAAAGACGTGAAGGAACAATTGATTTCTGCTCATGAGGTTATACCAGATAGCTCACTTGTGCAGACCGTTCTGAATGGTCTTCCTGATTCATATCAGAGTTTTGCTTTTACTCTTCGGTTGATGATGAAAGGCAATCTAAATGCCTTATCATTTGAGGAGTTAGTCTCTGTTTTGTTGCAGGAAGATCAGTCCAGGCAAAACAGGTCCATTATGAGAATTGCAGATCAAGCTTTCTTGGCTAGTCAGAAGGGCAAAAGAAAATGGAGCTCTTCAACTAGTAAGCAAAAATATGCTAATTCTGCATATTCGAAGAAGGAAGATAAAGATGAGAAGAAATCAGAAAAGCAAAAATTGTTTTGTAAGTACTGCAAAGGGAATGATCATATCCTAAAGAACTGTCCAAAACTGGCTGCTAAAGAGGCAAAGAAGAAAGAGGCTGGAATGGTTGTTGAAGAGGCCTCTACACCAAAAATAGAGTCTGCTAATCTTGTGCAGGAAGAAGAATGGGCGTTTACTACTGTCTGCAATTTTGACCCATCTTCTCATGAGCAGTGCATGTCTGCAGTAGACTCAGATGTTTGCCAGTATTTTGACAGTGGGGTGACGAAACATATTACCTCGCAGCGCAGTTTCTTCTCTTCACTCGAGCCTGCCCGTACACGGAATATTGTTACATGTGCCAACAACTCCTGTTATCCTGTTATGGGAGTTGGTAAGATCATTTTGGCTATTGCTGATGGTAGTTCTTTCACTTTGTCAGATGCTTTATTTGTGCCAGGGATCAAGAAGAACTTGTTATCAGTTTTTGTATTAGCCAAGATTGGCTTGGTTGTGAAATTTGTTGATGATAGGTGTATATTTCATGATTTGTCAAATGGCGATGTGATTGTTGCTTTTGGCATTTTATGTCGTGGGCTGTATAAGCTCATAGACTATGAAAGATCTGTAAATGATTTGGCATGTGCAATAAATGATTCTCAGGCTATTTCAGATGCAAAGCTTTGGCATGCACGCTTTGGTCATCTGAATTTGGCTAGTTTGCTAGACGTGTAGAAATCTGAAATGGTGTCCTCTTCGCCCAAAGTTGAGGCACCTAGAAAACATATCTGTGAAGGCTATATTTCGGGCAAAATGAAGCATTCGTCCTTTCCAAAAGATGGCTCAATTCGGGCTACTCAAAAATTGCAGCTTGTACATATTGATGTATGTGGTCCTATGCAGACACCTTCTTTTAGGAATTATCTTTACTTCGTGACTTTCATCGATGATTTTTCCAGGCATGCATGGGTATATCCATTGAAGGCAAAGTCCGAAGTGTTCATGTGCTTCAAACAGTTTTTGGTTTTGGCTAAAAATCTGTCAGCATGTAAAATGGGCACCCTCCGTTCTGATCGAGGGGGGGAATATATGTCTTTTGATTTTAATGCATTTCTCGCTCAACGTGGGATAAAACACCAATGTACAGTGCCGTTTACACCTCAACAGAATGGAGTTGCTCAACAAAAGAATAGGTCACTCATGGAGATGTCGAGGTGTATGGTCAAGAGTTAGGCTTTACCACATAGTTTTTGGCTTGAGGTTGTCATGTGTGCAGCATATGTACTGAACAGGTGTCCCACTAAAGCGTTGCAGTCTATCACTCCATATGATGCTTGGTATGATTGCAAGCCATTTGTTGCTCATCTGCGTGTTTTTGGTTGTTTGGCATATGCATTAGTGCTTGAACAACATCGCAGAAAATTGGATGATAAAGCAGTAAAATGTATCTTTGTTGGGTACAATTCTGAAAGTAAAGGCCATCGTCTGTATCATCCATAGACTAAACGCATTTTGGTTAGTCATGATGTTGTTTTTGTGGAAGATGCTATTCAGCCATTGCTTTCATGTACTAAGGAGACATCTGTTAGCTCCAAAGACATGTATGACACTTTTCTGCCTCTTTTTACAGGTAGACAGTCTAGTGTTGGTCCTAATGAGGAAACTTCTCAGGCTTTGCAGGTTTCATGTGATGATGCAGATAATTCCATTTCTGATGCAGATGTACATGATGCACTTATTGATGAGAGAGCTGATATTGAGCAGGCAAGAACTATGCCAAAATGGTTGGTGCAGACCTTGCGTGACAGCAAATTAGATGCACCTCTGTCATATCATACTCGTTCAGGCTCTCATAGTGCCTCTTTTGCATCAGATTGCTATGCTATGGCTGCATCTAGTCTTTGTGATGAGAATGAGCCTGATTCATTTGATGAAGCACAAAATGCAAAAAATTGGATGGCTGCTATGCAATCTGAATATGATGCTACAACGAAGAATGGTACTTGGTCTTTATGTGACTTGCCTCCTTACAAGAAGGCCATTCGCACTAAGTGGGTATACAAGCTGAAGCATAAACCGGATGGTATAGTTGACAGGTATAAGGCTAGGCTTGTTGCAAAGGGTTATGCTTAGGAAAGAGGCATTGATTTTGCTGAGACCTTTGCACCTACATGCCGTATGACTATTGTTCGGAGCATTTGTGCACTTGCAGCTCATCATGGTTGGAATGTACATCAGTTGGACATTAAAACAGCATTTCTGAATGGTGACTTGCATGAAGAAGTGTACGTTTCTCAGCCCCATGGCTTTGTGTAGAAAGGGCATGAAAACCAGGTGTGCAGGTTAAAGAAGGCATTATATGGTTCAAAGCAACCACCACGTGCTTGATATGAGAAGATACATGCCTATCTGATTGCACATGGTTTTGAGAACAGTCCAACTAAGAGCATCTTATATGTTAAGCGTGCTAATGATGTGCTTCTGATCATTGTTGTCTATGTTGACGACATGCTGCTCACTGGTCCTATTGAGAAGCATATTGCTGATTTTAAGGCTGATTTGCATGCCTCATTTGAGATGTCTGATTTGGGACATTTACATCACTATTTGGGCATTCAATTTATGCAAGTTAATGGTGGAATGGCTTTGTGTCAAACGAAATATATTGACACATTATTGCAGCGTTTTGGCCTTGAAGACTATAAGCCTATTGCCACTCCTATGGAGACAGGTTTACGATTGAGTCTTCATGATGTTGGAGATGCATTTGATTATGTTCTCTATCAGTAGGCTGTTGGATGCTTGATTTACTTATGCATTACTCGGCCAGATATTCAGTTTGCTGTCTCACAGATGAGTAGGTTTATGCATTGCCCAAGAGTCAAGCATTGGCAGGCAGTTAAGCGCATCTTTCGCTATTTGAGTGGTACTCGGCTACTTGGGTTGTTTTATCCCAAGGGCGGATCACTACCGCCAGATTTGCATGCTTTTTCTGACTCTGATTGGGCTAGTTGCTATGACATTCATGTGTCCACTAGTGGCTTTTGCTTCATGCTTGGTAGCTCATGTATATCTTGGTTGAGCAAGAAGCAGCCTACTGTGGCCACTTCCATTTGTGAGGCTGAGTATAGGGCAACTTCCACAGCGATTATTGAGGGTGTGTGGCTCAGACGCCTTATGGCTGATTTGGGTGTTGGTCAGACTTCTGCCACCACTATCTTCACTGACAGTCATATCGCATTGGCAGTTGCGAGGAACCCTGTGTTCCATGCTCGCACTAAGCACATTGAGGTGCATTATCGGAGATCAGCTTGGCATATGTGCCCATGCAGGAGAACATTGCAGACCTTTTCACGAAGACTCTGCCTAAGGAGAAGTTTGAAGCTTTCCGCAAAGCTTTGGGCTTATTTCCTTTTGTGGAGTGATTTCCACATAGTTTGGCACTTATTTATACATGAGTGCCAACTCCTTGTTCACCGCATCACTCCCAGGGGGGATTTGTTGATATATTTAGGTAGTGATGTGTGTGAACAGACTAGGACCGCCAGGGCACTTTTTTCCCTCTTTAGGAGGGTTTTTTCCCCCCAGCTTGTATATATGCCTATTGCCCTAATGGGCTACTTATCTTTGTACATTCTCTAGTAATACATTTAGTACTGCATGTTGTGCTCCAAGCTTCTTCTTTGTCCTTGTGCTGTTCGCGTGCTTCCATAGACGTCTAACTCCAACATCTAGGTAGAACAGGTCTATTATGCATGTTGCAGATCAAGCTTTCCTAGCTAGTCAGAAGGGCAAAGGTAAATGGAGCTCTTCTACTAGTAAGTAGAAATCTGCAAATGCTGCACATTCAAAGAAGGAAGACAAAGATGAGAAGAAATCAGAAAAGCAGAAATTGTTTTCCAAAAACTGTAAAGTAAATGATCATGTCATTAAGAGCTGTCCAAAACTGGATGCTAAAGAGGCAAAGAAGAAAGAGGCCGGAATGGTTTTTGCAAAGGCCTCTACATCAAAAATCGAGTCTGCTAATCTTGTGTGGGAAGAAGAATGGGCGTTTACTACTGTTTGCAGTTTTGACCCATCTTCTCATGAGCAGTGCATGTCTGCAGTAGACTTAGATGTTTTGTTTTTTATAGTGGGGTGACCAAACATATTACCTTGCAGCATAGTTTCTTCTCTTCACTCGAGCCTGCCCCTACAAGGAATACTGTTACATGCGCCAAAAACTCCTTCTATCCTATTGTGGGAGTTGGTAAGCTCATTTTGACTACTGCTGATGGTAGTTCTTTCACTTTTTCAGATGCTTTGTTTGTGTCAGGGATCAAGAAACATTTGTTATCAGTTTCTACATTAGCCAAGATCGGCTTGGTTGTGAAATTTGTTGATGATAGATGTACAATTCATGATCTATCAAATGGCGATGTCATTATTGCTTCTAGCATTTTATGTCGTGGGCTATATAAGCTCATAGACTATGAAAGATCTGTAAATGATTTGGCATGTGCAGTACATGATTCTCAGGCTATGTCAAATGCAAAGCTTTGGCATGCACGCTTTGGTCATCTGAATTTTGTTAGTTTGCTATGCCTGCAAAAATCTGAAATGGTGTCCTCTTTGACCAAACTTGAGGCACCCGAAAAACAGGTTTTTGAACGCTATATTTTGGCAAAATGCAGAGTTCTTCCTTTCCAAAAGATGGTTCGATTCGGGCTACTCAAAAATTGAAGCTTGTACATAGTGATGTCAGTGGTCCTATGTAGACACCTTCTTTTGGGAACTATCTCTACTTTGTGACTTTCATCGATGATTTTTCTAGGCATGCATGGGTATATCCATTGAAGGCAAAGTCCGAAGTGTTTATGTGCTTCAAATAGTTTCTGGTTTTGGCTAAAAACCTATCAGCATGTAAAATGGGCACCCTTCGTTTTGATCGAGGGGGGAATATATGTCTTATGACTTTAATGCATTTCTGGTTGAACTTAGGATAAAACATCAGTGTATAGTGTCGTATACGCCTCAAGAAAATGGATTTGCTGAACAAAAGAATAGGTCACTCATGGAGATGGCAAGGTGTATGGTCAAGAGTCAGGATTTACCACATAGTTTCTGGCTTGAGGCTGTCATGTGTGCAACATATGTACTTAACAGGTGTCCCACTAACGCACTGCAGTTTATCACTCCATACGAGGCTTGGCATGGTCACAAGCCATCTGTTGCTCATTTGCATGTTTTTGGTTGTCTGGCATATGCATTAGTGTCTGAACAACATCACAGGAAATTGGATGATAAAGCAATAAAATGTATTTTTGTTGGGTACAGTTATGACAGTAAAGGCTATCGTGTGTATCATCTACTGAATAAACACATTCTGGTTAGCCATGATGTTGTTTTTGTGGAAGATGCTATTCAGCCATTGCTTTCATGTACTAAGGAGACATCTGTTAGCTCCAAAGAAATGTATGATACTTTGCTTCCTCTTTTTATAGGTGGAGAGTCTAGTGCTGATCCTAATGAGGCAACTTCTCAGCATTTACAGGTTTCATGTGATGATGCAGATCATTCCATTTCTGATGCAGATTTACATGATGCACTTGTTGATGAGAGAGCTTATATTGAGCAGGCAAAAACTATGCCAAAATGGCTAGTGTAGACCTTGCATGACAGCAAATTAGATGCACCTCTATCATATCATACTCGATCAAGCTCTCATAATGCCTCTTTTGCATCAGATTGCTATGTTGTGGCTTCCTCTAGTCTCTGTGATGAGACTGAACCTGTTTCGTTTGATGAAGAACAAAATTGTGAACATTGGATGGCTGTAATGCAATTTGAATATGACGTTATCATGAAAAATGGTATTTGTTCTTTATGTGACTTACCTCCTAGCAAGAAGGCCATTGGCACTAAGTGGGTATACAAGCTGAAGTGTAGACCTAATGGAATAGTCGACAGGTATAAAGCTAGGCTTGTTTCAAAGGGTTATGCGCAGGAAAGAAGCATTGATTTTGATGAAACCTTTGCTCCTACTTGTCGAATGGCTATTGTTTGTAGCATCCGTGCACTTGCAGCTCATCATGGTTGGAATGTACATCGGCTGGACTTAAAACAACATTTCTTAATGGTGACTTGCATGAAGAAGTGTATGTTTTTCAACCCTAAGGCTTTGTGTAGAAAGGGCATGAAAACCAGGTGTGCAGGTTAAAGAAGGCATTATATGGTTTAAAGCAAGCACCACGTGCTTGGTATGAAAAGATACATGCATATCTGATTTCACCTGGTTTTGAGAACAATCGCATTGGCAGGCGGTTAAGCGCATCTTTCGCTACTTGAGTGGTACTGGGCTACTTGGATTGTTTTATCCCAAGGGGGGATCACTACCGCCAGATTTGCATGCTTTTTTTTACAGTGATTGGCTAGTTGCTATGACACTCGTGTGTCCACTAGTGGCTTTTGCTTCATGCTTGGTAGCTCATGTATATCTTGGTTGAGCAAGAAGCAGCCTATTATGGCCACTTCCAATTGTGCGGCTAAGTATAGGGCATCTTTCACAACGATTGTTGAGTGTGTGTGGCTCAGACGCCTTATGGCTGATTTGCATGTTGGTAAGTCTTTTGCCACTGCCATCTTCACTAATGTTTAGAGCGCACTAAGCACATTGAGGTGCATTATCATTATGTCAGGGAGAGGTTCTCTGCTGGGGAGATCAACTTGGCATACATGCCCATGCAGGAGAACATTGCAGACCTTTTTACGAAGGTTCTAATTAGGGAGAAATTTGAAGCTTTCCACAAAGATTTGGGCTTACTTCCTATTGTGGATTGATTCCACATAGCTTGGCACTTCCTTATACATGAGTGTGAGCTCCTTGTTCACCGCATCACTCCCATGGGGGATTTGTTGATATATTTAGGTAGTGATGTGTGTGAACACTCTAGGACCATCGGGACACTTTTTTCCCTCTTAGGAGGTTTTTTGCCCCGGCTTGTATATACACCTATTTCCCTAACGGCTACTTATCTTTGTACATTCTAGTGGTAATACATTCAGTATTGTGTGTTGTGCTCCAAGATTCTTCTTCTTCCTTGTGCTTTTTGCATGCTTCCACAGACGTCTAACTCCAACACATCACTCCCTCCCTGTGTAGGATCTATGACAATGGTCATTACTATCTTTTTCTTCTTAGGACAGTGCTTGAAGCGATGTTGTCCTAGGCATCCATCAAATAATCCTTCCTTCATTGCCTTCTCTTTCTGCTCTGGTGAAGCTAGGAGTGGACATGGACAAGGGCCAACTCATCTTAGTCCATGAGGATCTTTGATCCCAGGAGCCTATTCCCATGTGGCCATGCTCGTAAACTAGAGCCATCTCTATAGCCTGTGCCAAAGAGTGACACCTCTCCTTTCTAACTAGAGTTTGGATAGCTTCTCTAAGAACCAAGGCAAACTTGTGAAATTGGAGAAACTCTGGGATAGAGTCAGGTACTTAAGAAGTACCTCTCTATACTTATCTGCATAATCCTGAATCGTTTGGCTTTTCTGACCAATGAAAAACCAATTGTCTAGTGCTCTAGACCTCTCGTTAGGTGGTACAAAATTGTTATAAAACAAGACTTTAAATTGTTCCCATTTAGTGGGATATTTCTTATCTTGCTCAATCTTATGCCACCGCCTATGGGCAACATCCGTAAGATTATATGTTGCCTGCTGAATCTTATGCTTATCATCCACGATATGGCATAGACAAAAGCATTGTTCCCACTTGCTAAGCTACTGCTCAATAGCATCAACAGTCCATGCGCTAGTAGAGCCGTGATATCTTGGTGGCTTAAGATCCTTAAGCTGCCATCGGGTCTCTCTTACTAGAATATCCTTGCTAGGAATTTTCGAGGTTTGATGCTCGCTTGAAGCATCCAACTCCATTCCTGGCAGGTCAGTCTCTGGCACTACTTCCTCTTTCTTGGAGCTATGTACGTGTTGCAAGATATCATGAAGTGCGCTATCTAACTATGAGATTCTTGCACTCATGGTCTCTTAAACCTCTGATGGGCAATTAGCCATGTGTGTATCAGTCCTAAATGGTGAAGAAGGTCTTGAATCCATGCTAGAGAAACATGAAATTCTTTTTATGTTTTTGATGGTTTTATGTTTTTTTTTTAATATTTGTGTGTTTTATGTACACCTAAAGTAACAAAGCAGTAGTGGAAAGTAAATATTCACAAGAATTTGCATGAAGAGATGCCAAAAAAGAAAACTTTTTAGTATGCATTCCTACTTTTATGCATATGCATGCAAAAATTATAAAATTTTTGGCAATATTTTGGTAGGAAAATGAGAATTAGAAAATATATTACTAAGTGCACTACACTCATTTCCAAGCAAAAGATATAGGCAGACACAATATATATACAATGAGATCAAAGGGCACTACACACCCTTGTATAAAACCTTGTGCTTATAGTATGGTATAAAAGATGATGCATATACTATGCATTATGCTTGTTCTAAGTGCAAAACAATGCATAAAAAGAGTAGGAATGCATAAAAATCACAAGAAAACTTATCTTGGGGTTTAAAAACTTTGATGCACATGTGCTAGAAATAGTCGATATACACTCCTCTTGAGTCTCCAAGTGAATCTCGATTGTTGTTGCATCAAAAAGATGTTTGTATGAGGGTAGTTTGTGTTGAACATCCAACTTCAAAGCTATGTACATGCTTGTAGATGGATCCAATTGGTAGCTTGCATTCACTTAATTGATAGCTCTTTCAAATAGGATTCTATAAAGAGTGGAATCACTAAATTTGGTTTAGGTTTGAGTGAGATATGAACATTTTAGTGAAGCTAGGTAGTTCAAACATGCAATTGTAGAGAGACTTTGGCTCTCTCTCTCTCTCTCTCTCTCTCTCTCTCTCTCTCTCTCTCTCTCTCTCTCTCTCTCTCTCTCTCTCTCTCTCTCTCTCTCTCTCTCTCTCTCTCTCCTGTCTCCTCCTCCTCGGGATGCCAAAGATGCTCAAGCACATGCATTGATAGCTTTGTCTCTCAAACGTGCCATTATTTCTCACATTCGCTCTTGCAACAAAGCTAAGGATGCTTGGGATACACTTACCACATTGTACCAGGCTAGGAATGAGGATCGTGTTGCTTACCTCTAAAAACAATCGGAAAGTGAGCACATGAATGAAGGTGATTCCATGGATAGTTTTCTCACAAAGATCAAGGATTTAAAAGAACAGTTGATTTCTGCGCATGAAGTTATACCATATAGCTCACTTGTGCAGACAGTTCTAAATGGTCTTCTTGACACATATCAGAGTTTTGCTTTTACTCTTTGTTTGATGATAAAAGGCAATCCAAATGCCGTGTCATTTGAGGATTTAGTCTCTATTCTGTTGTCGGAAGACCAATCTAGTGTTGATATATTTAGGTAGTGATGTGTGTGAACACACTAGGACCGTCGGGTCACTTTTTTCCCTCTTTAGGACGTTTTTTTTTCCCCGGCTTGTATATACGCCTATGTGTGTTGTGCTCCAAGCTTCTTCTTCGTCCTTGTGATGTTTGCGTGCTTCCATAGACGTCTAACTCCAACAATTGGTATCAGAGTAGGTCACCGCTTCATCTAGGGCATCATCGACAGTCCTCTGGTTACAGTCTCAGAATCGCATGAATTTTGGTGAGCATACTCAGTGTGTTTTCAAGATCAAAACGGCTTTGCTTTGTGGTGCCGAAATCAGGATCTGAGCTCGTTTTGGCCTCCGAACGCACTATCATAGCGCTTGTGCAGGCTATTTCATTTTTTTGTGCCAAAGTATATACCAGTTTCTGTTCGCCAGTATAAGCATCTCGAAGTCTGCTACAGGTCTAGCAAAATTTGTCTGGGCAATTCTGTTCAACTTTTTGAGATACTGTCAATTTTTTGCATCAAGGTATTTTAGTCACTAGCCATGGCTGAAAGCAGTGATGTATTCCGTATGTTGGTTGTTGAGGACAAGTTGGATGGTACCAACTACCCGTTATGGGCTTATATGATGCAACATGTGTTGGTTGCAAAAGGACTGTGGAACATTGTGCAGGGTGTCGAAAAACGTCATATCACACCTCCAACTGTTACCATTGCAGGTACTGAAGTTGATGGAGAAGGTGTCGAAGATGATGATATTCTGCATATTCCTGTTCATGTTGCGGTTTCTGTTGCACCTACTATAGAGCAGATTCATTGGGATGGCAGAGATGCCTAGGCACATGCATTGATAGCTTTGTCTATCAAACGTGCCATTATTCCTCACATTCGCTCTTGCAGAATAGCTAAGGATGCTTGGGATACACTTACCACATTGTACCAAGCTAGGAATGAGGCTCGTGTTGCTTACCTCCGAAAACAGTTGGAGAGTGAGCATATGAATGAAGGTGATTCTATGGACAGTTTCCTAATGAAGATCAAAGACTTGAAGGAACAATTGATTTCTGCTCATGAGGTTATACCAGATAGCTCACTTGTGCAGACCGTTCTAAATGGTCTTCCTAATTCATATCAGAGTTTTGCTTCTACTCTTCGGTTGATGATGAAAGGCAATCTAAATGCCTTATCAATTGAGGAGTTAGTCTCTGTTCTATTGCAGGAAGATCAGTCGAGGCAAAACAGGTCCATTATGAGAATTGCAAATCAAGCTTTCTTGGCTAGTTAGAAGGGCAAAAGAAAATGGAGCTCTTCAACTAGTAAGCAAAAATATGCTAATTCTGCATATTCGAAAAAGGAAGATAAAGATGAGAAGAAATCAGAAAAGCAAAAATTGTTTTGTAAGTACTGCAAAGGGAATGATCATATCATAAAGAACTGTCAAAAACTGGCTGCTAAAGAGGCAAAGAAGAAAGAGGCTGGAATGGTTGTTGCGGAGGCCTCTACACCAAAAACAGAGTCTGCTAATCTTGTGCACGAAGAAGAATGGGCGTTTACTATTGTCTGCAATTTTGACCCATCTTCTCAGATGTTTGCAGTAGACTCAGATGTTTGCCAGTATTTTGACAGTGGGGTGACCAACATATTACCTCGCAGCGCAGTTTCTTCTCTTCACTCGAGCCTGCCCCTATACGAAATATTGTTACATGTGCCAACAACTCCTGTTATCCTGTTATGGGAGTTGGTAAGATCATTTTGGCTACTGCTGATGGTAGTTCTTTCACTTTGTCAGATGCTTTATTTGTGCCAGGGATCAAGAAGAACCTGTTATCAGTTTTTGTATTAGCCAAGATTGGCTTGGTTGTAAAATTTGTTGATGACAGGTGTATAGTTCATGATCTATCAAATGGAGATGTGATTGTTGCTTTTGGCATTTTTTGTCGTGGGCTGTATAAGCTCATAGACTATGAAAGATCTGTAAATGATTTGGCATGTGCAATAAATGATTCTCAGGCTATTTCAGATGCAAAGCTTTGGCATGCACGCTTTGGTCATCTGAATTTGGCTAGTTTGCTACACCTGTAGAAATCTGAAATGGTGTCCTCTTTGCCCAAAGTTGAGGCACCTAGAAAACATATCTGTGAAGGCTGTATTTTGGGCAAAATGCAGCATTCGTCCTTTCCAAAAGATGGCTCAGTTCGGGCTACTCAAAAATTGCAGCTTGTACATATTGATGTATGTGTTCCTATGCAGACACCTTCTTTTGGGAATTATCTTTACTTCGTGACTTTCATGGATGATTTTTCCAGGCATGCATGGGTATATCCATTGAAGGCAAAGTCCGAAGTGTTCATGTGCTTCAAACAGTTTTTGGTTTTGGCTGAAAATCTGTCAGCATGTAAAATGGGCACCCTCCATTCTAATCGAGGGGGGGAATATATGTCTTTTGATTTTAATGCATTTCTCTCTCAACGTGGGATAAAAAACCAATGTACAGTGTCGTATACACCTCAACAGAATGGAGTTGCTGAACAAAAGAATAGGTCACTCATGGAGATGTCGAGGTGTATGGTCAAGAGTTAGGCTTTACCACATAGTTTTTGGCTTGAGGTTGTCATGTGTGCAGCATATGTACTGAACAGGTGTCCCACTAAAGCGTTGCAGTCTATCACTCCATATGAGGCTTGGCATGACTGCAAGCCATTTGTTGCTCATCTGCGTGTTTTTGGTTGTTTGGCATATGCATTAGTCCTTGAACAACATCGTAGAAAATTGGATGATAAAGCAGTAAAATGTTTTTTTGTTGGGTACAATTCTGAAAGTAAAGGAAATCGTCTGTATCATCCATAGACTAAACGCATTCTGGTTAGTCATGATGTTGTTTTTGTGGAAGATGCTATTCAGCCATTGCTTTCATGTACTAAGGAGACATATGTTAGCTCCAAAGACATGTATGACACTTTTCTGCCTCTTTTTACAAGTGGACAGTCTAGTGTTTGTCCTAATGAGGCAACTTCTCAGGCTTTGCAGGTTTGTTGGCAGTAGCCAGAGGCATAGAAGATGCGGAAGCATGTAAAGGTAGAGCAGGGAGTCAGTCGGATCCTTTTTCAAAGAATTATGTTTTAAAATACTTTTCAAAAACCTCCAACAGTGATTTTTATCACTATTGTAACACATGTAACATAGAAAAACCCTTTTCTTAATTTCTAGCTCCATTTTGTGCAAGCCGAGGAGTCCTCAAGCTTGAGGAGCTTAGGTAGAATGAGCGTATCAATTTTGGTTATTTTTAGACACCATTTACCCTCTCAAAGAGCATCTAGGACCTATTTTTTAACTATGCCGGTCACTAGATGTGAAACCGATCAAAACTAGTCTAGAATCTATAAAAAGAGCTAGAGAGCTCATTTTTGAGGTTACTTAGTGTTGGTTAGGGTGAGCTTAGAGCTATTTCGAGCTTATAATTGAGATCTTGAGCAATAGAGTTGATTTCTCACCTTCCATTGTGTCTTACTTGTCTCTTCGTAGTGTGTGTGTATGTGTGTGTGCATCTCTATGCTTCTCACCTTCACTCTCACTTCATCTCACATTCACGATCTTCATATCACTCCTATCTCTTCCGCGGATTGACATTAAGGAGGTGTAGCTTCTTAACATGGTTCTCACCATTGTGCTAGAGCAACACCAAATTTGGCGCCGTTGTCGGGGATCGAGTCTAGGACGAATGTGTGAAGGTAAGAGTATAGCAAGAGGTGGCGTTGGAAGGTAAAAATTTCAGTTTTTGTTGTTGTTTTTAGTTAGTTTTTAGTGTTTTTCACCTCCCCCACACTCCATCTTCATCACCGCATCATGATCTCCAACTCCAAAAAAATCAAAAAATTCACCATATCCACCCATTCTCCTCATTTCCCCTCATTTGTGCATGTGTAAGAGAGAGAGAGCTTTTGTGCTTGTGTGTACTTGTGTGTTTTTGAGTTTTCTTGCAGGTACAGAGCTCCAGTGCACCAAGAAGGCTGCAAAAAGGTAAGGAAATCACTTTCTGTCAGAAACTGCCGACTGTGTCAAACCATCGCGATGGTCTGCCAAGTTCGGAATTTGAGGTAAGCGAGTTCATGGGCGTGTAGGCGACCCTTGCGCCTCTAGGAATCCATTGCTGCATTTCAAAAATTCACACTTTGGTGGACCATCGTGATTGGCTCAGACCATCGCGATTGTGTCACACCATCGCGATTGGCTCACGCCATCGCGACGGCTCGGCCGGACCATCGCAACGGTCTCACGCCATCGCGACGATTCACTTGAACCATCGCGACGGTCCTTGACCATCGCGACGATCCCATCGACCCCACGCCATCGCAATTGGCCCATGCCATCGCCTCGATAGTGCCACGTGGCAAGCTAGACCATCGCGATTGCTCACTAGCCACGCCATCGTGACGAGACCCTTATACCATCGCGACAACTCAAAATTTGGACCATCACGATTGGCTCACGCCATCGCATCTGTGACCATCGTGATGATTCACTTCGGACCATCGCGACGGTTCACGTTGACCGTTGACTGACGCCATCGCGATTGTTCACTCAATCGGACCATCGCGACGCCTCACCCCGACCATCGCGATTGCTCACATTTAGACCATCGTGACCGTGCACTTCAGACCATCGCGACAGTTCGTGCATCACGTCATCGCGACGGTTCGCCTGGACCATCACGACGGTCCTAGACCATCGTGATCATCTCAGACCATCGCGATTGATCACCCCAAACGCAAATTTTAGGGTTTTAATTTTTGGCCAATTTTGGGGCTATTTTTTGGGAAATTTTTGGGTGATTAGACTTGTTAAATGTTACACAGTTATGCTGTTTTAATAACTAGCCAAAATCGTACCGAGCAAGTATTTAACATAAAATAGAGGTTCACTGTAAATTATATTAAACTTTCAATTACCGAAAGGCGTTGTCAGATCAAGTGGGTTCTTGGGAGTGGTAGGGGTCTGTTAGACAGAGGCCCTGTACTATTTTCCCAAATGCTTACATAACCACAAATACTCTTATCGCGTCTTAGCTCAGATACTTAGTTTTAACGGTCCAGTAACTGTTTCTGCGTATTAGGACGCCGAACTTACAGACTAATCTGCTATGGTAACGGAGCAGTAGTCTGGTTCTAACTTGCAGATTAATAGAGTTACTCAACTTACTAAACTTATGCGATTCACTACACACTTCTTCAAAACAAACATGTATACCAGATAGTAATCAGGCATACGACCATACCAGAGGGTGTACAGGCTTACCGTATGCCGAACTCAATCAACCGTCATACTAATCACAGTTTAACTCATCACCAAGCTTATCAGTGCTCCAACTCGCAGTTCATACTATTATCGATATTAGTCCTTCCCTGTGAACGGAATCAACAGTGAATACAGAACACAACTGTCAACAACAGATTCACACTCGATACTACACGTTCATTATTCTGCACTACAGTAGGAATAGACGAACAGACTGAACAGAACAATATAGGAATATGATTCAATATCTTGATGACACCACACCACTAAGACAGTACTCAAACAACTTTTGAGGCAAAAAATGGGTCTCGATCACCCTTTTTCCATTACTTTAAAAAGACGTTTACAGAATGCGCGTACCAATTTTTCGCGCGTAATTCAAGGGACTCCGTTACTCTGGCGGCCGTCTAACACTGGCACGCATGGTGGACTCGAACCCGCAAGTGATTTTTATTACAAAATTCATTGTTCCTCTACGATTCCTTCTAGATACATATTTCTTGCTAGTCTAAATGTGCGGGCTATTTTTTTCTTAAGTGTTTCTAATAATTGTTTAAGGGTATCAGGTTCTAAAATCTGCGCATCTACTCTAACGGAACTAAGTGCGATGGCTTCAGTAAGCAAAATTTCGGCCTGTGTTTGCAAAAAGGCCTCCTGTAAATAAAAACCGTTTGATAATGCTGCGTCTCTTGCTGTCTTCATTTCCGTTACTTGTTTCTGCATCTCGTTGATTCTGAATTTCTGGTTGCATACTTGATTATCTAATCTTCTGAACTGTTGGTTCTGGAACTCTATGGTTTGGTAGTAAGCATCCCGTTCTCTGCGGGCATTTGCTAAATCCTTCTGATATTTAGATTCTCTGGTTAGTTGATGTTTCAGCATGTTGTTGACATCATCTAAGGATTCTTTTGCTCTTTGTAACTCATCCACTGCCTGCTTTGCTTCTCTTTGCTACTCTTGATATTTTTGTATTGTGTCCTGCAACTGGACTCTTGTTTCTTCCAGTAGGTTTCCTATTGCTATTCTTGTATCTTCGGTATCTTTGAGTGTTTGTTTTAACTGTATTATTTCCGCGTCGGCAGCTATCAGCATTTCTTCTTTTGCAGCCATTGCCTTATCTCTCTGGCTTGAGCTCTCTTCTTGTACTTGAAGTGTAGCCTGTAGCTGCTTGATCTGCTCTTGTAGTGCATGATTTTCTGCTCTTGCTGCTTGTAATTCTTCCTGAAGAGGGGTGATATCCGCCTCCATTATTTCCAATTTCCTTTGGAATTCTTCTCGGGCACTGTCTGTGGCGTGCTTCAGGTGTTGCGGTAGTTGTTGGGATAGATTAATTAAAAGGCGACCCATATTTTCTAGTTCCGAAAAATTGGTGGCAGGGGAGGACGAGGTTGTGACGAGGTTCCGGCGAGGAGTCGTTGTGAGTTTGGAGGTGAATAGTTAAGGGAGGATGTAGAGGCTTCAGAAGTTCCGGTGTGGTGACTGGGCTTGATGGGGCTGCGGTATGGTTTCGGTAAGGGGATGGGGTTAGTAGGCGGGGTTTTGGGGAGAGCAGAGTCAGTAGTTACCTCGTTTATTTGTTTCGTTTCTGCATTGTGTGCTTCTGTAGATTCCACGGCCTTCAGTAGCTTGTCTAGTGCATCTTGATTGGATTGCTGCTCATTTTCCTGTTGTTCTGATTCTTTTTCGGTCGAAATTATTTCCGTTTCTACTTGATCTTGTTGTTCTTGTTGCTCAATCGACGATTCATTATGCATTGAGGTGGCAGTATCATGAAACGTCTCTTCTTCTTGCTTCTCGTCTTCTTTATCATCATCTTTATCCTTTCCTGCTGAACCTTGTGCTTCACTTTCTGAGGAGCTAATCCTGATACGTTTTCTGCGGAACAACTGATTGAGCTCTTCTTCATCTTCTTCTTCCTCATCTTCTAATAGTTGAACTGACTCTTCGTGCCTTAAAACTGGTCCTCGTGGTGGTGGTTGAGCGGTGAGTATGGTCGGGAAGAGAAAAGAAAGGATGTGGGGAAGTCTGGATCGAGGGGTGGTTCCTTTGTTGATTTGTTTCACTATGGCGACACACTCCTTATGGATTCGGTGAAAGAAAAATGAGGCGAAATTAACGGGTTCTCGTGCGGCAAGGTCGATGGCGGAATAGAATGGTCGGGAGATACCGTATGTGCGTTTTTGGAGGTTAAGGATTGCGACTAAGAACTGTAATGCAGTTCTTTCAGGTTCGGGGCGGCAGAGAATGGCGTATTCATTTGATGAATGGCGCGGGAAGAGTTCGGTCATGCGGGCTACAGGGATACTGGGGCCATTCTCGCAGCCTTGTGGAGTGAGACGGAAGGCTTCGGCGAAGGCCTGGAAGGTTATTACGGTTCTAGATGGTAGGGAAGGGAAGAGCCATTGTCGTTCAGCAATGGGAGATTGGGCGATGGCTGGGATAATTTGTGCGAAGAAGGGATGGGCTTCCACTGAGTGCCAAGGCAGCTCAGCGAAGTTAGCCAGCCCTCGGATACGCAGGTATTCTCCTACCTCGGTAGGGATACCATCATAAAAAGTCGTGTAGTTCGCCAATGCTTCCATTGCGCACGCGAACACGAATACACAGAGCACAGAGCACGGATACACAGAAAACACAATCGCAATCACAAGAGCACAATAGCGTTTTTTGGCGTAACCGAAGAGCTTAAGTACCAATATTACGGTGGGGGGTAGGGATTGATGGTTATCATTGTGCAGTGCTGGAATGATATTGTTTTTAATTTGGCGTACATGCTTGAGTAAATGGTAAGGAGGGCGGCTTATGACAAAACACGGCTATTTAAGAAAAGAAAAAAACCGCAGCTTTGAGCCGTTGATTGCTTTTGGAAGTGGATTTCCGGTCAACGTAGTCAACCAAAAAGTTGCTGGCCCGATTTGCTCTGAGATTTTGTAAGGGCCGAACCACCATAATTTGAATTTGCCTGCGGATCTGTTGGACTTTGCATTATAGAAAAGTACAAGCTGTCCGACCGAAAACCCTGGAGTTTTCAGGTTTCGATCGTGCGTTCTTGCCTGTCTTAATTGAACTTCGTGCATGGTTAAAAAACTGAGCCATCGGTGTTCGTCTAACTCTCTGAGTGTGTCCAACCAAAATGTCAGTGAGTCTTCCGGTAGCAGTTTCTGGGTAATGGCTACTCGTAAACTTGGTATAACCATCTCCATTGGTGCTATTGCTTCTAAGCCATAAGCTAATTTGAAAGGTGTCAATCCTGTTGTTACCTTGTAGGTAGTCCGGTATGCCCATAATACTGCAGGTAGTAGTTGATCCCATCTTTCCGGTGATTCCATGATTAATTTTCGAAGGATATTCAGCAGAGATTTGTTTGTACTTTCGGCCAATCCATTGGCACGAGGATAATAAGGAGAACTAAATTTATGTGTAATCTGGAATGACTGTGTAAGTGCCTTCATTAAATTGTTTACAAAATGAGTGCCTTAATCTGAGACAATTTCTAGTGGTAAGCCAAAACGTGGAAAGACATCGGTTAGCAGACACTTTGCTACTGTAACTGTTGTAGCAGACCGTAAAGCCCAAGCTTCAGCCCATCTAGTTGCATAGTCTGTACAGGTCAGTATGTAACGGTTGTTACTGAAGACTGCTGGTGGTGTAGTTGTACCGATAAAATCTAGACCCCACTTCTGGAAAGGTTCTATTGGTAAGATGGGTTGCAAAGGAAAAAAATGACGTTTTAATGGCTGACCCAATCTTTGACAAGTATCACATTGTTTGACAAACTGTAATATATCTCTGTACATTGTTGGCCACCAGAGACCACACTGTAGAATTTTCCGGTGAGTTAGATCTGCAGCAAAGTGTCCATCGGAAGGAATCGAGTGAGCCAAAGTGATAACTGAGTAAACTTCATGTGGTGGAATACATCGAAGTAGGATTCCGGTGTGATCTACATAATATAGTTCTCCAGCAATTAACCGAAATCGGCGGCTAAAAACTGCAATTTTCTTGCATACTGCTCTAGAAGTCTGAGATGGAAGGCAACCATTATTGAGAAAGGTCAAGATCTGATCATAATATGAAAATGGGATAGGTGGGTCTACAGAATCTTCATTAATTGGTTCTGATACATAAATCGTGGGTGTCGTGTCATCTATACCCACCGGAGCTTCACCGGAATCTAAGCTGGATAAAAAATCTGCTAAGGCGTGTGAACTGCCTGGCCGGTGAATGACTTCGTAATCGAATTCCTGCAAGAGTAAGACCCATCGCGCTAATCGACCACCTAGATGTTGTTGCCGAACTAAATAGATAAGTGCAGCGTGGTCTACATGAAATGTGAATTTACGGCCTAGCAAGTAATGTCTAAATTTCTTGACCGAATATACTAGCCCTAAACATTCTCTTTCTGTTACAGAGTAATTTTTCTCAACAGGTGCTAATCTTCGACTTGCATAATACACTGGTCTAAACCATTTATCAATTTGTTGCATTAATACACTTCCAATTGCTATATCTGAAGCATCAACAAATATATGAAACGGGTGATCCCAGTCCGGCGGTTGTAAAATAGGAACTTGTGTTAATAAATGCTTTAAACGATCAAATGCTATCTGACATTCCTGGCTCCATTCAAATTGTCGAGGTGTTTTGCTGATTAGCTTGTTTAGTGGTATAGCCAGATGAGCAAGCCATCGTAAGTGCCTTCCATGCCACCGTACTTGGCCCATAAAGCACATAACTTCTTTTGGAGAAGTTGGCACCGGAGTTTCTAATACTGCCGAAATCTTATCTGGGTCTACTTGGATACCTTGTGCAGATACAATGTGGCCAAGTAACTTGCCACATGAGACCGCAAACACCGATTTGTTTGGATTCAAACAGAGTCTATATTCTCTGCATTTCTGAAAGCAGCACCGTAAATGAAACAGATGTGCTATCATCTTACCGAAAATTGAAAAATCGTCGAGATATACTTGCATAAATGAAGTGAGATAAGGAGAAAATATCTCCTGCATACATCTTTGAAATGTGCTTGGTGCGTTTCTTAATCCAAACCACATTACCGTACAAGCAAAGACACCCCAATTGGTAATAAATGCAGTTTTCGGTATATCTTCTTCGGCCATTCTTACTTGGTTGTAGCCACTGTACCCATCTAGAAATGAATACATCTCATGACCTGCTACTCTATCAAGCATGGTATCCAAAAAGGGAATTGGAAAGGGATCCGGTACGGTTGCTGCATTTAATTTCCGGTAATCTACACATATTCTCAATTGCTTGTTT
The DNA here is from genome assembly GCA_020310875.1 of Ceratopteris richardii. Lineage (NCBI taxonomy): Eukaryota > Viridiplantae > Streptophyta > Polypodiopsida > Polypodiales > Pteridaceae > Ceratopteris > Ceratopteris richardii. Next base: position 185,312,402 of record CM035409.1, on the reverse strand, counting down.
TTCTTAGGCACAATCACAATCGGAGAGATCCATTCAGCATGCTCTACTGGTACGATAAATCCAACTTTCAATAACCTATCAAGTTCTGCCTTAACCTGGGATGCATAATGGGGATTCATCCGGTAGCTGGTTTGCTTTATCGGTCTTGACTCTGGCTTTAGCATGACCCTGTGTTGGTAGATACTGGGGTCCAATCCTTTCATGTCTTTGTAGTCCCATGCAAAGACATCAATGAATTCTTGGAGTAGCTGGATTAAATCTGCTCGAAATGTTTCCGGTAAGTTTTGCTTTATCTTCACAGGACGCGGATGGTAAGTAATCAGCTGATCTTCGGGGACATAGAACTGTTGATGTTTCTCTGTGTTGTCTGTTGGTTTAAAAAGTTGCTGCAATTCATCGTCATGTGTCGAAACAGTGTCTTCCTTCTTAGCCTCTTCTGTGACGGGTATTACTGTACAGACTGAAGCATTCCAATTATCTACAACGTGTTGTAGATCAATAGTCCCTAATGAAATTAAGTCAGCGTTACTCTTCAAAAACTCTTCTTCTTCATCATCTGACAATCCATCTAGCATATGGACTGGTTCAGCAAAATACGGTCTAGCGTGTAACTCGCAAGGTTGTATAGCATCTAATTTTACCACATGTCTACGATTGGCATCTTTAAACGTAAGCTCTTGTGCAGACCAGTCTTGTATTACCTTCGCATGTTTCAGCCAAGGTCGGCCAAAAAAAAGGTTGTAATCCAAAGTGGATTCTGGCAAATCTAGTATAACAAAGGTCATTTTAAAGGTCGTACCTTGCAAAGTGATGGGTACATTTCGCACAAGTCCTACAGGATGGACTCTTGATTGATCTTCCATTCTGACAAAAAATTGAACTGGTTCGATTTCGGTCCATCCTAGTCTTTTGCATAATGCCGCAGTCGCAATGTTAACATCAGAGCCTCCATCAATTAATACCTACGTAATCTTATGATTCTTATACCATACTGTAATCAAGGGAACTGAATGATCAACCGTAGAATCAGGTTCCGGTTGAACTGTTGCTGTTGCCGAAATACAAGAAGGTACCGGACTGAACTGTTGTTGGAACTGTTGTCGAATTCCAGGTACTAATGCCAGTAGTTGGCCCAAAGGCAGAGTGATTGATGCCTTAGATAAGATTTCCCAAGCCTGTTGAGATTGATCGACAGGCTCTACTGATGTTGAAGTTGATGCTTCTGCTGATGCGGAGGTGTCTACGGTGGGCAATGTATCTGCTGCAGATGATGTTTCTGCTGCTAACTCCCTTTGTTGTGTTCCTTCCTTTGTTAACAAAGGTTGGGCTACCGGAATAGGCTCTGGAAAGACTGGTGGTTCTGTTGTGGTCCATTGACTAGCTTTGTTATACATTCTATGTTGTTCACGTACCCCTGGTTCAAATATTTCTGCTGCCGGTTGCAATTGTTTACCGGAACGAGTCTGGACTGCAGCAGCCTGTGTCTCTACCGGTGTGAGTTTTACCATGTTGGCCATTGGATTTTGGCGTTCCTTCTTCCTTTGATCATACTCAGCTGCATCTTTGCAAAATCTTCTAATATGTCCGAATTCGCCGCAAAAATGACAGCGTGGTGGTGGTAGATTGGGATTTTCTGGTGGTACTCCGTTCTGCCAGCGGTTTGCATTAAAATTGTTGTTCCTCTGTCCTCGGTAGTTACGATATCCTTGCGGTTGATTGTTTCTCAATTGCGGAGGCACGTAGTGATTCGCTGGTTGTCCATGTTCTTGAATAACTGCATTGACCGTTGCTGTTCCCTGTATTCTGGCATTGTAAACACAGTTTCCAGTGGTGTGTCCGGTAGTGTTGCAGATAGCACAAAACGTTTGATTGAGTGCACAATTGGCATTAGTATGACCTGAATTTTTGCATATGTTGCAGTATACCTGTCTAGTCATATCTTCTGCAACATTCTTGTTTGCTTTTAACCATTCTAAATCTTCTGTAAATCCACCGACTTTGTGTTCCAGTTGCAGAGTCATTGCAATGACTTCATCGAGGGACATGGCTCCGACACATCTTATGATCATGATCTGCTTAAGTTGTGGAACCAGGCCATTGATGAACCACTGAGTGATAACATCATCTGGTAAGTTAGCATGGGCCGGTGGTAGCTGCCTTAAGTGTGTTCTGAAGAGAGTAGCATACTCCTATACAGTTTGATTTGGTTTCTGTCTGTTGTTCTGCAGATAATCAAAAATTTCGGCTGGATTTTTATAGGTGCCGAAATGATTAATATCATATTATGTAAGCCATCTAGCTGCTTCATTAACAAGTGTAGATTGGAAGACAATAGCTTTGTAGGCCTGATCCGGTGGATGATTGAGTACTGCGTAGCTTATCTCGAAGGTGCGTACGTGAGCATCCGGATCATCTCCTGGAAATCCACCAAACTTAGTGTACGTCACTCCCGTTGGAGGTGGCCTGGGTGGACATAACTATTGTTGTCCGTTCATTGTGAGCGTGTTATACTTTCCTTCTGAACTACCGGAATCTGTATCGTCGGATAACGCACTTTCCGGTGCGATTATCTTGTCTAATATGCTTCGAATCTCTGTTTCGAACAGCCTTCCTTCCTCCTTGATGTCCAGTGTATGGGAACTTGCTTCCAAGCACGGCAGATGGGCTGAAGATTTAGCAGAAAATGCTAAATCATCACCGAAAAACTATGATTCTCTTACCGAAATTTCACCGGAATGAACCGAAATTGTGCCCGAATTCGGTGTTTTTTTGCCTTCGCCGATTTCCGTGACTAAAGTGTTTCTAATTGTAGATGAATCTGAATCTTTTCCCAAGAGTGTTAAGCTAGATTCCAAATGCATCTTGGTAGGTTCTGGGATTACTATATCTTTAACAGACTGTGCCAAAATAGTACCGGACTCTACCAGAGGCGTAACAGGTTCTACCGGAATATGACCGGAACTAGTTTTAACGTTCTTAACTTTCTTGACAACTGAGTCAGTCCTAGTTGTACTTCTACCTCCCAAAGTTGGCTTTAGTACTCCAGACTGATGGTTCTTGGGATACGTTTCACCGGATCGAGTAACCGGCATATATCATCTTTTGTACTATTCGCGTAGTATTACTAACGGGACAGTCTGCAACAGTCTGGTCTATTGCTACTGCCAATCAAACGATAATCTAATTCTGACAAATGACTGGCAATTTTGATGCCACCTTCCCACAGACGGCGCCAAGTGTTAAATGTTACACAGTTACGCTGTTTTAATAACTAGCCGAAATCGTACCGAGCAAGTATTTAACATAAAATAGAGGTTCACCGTAAATTATATTAAACTTTCAATTACCGAAAGGCGTTGTCAGATCAAGTGGGTTCTTGGGAGTGGTAGGGGTCTGTTAGACAGAGGCCCTGTACTATTTTCCCAAATGCTTACATAACCACAAATACTCTTATCGCGTCTTAGCTCAGATACTTAGTTTTAACTGTCCAGTAACTATTTCTGCGTATTAGGACGCCGAACTTACAGACTAATCTGCTATGGTAATGGAGCAGTAGTCTGGTTCTAACTTGCAGATTAATAGAGTTACTCAACTTACTAAACTTATGCGATTCACTACACACTTCTTCAGAACAAACATGTATACCAGATAGTAATCAGGCATACGACCATACCAGAGGGTGTACAGGCTTACCGTATGCCGAACTCAATCAACCGTCATACTAATCACAGTTTAACTCATCACCAAGCTTATCAGTGCTCCAACTCGCAGTTCATACTATTATCGATATTAGTCCTTCCCTGTGAACGGAATCAATAGTGAATACAGAACACAACTGTCAACAATAGATTCACACTCGATACTACACGTTCATTATTCTGCACTACAGTAGGAATAGACGAACAGACTGAACAGAACAATATAGGAATATGATTCAATATCTTGATGACACCACACCACTCAGACAGTACTCAAACAACTTCTGAGGCAAAAAACGGGTCTCGATCACCCTTTTTCCATTACTTTAAAAAGACGTTTACAGAATGCACGTACCAATTTTTCGCGCGTAATTCAAGGGACTTCGTTACATCCGGCATACATTTGTCCTACTCTGGCGGCCGTCTAACAGACTCATAAGAGACCCCTTAGCTCATATTTAAAGAGAAACCTGTTTGTGAGTTTTTACCCCCGAGAGCTTGAATGCTCATATCTTTCTCATCTGAAGTCCGTTTTTTGAGCTTAATAGCTCGTTAGAAAGCTCTTTACGAGTAATACGTGACCTCAACTGTTTTTTTCAAAAAGAATACATTGATTTTTTTTAGAGGATATTTTTGAGGTTGACATAGTTGGGACTAGGAAAGAAAGGGGGCTTTGGAAGAGAAGTTGCCAAAGGTTAAGGGACTTTAAAAGTGTATAAACTCAAGTGCTTGATCATCCATTTGTGATATTGGTCTAATATTGGATTTTTCTAGGTCTAGCAAAGGCAATTAAAGGCATTCAAGGCAAGGCAGTGAAGGGCATAAAGCTTGGGAAGCGCAGCTTCTTGGGCATAAGGGCAACCAGAAAAGCTGACTTGAGGTTGGAAGATTACTCAACCCCCTCAGTCAATTCTTAGCTTAGGCTAAACGTTAGCATTGTGGATTAACGACGATAGGAACGCCTCAAGTTCAAGAGAATTAAATTTATCAAGTTCAAGACTAAAGTAGAGGTGTGTGATACGAAAACCTAAAGGAAAGAACCTAAGTCTGACGGAACGAGAACTCAAAGTACCACAGAAAGTCGAATTCCTGATGCATACATTGAGACAAGAATTTAAAGGAATTTAAAAAGAATCAAGAAAGATCAAAGAATCATTGACGATCTGAGAGTGTACTGAGCATGCAAGGAAGAAAATTCATGAACCTTAGATCGGGCAAACATATAGGTAAGTCAGACCGACGAAGCCTTAGATCATCAGAGGCAAGTTTAGGAACTATTGCTCGATCGTGGGCTCAACAATTGAACACTAGTTATCCCTACGAGAGCTTAGATACTAGCGAATCAGAAATGGCATTTAGCACAGAAAGACCAGAAGGAGGGTCAAATGTAGCATACTTAGAAAGACCAGAAGGACCCTATAGGACTCAAATAGAGTTTCTCCGAACCAACCGCTTAGGTGCTCGCATCTATGAGGATGGGTTGCGAAGACAAGTAGTACAAATGCACAACCCCGATCAACCCATTGGATTGGAACGTCCAGTGGTGAAATTTGAGCAAGATGCGGACATAGACAAGGAAGGAACAATGTATATCTTAAGTACGCAGCCTAACAACACCAATGAGTTTGGCGTGATTCAGTTAGAGACGGAAGCGAGATCTCAAGGAAAAGAACCATTAGAAGAACCTAGGACACCTAGAGGGAAATCTGTACTGAAACGAGTACTAGTTCCAGAGTGGATCCCTCAGGACAACAGAAGCATAGAGTTGTTTGTAAATAAAGAAACTGACGAAGCATTTTCGAGATACAAAACAGAACAACCTAGTGAGGTAGGCTCCATCATAATCTACGAATTTAAGGACCCGGATACACCTGGAAAGGTTGTATACCTGGATGAAACTTCAGAAAGAGTATTTGTGGTGCCAGACCACGCTAGAAATACATACACATGGAGAGGCGAATTGGTATTCCCTCCATCACGAACAAACATAAACGTGAACCAACAAGGGGCAGGAACATCCTCAGCCCATGGCATGCAAAGAGAGAAAAACAAAGATAGACCCGAAGTAAGCTTCAATCATCCCATAGGGAGAGATAGAACAACCACAGACACTAATAGAGCGGATAGACAAAGAGATCATGGAATACCAGGTGGTAGAGATGATTTTCCTCTACCAAGACCACAAGAACACGCAAGAATACTAAGACCCACTCAGTTAGTGAAGTCCATGAAAAATTACTTTGATAGGACAGGAGATCCCTATGAACATGTCGCAGAATTCAAGCAAGTACTAAGAGCAGAACAAGTCGAAGACATGTTCACGCAATACAACGCATTTGGACTAACGTTAAAGAATACCGCTTTAACTTGGTTCCAACCATTGCAACAAAGGCAATTTAGAGACATCCATCACTTTTTAGAGTCATTCATCACTGAATTCTCTAAAAGTGGGATTAGACATGACACGTCTTCGTTGATTCATAGCTTCAAACAAACCCCTCAGGAAACAGTTAGACTCGCAGGACGTAGGTTAGAAAATATGTGGAAAGATGTCCAGTACAAGAGTTACCTTCACAGGCCAAACAAGTGTCGTTGTTTTTAGATGGCTTGTTGAGCTCTAAACTACGCTCCTATGTGTACTTAAAAGAACCCAGAACGCTAGAGCAGTGTGTGAGAATCTGTATAGACATTGAAGATAACTTAGGAGATGAGTTGGAACTCTCGAAAGTCTATAAAGACTCAGATTATTCATCTCTAGCATCCACAAAATTGTCTAGCTCGATAGAGGATCTAGCAGAAAAAGTGACCCAGAAACTAGGAGTTTCTAGTAAACAGATGCCTAGGGTAACAACAAACAAGCGTTGTTACACTTGTGGTGGTGATCATATGGCAAATGTGTGCCCCAATGCAACACAAACACAAGCCAACCCTAGTGGCCAATACTGTACAATTGAGAGACGATACACGAATCACACGGCTCAAGACTTCCCTTATAACAAAGAAGCAGTAAGACAGAACTACCCGCAAGCATACCCGCAGCTAGGTAGGTATCAAGGCCATTACAATGCCCAACCTTATTCCTATAGGCCTCCTCAGAACTACCCATATCAGGCTCAACAGAGACCTCAACCTGTCTTAGCTCAGCAGCCACCCCACCAGCGAATGTCATCTCTATCAAATACGCTGCTGCAGAAGAGAACTTAAGTAGGGCCTTAGTGCCTTCTTCACCTTTGATCACAGAGAGTGACCCAAACTCAAACAGTTTTGACTCCACTCATGTAGATAGTCCACCCGCGTACTACACAGAGTCACCAGAACACGTGGTAACATATCACTATGATAGTCCACCAGTGGAACCTAGTTGGGAGCTCGAATACGCTAATGTGATGTACACGAACCCAAACCTACGGTCCCAATTGAGACAGCAAAGACCACAGGGCCCTAGAGGACCATGCTTTAGGTGCCAAGGAGATCACTTCATAAAGGATTGTCCACATCCCCCGATAGCAAGGCAATCACAGTACTATAACATCCAAGGCTTTTGTGCCGATTGTGGCAAAGAGCACGTAATCAAAGATTGTCCTAAGAACCCAGTTAACGCTTCAAATGTGACACCGATCAACATGATAGGTATTGTAAACAACGCAGATGGATCCAATCCTACATATGTGCCTATCCAGCGATAACAAGAGCTCAGGCGCTCTTATAGAACCAATAGCTTAATCAAGAGAAAGTAGCCGGAAATAGTGAAGTTGCAGAATCTAGCAATAAAAAAACAAAATCTTGGAAAGATTCCAGAGAGAGGATCAAGAGAAAATGGAGTAAAAAGATAACTGAGTTGGAAGGAAGTTTAAAGGAATCTAGAGCCAAAATTCTAGAATTGACTTCACAGGAATTGAATCAAGAGAACCCAGCTCAGAAATCAGGATTAGTTTTAGCAGAACCCATACTAGAAAATCTAGACATGATGTTTCGTGCATATCAGGCTAGATTAAAAGAGGGACCTCAAGTAGCTGAAATGAGTAAGAACCACCCTCGAGCAGACTTAGAAATTGAGAGGACTAAACTTTGCATGAAGATGGTAGAATTAGCACAAGCTTTGTTCGAAGCCTCTAGATATCTTAATTGGAATAACATGGCAAAACCGGAACTACACTTTCAAGGTCTAATGGAGAGGCTAGAATACTTGATAGAAAGCAAAGAAAAAAAGGATCAGCATAGGAATCTTAGTGTCCCAGAGACACAGGAAAGGAATGCACCATCCCTATCTCAAGTGCCAAACACAGAAGGGGAAGACAATTTGTCTTCTATACATAGATATTCACATGAATTTTTGAGAGAAATCCAAGAAGAGAAGTAGAGAAAAGAACAAGGAACCCATCCTCCTATTCAAGAAATAGACGACTTGCAAGAGCAATTTCCCCAAGATATCCCCTCTATTTACGATGATGTAGAGGAAGAGCAACTGAGTGAACACACAGATTTTGAATCCAATTCTTTACAAGAATTACCTCAGTTCACAGGACCTTGGGAAGCAAAGTCTATTACTATGAGAGCACCCACGATAATAGTGAGGAATGAAGAATCAGTAATCCCTAGAAACACGGAAGTGATCAAGAACACTAAAGTACGGTGTAATCTCACCCTGGAGGAGTTGTTAAAGGTAAAACCAGAACTATGGAAACATGTAGCAAATCAATTCCCCGAGCTTGCTACAACTTCCTCTCAGATAGGAACACACAAGAAGGTACCAGAGATACCCGTAGAAAAGATAGGAGATGTAAGTGAAGGAGAGGAAGGTAATACTTATCTTCCAATAAATCATCAAGGCTACACCACGAAAGCCATCTTAGATTCAGGAGCCGGAGTAGCCATCGCTACCACCGCTTTATGGAAACGTTGGGGTAAGCCAGCACTCAGACCTACCAGGATGAAGCTACAAATGGCTGATGGACACATAGAAAAACCATTAGGCTTACTAGAAGGCATATCTCTCACCACTTGTGGTGTGGAGTTTGAGCATACCTTCGCCATTTGTGACTTTGCGAAAAATCATGCTTATGAGATGAGATTGGGACGACCATTCATGCGTCAGTTGCAAATTGTACAAGATTGGGGAGCTAATTCTTTGTACTTGCAACATTTAGGAGTGACTACTAAAGTCAATCTTAAAGACTATTCACATCGAGATGTACCCCCAATACAATGGAATACCATCCATAAGACACCAGTAGAAACAGAATCAGTACACTCTTTAGAGTCGGATCCTTCATGGTTGCATGAGGACACTCATTTATGGATGTGTAAGGTAGCAAAACAAGAGGAAGAAAGGTTAGAAGCCAGGACCTTAGGTGCAGAACAACATCCACGAACCCTTCAAGACCCAGCTTACGCAGCAGTAGTATTCCCAGATGAAGAATTCGAACCTCATGGTTGGGCAGAAATCTTAGCAACCATGGATGTAGCCATCAATGAAGAACAATGGACACCCCACTGTGACGAGGATGGCTATGACATCTCAGTTTTCACGATAGAGCCAATCATGTGTGATTCAGTTTTAGAAGAGTGTGAACCTAACACTGATGCATTTGAGGATGCAAGTGACTTCGATTTAGAATCAATTATCATGGACCCACCCTTTGCATCAGAAGAAGAATATTTTTACGAAGTAGAAACTCATCCTCAGACACACGAAGAAATTACGAATGAGGTGAGATTAGCCACTCAAGTGACTAGCAAGAGTGAAGGCAAGAAAAGAAAGAAGAGAGAAACCATGTCAGAAAAAGAAGAATCTTTGTTTGAGGTTCCCGAGAATTTCAAGAAGTATGAACTAGAAGATAGAAGAATCATGGTACGAATGCCTAACAGAAAAGCTGACATTGGAGAAGTGTATGATAACCGAGAGAAAACCAAGAAAATCATAGTTGCCATAGAAGGAGAAGAAGAGAAATGTACCTACATAGGGCACGATTTGACAACTAAAGAAGAAGAAGAATTAGTTGCCCTATTGCGCGAATATAGAGATGTTTTTGCATGGAGCTACAAAGATTTGAAAGGAGTAGACCCAGACATATGTTCTCATAGAATCCCTATGACTCCAGATGCAAAACCTACAAAACAGAAACCATACACGTACAATGATAACTACGCTGCGAAGATTAAAGAGGAGATAGATCGTTTGATAGAAGCAGGATTCATTTACGAAATTGAGCATACTGAATGGGTATCCCCCATTGTGGTTGTGCCCAAGAAGAATGGAAAATTGCGTGTGTGTATTAACCTTAAAAAAGTTAATGCCGCCACGATTAGAGACAGCTATCCTCTTCCTATCACGGAACACCTATTGGAAAGAGTTGCGGGCAAGGAAGTTTACAGCTTTCTTGATGGATTCTCGGGCTATAATCAAGTAGCCATTGCTCCAGAAGATCAACACAAGACGGCTTTTGCCATAGAATGGGGCATATTTGCATTTCGTGTGATGCCATTTGGCTTAACAAATGCACCCGCCACTTTTCAGCGACTCATGTGTCATGTTTTCAAGGAATTCTTACCAAAGAGTTTGGAAGTTTATGTCGATGACCTATGTGCTCATTCGAATATAAGACAGACACATATCCCTGAGTTAAGACAAATATTTGACAAATGTCGAGAATATCAGGTTTGTTTGAACCCCGAAAAGTGCGTTTTCATGGTCAGACAAGGCAAAATTCTAGGACACATTGTGTCAAAGAATGGAATTTCTACAGACGAAGAAAAGGTGAAAGTAATTGCAGAATTACCTAGACCAACTAACGTGAAAGAGGTACAGGCATTTATGGGCCATTTTGGTTATTATAGATGATTCATACACATGTATGCAATCATAGCCAAGCCATTGTACTCTCTTTTGACTCATTTTGAATGGACATATGAATGTGAAAATTCATTCAATGAACTCAAACGACGTTTGTGCTCAGCACCTATATTGACAACCCCAGATTGGAGTAAGCCATTCCATGTACATGTGGATGCATCCAACTACGCCATAGGATGTGTGTTAGCACAACCCACGAATGAAGGTAATATAGACCTCCCCATAGCTTATGCGAGCAGACAATTGAACACAGCAAAAAGAAATTACACCACGACAGAATGAGAAGGATTAGGAATGATCTACGTTGTAAAGAAATTCAGGCACTATTTGTTGGCAAACAAGTTCAAATTCTTTACAGATCATCAAGCATTACTCTACTTAGTCAACAAGCCATGTAACACGGGACGATTAATACGTTGGTTTCTATTACTCATGGAGTATTATTTTGAAGTCGTAGTTAGGAAAGGAAAGACACATCTCAGAGCTGACCACCTTTCAAGATTAACCTCAGGAGAAGCTCCTCAAGGAGTAGTGGATGATTTACCAGATGCATATTTGTTTAACCTTGAGATAGCAACAGAATGGGCTAAGCCTATAGTCCCTATTCTCATGTATGGACCCAAAAATCCTAGGATAAAGATCTAGGAAGGAGAGATTACCAAATCTCAAAGATATCACATAATAGCAGGAAGTATATATAAACAGGATAATCAAAAGATTCTTGCTTGTTGTGTAGATGAATCAGAACATGCGAATTGGTTGCAATTAGCACACATAGGTGCATTAAAGCAACATCATTCAAAACATCGAACATTACAGACTCTGCATAGACTAGGAGTATATTGGCCTACGATGGAAGCAGATGTCTACAAGTTGTGTAAAGAATGCCATGTTTGTTGTGAAAGACCACCTGTAGAACATGCTACATTATATCACGTGTCTCTCACACCAGACTGGAGTGAACCTTTAGTGACATACTTGAGGACGAACACATTCCCTCAAGGAATGACTTTAGCATGACAACGCAGTCTAGAGCAGGAAGCTCAAGACTATTCACTTATTGGCGATAATCTATACAAACGAGGACGAGATGGATACCTAAGACAATGTATTCATGAAAGCGATTATCTGAGCATACTAGAGACTACACACCAAGGTGTTGCAGGAGGTCATTTTGGACCAGATAGGATAATCAAAGCCATCCTCTTTTGCAGGATTATGGTGGCCCACTCTTCACATGGATGCGCATACCTATGTAAAGAGGTGTGATGTGTGCCAAAGAACTCAGTTTCCTACTCGCAGAGATGAAATGCCATTGAAACCCATGATGCGCGGACGTGCATTTTCTAAGTGGGGCATAGACTTTGTAGGACCCATTAACCCCCCTGCAAAAGGAACACATGCTGAATACATTATTGTTGCGACTGATTATCTCACCAAATGGGTAGAGGCAAAAGCCACAAAAAAGAATGATGCACACACGATTGCAAAATTCTTATTTGAAAATGTCTTTACGAGATATGGATTGCCTATAGAGTTAGTGAGCGATCAAGGAACTCACTTTCTAAACCAAGTCATTGAATATTTGCTATAGGATTTTATGGTGATTCACAAGAAATCCGCACCATATCATCCTCAGGCCAATGGTCACGCTGAAAGCACTAACAAGATCCTTTGTAACGTACTGACGAAACTCGTGAACAACAAACATTCAGATTGGGACAAACAGTTACACCACGCTGTTTGGGCATATCGAGTGGCCTACAAGACCGTACTCAATGCAACTCCCTTTCATATGGTTTTTGGTCAGAATACTGTGCTTCCTTTGGACTTCTTGATACCGACCCTTAAGGTTGCACAAGAACATCAGTGGACCGGCCATGAATTATCAGCGAGAATAATGGACTTGGAACGATTAGGAGAAACCAGGCTAAAAGCAGCAGCAGGAATATACGCGGCAAAGAAGCGACAGAAAGCCTATTTTGATGCACATGTGAAAGATAAAGGCTTGAAAGAAGGAGATTTAGTTCTAGTATATACGCTGAAACAGCACGCACGGAAGTTAGAAAAGCGAGGTTATGGACCTATGATCATCAATAGACTCTCGACAAGTGGAGCAGTACAATTAGCCACTTTAGAAGGAGATATAATGCCTAATTACATTAGTGGTTGTAGAGTCAGGCTATATCAGGAACCTCTTACTGAGGATATGCTTAGACGACTCACGTTGGCAAAGAAGCGTAAGGAGGAAGAAAATAGAATACGAGCTGAAGCTCAGGCAGAAGCTATAGAACGCATTAAGCGCATGAAGTTAAGAAGACAAGGACTAGGGAGAGAACATTATAACCATCTGGAAACATCACCCAGATATCCCATGGCCATGTGTCAAGTAAAGTCAACCACTCATCCTAGCATAGTGGACAGGAGACCATTCATTACAGTCAGGCTAGAGCACGGCAACCCTTGCCAAGAGCTCAGAGCTTTAATTGACTCAGGTGCTACGACTAGTGCGATTAGATGGTTCCACTATAAGGACTCAGGAATAGAAATGAAGCCAATTGAGGCATACCTCATAGGGCTAGGAGGCATGGAAACCCCTTGCATGGGTGAGGTGGATCTTCCTATCCTCATAAACGAAGTGACGTTGACAGTGAAACTACTAGTGTGCCATGACAACGACCTGATAGAACCCCTAATCCTTGGCCAAGACTGGCTATACGATCACTCAGTGGACCTAAATCTTAGACAAGGCTCCTTGCAGATTGGAACCTCAGATCAGAAGCGAGTGATACCGCTTGACTTCCGTAATGGCATTCCGACTGAGGTTTGTAGCCTATGAAATGCATGCGACGAAAGACCGGAAGATCTTTGGTCAGATCGGTCACGTTACGTCTACACCAACCCACGCGGGCTTGGCTATAGACAATTGTCAATCAGAAGGACGTCAGGAGATTTTCCCTTGGGCTTCCTGCAAATTAGAAGGGGCAACCGCCCAACCGCTTGGTCAGGTGGACTTCATCAGTGTCCACATGGGCAAAACACCCTGCGGTGCCCATCCTTCCACACTTACTGCGGACTGGCCTAGATTAAAGGTACAAAATGGAGCACTTCCTAATGGGCAGGTTTCGCAAGTGTTGGACCTTCCTTCTTTTCCAAAGCAGAGTGTCCATCCGACCTCTCAACCTCAACCACAAAAGAGTCAACCACGACGAAGGAAGACGACAACATCAGACAACACAAGGAAGAAAGTTGCAGTCTCAGTATCATAAAGCAAGAGGCACAAGACAGATATGGGTGCCAAAAGGACAGAAACCACCAACAGATTTCAACAATGCAGACAACGATAAGAAGAAGTCAAGGCAGAAGCAGAAATAGTATCCAAGATCCCCTCGACCTTCTTCTACGACTACAAATATTGGACAAATTTGGATCGCCAAGAAGTACCTACCGAATCGACCCACAACCACGCAGATTTGGGTACCCAAATAGTGTATTATAGCTCAACCCTCAAGCCTTGTAATATATAATCCTCAAAAATCTTTTCAACCCTCCATACCACCAAATCCGATATCATCTTTTGTCCCTCCGCAGAGACCTATCACCCGATCACAAACTCTTAGGAAGTGGATACCGAAACGTATCCAGAAGTCTTCTCTTAACCCTTTGTCTAACATAACTACCACCCCGACTAATCTACAACCTTGTAATAACTCATTCATGACTGAACCTTGTATAAATCCACACACTATAACCCAACATCACCTATAATAACATCTCATCAAAGAACTGCATGCAATATCTGAAAACATATAGGTGTCTAGAGACCTGCACTAGTTCTGCAAGAAGCATTGCATCAATCACATCACAACACTTGGCTGCACGGGTTACACATCGGTTATGGAAAGAGATTGCGGTCTCACTGTAATGGGATCATAATTAATTTCCATGCTAATGTGTTAATCTTTTGTAGCAGATCTTTTCCATTAGCACGACAATCATCATGCAAACCGAAGAAGGACCATCAGAAGCAGGCCCCAGCACACCTGTAGCACCTATCGGTATTTTACTCGTAGAGTCCCATCCGATGGCTCCACCACCAGAATTTCAAGGTTTCCCAGGATCCATGCCTATTGACGATCCTCCTCGAGGCAATACTGAGAAGATTCATCGCAATTCTCATTGGTTTCAAGGGCTGGCAGGACCATTGGCGGATGCTGAGTTTATATTTGAGGCTAATTTGACTTTTGATGACCGTACCTGGGGCAAATATCAGTTCTTCTCAAGAGAGTTCGAAGGGCTACAGAACACACAAGACTTAACACATGTTTGGGCAAGAGCCGGCTTCACAGAGTATTTCAGTGACCCTTTGCCTAAACCTGACTTCTACAGATGCTATTATTTAATCACCACTTTGATAGCTCCGGAGAATAAGGACCTGCCCGGAACTTTTATTTTGCCATTTTTAGTGAACGATCCACCATATAAAAGATTTTATCTTTCTAAAGATCTGATTCGAGCTGCCATCAAGATTCATGGAACCCACACGCCCACAGAGCGAGAAAGGTTAGTTCCAGACCCTGTGAAACGTGGGGATGTCACTAAGTGGGAGGAGATTTCAGCGATCACACATGATCTTTCAAAACCACTACGGATATGTATGCAGCATTTTGCTTTCCCCGCTCAGGACAGATTCACAATGCCTCACAAACGAATATGGTTCGGTTTGTATTTATCATGTATGGGACCCCAGACAGTTGATCTAGCTAGCTGGATCATTGATCAGATGTATTTAGCACAACACAGATGGGAAAGAAAGAAGGTCATCAATGGATGTTGCACCCTCACGCGCATTGTATATATGTGTTTGGCCTACGATTTACCTATCGAGCGAGCAATGACAAGTGAGGAGCTGAAAGCCTTCAAGGGAACAACAAAGAAACCTAGGAAGCCTAGCAAAGGAAGGGCAGGAAAGCGAATGAGAGGAACTATCCCCTGCCTTCAGGTGCCAGAATCACCCTCACCACAACCATCTCCAGAGCAGTCTCCGACAGAAGCCACTCCCATAGTACAACCTATTCGTATACGGTTATCAAGACCAGTTGTAACGGAGGGCACTACCAGCACAGTTGCTCCTCAAGCAGCCACAGTTCCAGGACCTACCAGCACTACAGCAGAAGTTCCCACCACTATCGGTGCGGAAGCTTTCTCTTTCCCGATACCCCATTTAGAAACAGAACAAGCAGGCACCACATTTGATTTTGAGATGCAGGACGTATTTTCAAATGAAGTTCAGTTTTCAGAAGGCCAGATCTTCTCTCAGGATTATGAAAGGCCCAGCTACCCTACCACACCGCGAGATCAACCACAAGGACAAGTAGTGTCTAGTTCCGAGGAAGAAAGAACAGAAACCGACGAAGACGAAGGCGATGACGAAGCCAGTCAGGGAACTCATGAATCCCAAGAACATGTGCAAACAGACGAACAAGGACAACAAACCAACACCCAAGGTGACACGAGCACACACGAAGAAGAAACCTTCGAAGCAGCAGCTTATACACTGGCCATTAAAAAGTTATATCGTACTATGGAAAAGGTTTGGGCGCGCAAGAAGTTGACTGACGAAGAGAGCCAAACACTTATAGAACAGGAGCTTGTCTCAGGCGGGTTCGAAGAAGTATATATCAGAGGTTTCAGAGAGCTTGTCAAATCAGTTGGACCCACTGAAGCCTTAAGATATTTGCAGAGAAAACCGCTACCGCAGTATGATCCTCACAGAATCCATCTACTAACCAAACCTGGTGAATATATTCAGGTACCCACCGGCGGACAGTCTTCAGAACACGCCAGGGAAGCACGTCTTGTCCCTGAAAGCTCTTTGGCAGAAGAAGCCATCCTCGTAGATTCCCCACCCTGTGCTACTACTGTACATACCTCCACAGTTACAGAAGTACCTGTCACCCCAAATGCTCCTCCTTCACCTCCCATCCATCCAGCTTCCCCTATTCCCCTCCTTCTCCCAGAACAACATCTTCCTTCTCCGGTGGAGTCGCAGAAATTGTCCTTACGCCCATTCATCCCACAATTCCCGCACCCACTCAACCTAGTCTACCACCTAACACATCCACCTTTCTATCCAACCCATTTCTCCATTCATCTTTTCCATCCTTCCCCACACCTCCAAGACCCCTTTTCCCATTCCCACCTCCATTAACCTTCTCCCCAATCTCACCTCCCCGACCCACCGTAACCCCTCTTTCCCCTTTCCACCAAGCCGTCCAAGACAACCCCTCTGTAAATTACTCGTCCACCTTTGTAAACCCTGTATTTACACCCACGCACTTACCCACGATCACACCACTATTCACGGTCACCGCACTCGATACCACATCCAGCGATATGGATATATCACCCCCCATTGCACCTCCACTCACTTCATTTGTGGCACCACAATATTTAAGCACACCACAATTTTCCACAATCACCACAGCATCCACGTTCCCACCCCCATTCCCCGTTCCCTTTGCATCTACACCCACTGCACCTTCACTTAGCACACCATTAATATTATCACCCACCATAGACACAACATTTCGACAGATGTTCACGTGTATGACGCAAGTAAGAGATGAGTTCACATCTCTTGGAAATAATTATCAGCAACTGCAGAGGACAACCAACGATTTGCAGTCGCAGCTTAATTCATTGTCTATTGAGAATGCCTCACTGAACACCCGATATCAAGAACTATGCGAGGCTTATCACAAGCTGGAACTAGAAAGTGAAGAGAAGACCAAAGAGGCCACTATTGATCTTGACAACTTGCTTAGGGCCCAAACAATTCGCAACGCAACATTAACAAGAAATATGGGACTCTTAAGACGACACTTAGCAGCTGCAAAAGAAGAGAATCAACGCTTACAGGATCAGAACCGAGAGAATTTAGAAGCTTCTTTCGATCATCCCGACCAACCATTGAGTCCTAGCTGGTTCAAAGCAATGCCCTCAGAATCAATGAAGATGTTGCTAGATGATCACATCAAATTGCTCGATGAATACGATCGAATGAACGAAGAATATCAGAAGCTGAAAGAAGATCATAAGCTACTCCAGCTCAGAGCACCTGCAACACAAGGACTACCAGCAACACAAGGATTACCAGCTCCTGCGGACCCTTCTCCTGACATCCTAGAGGAACTCAACGCATTACGGGCCCAGGTATCAACTCTTGAATCAAGGATAGCTATATACGAAGCACCACCAAGGCCAGATTCCCCACCAGAGCTCCCAGCCGATGAAGAAAATGTAACCATTCCGGTGGAGGAAACCTTTGAAGAAGCCTACGAGCCACAACCCATCCCAGGCAGACGAGTCACGGCTGAAGGCAAGATGACTTATGAACTTCCAACCCTCGCATGGATGAAGACAGTTGAAGAGCTTGGAACCACCCACTCAACACGAATAGATGCGAAGCTGCACGCAATGGCAATGATTGAGGAAAGAATTTTACAGTCGCCCTACTTCGCTCACTTGGCCCCTCGCAGATACATATCAGGGCATGAGCTACAGTACAAACCGTATTTTATGCTAATGGCCGAGTATCAGTTGGCCATAGAGAAAGAAACAGGCAAGAAACCATCTCATGCTACTCAGTTTGAGCCTGATGATTTGCCACTGGATGCGCAGCAAGGCGAGATTTATCAACCAGATTGGCATAAAGATCTTTTACAAGAATATCCTGAGATGATGAGTACTTGGGTAAAGGCACCACTACATTTGAAATACAACCCATGTTGGGGACCAGTGCCACGTCGCTGCTCCTGGACAGCATTTGCTATTAAAGTACAGAACAACAAGCAGTGCCAGGATTGGTTAAATTACCCATATTTCAAGCCACCCATAGAACTACCGACCGTGGGATACATGATGGCCACGATTCGTCACTGGCTCCCTCGCTTGAAACACATGGACGATATAGCAGCGCACATGACTGTCAAAATCTTTGACATGATGTAGATGGTTTTCAAAGTCTTCCGTCGTGTAAAGGAACCTCATGTAAACACCCCGGGCTTCGAGCATGGCAATCTAGATCTTGCATACGATATGAGTACAACGCCATCGCTACGGGTGTGTTATGCCTGGCATTGCAGAATTAAATATTTACCCGCGTGCTACAAGCAGACTTTCGAAGAGATGTTCACAACCTGTTTCTAGGAATACCATTCAGAAGTGTTCATCAGCAGGCCCACACATTTGCTTCAATTATTCGCCTATGAACAGATGGTTTATTCCACACATTATCGACTCCCACCACCTGATGAACCGCAACCAATTGATTGGGAGAAACTCGAGGCAGATTTGGCCCGAGGCATTCGAATATCAGAACACACCCTCGCTCAGGAACTACTACAGAACTACATCCAACAAACCGCACAACAAGGTTCTGTCAAGGACGACAGAAGCGAGAGGGAGGGGGGTGTTGGCAGTAGCCAGAGGCATATAAGATGCGGAAGCATGTAAAGGTAGAGCAGGGAGTCAGTCGGATCCTTTTTCAAAGAATTATGTTTTAAAATACTTTTCAAAAACCTCCAACAGTGATTTTTATCACTATTGTAACATATGTAACATAGAAAAACCCTTTTCTTAATTTCTAGCTCCATTTTGTGCAAGCAGAGGAGTCCTCAAGCTTGAGGAGCTTAGGTAGAATGAGCATATCAATTTTGGTTATTTTTAGACATCGTTTACCCTCTCAAATAGCATCTAGGACCTATTTTTTAACTATGCCGGTCACTAGATGTGAAACCGGTCAAAACTAGTCTAGAATCTATAAAAAGAGCTAGAGAGCTCATTTTTGAAGTTACTTAGTGTTGGTTAGGGTGAGCTTAGATCTATTTCGAGCTTGTAATTGAGATCTTGAGCAATAGAGTTGATTTCTCACCTTCCATTGTGTCTTGCTTGTCTCTTCGTAGTGTGTGTGTATGTGTGTGTGCATCTCTATGCTTCTCACCTTCACTCTCACTTCATCTCACATTCACAATCTTCATATCACTCCTATCTCTTCCGCGGATTGACATTAAGGAGGTGGAGCTTCTTAACGTGGTTCTCACCATTGTGCTAGAGCAACAAGGTTTCATGTGATGATGCAGATAATTCCATCTCTGATGCAGATGTACATGATGCACTTATTGATGAGAGAGCTGATATTGAGCAGGCAAGAACTATGCCAAAATGGTTGGTGCAGACCTTGCGTGATAGCAAATTAGATGCACCTCTGTCATATCATACTCGTTCAGGCTCTCATAGTGCCTCTTTTGCATCAGATTGCTATGTTATGGCTGCATCTAGTCTTTGTGATGAGAATGAACCTGCTTCATTTGATGAAGCACAAAATTCAGAAAATTGGATGGCTGCTATGCAATCTGAATATGATGCTACAACGAAGAATGGTACTTGGTCTTTATGTGACTTGCCTCCTGGCAAGAAGGCCATTGGCACTAAGTGGGTATACAAGCTGAAGCGTAAACCGGATGGTACAGTTGACAGGTATAAGGTTAGGCTTGTTGCAAAGGGTTATGCTTAGGAAAGAGGCATTGATTTTGATGAGACCTTTGCACCTACATGCCGTATGACTATTGTTCGGAGCATTTGTGCACTTGCAGCTCATCATGGTTGGAATATTTATCAGTTGGACATTAAAACAGCATTTCTGAATGGTGACTTGCATGAAGAAGTGCACGTTTCTCAGCCCCATGGCTTTGTGCAGAAAGGGCATGAAAACCAGGTGTGCAGGTTAAAGAAGGCATTATATGGTTCAAAGCAACCACCACGTGCTTGATATGAGAAGATACATACCTATCTGATTGCACATGTTTTTGAGAACAGTCCAACTAAGAGCATCTTATATGTTAAGCGTGCTAATGATGTGCTTCTGATCATTGTTGTCTATGTTGACAACATGCTTCTCACTGGTCCTATTGAGAAGCATATTGCTGATTTTAAGGTTGATTTGCATGCCTCATTTGAGATGTCTGATTTGGGACATTTACATCACTATTTGGGCATTCAATTTATGCAAGTTAATGGTGGAATGGCTTTGTGTCAAACGAAATATATTGACACATTATTGCAGCGTTTTGGCCTTGAAGACTGTAAGCCTATTGCCACTCCTATGGAGACAGGTTTACGATTGAGTCTTCATGATGTTGGAGATGCATTTGATTCTGTTCTCTATCAGTAGGCTGTTGGATGCTTGATTTACTTATGCATTACTCGGCCAGATATTCAGTTTGCTGTCTCACAGATGAGTAGGTTTATGCATTGCCCAAGAGTCAAGCATTGGTAGGCAGTTAAGCGCATCTTTCGCTATTTGAGTGGTACTCGGCTACTTGGGTTGTTTTATCCCAAGGGCGGATCACTACCGCCAGATTTGCATGCTTTTTCTGACTCTGATTGGGCTAGTTGCTATGACATTCATGTGTCCACTAGTGGCTTTTGCTTCATGCTTGGTAGCTCATGTATATCTTGGTTGAGCAAGAAGCAGCCTATTGTGGCCACTTCCAGTTGTGAGGCTGAGTATAGGGCAACTGTCACAACGATTATTGAGGGTGTGTGGCTCAGACGCCTTATGGCTGATTTGGGTGTTGGTCAGACTTCTGCCACCACTATCTTCACTGATAGTCATATCGCATTGGCAGTTGTGAGGAACCCTCTGTTCCATGCTCGCACTAAGCACATTGAGGTGCATTATCGGAGATCAGCTTGGCATATGTGCCCATGCAGGAGAACATTGCAGACCTTTTCACGAAGACTCTGCCTAAGGAGAAGTTTGAAGCTTTCCGCAAAACTTTGGGCTTATTTCCTTTTGTGGAGTGATTTCCACATAGTTTGGCACTTATTTATACATGAGTGCTAGCTCCTTGTTCACCGCATCACTCCCAGGGGGGATTTGTTGATATATTTAGGTAGTGATGTGTGTGAACAGACTAGGACCGCCAGGGCACTTTTTTCCCTCTTTAGGAGGGTTTTTTCCCCCAGCTTGTATATACACCTATTGCCCTAATGGGCTACTTATCTTTGTACATTCTCTAGTAATACATTTAGTATTGCGTGTTGTGCTTCAAGCTTCTTCTTTGTCCTTGTGCTGTTCGCGTGCTTCCGTAGACGTCTAACTCCAACATCTAGGTAGAACAAGTCTATTATGCATGTTGCAGATCAAGCTTTCCTAGCTAGTCAGAAGGGCAAAGGTAAATGGAGCTCTTCTACTAGTAAGTAGAAATATGCAAATGCTGCACAGTCAAAGAAGGAAGACAAAGATCAGAAGAAATGAGAAAAGCAGAAATTGTTTTCCAAAAACTGTAAAGCAAATGATCATGTCATTAAGAGCTGTCCAAAACTGGATGCTAAAGAGGCAAAGAAGAAAGAGGCCGGAATGGTTTTTGCAAAGGCCTCTACATCGAAAATGGAGTCTGCTAATCTTGTGTGGGAAGAAGAATGGGTGTTTACTACTGTTTGCAGTTTTGACCCATCTTCTCATGAGCAGTGCATGTCTGCAGTAGACTTAGATGTTTTGTTTTTTATAGTGGGGTGACCAAACATATTACCTTGCAGCGTAGTTTCTTCTCTTCACTCGAGCCTGCCCCTACAAGGAATATTGTTACATGCGCCAAAAACTCCTTCTATCCTATTGTGGGAGTTGGTAAGATCATTTTGACTACTGCTGATGGTAGTTCTTTCACTTTTTCAGATGCTTTGTTTGTGTCAGGGATCTAGAAACATTTGTTATCAGTTTCTGCATTAGCCAAGATTGGCTTGGTTGTGAAATTTGTTGATGACAGATGTACAATTCATGATCTGTCAAATGGCGATGTCATTATTGCTTCTAGCATTTTATGTCGTGGGCTGTATAAGCTCATAGACTATGAAAGATCTGTAAATGATTTGGCATGTGCAGTACATGATTCTCAGGCTATGTCAAATGCAAAGCTTTGGCATGCACGCTTTGGTCATCTGAATTTTGTTAGTTTGCTATGCCTGCAAAAATCTGAAATGGTGTCCTCTTTGATCAAACTTGAGGCACCCGAAAAACAGGTTTTTGAAGGCTATATTTTGGGAAAATGCAGCGTTCTTCCTTTCCAAAAGATGGTTCGATTCGGGCTACTAAAAAATTGAAGCTTGTACATAGTGATGTCAGTGGTTCTATGTAGACACCTTCTTTTGGGAACTATCTCTACTTTGTGACTTTCATCGATGATTTTTCTAGGCATGCATGGGTATATCCATTGAAGGCAAAGTCCGAAGTGTTTATTTGCTTCAAACAGTTTCTGGTTTTGACTAAAAACCTATCAGCATGTAAAATGGGCACCCTCCGTTCTGATCGAGGGGGGAATATATGTCTTCTGACTTTAATGCATTTCTGGTTGAACTTAGGATAAAGCATCAGTGTATAGTGTCGTATACGCCTCAAGAAAATGGATTTGCTGAACAAAAGAATAGGTCACTCATGGAGATGGCAAGGTGTATGGTCAATAGTCAAGATTTACCACATAGTTTCTAGCTTGAGGCTGTCATGTGTGCAACATATGTACTTAACAGGTGTCCCACTAACGCACTGCAGTTTATCACTCCATACGAGGCTTGGCATGGTCACAAGCCATCTGTTGCTCATTTGCATGTTTTTGGTTGTTTGGCATATGCATTAGTGTCTGAACAACATCACAGGAAATTGGATGATAAAGCAATAAAATGTATTTTTGTTGGGCACAGTTATGACAATAAAGGCTATCGTCTGTATCATCTACTGACTAAACACATTCTGGTTAGCCATGATGTTGTTTTTGTGGCAGATGCTATTCAGCCATTGCTTTCATGTACTAAGGAGACATCTGTTAGCTCCAAAGAAATGTATGATACTTTGCTTCCTCTTTTTATAGGTGGAGAGTCTAGTGCTGATCCTAATGAGGCAACTTCTCAGCCTTTACAGGTTTCATGTGATGATGCAGATCATTCCATTTCTGATGCAGATTTACATGATGCACTTGTTGATGAGAGAGTTGATATTGAGCAGGCAAAAACTATGCCAAAAGGGCTGGGGTAGACCTTGCATGACAACAAATTAGATGCACCTCTGTCATATCATACTCGATCAAGCTCTCATAATGCCTCTTTTGCATTAGATTGCTATGTTGTGGCTTCCTCTAGTCTTTGTGATGAGACTGAACCTGTTTTGTTTGATGAAGCACAAAATTGTGAACATTGGATGGCTGTAATGCAATCTGAATATGATGTTATCATGAAAAATGGTACTTGTTCTTTATGTGACTTACCTCCTAGCAAGAAGGCCATTGGCACTAAGTGGGTATACAAGCTGAAGTGTAAACCTGATGGAATAGTTGACAGGTATAAAGCTAGGCTTGTTTCAAAGGGTTATGCGCAAGAAAGAGGCATTGATTTTGATGAAACCTTTGCTCCTACTTGTCGAATGGCTACTGTTCGTAGCATCTGTGCACTTGCAGCTCATCATGGTTGGAATGTACATCCGTTGGACATTAAAACAACATTTCTGAATGGTGACTTGCATGAAGAAGTGTATGTTTTTCAGCCCTAAGGCTTTGTGTAGAAAGGGCATGAAAACCAGGTGTGCAGGTTAAAGAAGGAATTATATGGTTTAAAGCAAGCACCACGTGCTTGGTATGAAAAGATACTTGCATATCTGATTGCACATGATTTTGAGAACAATCGCATTGGCAGGCGGTTAAGCGCATCTTTCGCTACTTGAGTGGTACTGGGCTACTTGGATTGTTTTATCCCAAGGGGGGATCACTACCGCCAGATTTGCATGCTTTTTTTTACAGTGATTGGCTAGTTGCTATGACACTCGTGTGTCCACTAGTGGCTTTTGCTTCATGCTTGGTAGCTCATGTATATCTTGGTCGAGCAAGAAGCAGCCTATTGTGGCCACTTCCAGTTGTGCAGCTAAGTATAGGGCATCTTTCACAACGATTGTTGAGTGTGTGTGGCTCAGACGCCTTATGGCTGATTTGCATGTTGGTAAGTCTTTTGCCACTGCCATCTTCACTAATGTTTAGAGCGCACTAAGCACATTGAGGTGCATTATCATTATGTCAGGGAGAGGTTCTCTGCTGGGGAGATCAACTTGGCATACGTGCCCATGCAGGAGAACATTGCAGACCTTTTTACGAAGGTTCTACCTAGGGAGAAATTTGAAGCTTTCCACAAAGCTTTGGGCTTACTTCCTATTGTGGATTGATTCCACATAGCTTGGCACTTCCTTATACATGAGTGCCAACTCCTTGTTCACCGCATCACTCCCATGGGGTATTTGTTGATATATTTAGGTAGTGATGTGTGTGAACACTCTAGAACCATCGGGACACTTTTTTCCCTCTTAGAAGGTTTTCTGCCCCGGCTTGTATATACACCTATTGCCCTAATGGCTACTTATCTTTGTACATTCTAGTGGTAATACATTCAGTATTGTGTGTTGTGCTCCAAGATTCTTCTTCTTCCTTGTGCTTTTTGCATGCTTCCACAGACGTTTTACTCCAACACATCACTCCCTCCTTGTGTAGGATCTATGACAATGGTCATTACTATCTTTTTCTTCTTAGGACAGTGCTTGAAGCGATGCTGTCCTAGGCATCCATCGAATAATTCTTCCTTCATTGCCTTCTCTTTTTGCTCTGGTGAAGCTAGGAGTGGACGCGGAAAAGGGCCAACTCATCTTAGCCCATGAGGATCTTTGATCCTAGGAGCCTATTCCCTTGTGGTCATGCTCGTAAACTAGAGCCATCTTTATAGCCTGTGCCAAAGAGTGACACCTCTCCTTTCTAACTAGAGTTTGGATAGCTTCTCTAAGACCCAAGGCAAACTTGTGAAATTGGAGAAACTCTGGGATAGAGTTAGGTACTTAAGAAGTACCTCCCTATACTTATCTGCATAATCTTGAACGGTTTGGCTTTTCTGACCAATGAAAGACCAAGTGTCTAGTGCTCTAGACCTCTCGTTAGGTGGTACAAAATTGTTATAAAACAAGACTTTAAATTGTTCCCATGTAGTGGGCTATTTCTTATCTTGCTCAATCTTATGACACCACCTATGGGCAACATCCGTAATATTATATGTTGCCTGCTGAATCTTATGCTTATCATCCACGATATGGCATAGACAAAAGCATTGCTCCCACTTGCTAAGCTACTGCTCAATAGCATCAACAGTCCGTGCACTAGTAGAGCCGTGATATCTTGGTGGCTTAAGATCCTTAAGGTGCCATCAGGTCTCTCTTACTAGAATACCCTTGCTAGGAATTTTCGAGGTTTGATGCTCGCTTGAAGCATCCAACTCCATTCCTGGCAGGTCAGTCTCTGGCACTACTTCCTCTTTCTTGGAGCTATGTACGTGTTGCAAGATATCATGAAGTGCGCTCTCTAACTGTGAGATTCTTGCACTCATGGTCTCTAAAGCATCTGATGGGCAATTAGCCATGTGTGTATCAGTCCTAATTGGTGAAGAAGGTCTTGAATCCATGCTAGAGAAACATGAAATTCTTTTTATGTTTTTGATGGTTTTATGTTTTTTTTTTTTTTTAAATATATGTGTGTTTTATGTACACCTAAAGTAACAAAGCGGTAGTGGAAAGTAAATATTCACAAGAATTTGTATGAAGAGATGCCAAAAAAGAAAACTTTTTAGTATGCCTTCCTACTTTTATGCATATGCATGCAAAAATTATAAAATTTTTGGCAACATTTTGGTAGGAAAATGAGAATTAAAAAATATATTACTAAGTGCACTACACTCACTTCCAAGCAAAAGATATAGGCAGACACAATATATATACAATGAGACCAAAGGGCACTACACACCCTTGTATAAAACCTTGTGCTTGTAGTATGGTATAAAAGATGATGCATATACTATGCATTATGCTTGTTCTAAGTGCAAAACAATGCATAAAAAGAGTAGGAATGCATAAAAATCACAAGAAAACTTATCTTGGCGTTTAAAAACTTTGATGCACACGTGCTAGAAATAGTCGATATACACTCCTCTTGAGTCTCCAAGTGAATCTCGATTGTTGTTGCATCAAAAAGATGTTTGTATGAGGGTAGTTTGTGTTGAACATCCAACTTCAAAGCTATGTACATGCTTGTAGATGGATCCAATTGGTAGCTTGCATCCACTTAATTGATAGCTCTTTCAAATAGGATTCTATAAAGAGTGGAATCGCTAAATTTGGTTTAGGTTTGAGTGAGATATGAACATTTTAGTGAAGCTAGGTAGTTCAAACATGCAATTGTAGAGAGACTTTGGCTCTCTCTCTCTCTCTCTCTCTCTCTCTCTCTCTCTCTCTCCTCCTCCTCGGGAAGCAACAGACATGCGCGAGCAGGCCATCAGGTGGGCATTGGTGGCATTCTCTGCTTTCCTCGTGGGCTCTCTGGGGGGAGGGGGGCGTTCAAGCTCCTCTCTTGGGGCCAAAGAAAACCTCTTCCTTTTGCTTAAACAACTCTACAACTTCACGTGATGGCTCTTTCCTCTTGAAGATAACGATGATGATGGTGACTCTCGACGGTGGGCTATGCTCAAAAAGCTCACGTGTGGAATCCTTTAGAAAGTGACTTGCCAAAAAACATGCTTTGAATACCAAATGCTAGACTTAGCTAAAAAATCTCTTGAGAACTTGGAAACAAAGGCTTGTGAATGATGTGTGTGCCACTCTCCTCACATCCAATATATCCCTCTCCATCCAAAATAGTAATGCTATGGAGTGACCTAGTGCTACCATGTGGCCATCATGCAACACTCATC
This sequence comes from Ceratopteris richardii, assembly GCA_020310875.1. NCBI lineage: Eukaryota > Viridiplantae > Streptophyta > Polypodiopsida > Polypodiales > Pteridaceae > Ceratopteris > Ceratopteris richardii. Next base: position 185,285,030 of record CM035409.1, on the reverse strand, counting down.
CCCATTACCACTGAATACCTTACGATATCCCTCGAGCTTGGGACCTTGGCTATGGTTGACCCTTGTCCCACACACACATGGAGTGGTCTCTCTAGACCAATGTATGACATTCCCTATTACACAACACTTTGAGATGAGATGGCATTGAGTAGGCGAATGAAAAGGTTGGTAAAAGAAAATCCATCCATGAATTAAGTAAAAAAAAAAGTGCCATTGAAAGTCATGTCACCTTTGATGGGAGCTCAAAGCTTGAAGCTTGTGTCATCCATGCTCCATTATTCATATGGGGATCTTCGCTGGTGAAATAGAGAAACAATAGGGATATTGGACATTGGGTGCAAAACGTGTCTCAACACTATAGAAAAATATGAATCACATTGTTTTTTTTTGTATGTACGAAGAATGATAAAATTTGGAAAAAACTTAAAGGTATAGAAGGGGGGGGATTGTAGAAATTTAGACTTATATGGTTCTTCATGATACGAGACCACCTTTAACTCTCATGTTTAACATGTTTAGTACATCGATGCCTTGAATCAGTTGTGAGTATACCATGCCCCCTAAACAACTTTGATTCATATTTTGAAGAAAATGCATCCCACGGCGTTACAACTTAAAAGTACACGACGCCCCCTTGAGCATTCTTCATCCTTATATAATGTGGAAAGTGAATCGCAAAATCTATACCATTTGCGGTCAAGTTACTGTGTCTGGAAAATTGATAGGGACACGGATAGTATAGAATGGACGGGCAAAATCTCCACACTGTCACTGACTCTCTTCAATTGTGGCTGTTTTGAGGGCTATGTGAAGTGTCTGTTAGTGCACTTGTTTACTCCGAAATTGCCTATGTCTCTTGATCAATATGAGCAATTAACATATAAGAGCTGCGGAACATGTTATAGCTGCTGCTGGAGAAAGCAGAAAGCAACATCACATGAGAATTGAACCGACTATTGATAGACAGACAGATGAAAATGACGGTCGCTTCTTCCTTGTTATCCCCTTTCGCTTGCTCGTTGGTCACCTGCTGTGGACTGCTGCTCTGCGTCCTTTGTAGTGCCATTCATCCTTCCTCCCGTCAGCTGCCATGGATCCGTCTCACGAGCGACAACTTTTCCTCTGAGATCCATACTTATCCCTTTGTCCTCTGCCTTGCCACCGTTCCCTGTGAGTTTTTCTTCTCGTGTCGAGAATCAGCAGATCATTCTATTTATTTGTGGTTTCAGTGATTGCTTAACGTACAATCTGTATTTTGTTTGACGTAGGTAGTTTTCAACGTGAATGCATTAATTATCTCTTCTTCTTTTTTCCCACTTCATGCAGCAAACGACATACGTTCCGCTAAATTTCTAGGATAAGAAATGCATACTATCCTCAGGTTGATTGATATACTGTTTTAAGCTAAATGGAATTCATGTACATCTAAGAATTTCGTAGGTCTTTCAGTCTTTACATAAGAGTCGCAAACGTGAGAACTTGGAAAACATTCTGTAATTTTGGCATATTTGGTTTAGATGATGGAAAAAACAACTTTACACATCTCAGAACCATGCATTACGTTTTAGATCTGTTTAGCATTGTGAAAATTGGAATTGGAATGTGTTGTATCGTTTCTTAGACCTACAGTCTACAGTTCAGCTGGACTCAATATGAACATGTTCATAGCTAGTAATAGGTTGGGTTCACTTTAAAGACCCAGAACTGAGAGGAGGGAGAAGTGATTTTCCGACATTATTGATGGTGTTTGAAGTATTCCACCACCTTTCTCTTCATATTTAAGGACGAGGCAAATGTTGGCCTGTCTTGTTCCTCTGCCGAGCAGGTTCACGTTGAACATGCAAAGCTAAGAGGAAAAGGAGATAATTTTCAGACACATTTGATAATTTTGGAACATTTTAGTACCTAGCTCTCCATATAGAAGAATGGGTCAAAAATTCATTTTATTTGTTCTATTGTTGTATTTGAATATCAAGATTGAAAACCTATATGTTGAAAGCTCTATGTTGTTTTTGTTTTCTTTTTATTGTTGGTCCATATCCACATTGCAAGAGACGTAGGGCAAAAGTCCTTTTGGGAAAAGCAAGGGGGATGGGTTGGGACAAAATCAATTCAACCATTCCATAAGTTGGAAAAAAGGATAAAAAAAGTCTTTCCCTATCCCTACCAACCATTGTTCATAGGAAGAAATTGACCAAGGTCTCTTATTAGTTGTTGAATGGAGCTTCCTTTGGCCAATTCTCTTTGCAAATCTAAGCTTATGTGAGTTTGTAACATGTACCATGTCTTGAGACTATTTTCATGAAGATAACCATTTAGAAAATCTATCTTGGTATCTAACTAGTATACATTCCAACAAAAAAAATGCAACACGAGAAAGAACTACTCTGACTATGGTCATTCTAGATGTAGGTGCAAATGTTTCATCATGATTCATAGTCAATACTTTTTTTTTGTGCATAATCTTTGACTACTAATCTGGTATTATACTTGTTCATTGTACCATCTACTCTTCTCTTGATCTTGAAGATCCATTTAACACTAATAGCTTTATTACCTTTTGCTAACTCACAAAGCTTCCATTTTTTATTTCTGTGAATAGAATCAATCTTTTTGCATTGCTTTCTTCCAAACAGGACTTTGTAATCCATCTTTGACACTAATTGGTTCATCTTCAATCGAAGTAGTGCAAGAATATTATTAATTTCGAAATATTTTGCATAATTTATCTTGTTTGTCTGATCTTTTTCTTTCCTTGTCTGACTTCTAGTCCTCCCTGTCGTGAAATTTTCTATTCCACTATCTTGTGCAGTTTGAAAGAACCATTTTGGAAGGTTCTTGAACACTGGTGCTACATCTTCTCCTTCTCTTTCCTCGTGAGCTCTTGAAGTTCCTCTAACTTCATAAGTTGGTAGCTCAATAGGTGGTGTAGGAATAGAGGATGATGAAGATGTAGATAGTAGTGGATTGTGGTGTAAGAGCTACAACTTTCTCTTTACCTCTATCAATTCAAACCTTTGGGGTTTGAGAAGGCTGATCACCCCCCCTATATGGTTGAATGAAAAGCATCCAAATTCGTTTTGAAAAGTGCATAATCATTTGTCTTAATAAAGTTCGGAATTTTTGCATGTTTATCATAAATTTGACATTTTGCAACATAAGCATTGTGTGAGAGTAGAATACCTATTTCTATTACATAGAATCTATGTTTATTTACTTTCAATGGCATAACCAATGGAAACTGCTTTGATGGCTTTTTGATCGAGCTTACCATGATTCTTCTTCAAAACTTTGAAATAATTCACATTTGGTTTTTTACCATAATAAGCTTCATAAGGGGTGATGACATTTAAAGCTTTTATGGAGGACCTATGAAGAATGTGATTAGGTATATGTACTCCCTCGAACAAAAAAATTCAGGTGAAAGTTTCTTTGAGGACATCATACTATACATCATTTCAACAAGTACCTATTCCCTCCCTTTGCAACACTATTCTGTTTTGGCATATAAGCAATAGTGAGCTGATGAGAGATACCTTTGTCTTCATGAAAATATTTAAAAGTCTTTAGACAAATACTTTTCTTCTCTATCACTTCTCAGAATCTGAATTTTAGCTTAACTCTCATTTTCAACCTTAGCTAAGACTTTTTTGAAGGTAGGAAAGACTTCTCACTTTGCTTTTAGATTATGAACCAAAGAATATCTTGAAAAGTCATCGATAAATGTTACAAAATATTTGAATCCTTGAATTGTATTTGCTCTCATAGGCCCATTAACATTTGAATGTATGATGCATAATTTTCTAGTATCAATGATGTATCCATGCTTCTTGAATGGTAGTTTGTGAAGCTTTTCTTTAGGACATCCTTCACATGATTCTGCATCATTTGGTAAAGCAAAAGTAGGTAAATTCTCCACCATACCTTGATCTTTGATATGCTTGAGAGTTATGTAACTGATATGGCGAAATCTAGCATGCCATAACTTCATAGTTTGCTTTGGTGTAGAAGACCTAGCAACGCTAGCATGATTAATTTTGGACAATACAAACATTCCACTTCTGTTTTCACTTTGTAAAAGACAATGCTCGTCATTAGATGTGAGGATCTGGCTTGAATCTTTCTTAAAACTGACTTTATAGTCATCTGATAAGAAAGTAGAAAGGGATAACAAATACTTCTTCATTTCTGGAACATAAAGAACATTAGAAATTCTTAAATTTTCACTTGCTCTTTATTTTAAGTTATTTTTTGCAACACCTACAACATTCAGATCATGACTACATGCTATGATCACCCTTCATTTTGAAGTATTAGTAAGGACCTAGGCAGGGGAGGCTCGGTGGTATCATAACCCTCTAAATGTCTAGAGTGGGTGTAGGATATAATGCATCGGTGCGTAAGGCATTGTGGCGATCCGCAAAATGCTCTGCACATCGAGGTCGATGGGGGTGCGGTGCTGACGTCTCCGTATCTCCGTGTCATGGCGTGTGTGAATCGCCTGAATCTGTCTCTGGTGAGGACGGACTCTCTGGAGTGGGGGTCTTGGTCGTCGACGCTGTCGTCTAAGCTCCTCTACTCTCTGTAATGTGACACCCCGCATCGATCTGGGTCCTCGGGTGGTTGTGGGTCTGAAAAAATTTGTAATATAAGTCTGGGGGGTAAGGTGTATCTCCATCTGCTGCTGGAGAAGTGATGCACGGCGGCGCTGGAGCTCTACTAGGAAACGACCGAGAGGGCGCTGGTCCTCCGTCTCCAATAAAGCCCTGATCTCTCTGGCCCCCTGAAGAGCTGTGGGTAGCGGTCTCTGATGTCCTCATATGCCTGGCATCTGCATGTGTAGTGCTCCTCGTCCTCCACCTCCTCTCGGCATATCCTGCATAATCTCTCATCCCTGGGGGTATGTGTCTCACGCCCAACCTCAATCTCGAGCTGGTGTGATGATACTCTGAGCTGCCCAATGGCCACTCTCTCTGCCGGTGCCATGTATGTATCCATGTATCGTGGTCTCTGAATGAAACCATCCGTTGTCACAGTCAGGAAGTGCTCTCTATAGTGTTGCCTCTTTGTGGAAAGAGGCTCCCGTGGTGCTACCCATGTCTCCCTGACGTGTATCTGTAGTAGGTCCTGACGGATGATCTTGTTCCTCTCCGAACGAGAGAGGATAATGTAGGGGGAGGAGAGGTCATACTGAAAAGGGGGGAGATCTGTAATGCTCATGCCATGGTCTGCTAACCATCGGTAGGTCTGTGCGTACCATACTCTCTCATGCCCCGTCTCTGCCAAATGTCTAGAGGTCTCAAATGCAAGCCTGGTAAGTCTGCTTGTGGGGAGCTCTCTGACTCTCAGAATAAAGGTCACCAGCTGAAAGAGGGCTTCCACTAGCATCGGTGGTGTGCCAAGCTCAGCTCGTATGATGTCATGTGGAACAGAGGGCTTGCTGCGGAGCGTGAGATCATGGTTACCTTGGGTCTCTCAATCCGCGTCCACATCGCCTCCGTGATCCCTGGGTGCCGCTGCATACATCAATGCGGGTGTCACTAGAGTATTAAAGAGCCACCCCTTAGTCCGGGGCTCCTGAAAATGTGCCTGAAAACAACGTCTCTCCAATCTTGCTAGTGCCTCATAGCCTCGCATCAATCTATCTCTCGCTGCCTGTGCCATGGAGAATACCCCTGTGCTGCCCGAGAAGGTGATACCTAGGTAGACGTACGAGTCCACTACCTCTATCTGTCCTTGAGCTTCGGTGAAGGAGGCGCAATGGCGTACTGTCATGGAGGTATGGAAGATCATGACCTTGGTCTTGCCAAGGTTCACTGTGAGTCCTCTCTCCATGCAAAAGGTATCGAGCGCCTGTAAATGTGACTGCAACCCCTTCTGTGACTCTGAAAGCAGAACAATGTCATCAGCATATAATAGGATGTGTACTTGCGTACCTTCGAGGTCTCCTCCTAGCCCTCCTACTCGCTGTATATACTCCGTGATCTCATCGATGTAAAGGCCGAAGAGAGTGGGTGAGAGAGGGCAACCATTGTTTCACACCAATGGTGCTAACAAGGCTGTCTGATAGGCCGCTGGGGCAGTGCACCTTGCCTATGACTCGTGCATACAAAGCATGGATGGCCCATAGCATGGCTGATGGTAGTTGCAACTCCTGGAGTTTCCGTAGTAGTCTCTCTCGAGGGACCATGTCGAAGGCTTTGCGGAAATCCACAAAGCAACAGTATAGTCTTCGCTTCCTCGCCTTCGCGCTCTTAATCAAGCAACGAAGTACGAAGATGTGGTCGATGGTGGAGAAAGTGCGGCGGAAGCCTGCCTGGCCGGGTGCTTTGATCCCAGCTTCCTCAGCGTATGTACTGAGCTCTGCCTCTAGTAGTGCCCCATAGATCTTGGCCAGGATGTGGCCTATCATAATAGTCCTGTAGTTCCCTGGGTCCATCATGTCGCCAGACTTATGGATAGGCGCAATGGTATGCATAGTCCACGAGTCGGGTAATCCCTCAACCAAAGCACGGTTGAAGAGATGGGCGATCAGGTGGGAGACTACATCTATTGCGTATATAAAGTGCTCGCCATGTAGTCCCGTGTGGTCTGTTGAACGGCCATGCTGTAGCCTATGGATGGCCTTTCGTACCATGCCTGCGGTGAATAGGGTGGATATCACAGGACGCGGTGTGGGAGGGATCGGCAATGGTGGTTATCATGGGACGTCATATAACCTCTAGGCGTAGGTGTGCCAAGTCTGAGGATCTGCTATGGGTGTAGGTGGGCGTGGCTCACGGAGGGCCCCCACGAAGTGGCGCAATCTCTACTCATGAGAAGGTCAAACAACTCTTCTTCTGTCTCTCCTTGAAAGCTCGCCTCTTCCGGCGTGTGAGGGCTCGCATCTGTCGTCGTGCCTCCCTCTCTGTGATGGATCCCAAGATACTCTGTGCTCCGAGATGTCGGCATAGTCGTCTACACTCCTCATCGTACCAACTATTCTGAGGTGTATGCCCTAGCCGTGTCGAATGTGTGGTGCTATGGGTGGTGTATGGAAAGTTGAGAGTAGCGGATGTGTGGAGGATTGAGAAGTGGGCGGTGAGGGTGTCTAATGGTGCGGAGGGGTCAAGGGAGTAGATGCGCTCTCGAACATAGGAGCTATAGATATGTGCTAGCTCATGTCTAAAGTGAATGATGGTATGGGCATGTGGTTGTATGGTGGTAGGTATGCATAGTGGCGCAATCTCTACTCATGAGAAGGTCAAACAACTCTGCCTCCTGTCTCTCCTCGAAAGCTCGCCTCTTCCGGCGTGTGAGGGCTAGCATCTGTTGTCGTGCCTCCCTCTCTGTGATGGATCCCAAGATACTCTGTGCTCTGAGATGTCGGTATAGTCGTCTACACTCCTCATCGTACCACCTATTCTGAGGTGTATGCCCCAGCCGTGTCGAATGTGTGGTGCTATGGGTGGTGTATGGAAAGCTGAGAGTAGTGGATGTGTGGACGATCGAGGAGAAGTGGGCGGTGAGGGTGTCTAATGGTGCGAAGGGGTCAAGGGAGTAGATGCGCTCTCGAACATGGGAGCTATAGATACGTGCTAGCTCATGTCTAAAGTGAATGGTGGTATGGGCATGTGGCTGTATGGTGGCAGATATGCATGGTGAGCCGTGTATGGATAGGGCGAGATATGCGTGATCAGCTCCAATCGGTACGGGTGGGATGGTGAATGAAGTGATGAGATGAGTAGCCTCTGGGGGTCCGATAATCTAGTCTACCACATTACCTCCATGTGGTGTCGTGGGTGGGATGCAGGTGAGACCACCCGAGGTGGGCCATGTCGCCATCCCATTATATATAATGAGACGGTGTGCTGCTCCCATCTGGAGTAGGTGTCGGCCATATCAGGTGGGTGTGGCGGTGTCGGCTGAGGCTCTGAGTGTAGACATGTCCTCCATGGTGCGAAGCATCTCAGGGTCATCAAAATCGTAGGTATCACACTGGTGGCTCTGAGTGTGGGCATTAAAGTCTCCTAGAAGGAAGACTTCGCCCATCCTGGTATACTCCATAATGGTGTCATTGAGGCAGTCATGTGGCGATGTGTCTGATCCCTCTCCCCATGGGGCTGCTCGAGGGAATGTGTGAAGCGTGAGCCAATGGGTGCAATATAGCATACGACGAAATATACTGCTCTCTCCTCTGATAGCTGGAGGCGTACCCACATAAAACGTGCCTCTGGATCTCTGGCTACCACTTGTATCCTGTGCTGTAGTGACTGTCTATAGAGCACGGCTACTCCTCCTGATCCTCGTGTGGTGTGCTGTCGCATCTGTCGGCGGTGAGCTGACTCCCACATATAGCCCTCAATCCTCGGTAGGTTCCTCCCCGGGCTCTCGTGTGTCTCTGTCAAGAAGATCATGTCTCTGCCCTCCATCACCTCCTCGAGTCGCCCTTGATGTGTCCAGAAAGATCCATTGTAGTTCCAGACTGCAATGCGCACCTCCTACTGTGCTGTCTCATAGGCCGCGAATCCCTAGTCAATGGGTCGTCCATCGATGATGACACGACCGTCTGCATAGGGCATGATGAGAGAGAGAGAGAGAGAGAGAGAGAGAGAGAGAGAGAGAGAGAGAGAGAGAGAGAGAGAGAGAGAGAGAGAGAGAGAGAGAGAGAGAGAGAGAAAGAAAGAAAGAAAGAAAGAAAGTCATATTAACGTCTTCTGGAGGCCAAACTTGGCCTATGAGACAAAAACCATGTACAAGTGTAGTAACCCTGTGTAGAAGATAAAATGAAATAAAAAGTATATCGCTACGCAAAGCTATATAGGGCTGGAAAAGGCTGGGGAGACGTGGCTCTGACTCTGCAGATAGTGGCCACCTAATACATGGGGGGATCCAAAATGTGAGTAAAACGCCCTAGCTACTGGTGATGGGTGGAGGTGGGTGTAGTATGTGGTACATCGGTGGTGGTCTGAGTGCCTCTTGAAGGAAGACAACCCAGGGGGTGGTGGTACGCCTATGCTCCATCATGTGGTCGTAGGCGATCCTGATGCGTGAGATATCCTCCTGATATAGTCGTGGTCGACGATATCCGCCCATGCGTGGTCGGCGCCGTGCTCTCTGTGCTGCTGCCTGGTGTAGCGTGAGCCCTATAGATGGACCTCTCTGATGTAGCTCAACTCACTGAAAGAACTGCGTAATGGTCTGCTGGGTACTCACCCGTGGCTGATGTATGGGCTGTAGTGACCGCTCTCGCCTCTCGTATGTTGCTGTGAGAAAGCGTCCCAAGCGTCTCTGGTCTCCCATAGTCATGCACAGCTGGAATGACTCCTCGATCTGGAACTGTGCTCGTAGGTCTAAGTATGCTGGACATCTGATAACAAAATGCTCCTCACTCTCTACCTCTGTCTGGCATACTGGGCACCACCTCTCCTCACGGGGAACTCCCCTTGACCGACCCCTCTCAATCTCGAGCTGATGTGATGAAACCCGGAGCTGCCCAATGACGACTCGTAGGTGGTGGGGAAGGTAGGTCTGCATGTATCTCGAGATCTCGATGAAGCCCGTGCTCGATATATGTAGAAAATGCTCGCGGTTGTAGAGCATTTTCGGTGGCAATGTACCCCTAGGGCTCACCCATGTCCTCTGTATGTATGTATGCCATATCTCTTGACGAATGATCCTATTCCTCTCTTGATGAGAGAGCGAGTAGGTGGGTGCATGAGAGTCGTACTGTAGTGGTGGTAGCCTGTCTATGTCAAAGCCATGGTGGGCAAGCCAGTCTCGTGTCTGTGCATACCATGAGGAGGTGTCGCCTGCTAATGCCATATCACGTGATGCCTCGAAAGCACGATAAGCAATGCGCTCTGTATCCATGCTCCGAAGTCTGTGTAATAGGCATACTGTCTGGAATAGTGCCTCAACTAGCATCGGTGGTGCAGCGAGCTCTGCTCTAATGATATCATGTGGTACTGAAGGCTTGCTGCGGATAAGTCTGGCAATCAATGAGAGAGAGAGAGAAGAAAGAAAGAAAGAAAGTGTCTTTACGTCTATTAAGAAGCCGAACTCGGCCTATGAGACAAATCAATGTACATGGGTGTATCTTCTGTCAATCGGAAAAGATAAAAGTGCTGAAAAAAAAAGCTGGTAAGGCTGATATAGATCTTTGTAGTGTGCATGTAGAGATACCCATGAAAGTGGGAGGGGGGGATGGTGAATGGAGTGCTATATATGTAGCCTATATGCAAAAGGGTAGTACAAGCATGATAATGCATCTGAACGACTAACTAGCTCCATCCTGTACTAGTGGGCGGGTGTAAGATGTGGTACATAGGTGGAGGTGGAGTCAAGACCGCCCTGATGGCTGCAGCGGGATCCGCCATCATCCGGGATCGCCTCTCCTCCATGGAGCGATGATCACGAGCACCTCTGTAATCTGGTGTCTGTGAAGTCTTGGGGCCCGATATCCTATAGCACGGGGCCGTCTCCTAGCTCGAGAGTGCTGAAGAATCACCCCTCTCGATGTGTGAGCTAAGGTGGGGAGGGCTACTGCAGGTCGTGGAATGAAGAAGTCAGCGAGCTGACTCTGTCTCCCTGGTGTCTGGGCAGCCGTAGTAGGCTGGAGGAGAGAATCTCTGTGACTCTGAATCTCTAGTAAGAATCGCCCGAGCTGTCGCTAATCTCTAGAGCCCATGATCTCTCGGAGGGTGGGCTGCCCTGTAAACAGAGTCTCGTATTTGTCTCTAATGTCATCATATGTGCTACATCTGCAAACAAAGTGCTCCTCATCCTCGATCTCTACTCTGCATATCTTGCATAGCCGCTTTTCTCTGGGAATGTATGTGGCTCTGCCTATCTCAATCTCTAGTCGGTGTGATGAGACCCTCAACTGGCCAATGGCTACCCTCGAGCTATGAGGCATGTAGGTATCCATGTAGTGTGGTCGCTGGATGAAACCATCCGCTAGTATGTCCAAGAACTAGTCTCGATAGTGCGATAGTCTCGATCCCATGTGTGGTGTGTGCCATGTCTTACTAATGTAGAGCTGCCAAAGGTCCTGTCTCAGCACAAGATTCCTCTCATGACGCGAGAGGTGGATGTGAGGTGAGTTTGGGTCATATTGAAAAGGCGGCAATCTATCCATATCAAGTCCATGACTGTCAAACCACTCTCTAACCTGAGTGTACCAAGCTCTCTCATATCCAGACTCTGATATCTGTATAGATGCCTCAAAAGCTCTGTGTGTGTGTCTTTCGGCAGGGAGCTCCCTCACCCTCTGAATGAAGGAGATAGTCTGGAATAGTGCATCTACCACCATGGGTGGTGCAGCTAGCTCTGCCCTGATGATGTCATGTGGCATCTACCACCATAGACTGTTTCCCGCGAAATAGTCGTGAGATCAATCATCATATGTACTTGTGGCCGCTCGATCGCATTCCACTGGGTGCCTGAGAGGCCAGGTGCCCAAACTGTTGCAGCATACATCATAGGTGGCCTGACTAGTGTGTCAAATAGCCACCCCTTTGTGCGGGGCTCTTGGAAGTGTGCCTTGTGACATCTCCGCTCTAACATGGCTAAGGCTGCATATTCTCGTGTGAGTCTATCGGTGGCTGCCTGTCTCATGCTGAAGGGTCCAGGCAAGCTCGTGAATGTGACTCCGAGGTAGACATAGGAAGTGACCACCTCAATCTGTCCACGGCCAACTGTGAATTCTGCTCCATTCCTCACCATGGGGGAGGTGTGGAAGATCACGACCTTGGTCTTGCCAAGGTTTACTGTCAAGCCTCTCTGTGTACAAAACTCATGGAGGGCATCTAGGTGGCGCTGTAATCCCTCGGGTGACTCTGAAATCAATACAATGTCATCCGCATATAATAAAATGTGGACCTGTGTACCTGCGAGGTCTGCACCCTCCCCTCCAATTCGGAGAATGTAGTCCTCAATCTCGTCGATGTAGAGCCCGAATAGAGTGGGAGAGAGTGGGAAGCCTTGCTTAACACCCACTGTGCTAGCAATGGCCTCTGATAGTCCCCCCCCGGGCATCGAACCCTCCCAATCACCTGCTCATAGAGTGTGTAGATGGCTCAAGTTATCTCTGATGGTATACCCAAGCTATGAAGTCTCCGAAAAAGCTTCTCCCGTGGCAGAGTATCGAAGGCTTTGCGGAAATCCAGTAAGCAGCAATATAATCTCTTCTTTCGCATCTTTGCCCCGTCAATGAGGCAATGCAGAATGAAGATGTGATCATTAGTGGAGAAAGCCCGTCGGAACCTTGCCTGACCACGTGCTCGTAGCCGTCCCATCTCAGCATATGAGCTGAGCTCTGTCTCGAGAACCATCCCATAAAGCTTGGCCATGGTGTGACCAATCATGATAGTCCTGTAGTTCCTTGGGTCCAAGGTATCCCCAGATTTGTGAATGGGTACGATGGTGTTCCTCGTCCACTCCTATGGGAAGCCCTCCCCTATAGCCCGATTGAAGACATGTGCAATCAATGGAGCTATAGTGGAAGCAGTATATATGAGGTGCTCGCTCTGTAGTCCCGTGTGGTCAGTTGAACGCCCATGCTGTAGTCGCTCAATGGCCCTCTGGATCATCTTTGCTGTGAAGAAAGAGGAATGAGTAGGGCGTGGTCCAGGTGGTTGGGGGATGGGAGGCTGTCCAGGTATCTCATATAGTCTCTCAGCATACTCGTGCCAAATCTGTGGATCTCCAATAGGTGCGGTCGGTCGTGACTCGTGTGTGTGTATGTATGTATGTATGTATGTATGTATGTATGTATATATATATATATATATATATATATATATATATATATATATATATATATATATATAGATATATATATATATATATATATATAGATAGATAGATAGATAGATAGATAGATAGATAGATAGATAGATAGATAGATAGATAGATAGATAGATAGATAGATAAGATTAGAGAGAGAGAGAGAGAGAGAGAGAGAGAGAGAGAGAGAGAGAGAGAGAGAGAGAGAGAGAGAGAGAGAGAGAGAGAGAGAGAGAGAGAGAGAGAGAGAGAGAGAGAGAGAGAGAGAGAGAGAGAGAGAGAGAGAGAGAGAGAGAGAAAGAAAGAAAGTCATATTAACGTCTTCTGGAGGCCAAACTTGGCCTATGAGACAAAAAACCATGTACAAGTGTAGTAACCCTGTGTAGAGGATAAAATGAAATAAAAGGTATATCGCGACACAAAGATATATAAGGCTGGAAAAGGATGGGAAGACGTGGCTCTGACTCCGCAGATAGTGGCCACCTAATACATGGGGGACATGTGAGTAAAAGTGTGAGTAAAACACCCTAGCTACTCGTGAATGGGTGGGGGTGGGTGTAGTATGTGGTACATCGGGGGTGGTCTGAGTGCCTCCTGAAGGAAGACAACCCATGGGGTGGTGGTGTGCCTATGCTCCATCATGTGGTCGTAGGCTGTCCTGATGCGTGAGATATCCTCCTGATATAGTCGTGGTCGATGATATCTGCCCATGCGTGGTCGGCGCCGTGCTCTCTGTGCTGCTGCCTGGTGGAGCGTGAGCCCTATAGGTGGACCTGTCTGATGTAGCTCAGCTCGCTGAAAAAACTGGGTAATGGTCTGCTGTGTACTCACTCGTGGCTGATGTGTGGGCTGGAGTGATCGATCTCGCCTCTCGTATGCTGCCGCGAGGAAGCGTCCCAAGCGTCGTTGGTCTCCCATGGTCATGCATAACGGGAGTGACTCCTCTATCTGGAACTGTGCTCGTAGGTCTAAGTATGCTGGGCATCTGATAACAAAATGCTCCTCACTCTCTACCTCTGTCTCGCATACTGGGCACCACCTCTCCTCACGGGGGACTCCCTTGGATCGACCCCTCTCAATCTCAAGCTGGTGCGATGAGACCCGGAGCTGCCCAATGATGACTCGAAGGTGGTGGGGTAGATATGTCTGCATGTATCTCGGAATCTCGATGAAGCCCTCGTCCGATATATGTAGAAAATGCTCACGGTAATAGAGCATTTTCGGTGGCAATATACCCCTAGGGCTCACCCATGTCCTCTGTATGTATGTATGCCATATCTCCTGACGAATGATCCTATTCCTCTCCTGATGAGAGAGCGAGTAGGTGGGTGCATGTGAGTCGTACTGTAGTGGTGGTAGCCTGTCTATGTCAAAGCCATGGTGGGCCGGCCAGTCTCGTGTCTGTGCATACCATGAGGAGGTGTTGCCTGCTAATGCCATGTCCCGTGATGCCTGGAAAGCCCGATAAGTCATATTAACGTCTTCTGGAGGCCAAACTTGGCCTATGAGACAAAAACCATGTACAAGTGTAGTAACCCTGTGTAGAAGATAAAATGAAATAAAAAGTATATCGCTACACAAAGCTATATAGGGCTGGAAAAGGCTGGGGAGACGTGGCTCTGACTCTGCAGATAGTGGCCACCTAATACATGGGGGATCCAAAATGTGAGAAACGCCCTAGCTACTGGTGATGGGTGGAGGTGGGTGTAGTATGTGGTACATCGGTGGTGGTCTGAGTGCCTCCTGAAGGAAGACAACCCAGGGGATGGTGGTACGCCTATGCTCCATCATGTGGTCGTAGGCAATCCTGATGCGTGAGATATCCTCCTGATATAGTCGTGGTCGACGATATCCGCCCATGCGTGGTCGGCTCCGTTCTCTCTGTGCTGCTGCCTGGTGGAGCGTGAGCCCTATAAATGGACCTCTCTGATGTAGCTCAACTCGCTGAAAGAACTGGGTAATGGTCTGCTGGGTACTCACCCGTGGCTGATGTATGGGCTGTAGTGACCGCTCTCGCCTCTCGTATGTTGCTTTGAGAAAGCGTCCCAAGCGTCTCTGGTCTCCCATAGTCATGCACAGCTGGAATGACTCCTCGATCTGGAACTGTGCTCGTAGGTCTAAGTATGCTGGACATCTGATAACAAAATGCTCCTCACTCTCTACCTCTGTCTGGCATACTGGGCACCACCTCTCCTCACGGGGGACTCCCCTGGACCGACCCCTCTCAATCTCGAGCTGATGTGATGAAACCCGGAGCTGCCCAATGACGACTCGTAGGTGGTGGGGAAGGTAGATCTGCATGTATCTCGGAATCTCGATGAAGCCTGTGCCCCATATATGTAGAAAATGCTCGCGGTAGTAGAGCATTTTCGGTGGCAATGTACCCCTAGGGCTCACCCATGTCCTCTGTATGTATGTATGCCATATCTCCTGACGAATGATCCTATTCCTCTCTTGATGAGAGAGCGAGTAGGTGGGAGAGAGAGAGAGAGAGAGAGAGAGAGAGAGAGAGAGAGAGAGAGAGAGAGAGAGAGAGAGAGAGAGAGAGAGAGAGAGAGAGAGAGAGAGAGAGAGAGAGAGAGAGAGAGAGAGAGAGAGAGAGAGAGAGAGAGAGAGAGAGAGAGAGAGAGAGCTGTTTTAATTTTATGCAGGGTCTGGGGAGTCAAGAAGTCTTATGACCGATTTATCAGAGACTTTGGGAGTTAATGAAAATTTGCATATCTCAACCCAGTTAAGAGTTGTCTATATTAATCAGGATAAATGCCTGGATAAATTTTTCCTCCAAAGTAAAAGATACCTGGCGTTTACATTCTTTTGGTATTCGACCCCATTTAGATATAAAGGAAAACTCAGAGCACAGAACATTTTAACGGCCATCAATCATGCTGTTTCACTGAAGTCTTCAGATTATCCTTTTAAGAGGCTCGAGACAAAGTCTGATTTAGACAGGTTTAGGGAGTCCACAGATAGGGCAGTTATACTGTTTGATTTCTGTAATTACAGTGACAGGATAAAAGATAGACATCACTCAAAGAAAGACAAATCCATACAATTGTTTGCTCGATCAAGAAAAGCAAAGGACGTAGAAGGGGTAAAGCGGCTTGTTGGTTTAGAGGAAGAGCTACTGTATGAAGGCTCACCATGTTTGACCTCTAATGTGGAGTGTGCAATTGTGTCCCCAGGTAAACAGGTTGGTAGTTTATTCTGGATGTTTGTTGCTGAGGCAATCTATACTCTGTCAATTCATTTTTTCTTACTCATAGGGGTACTCACATGTGTCTTTGCATTTATATTCACATTCCAGCCATTCAAATGGATATATAGACAAATGTGGGGATAGATGTGTGTAATCTATGCATACACATGCATGACCACATGTGCATGGCACAAATAAGGATATGCTTCCTTACACATGCATTCATAGATACACAAATACATGGGTTCATAGCTGTATGCAAAATGCTACATAGTACATATTGATGAGATAAGATAAAGGCAAGTTTATTAGAAGTAAGGTGGTGCGATCAAGTATTGAAGTATGTGCAAAAAGGGTGTAATGATAGCAAGTGTGGAGAGAATGACGTGGTCAAAGACCAGGTGCCGGTGCAATAAGATGACTTGTCTGAGCTTCTGCTATAGTGAAAACTTTGTTTTATCAGGTTTTGGTTTTTTTATAAAGGGGGATTAAGCTTTGGAATCTGATCTATGTGGATAATAACCATTGGAAATAAAGAACAAAGATTGTGCATGTAAAACTAGTAGAAAGGAGTGTATGTTGAAGGGATTCATTCCACAATGCCTTGACTCTTTTGTTGGTTTTTAAGGCCCACAATCAATGTAAAGACATAAATGAAATAGAGACATGGGAGAGAATAGACAAGACAATAGAGAGATGGAGCAAAGCTTCACATATATGCCATACATTCCAAAAAATGAAGTACATGAATGCTACAAAGAATCGTAAGAATATGCATATAAATGCACATGATATGCATATCTTCATAACTTCAGAATCTTCATGAGTTGAAGATGATCTCCTCCATGTATAGATAAACTCCAACTTCCAACTCAATGTCCTCCTTGTGTAAGAAGAAGAAACACAAACTCTAGCTGCTGCCCTACATGTTGAAGATGAAGAAACTGGAGCACTCCACTCCTCCAATGTTGACCTTCCTCTAGCAAGCTCCAAGTCTTGAGCTCTCAAAAGATGATTAGAATAGTCACCAAGTATTTCTCTATATAGTAATTGTCCAAAGTTGAAAAGCTAACCAAAAAAGCACCAAAGAGCACAGTTTCGGAATTCGCGGCGTGAATTTCGGAATTGGCTTTTTTTAATATATTATTGTTATTTTTAATTGAAATTTGCTTGTTTATGATGTTTTAATATACATCCAATCAAAAGATGCAACATGCCGTTGTTTTTGACCAATATATAACCTGTTTTTGATCTTCGATCAGTTTTTAGGGTTTTGATTTTGACCCTCAAAATGAGTTCCAAACGGCATCTGTCATATATCAACAGATAGCTCTTCAATGAAGAGTACCATCACAATCTGAAGTAAAGAATTCCTGCAAATGGTGACCAATTTTGACCATATGTTGATCTAATTTGACCAAGGTTAACTTTTTTGAAAATCTGATTTTCCTGTATATTTTTTTGAAGAGTTCCAACCCCCGTTGTGGATTGCTGCTATTTCCAACATCTTTATGGGTAGTCTTTTCAAGAAGATATGTCAGATGATGTTGTTCTACAATGCTCACTTTCCAAGCCCAAGATTGTTATTAAGCATTTTCAAGGTGATTGACAAATGTTTGGTCTTAATTAAGATTGCAAACTTTGGATGCTCTAAAATAGCAGCTGGATGCTGCATTCTCAATGAAAGACCTTGGTGAAGTTGAGCATATCCTTGGAATGAGGATAAAAAGGAATAGATAGCAGCATTTTTTGCATTTTACTAGGCAGAAATGCATTGAAAAAGTGATGGATGAGTTTAATATGGCTTAAGCAAAGCCTCTTGGAGCGCCATTTTAACCATAGACGAGGTATCCAAGGGAGATTGTTTGTCTAAAGGTGAAGCAGCCAACTATATGAAAGATGGTCCATGTGCATTAGCTTGTGGTTCACTTATGTATGTAATGTTTGGTACTAGGCCTAACATTGCACATGAAATGGGAGTTGTAAGCTGATAATGGCTAATATAGGCGAAACACACTGGGATGGTGTTAAGTCCATCATGAGATATTTGGAATGGACCAAAAGAAATTGCCTATGTTATGGTAAGGGTTCATTGGACTTGGAGGGATTCTTTGATTCTCACTTGAAGATTACTTGGATGCAAAAAATACACAAGTTTCTATATCTATACACTCATATGTTGTGCTATCTCTTAGTTTTCTAAACTTCAAAGGATAGTAGCACTATCTACTATATAAATTGAGTACATTTAAGCCATAGAGGTTTCCAAAGAAGCCATATGGTCAGCATGCCTATGTAGTGAGTTTAGTTTGCCCAAAAAGGCACCTAGTCTTGGTTGTGACAGCCAAGTACCATATGTGTGGCTAAGAATTCCACGTTTCATCATGCTCAAAACATATTGATGCGTGGTATCACTTCATTAGAGAAGTGCTAGAGGATGGTTTGATCACTTTGATCAAAGGTAATACATCACAAAATCGAATAGATGCTCTCACTAAGTGTCTACTAAGGCACAACATCAGTTATGCATACAAATGGTGGGAGTTGCATAGCTTAAAGGAGCCCCCTTGGCTCTTTAGTGAGAGATTGTTAGAGATACGGTCTCCAAGGAGCAACCTCTTGTACCTTTATACCCTCTAAGAAGATAGCTCATCAAGAACTCTCACACACATTTTTCTCGTATTCTTTGGCTTGCATAGACATTCTTTTACTTTTGGTCACTAGACATGTGTGAACATGTTCGAGTGACCTAAAATCAATTATAAAAAAATGCCCCTTCAAACTCACTTTACATACAAGGGGCACAAAGACATGAGTCTTTGCTCTCTTATCAAAAGCTACATCACTTTATTTCTACCTCTCTCTCTCTCTCTCTCTCGCGCCACTCCCACCCTTGCTCCATCGCGCATCGGGTGTGCTCCCGTCTTCATCACAAGTCTTTGGGCTCAGCACAATGAGCATTTTCCCATCTCCTAACACCATGACCGCTACGGCTAGGAAGGAGGATTTGACAAAAATGGAGGACAAATTGACCATAGCTATCAAAGAAAACAAGAGGATGGTGGACTCCACTATTACAACCATCATCAACCGCCTCTCAAAGCTCGAGAAAGAAGTAGAAACATATCATAAGGAGAGGGAAACATGGAAGAAAGAGAAAGAAAAGTGGGAGAGGGAGAGCAAGAAAGAAAAAGAAGAATGGGCTAAGGAGAGAGCAAACATGAAAGAGGAATTGGAGCTCCTCAAAGCTTTGATGGTCTCTCTCACACGAGAAGAGGGAGAGATTAATATGAACAAGACAGAAGAACTCACCAAAGCCTTGATTGCGAGCATGGAAAACAAACTAGAAGCTACCAAAGAAGGGTGGATCGACATAGTGAAGAAGAACATCAAAAAAGAAGCCAAAGAGGAAGCACAAAAGGAAGAAGCCCTCATCGTGCACACCACCATTGAGGAAGAAAAGATGAGACAAGCTCGTCGTCTCAATGTACGCATCACGGGCATTGTAGAAAAAGAGGCCTCTACCCCCTAGTCCGACGGGAAGACACTATGAAAGATGCTCGGCTACAAAGAGGAGTCCCCCCCTATCATCAAGTCTTGGAGAACAGGGTGAGACCCCACGAAAAAGAGAGCTCTCATTCTACACTTCCCCTTCGGAAATGTAAGATCTACTTTCCTTTGCAAGAGGGTGATTTTGAGAGCACTTGATGGCCCTCCCATCGAGCTTGATGATGATCTCACACCCATGCAAGTAGCACATTGCCAAGCATGCATGCCGAGAGTACATCAAGCTCGCAAAGAAGGAAAAAGGGCTTCATACAGAGATGGTCGTGTCATCATTGATGGCAAGGTCATCCCATAGGGATTCGCGGCCTGTGAGACACTCGAGGAGATACACCTTGCAGTTTGGAACTGCAATGGAGATCTATGGACACACCCAGAGAGGTTAGAAGAGGTGCACAGAGGCAGAGGCATCATTATGCTTACAAAGACACATGAGATCCTAGGTTGGAGCCTACCTCGAGTCCACCGTTTCCAGTGGGAGTCCACATATAGAGAGTGTACACGTCAGCACACCACAAGACAATCAGGAGTAGCCATACTCTTCAAAGATGGAATCAGAACAGGACAGGCAAGATATCTTTGGATTCGACTCAAGCTCTCACGGGAGCGGATTATCTTCATAGCGTTATGCTACTTTGCTCCTTCTAGCTCGCGGTTCGCTATCATAGATACACTTGTTTGTCGGAAGAGATTACAGAGTACTCTGCATTAGGGGAAGTCTTCCTTATGGGAGACTTCAATGCGAGGACAGGCAGTGATCAGTGTGAAATATTTGACCCAGAGGACCCACAGATACTGCATACCATAGAGGATGAGTCTTCAGCTCGAGCTTCAGTTGACTCTACACACACTCACTATGGCACTCACCTACTCAGACTAGGCTCTCGACATAACCTCGTTATCTATAATGGGATGGCTCAGTGGCCTACCTCAGGAGGATTGACGTGCATAGCACATTTAGTCACAGATGGCGGGGGAAGTACAGTAGATTATGTCATGGGATCCAGAGAGGCCATCCACCTACTTACCTCATTCACCATCCCACCCATACCCATTGGGGCCGATCACACATACCTCGCGCTCTCCCTCAAGGGAGACACCCCTACACCCACACTTGCAGCACGCATCCCACACACCACCATCCATTTCACACACGAGCTAGCTCACATATATGCGGCTCAAGTCGAGAAGGATCTTCTCTTGCTTCATCCTGACACTCCACTATCCCTACTCACCTCACAGATAGCATCAGTCCTTCATACATCAGCCATCAGCTACTAACCACACACCATCCATTCTGGTCATACACCTCCTCCCGAGACTATGCCACAACATCGCTGGTATGATGAGGAATGTAGAGACCTTTACCGTAGACTACGAGCTCAGCGAGCATTCGGAAAGATCAGAGAGAGAGAGGCCAAGGGATGGATGAAGACCCTCACACGTCAAAAGAGGTGAGCCTTTGAGGAGGCAAAGGAGCTTGAGCTATACCATCTCTTTATGAGTATGGACAGTGCTGCAGCATGGCGTACCCTACGACAACCACCCCCGACCACACCTATTGGGGACCTACAGACATGGCATGATTATGCTGAGAGATTATTTGAGGTACCTGGGCAGCCTCCCATTACCTAGCCACTTGAGCCTCGCCCTACTAGTTCTTCTCTCTTCACAGCAAAGATGGTTGAGAAGGGCCATAGGACAACTACGACATGGACGTTCGACAGACCACACGGGATTGCAGAGTGAGCATCTCATATACGCAACCTCCACTATAGCCCCGTTGATTGCACGTCTTCAACCGGGCTATAGGGAGGGCTTCCCAGAGGAGTGGACTCTGCACACCATTGTGCCTATCCACAAATCTGGCGACACCCTGGACCCAGGGAACTACAGGACCATCATGATTGGTCACACCATGGCCAAACTATACGGTGCCATACTTAAGGCATAGCTAAGCTCATATGCAGAGATTGAGGGGCTACGAGCACGAGGCAAGGCAGGTTTTCGCAAAGATTTCTCTTCTATTGATCACATCTTCGTTTTGCGCTGCCTCATTGATGCTGGTTTGATAGTCATGGACTTGATATGGACAGATTGCCTCCTTTTCAGTATGACCCAGATTGACCCCACATCCACCTCTCGCGTCGTGAGAGGAATGTTGTGCTCAGACATGATCTCTGGCAGCTCTACATTAGTCAGACATGGCACACACCACACATGGGATCGAGACTATCACACTAACGAGACAAGTTCTTAGACATACTAGTGGACGGTTTTATCCAGTGACCATGCTACATGGATACTTAGTGACCATGCTACATGGATACTTACATGCCTCATAGCTCGAGGGTAGCGATTGGCCAATTGAGAGTCTCATCACACCGACTAGAGATTGAGATGGGCATAGCCGAAGACATTCCCAGAGAGCAACGCATATGCAGGGTATGCAGAGTAGGGATGGAGGATGAGGAGCACTTTGTATGCAGATGTAGCGCATATGATGACATCAGAGGTAGATACAAGACTCTGTTTACATGGCAGCCCACCCTGCGAGAGATCATGGACTCTAGAGACCAGCGACAGCTCGGGCGATTCTTACTAGAGATCCAGAGTCACAAAGATTCCCTACTCAAGCCTACTATAGCAGCCCATATAGGAGGGAGACAGAGTCAGCTCACTGACTTCTTTATTCCACGACGTGCAGCAGCCCTCGCCCCCTCAGCTCACACATCAAGAGGGTTGACCCTTGAGCAGACTCATGCCTCTCGAGCTAGGAGACGACTCCGTGCTGTAGGATATTGGGCCCCGAGACTTCACCGACACCAGATTGCAGAGATCCAGGCCCGTGACCATCGCTCCATGTAGGAGAGACGATCCCGGAATGATGGCGGACCCCGTTGCAGCCATGAGGGTGGCCCTGACTCCACCTCCACCTATGTATCACATCTTACACCCGCCCACTAGCACAGGATGGAGCTAGTTAGTCGTTCCATATGCATTTTCATGCTTGTTGTACTACCCTTTTGCATGTAGATTATCATAGATCTCGTAGTCCATACAACCCCCACTTCCATGGGTATCTCCACATGCATACTACGGAGATCTATATCAGCTTTACCAGTTTTTTCAGCACTTTTTTCTTTTCTGATTGACAGAAGATACACCCATGTACATCGATTTGTCTCATAGGCCGAGTTTGGCCTCCTAATAGACGTAATAACACTTTCTTTCTTTCTCTCTCTCTCTCGCTCAGTTGTACATGGTTTTGTCTCATAGGCCAAGTTTGGCCTTTGGAAGACGTTAATATAACTTTCTCTCTCTCTCTCTCTCTGCCCCCCCCCCCCCCCCCCCCCCCCCCCCTTTTTCCAATTTTGAGATCTTTCCAACACTTAGAACCTTAACACATAACACATTTTGGCCAAACTAAATGAGATGAAATAATGACAATAGAATAATGTGATTTGAGCACAAGTGTTTAGACGTGTGATTGCTTTTCGGTTCTACAATTAAGTTCTTATTTTACTTGAAAAACAAGGAATTAGAAGAGTGCTGTGTACTTTGTGTGGGGTGTGTTATGGAAACTCCAGATTCAGTGCAAATGTAGTAGTGAGCCTTGTTACAATGCCAATACATTTTATTTGATACATTTGTCACATCTGCAAAGCTAGCATAGAACAATCATCTGATATTGCTCATTGATCCCAATGATCTGCAACTCTTGCTAATATATCTCTATTTAAAAATCTGGAGATTTTAAATATATTTTCTTTATATTTATGCAGGACTTTGAAGTGGATGCAAAATCTGGAACCATGGACAGTCGCATGTGTCACAGACCTTTGCTTGAAGATCTAATAAAGAACGTTATTAGACCTGAGGGGGATAGCATTTCATATAGTCCTCAAAATAATGGTGATGAGCAAACTATTAGCTGTGAGTCTGAGCCTGAATTTGGACTTGGATATTCTCAGAGCCTTCTATTTCAGACAAGTTCCAGTGGATGGGAAATCAGTCAGAAAATCTCGTCGCCCAAAAATGTGAAAAGTGTTATTTTTGGTCAGCTAGACAGCTGTAACAATACTGAATACACACATTTTGTAAGCATACATCGGAATCTGGTCAAATTTGTGAAAACTTACATTCTTACTCCTGAGCAGGTGGACTTTGCCATTGTGGAAAATAAGTCTCTGTTGCCAGCATTAGGTATCGATGTTATGCAAAATCATACATGGTTTCTCATGCAATGGATCCCTGATTGGCCTGACCTTCCTTTGCTATACGATGAACATGAAGAGTTACATTCATTCCTTTTTCATCCAAAGAAGCTTGTCAATGAGGTAAGCACACACACACACACACAGAGAGAGAGAGAGAGAGAGAGAGAGAGAGAGAGAGAGAGAGAGAGAGAGAGAGAGAGAGAGAGAGAGAGAGAGAGAGAGAGAGAGAGAGAGAGAGAGAGAGAGAGAGAGAGAGAGAGAGAGAGAGAGAGAGAGAGAGAGAGAGAGAGAGAGAGAGAGAGAGAGAGAGAGAGAGAGAGAGAGAGAGAGAGAGAGAGAGAGAGAGACTTTTTAACGTCTATTAGAGGCCAAAATCGGCCTATGAGACAAAACATATACATCAGTATGATCCAATCCATTGTGATCCAAAACGAAAATAAAGTGTGAGTACTGCAAACGGGTATAAAAGGAGGGATAGTAGCTCGCATCAAGGGTGTGGGGTGCTATGGGTATGCACTCTATATGCTCAATGGGTGAGATACAAATATGATATGCATAGGGAGGGGAGGCTCGATGGTATCACAACCCCCTAAATGCCTGGAGTGGGTGTAGGATATAATGCATCGGTGGGTAAGGCATCATGGCGATCCTCAAAATGCTCTGGGCGTCCAAATCGATAGGGGTGCGCTGCTGACGTCTCTGTATCTCCATGTCATGGCGTGCGTGAATCGCCTGAATCTCTCTATGATGTGGACGAGCTCTCCGGACAAGGGGTCTCGGTCGTCGACGCTGTCGTCTAAGCTCCTCTGCTCTGTGTAATGTGACTACTCCTCCTGATCCTCGTCTGGTGTGCTGTCTCATCTGGTGGTGGTGAGTTGACTCCCACATATAGCCCTCAATCCTCGGTAGGCTCCTCCCCCGGCTCTCGTGTGTCTCTGTCAAGAAGATAATGTTTCTGCACTCAAGTATTTTGGAAGAAAAAAGGAACCTTACATCACAGAAATAAAAAGCATTAGCAAACCTGGTCTTAAAGTTTATTATGAGAATGAGAGAGAGAGAGAGAGAGAGAGAGAGAGAGAGAGAGAGAGAGAGAGAGAGAGAGAGAGAGAGAGAGAGAGAGAGAGAGAGAGAGAGAGAGAGAGAGAGAGAGAGAGAGAGAGAGAGAGAGAGAGAGAGAGAGAGAGAGAGAGAGAGAGAAGAAAGTCATATTAACGTCTTCTGGAGGCCAAACTTGGCCTATGAGACAAAAACCATGTACAAGTGTAGTAACCCTGTGTAGAAGATAAAATGAAATAAAAAGTATATCGCTACACAAAGCTATATAGGGCTGGAAAAGGATGGGGAGACGTGGCTCTGACTCTGCAGATAGTGGCCACCTAATACATGGGGGGATCCAAAATGTGAGTAAAACGCCCTAGCTACTGGAGATGGGTGGAGGTGGGTGTAGTATGTGGTACATCGGTGGTAGTCTGAGTGCCTCTTGAAGGAAGACAACCCAGGGGGTGGTGGTACGCCTATGCTCCATCATGTGGTCGTAGGCAATCCTGATGCGTGAGATATCCTCCTGATATAGTCGTGGTAGACGATATCCGCCCATGCGTGGTCGGCGCCGTGCTCTCTGTGTTGCACCTTGGTGTAGCGTGAGCCCTATAGATGGACCTCTCTGATGTAGCTCAACTTGCTGAAAGAACTACATAATGGTCTACTGGGTACTCACCCGTGGCTGATGTATGGGCTGTAGTGACCGCTCTCGCCTCTCGTATGCTGCTGTGAGAAAGCGTCCCAAGCGTCTCTGGTCTCCCATAGTCATGCACAGCTGGAATGACTCCTCGATCTCGAACTGTGCTCGTAGGTCTAAGTATGCTGGACATCTGATAACAAAATGCTCCTCACTCTCTACCTCTGTCTGGCATACTGGGCACCACCTCTCCTCACGGGGGACTCCCCTGGACCGACCCCTCTCAATCTCGAGCTGATGTGATGAAACCCGGAGCTGCCCAATGACGACTCGTAGGTGGTGGGCAAGGTAGGTCTGCATGTATCTCGGAATCTCGATGAAGCCCGTGCCCGATATATGTAGAAAATGCTTGCGGTAGTAGAGCATTTTCGGTGGCAATGTACCCCTAGGGCTCACCCATGTCCTATGTATGTATGTATGCCATATCTCCTGACGAATGATCCTATTCCTCTCTTGATGAGAGAGCGAGTAGGTGGGTGCATGAGAGTCGTACTGTAGTGGTGGTAGCCTGTCTATGTCAAAGCCATGATGGGCAAGCCAGTCTCGTGTCTGTGCATACGATGAGGAGGTGTCGCCTGCTAATGCCATATCACGTGATGCCTCGAAAGCACGATAAGCAATGCGCTCTGTATCCATGCTCCGAAGTCTGTGTAATAGGCATATTGTCTGGAATAGTGCCTCAACTAGCATCGGTGGTGGAGCGAGCTCTGCTCTAATGATATCATGTGGTACTGAAGGCTTGTTGCGGATAAGTCTGGCAATCATGAGGATGTGTGGCCTCTATAATGCTGTCCCTACTGATGTAGCTAATCCTGGTCCCCATATGGCTGCCCCATACATGAGCGCTGGCGTAACCAAAGTGTCAAAGAGAGAGAGAGAGAGAGAGAGAGAGAGAGAGAGAGAGAGAGAGAGAGAGAGAGAGAGAGAGAGAGAGAGAGAGAGAGAGAGAGAGAGAGAGAGAGAGAGAGAGAGAGAGAGAGAGAGAGAGAGAGAGAGAGAGAGAGAGAGAGAGAGAGAGAGAGAGAGAGAGAGTTTTTAACGTCTCCATGTCATGGTGTGCGTGAATCGCCTGAATCTCTCTCTGATGTGGACGGGCTCTCCGGACTGGGGGTCTCGGTCGTCGACGCTGTCGTCTAAGCTCCTCTGCTCTGTGTAATGTGACACCCCGCATCGAGCTGGGTCCTTGAGTGGCTGTGGGTCTGAAAAAATCTGTAACATAAGTCTGATGGGGGGGGCCAAGTGTATCTCCATCTTCTGCTAGAGGAGTGATGCACGGCGGTGCTGGAGCTCTACTAGGAAACAACCTAGAGGGCGCTGGTCCTCAGTCCCCAATAAAGCCCTC
The DNA here is from genome assembly GCA_020310875.1 of Ceratopteris richardii. NCBI lineage: Eukaryota > Viridiplantae > Streptophyta > Polypodiopsida > Polypodiales > Pteridaceae > Ceratopteris > Ceratopteris richardii. The sequence continues at coordinate 185,258,202 of CM035409.1, read as the reverse complement.
ATCTCTCGGGGCCCCCTGAAGAGATGTGGGTAGCGGTCTCTGATGTCCTCATATGCCTTGCATCTACATGTGTAGTGCTCCTGGTCCTCCACATCCTCTCTACATATCCTGCATAATCTCTCATCCCTCGGGGTATGTGTGGCTCGCCCAACCTCAATCTCGAGCCGGTGTGATGATACTCTGAGCTGCCCAATGGCCACTCTCTCAGCTGGTGCCATATATGTATCCATGTATCGTGGTCTCTGAATGAAACCATCTGCTGTCAAAGTAAGGAAGTGCTCTCTGTAGTGTTGCCTCTTTGTGGGAAGAGGCTCCCGTGGTGCTATCCATGTCTCCCTGACGTGTATCTCTAGTAGGTCCTGATGGATGATCCTATTCCTCTCCGAACGAGAGGGGGTAATGTGGGGGGAAGACAGGTCATATTGAAAAGGGGGAGATCCGTAATGCTCATGCCATGGTCTGCTAACCACCGGTATGTCTGTGCATACCATACTCTCTCATGCCCTGTCTCTGCCGAATGTCTAGAGCTCTCAAATGCAAGCCTGGTGAGTCTGTTGGTGGGGAGCTCTCTGACTCTCAGAATAAAGGTCACCAATTGGAAGAGGGCCTCCACTAGCATCGGTGGTGTGCCAAGCTGAGCTAGTATAATGTCATGTGGAACGGAGGGCTCGCTGCGCAGCAAGCGTGAGATCATGGTGACCTGGGGCCTCTCAATCCGTGCCCACATCGCCTCTGTGATCCCTGGTGCCCATATTGCCGCTGCGTACATCAATGCGGGTGTCACTAGAGTGTCAAACAGCCACCCCTTAGTCCGGGGCTCCTGAGAATGTGTCTGAAAGCAACGTCTCTCCAATCCTGCAAGTGCCGCATAGCGTCGCGTCAATCTATCTCTCGCGGCGTGTGCCATGGAGAATACCCCTGTGCTGCCCGAGAAGGTGACACCTAGGTAGATGTAGGAGTCCACTACCTCTATCTGTCCTCCATCTGCCGTGAAAGAGGCACGATGGCGTACTGTCCTTGAGGTATGGAAGATCATGACCTTGGTCTTGCCAAGGTTCACTGTGAGTCCTCTCTCCATGCAAAAGGTATCGAGCGCCTGTAATGTGACTGCAACCCCTCCCGTGACTCTGAAAGCAGGACAATGTCATCAACATATAATAGGATGTGTACTGGAGTACCTCCAAGGTCTCCTCCTAGCCCTCCTGCTCGCTGTATATACTCCGTGATCTCGTCGATGTAGAGACCGAAGAGAGTGGGTGAGAGAGGGCAACCTTGTTTCACACCAATGGTGCTAACAAGGCTGTTTGATAGACCGCCGGGGCAGCATAACTTGCCTGTGACTCGTGCATACAAAGCGTGGAGAGATAGATAGATAGATAGATAGATAGATAGAGAGAGAGAGAGAGAGAGAGAGAGAGAGAGAGAGAGAGAGAGAGAGAGAGAGAGAGAGAGAGAGAGAGAGAGAGAGAGAGAGAGAGAGAGAGAGAGAGAGAGAGAGAGAGAGAGAGAGAGAGAGAGAGAGCGCTTTTTTACGTCTATTAGGAGGCCGAACTCGGCCTATGAGACAAATCAGTGGACATGGGTGTATGTTCTATCAATCGGAAAAGATAAAAGTGTTAAAAAAGAAACTAGTGAAGCTGATATAGATCTCTATAGTATGCATGTAGAGATATCCATGAAAGAAAGTTTTTCGGGGGAAGGGGGTGTGAATGGAGTGCTATATCTGTAGTTTATATGCAAAAGGGTAGTGCAAGCATGAGAATGCATCCGAACAACTAACTAGCTCCATCTTGTACTAGTGGGTGGGTGTAAGATGTGGGACATGGGTGGGGGTGGAGTCAAGGCCGCCTTGATGGCTGCAACGAGAGGGGGGAGGGCTGCTGCACGTTGCGGAACGAAGAAGTCAGTGAGCTGTCTCTGTCTCCTTCCTGTTTGGGTAGCTCCAGAAGGCTGGAGTAGGGAATCTCTATGACTCTATATCTCTAGTAAGAATCGCCCGAGCTTTCGTTGGTCTCTAGAGCCCATGATCTCTCGGAGGGTGGGCTGCCATGTAAACAGAGTCTCGTATCTGTCTCTGATGTCATCATATGTGCTGCATGTGCATACAAAGTGCTCCTCATCCTCCATCTCTACTTTGCGTATCCTGCATATCCGCTCCTCTCTGGGAATGTCAGCGGCTTTTCCCGTCTCAATCTCTAATCGGTGTGATGAGACCCTTAACTGGCCAATCGCTACCCTCAAGCTATGAGGCATGTAAGTATCCATGTAGCGTGGTCGTTTGATGAAACTGTCTTCGAGTATGCCTAAGAACTGGGCTCGGTAGTGAGATAGTCTTGATCCCATGTGTGGTGTGTGCCATGTCTGACTAATGTAGAGCTTCCAGTTATCTTTTCTGAGCACAACATTCCTCTCATGATGGGAGAGGTGGATGTGAGGTGAGTCTGGGTCATACTGAAAAGGTGGCAATCTGTCCATATCAAGTCAATGACTATCAAACCAGGCTCTAACTTGAGTGTACCAAGCTCTCTCATATCCTGACTCTGATATCAATATAGATGCCTCAAAAGCTCTATGTGTGAGTTTTTCTGTAGGGAGCTCCCTCACCCTCTGAATGAAGTAGATAGTCTGGAATAGTGCATCTACTACCATGGGTGGTGTAGTTAGCTCTGTCCTATTGATGTCATGTGGCACTGATTGTTTCCTACGAAATAGTCGTGCTTCGGAGCAAGCGTGAGATCATGTTGACCTGGGGCCTCTCAATCCGTGTCCACATCGCCTCCGTGATCCCTGGTGCCCATACTCCTGTTGCGTACATCAATGCGGGTGTCACTAGAGTATCAAAGAGCCACCCCTTAGTCCGAGGCTTCTGAAAATGTGCTTGAAAGCAGCGTCTCTCCAATCCTGCAAGTGTTGCATAGCCTCGCATCAATCTATCTCTCGCTGCCTGTGCCATGGAGAATACCCCTGTGCTGCTTGAGAAGGTGACACCTAAGTAGACGTAGGAGTCCACTACCTCTATGTGTCCTCCCGCTTTGGTGAAAGAGGCGCGATGGCATACTGTCCCGGAGGGTTGGAGGGGGGGGGGAGAGAGAGAGAGAGAGAGAGAGAGAGAGAGAGAGAGAGAGAGAGAGAGAGAGAGAGAGAGAGAGAGAGAGAGAGAGAGAGAGAGAGAGAGAGAGAGAGAGAGAGAGAGAGAGAGAGAGAGAGAGAGAGAGAGAGAGAGAGAGAGAGAGAGAGAGAGAGAGAGAGAGAGAGAGAGAGAGAGAGAGAGAGAGAGAGAGAGAGTCCGAGGCTTCTGAAAATGTGCTTGAAAGCAGCGTCTCTCCAATCCTGCAAGTGTTGCATAGCCTCGCATCAATCTATCTCTCGCTGCCTGTGCCATGGAGAATACCCCTGTGCTGCTTGAGAAGGTGACACCTAAGTAGACGTAGGAGTCCACTACCTCTATGTGTCCTCCCGCTTTGGTGAAAGAGGCGCGATGGCATACTGTCCTGGAGGGTTGGAGGGGGGAGAGAGAGAGAGAGAAAGAGAGAGAGAGAGAGAGAGAGAGAGAGAGAGAGAGAGAGAGAGAGAGAGAGAGAGAGAGAGAGAGAGAGAGAGAGAGAGAGAGAGAGAGAGAGAGAGAGAGAGAGAGAGAGAGAGAGAGAGAGAGAGAGAGAGAGAGAGAGAGAGAGAGAGAGAGAGAGAGAGAGAGAGAGAGAGAAAGAAAGAAAGAAAGTGTTTTTACGTCTATTAGGAGGCCGAACTCGGCCTATGAGACAAATCGATGTACATGGGTGTATCTTCTGTCTATCAGAGAAGATAAAAGTGCTGAAAAAGAAACTGGTAAAGCTGATACATATCTCCGTGAAATGCGTGTGGAGATACCCATGAAAGGGGGGGGTGTATGGAGTGCGATATCTATGGCAGTCTATATGCAAAGGGGTAGTACAACAAGCATGGGAATGCATCTGAAACGACTCGTCTCTCATATGCAGCCATGAGGAAACGCCCCATCCTCCGCTGGTCTGCAGTGGTCATGCACAACTGGAGTGACTCCTCTATCTGGAACTGTGCTCGTAGGTCCGAGTATGCCGGGCATCTGATAACGAGGTGCTCCTCACTCTCTATCTCTGTATGGCATATTGGGCACCACCTCTCCTCTCGAGGGACTCCTCTAGCCCGACCCCTCTCGATCTCGAGCTGATGTGATGAAACTCGAAGCTGCCCAATGATGACTCGAAGGTGGTGTGGTAGGTATGTCTGCATGTAGCGTGGAGTCTCAATGAAGCCCTGGTCTGAAATCCGTAGAAAATGCTCACGGTAGTGAAGCATTTTCGGTGTCAATGTCCTCCTCGGGTTCATCCATGTCCTCTGTATGTATGTATGCCATATCTCCTGACGGATGATCCTATTTCTCTCTTGGTGAGAGAGTGAAAAGGTGGGAGCCTGGGAGTCATACTGTACTGGTGGTAGTCTGTCTATGTCAAAACCATGGAGGGCAAGCCAATCCCGTGTCTGTGCATACCATGATGAGGTGTCTCCGGCTAGTGCCATGTCGCGTGATGCCTGGAAAGCTTTGTAAGTGATGTGCTCTGTGTCCATGCTCTGGATCCTGTGTAATAGGCATACTGTTTGGAAGAGTGCCTCTACTAGCATCGGTGGTGCAGCAAGCTCTGCCCTAATGATATCATGGGGTACCGAAGATTTGCTGCGGATGAGTCTAGCAATCATGAGAATCTGCGGTCTCTCTAGTGCTGTCCATGATGATGTAGCTAATCCCGGTCCCCATATAGCTGCACCATACATGAGTGCTGGGGTAACTAAAGTGTCGAAGAGCCACCCCTTTGTGCAGGGCTCCTGAAAATATGCCTGGTGACACTGTCTCTCCATCAAAGCTAGCGCTGCGTATCCACGTGTGATGCGATCACGGGCTGCCTGAGACCCAAGTAGACATATGAACCAACTACCTCAATGGGTCCGCCTGCCGCTGTGAAAGAACTGTGTCTCCTCACCTGTGCTGATGTATGGAAGATCAAAACCTTGGTTTTACCAAGGTTCACTGATAACCCTCTATGTGTACAAAAATCATCTAGGCCGTGTAGGTGACGCTGTAGACCCTCTGCAGACTCTGAAACGAGCACAATATCATCAGCATATAAAAGAATGTGGATAGTAGTCCCTCGTACCTCAATGCCCTCTCCTTTTTGCTGCCATATGAAGTCCACTATCTCGTCAATGTATAAACCAAAAAGGGTGGGTGAGAGGGAGCACCCTTGCTTCACCCCGATGGTGCTAGCAAGTGAATCGGATAGACCGCCTGGGCATCTGACTCTACCTGATACTCTCTCATATAAGGCGTAGATCCCCCATATCATCTCCTCTGGAGCCCCGATATCGTGTAGACGTCTGAAGAGCCTCTCCCTGGGAACTGTGTCGAAGGCTTTGCGGAAGTCCACAAAGCAACAGTACAATCTCCTCTTCCTCACTCGTGCCTGGTCAATCAAGCATCTCAAAGTGAAGATGTGGTCAATGGTAGAGTAATCTCGTCTGAATCCTGCCTGTCCCGGGGCCCTGACACCCTTCCTCTCGGCAAGAGTGCTCAACTCTGTTTCTAGCATTGCCCCATATAACTTGGCCAGTATGGGGCCAATCATGATCGTCCGGTATGTGGATGGATCCATAACATCACCTTACTTATGAATGGGCACAATGGTGTGCTCAGTCCATGAGTCAGGAAACCCTTCAACCAATGCTCGGTTGAAGAGGTGGGCAATGAGCGGTGCTAGGGTCGTGCATCCGTAGATGAGATGCTCTGCCTGTAAACCGAACTGGTCATGGGCCCTTCCATGCTGTAGATGGGCAATGGCACGGCTCACCATAGTCGATGTGAAGAAGTCACAGGTAGTGGGGCGTGAGCTCTGTGGCATGGGAATGGGGGGCTGGTCAGGGATCTCGTATAGGTTCTGCGCATAGCTATGCCAAGTGCTCGGGTCTCGAATGGGTGTCTGCCATCTCCTCTCTCTCAGGTGTCGCCATGCCACTGCACTATCCCGGCTCATGAGCAAGTGATAGATATCCCAGTACTGTCTCTCCTCCCATTCTCGCCGCTTGCGACGGGTAAGGCTCTGCATGCGTCGCTGTGCCTTCCTGTGTGTAATATCCCCCCTATGCTCTAAAATTCGTAGGTGCTTCTTGAGCTGTCGACAATCTGTATCGTACCAGCGATTTTGGGGCATGGATCCCGTGCGTGGAGGGTGTGTATGTGTGTGATGTGGAAAGCTTTGTAGGGCTGAGTCATGTAGGATAGTGGTGATCTACGATGTGAATGTGTCTAGTGGTGATAGTGGGTCGAGGGAGAGTAGGCGGGTGTGTAAGTGGTGTGCATAAACATGTGAGAGCTCGTGTGTGAAGTGTATTGTGGTGTGTGGCTCAATGAGTGTGGGAGGGTCTAATGCAATATGAGATGAAAGTGTGAACGTGATAAATGTATGGTCAGCATCGAGTGGATGTCGTCCAATACTAAGTGAGGGAATAAGTGAAGCTCCAGAAATGGTACCCAAAATGTAGTCAACTGTGCTCTCGCCTCCCCAGTGAGGGAAGCAAGTAAGTCCACCTGAGCCTGGCCAACGGTGCATCCCGTTATATATAACGAGATGATGTCGACTGCCTAGCTCAAGTAAATGTCTGCCATACCCGGTGGTGTCTTGACCCATATCCGCTGATACTCTGCTGGTCCCTGTCTCGACTGGATCTCTGCTCCTCATGATCTGTGGATGCTCCATATCATATGACTCGCACTGATGTGACTGGGTGCGGCCGTTGAAGTCCCCCATGAGGAAGACTTCACCTAGGGTGCTGTAATGTAGTATCTCATCCGAAAGTGCTGTGTATGGTGAATCTCTGTCCCGAGTTGGTCCCCCATGGTCATATCCTGCATATCTGGATCCCCTTGGTGGGAAGTAGCATATGGCAATGTAGACCCAGCTCTCCGGTGCTATCTCCATGCGAACCCACATGTATCGTGCCTCCTCGTCTCTACCTATGATGTGGATCCGGCTCTGTATCTCTTGTCTAAATATGATGGCGACTCCCCCTGATCCTCGTGCTGTACTCTGTCTTGTCGTGGCCCTTAATGCAGATTCCCAATGAAAGCCTGCAATGTGTGGGAGGCTTCTTTCGGGGCTCTCATGAGTCTCTGTGATGCAAGCAAAGTCATGCATATCTAGGATCTCCTCCAGTCGGTCTGGCCGTGTCCAAAGTGCTCCATTGCAGTTCCACACTGCTCCCCTGAGTGGTGACCCCTGGTGTGGTGTTGCCTCATAGGCCGCGTATCCCTATTTGATAGGGCGTCCATCTATAAAGACTCTACCGTCGCGGTAAAAATCCTTCTTTCCTTCTCTCCTTGCCTGTAAGATCTGAGGCATACATGCCTTTCTGTGCCCTATCTGCATTTTTGTGAGGTCCTCGTCCATGAATAAAGATTCACCTGGAAGTCTTCTTAGTATGGATCGCTTTTTGAAAAAAGCAATTCTATCCTCTGCTGATCTCATGTGTAATATAAGGGATCGAGGTTTTGTGTGATCTTTTCCGGCTCTCCAGGCATGGGTGAATGGCATATCGCTATATCCTAGTTGACGACATATATGTGATGCATCAGCCTCAGCAGATGTTCCTTCAGGGAGGCCTGTGATCCTTACATGTAGTCTACGGACCTGTCTAAGTCTCTCCTCTTCAAGTGTGTCTTGCACCCTGATGTATTCATCTCTGATTGCCTCTTCCTTTACTTGTTTTTTAATACTTTTGCATACGACTTCAACCCAACTGTTTTGGGTTGATTCTACCTCTCATCTGACCTTCTTTTGGATGTTCTTTATTTCTTCTTTCATATCATCTATTTTGGTAATTTCTCCCTCTTCTTTGGAGATCTTCATGTGGATGATTTCTTCTTGAAGACGATGTGTTTCAGCTTTCCATTCATCCCTGTCTTCTTTGAGTTGTTTGATTTGATCCTCAAGAGCTTTTATTCTTTCTGTTGCCTTGTCTGCCTCTTTTTTTGCTTCTCTTATGGCTTTATTTATCATCTCTTCCACATCCTGCTTCTCGAGTTTTGCCATGACCGACAAATTGTTGTGAGGCCCAAAGAGGTGATCCGCTTCAGGCTTTTGCAATCCTCATCAGTTTAGAATTTATGAGAAACAGAGAGGCATGATGGGCAGGTTTGGTTAGCTTTCGGGCGGTTAGGGTTTCAGTTTTACAGGTTTGAACAGTTAGGGTGTCAGCTGACCTCGTAAAAAACCAAACAGAGCTGCAAAACCCTAAAATAACATGACGAAACCCTAAAAAAACCCTAAAAACAGACCTGCGAAACCCTAAAAAACAGAGCAGATATGGCGAAACCCTAAAAAGGCAGCAAATATGATGGCGAAACCCTAAAAACAGACCAGCGAAACCCTAAAAAGGAGAGGAGATGAAGGCGAAACCCTAAAAACAGACCGGGACAGACCTATAAAACCCTAAAAACAGAGGGGGACAGACCTGCGAAACCCTAAAAACGGGACAGAGAGAGAGAGAGAGAGAGAGAGAGAGAGAGAGAGAGAGAGAGAGAGAGAGAGAGAGAGAGAGAGAGAGAGAGAGAGAGAGAGAGAGAGAGAGAGAGAGAGAGAGAGAGAGAGAGAGAGAGAGAGAGAGAGAGAGAGAGAGACTCACCATGCCTAAACCAAAGCAAAATTGTTGGAAGTACATATCTAGCCAAGGGAAGTTTGGATCGGGTGGGAGTGAGAAATGGACATGTAACCTATGTGGTTACGAAAGGGGCGATGGGGAAGATCATATCAAAGCCCACCTTGTCAAATTTAGTAGCTTGGGCATTGAAGCATGCAAGAAGCCTATGCCTGACATCAAGGATGAGCTCTTTGAGTGGGTAGCTCAAAGGGAAGCCAAAAAGTATCCACAGAGCTCTTGGCCCACCTCCACCTCTATTAGCTCATGTGATCCTCATCAACATGATGCTCCAACACAGCACATTCATAGGGGATCCTCTAGTGGAGGGAATGATGAGCATAGAGATATACCATCCTTTTTGAGGATGAGGCTAAGCCGCCGGTGAAGGCAGCTCGAGGATCTCTTTCATCAGCATCGATACGCGCTTGTATCCAAAGGCTTTAGGAGCTTGAGGCCAAACAAGTTATAATGAAGCTCTTCATACAGTGTGGCCTCTCTTTTAATGTTGCACGCATACTCGCATGTAAGGAAGCCATGGAGTTAGGGAGCACATTGGGATATCGATGGAGCGGTCCTTCATATGAGGAGTTGAGGACTAGTGAGCTATGCAAACAAAGGATATAGTGGAGAAGAAGGTAGAGCTCATGAAAGGCACATGGGAGAAGTATGGATGCACTATTATGGATGATGGATGGACAAACATCAGGAAAAGGAATGTATATAACATACTAGTGCATTGTTTCAAAGGCACTATGTTCCTTTGCGCCATTGATGTATCACAAGCTTGACTTACAGTGACAAGTATGTATAGCTGAAATTTCAAGTTTCAATTTTAAGATATGCATTTGCATATGCCATGTATGATATGCCATATCTATGTATTATGTATGTACATGGCACGTGCATATTGCATGTACATTTTATTGTATATAGTATGCATCATGCATGTGCCATCATCCATGGAGCATGTGCCATGGCCCACGCATTCAATTTTAAGATATGCATTTGCATTTGCCATGTATGATATGCCAAATCTATGTATTATGTATGTACATGGCACATGCACATTACATGTATATTGTATTGTTTATAGTATGCATCATGCATGTGCCATCATCCATGGAGCATGTGCCATGGCCCATGCATCATGCATGATGCATGTGCCATGCATCATGCATGATGCATGTGCCATGCATCTATTGTAATTTATTTAGTATGTACATTGTAAAATGACAAGTTTTTTCATCTATGCCATATGGCTGATTTGGTGTAATTTCTGTCTCATAGGTGAGTTTATATATGGTCATATCCGCTAGGCTATTTAGGATGTCGGTCAAAAGAATGTTGTGTAGGTCATTACCGACAAAGGGAGTAACTGTGTGGCCATGGACAGATTGTTAGAGGCAGAGTTTCCCTCCATTATGTGGACACCATGTGCCGCACATAGCATTGATCTTTTGATAGAGGATCTTGGAAAGATCCCTTGGATTCATTCTATTTTTTCCACCTACCATAAGGTGGTCTCTTTGTTCACAAAGAGATTAAGACTATAAGCTATTTTTAGATCATTTAGTGAGTTGGATTGCGGACATGCTAAAGCCTGCAGAGACGAGATTCGCTTACATGTGCATAGTGATGGAGAGACTACTTCGGGTGCGACACGCTTTGATGCAGATTGTTGTATCTACAAAGTGGACTACCGGGGTTGGACACACTACCTCCATAGCATATTTTATATGGATTACGTGCTTGTCAGACTCTTTTTGGAGGGATGTAGAGGCGCTTGGGCACTACATACATCCATTATATTTTGTTCTTCGCATAGTTGATATGGAAGGGAGTACGTTGGGATTGGTCAATGAGTTCATGGATCGAGTTGGCGAGTCCCTTTCACGTTGCCCACATTTGACATATATATATATATATATATATGCTTTATCCAGTTGATGTAGAGTTACGCCTTCAGTTGGAAAGACAACTCTTGGTATTTCCAAAATGGTGGTAGTCATTTTGGAAAGGATATGACTTGCTTGAGATCTACTCAAGTTACGGTCAGTATCTTGGTGGGAGATGTACAGTGCCAGCGCTCCTTAGGTGGTAAGTACTGAGTCAAAAGTCTTTAGTATGACATGTGCTAAATATTTATCATAATTAATGTACTAATTATTTTTTGAATTATGTTATATGTATGAAGAGAGAGTTAGCTATTCGTATCATTTCATAGGACTGCAACGTAAGTCCTTGTGAAAGGAATTGGAGCACATGGACCCTCTTCCATACAAAGAAGAGGAACATATTTCTACAGCGTAGTTGGCGCGGCTAGTTTCTTGCCCCTGCAACTTGCGTCTCTTGGAGAGCGGCAATCATACGGGAGATGTGAGGGAGGTCAGCGTGGATACAATAGATATAGAGAAAGTGAGAGATTCCAAATATTCCTCTAGAGGATTTGGACATATGTACTATGTTGGACCGTGAGTTGACCTTACCTTAGCATTATACCAGATCATCTCGTAGACGCATAGGACCTAGCTGTAGTGGTGGTGCATCCACTAGCAGCCGGCCAAAGACCACTACTACTAGGGATGATGATGATGATGATGATGATGATGATGATGATGATGATGAGAGTGATTTGTCATTTGACACCATGTCAGAGTGTCAGAGTTTGATTATTGACATTTGTGTCTTTGACATTTACCATTTGATATCTCATGATATGTATTTATTGTTGTGATGACAATGGACACTTGTGATGAATCACTTGTGACTTCATATTTATCATTTGCCACTTATGATTTATGCCATGAGTGACAAGTCATGACTCATATGATTTATCATTTGTCATAGTGATTCTTGATGTTTTTATTATGATGTATCAATGATGATATGATCATATGACATGTATGGTGTATCATGATTCATCATTCATGCATGATGTTACATTGTTAAGCGTTATGTTAACATCGTGAATCATGATGTTTAATGTTAAACGTTAGAAACGTAGAGAGTTAGGTGGTAAATGTTATGATCATTTTGTTGTTAGAATCTAGATGGTGATGTTATGATTATTGATGCTAAATCTTATCATTTATGATATATCATGATTCTTGATTCATGTGACATGTGAGATGTTATGTAGTATGATCATTGAATGATAATTGATGGATGTAGCATGTTAAAAGTTAAATATTATGAATCATGAATTGCGTTATCAGATGTCAAATGTTATGATGTTGAATTTTATGAATCATGAATCATGATGTATTATGATTAAAGCTATAAATTAGAAGTTAGAACTTTCAACTTTCGAATGATAATATGTTTTTCAACCCATAGTAAGGCATGTAATGAGTGACCAATCATGACTCATGGCTCGTGACCATATATATATATATATATATATATATATATATATATATATATATATATATATA